>OY744538.1:19312946-19417946 GCA_963556195.1 Sepiola atlantica
TTGTCATGGTTTCAGGAATGGCCTAGTATTTCTATTTTCGTTGGGGGGGACGGGTGGGTGGCTGATGTAGATGGGTACATTTTATTTACCTAAAATCTTCCTAGAACTTTTTTTTTATTTTAATCTTTTCATTTTTTTTTTTTTTTCTGAAAATTTCCTTCGGCATTCATGTCTTGGACTATTTGCCATCTTTCTCACTCACCAACTCTTCAAAAACAAGACAAAAAAAAACGAAAAAAAAAACGAAAAAAAAAACCTGGAATGAATCGAAACAGAACATAAAAAAGGAAGAAACGTACGATTGAGAGTCGCAGACTCGGAACTATGCTGAGAAAAAAAAAGTAAATATATTGATAAAAAAATAAAATATATCAAAAATTAAATTACATTATTTTTTGGATTTCGACACATCTTTTTGCTCAGAAAAATGACTTAAAATTGCGAGACGTCGTCTGGTCTAAAAGTGAAATGCAGTAAAAGTGGTCTAATGTCTTACGAGGTACCTCCAATTCGATTACACGGTTGGTAGTTGGAAATAAGAGAATTAACTGATTCCAAGTAATGTCCAGTATATGTTAAGTAATTAATTACCTTTAAAATGAGTAATTTTATTTTTAATAAAACAATACTGAAGAACGTGATGTTTCCATTTACGACTAATCAATTTTGAAAAAAAAACATCAAGTTAAAGATTCAGTGTAATACAATTATTTTTAAATCAATAAATTTGAATAAATTTGATATTTTGAATCATTACAAATTTTAATAATTTCATGAAATTATTAAATTTGATGAAATTTAATAATTTGATGAAATTTAATAATTTGATAAAGCTCAATAATTTCTTGAAATTTAATCGTGTTTTTTTTAATAATTTCATGAAATCTATAAATTTTATGATTTTTAATAATTTCATGAAATGTAATGATTTATTGAAATGTAATCGTTTTTCTTTCATTGAATAATTTCATGACATCTTATAATATCATGAAATCTATAAATTTTATGATTTTTAATAATTTCATGAAATTTAATAATTTATTGAAATTTAACTGTTTTTTTTATTGAATAATTTCATGACATCTTATAATTTAATGAAATCTATAAATTTTATGATTTTGTATAAGTTCATAAAATTTAATCATTGTTTAAATTTAATAACTTATTGAACTTTAATCGTTTTTGTATCATTGAATAATTTCATGAAATCTAATAATTTCATGAAATCTTATAATTTTATCATTTTTAATAATTTCATGAAATTTAATCATGTTTATAAATTTAATAATTTCTTGAAATTTAATCGTTTTTTTATTGAATAATTTAATGAAATCTAATAATTTCATGAAAACTAATAATTTTATGATTTTTAATAATTTCATGAAATTTAATCATGTTTTTAAATTTCATAATTTCTTGAAATTTTATAATTCTATTCTATTTAATAATTTCATGAAAAATTTAATCGTATTTTAAATTTAATAATTTCTTGAAATTTAATAATATTATGATATTTAATAATTTCTTGACATTTAATAATTTCTTGAAATTTAATAGTTCTATTCAATTTTCTAATTTTTAGAAATTAAATAATTTTCACTTTCAAAGTAATTTTTTAAAATTCATATTTAAGAAATTAAAATACCGTATTGCACTATTTTCAATCAATTTTTCATTTCTGTTGAAGTTTTTTATTTATTATTTCGATACTGCAAAGATTTTTAAAAGACAAGAGAAATAATAATCTGAAAATAGTGATTAAAAACTGAAAATGAATTTCTAATTGTTGTTCTTCTATTTTTCATTTCGCGGTGTTTTTCATGAAGTGAAATTGTTTCTTATCGTACAAAAACTAACCTTTTTCGAGTGAAGACAGGGTCTGTGGAGGTACCAAAGTATTACTTACACTTGGTCTATGAGATGCAATCTAAATCTAATTCATCTTTCTTATCAAAAAGGTGCGTTTTGTTGTCCGAAAAATAAGGTAATTCTATTTTTGGGACAGTTTGTTACTGCGGCAAAACTGGGATATTAACTTTGGAAGTTTGGGGAAAATATTACAGGACTTTGTTTCAGTTCTTTTTTTTTTTCAAGTTGCACCTGAGAAAACTAATAATAAAAATGTATTTAATTTAAAAAAGAATTAAAAAAATTAAAATAATTAACAGATTTTAGATTTCAATTAATTGTTTGTTAAAAGTTCGTTGGTCACACAATAGAAAATGGATGGATATTCTTAAGATGCGTCCATCCAATATGTGCGTTTGACGCTATTTCAAATGTTAGCGTGACAGACAGACAGACAGACAGACAAATAGACTAATAGACACAGCTTCTTACACAGATAGTGGACGCATCTATAAATTAAAATACATGTTTAAAAGAATGGAAAAAGTACTTAAATATCGGTAAAAAGATCTTTAACAACATTTACGTATTGAATTTTAAATTTCAAATTTTAAATTCAAGGCTTTTTCAAAGTTTGAAAAGATTTAAATTCTGAATTTAAAATAGTGAATTTTAAATTTTAAATTTTAAATTCTAAATTTACGAATTTTTCAAAGTTGGAAAAGATTTAAATTTTGAATTTAAAATATTTCATTTTAAATTTTAAATTCTAAATTTACGAATTTTTCAAAGTTTGAAAAGATTTAAATTTTGAATGCAAAAATATTGAATTTTAAATTTCAAATTTGAAATTTTAAAAATGTTCAAAGTTTGAAAAGATTTAAATTTTGAATTTTAAAATATTGAATTTTAAAATTTCAAATTTTAAATTAAACATTGAAAATTTTAAATTTTAAATTAAAAAAATTTTCAAAGTATGAAAATATTTAAATTTTTAATTTAAAAAATATTCAGACTCTAAAAAAATTCAAATTTAAAAATAATTTATTTTCAGTGAGATAATACGACAAGAAAAAAAATCATTAAATCTTTTTTCTTTCGATTTGTCGCGAAAGAGAAGAAAATGTGAAATTAACAGAAATTTCATTCATTTTTCTAATAAGAGAAACGAAATAGAAAAAATGAATAAATGAAAAAAAAATGTCCACATTTCCCAAAAGAGCTGGAAGTTGTCCTGCAAGGCTCAGTTTGAATTAGTAGGCCTTGGAAGCTGATTGGTCGCCATGTGATCAAATCACATTATGACAGAAACAAGAGTGGTAGACATAGTATGGAATACAAGTAAGAGAAAGAGGAGGGTCTGGACAGCATCTGCAAATGTGTGCACAACAGGCGGCTTCATTGGTGTGATCACAATGGAAGAATGGATAAGAACGAATCGGTCATTCGATTCCTAGCCATATTTAAGAGCTGTGATACGGCGTAAACTCTTTCGGTGTATGAATATGTTTGCTCCCCACTCGTAGACTGTAAGGGAGATAACAATTTCCACTGTGTAAAGTCTTGCTTTTTTAATAAGTGAGTTCTGAGCAGTACGTAATGTAAACCAATATAAAACAATTTTATTTATCTCGTGCTCGGTATGATACTGTACTCGAAATACATCTGACTGCTGTTTAAACGGTCGGGTTTCGAATTTATACCTGAAAAACTAACAATCTGTAGCCACACTGAAAAGTCATGAAACAGCAAAACAGTTATTTCTATAGTAATCCACACACAGCTATTTCGGCGTATCACCGTTATCCAGTGTGAATAGACATCCACCTACCTCATCTTTCAAATGTAGCTATTTTTCTACTACACTATACTTTATCTTTCAAACTGTTCTTTTTTAAATGCAGTTCAAAAAAAAAATTGGCCTTGACCCCTAAAATGACCCCTAAAAATTTGGCCCGACCCCTAAAAAATGTGATGCAAAATGTTATCATCGTCTGTGTTTTTAGTTTGATGCTATTAAATTCATCTTAAGTTAAAATTTTCTACACAATTATTATTATAGCAAAAGGAAAACACTTTAACGTAAATTATATATATATATATATATATATATATATATATATATATATATATATATATACAGGGTGGGCAAAAATAAGGGTCCTATTTTTAAAAATTCATAACTTTTTTATTTATTGATTTTTTTTATTTTTATTTTTTAGAATAAGTAAAGGACCCTTCCGAAGCAAGCATGAGCCGTATTAGCCCTAAAGAACGTACCCTCATTTAGAAAACATTATTTTTGCTTAAAAAACTCAAAACAGTGTAAAAAACAATACTTTAGTTTTTGTAAGTTTTAAGAAGTGTTTTTCGGCTAAAATTTGTTTTGTTTATTTCAAAAAATCTCGGAAGGGTCAGTCTACACACACATAAAGTTTGGTGAGTTTAACTTTTATTTTGTGGAAGTTATTCAAATTCAAGTTATTCAAATTTAAAGATAGGACACTTGTTTTGGCCCACCCTGTATATATATATATGAGGAATAAAAGAAAGAATGTTTCAGACAAAATGTAAAATAAAAATGGAATAAAGATAAGCAAATCAACAACTAGCAAAAATATAAACTCTAACACATATAGAATAGTTCTACCAAAATATTGGAATAAAGGATAAGAAAATCAAAATATTTCAATAGTTAGGACAATCATCATCGGTTGGCAGCAGAACTTTAATTAAAAACAGAAATGTTTAAAACTTGATAACAAGGAACGCAATTTTGAAAAAAATATAGTCACGTGTAATAAACAGTACAAAGCAAGAAATACAGAAAGAAATGTGAAAAAAGAAAAAGAAAGAAAAAATCAGCAATTAGCTTTGGTTTAGCATGTAAAAGCCGATCGGAAGTTAATTAAAGTGGAGAAGGAACATTAGTAGTAATATTTTTAGTTTTCTAAATTGCGTTCTTTGTACAAATTTGAAACTTTTCTGTTTTTAATTAAAGTTCTGCTACCAACCAATGATGATTGTACTAACAATTGAAATATTTTGGTAGAACTATTTAATATGTGTTTGAGAGTTTATATTTTTGCTAGTTGTTGATTTGCTTATCCTTTATTCCATTTTTATTTTACATATATATATATATATATATATATATATATATATATATATATATATATATATATATATATATATATATATATATTTATATACTGACAACAGAAGCTGAAGAGAGCCGGATGGCTAAGTCCTTCTGTGCTTGAAACCGACGGTACGAATGTTGTACTAATTTTTCTGTACCAATATATATATATATATATATATATATATATATAAATTAATTAAGTTCATATATCAACAAAATGAACAAAACCAATAGTTTTCAAAAGTGCTCAATATATATTAGAGCTTTTTATATTAAAATAGACATAGTTTGATTATCCGACAATTGTTTCAGGACCTCTTCGGCTCCTGCGTGTATGTGTGAGAGTGGGTATGTCTGGGTGTGTGTGCATGTAGTTAAGGAAGGAGAGGCAGGCCGATTCTAGCCAGTCCAGCCTATAGTTTGAGCTGACCGACTTTCTTAAGCGTCGATAGGTAGGTGTTAAGATGTCATCTTACGTAAAGGGGTTTCTTGTCTGAAAATTTTTAAATGTAATTTTTTTTTTTATGATTGTTTTTTTATGATTGTGTATAGGCGAATCTAATCTTTGTTCATCAGTATATCCCTGAGAATGGCGGAAGAGGTTCTGAAATAATTGTCGGATACTCAAACTATATATATATATATATATATATATATATATATATATATATATATATATATATATATATATATATATACCTACAGACGCTAGCGTTTCAACCTTATTGCTCTCATCAGTGCAAGAAAGTAACAATTACAGACATTCGAACCTGGTTCACAGAGTCTTGATTTACTCCTCTCCATGAGTTAGGCACAAGGCCAGTTTTTATCTTACTCCCACAAGTAAGATGTGACCCAAGGTCGGGTCGGGAAAGTGGGATTTAAAAATTGCCTGGGCAGCCCCGTCAGCATTCCCCGGTAGGGGCGCATCAGGCAGTAAGCAATAAACTTACTCCTCCCCAAAGAGGGGAGGCGAAACCTGGGAGGGTGGACCTCCTAGAACTGCACAGGACAGACCCATAGACCGGCGTAAATAAACCCCGAAGGCCAAGACAATACCAGTCTATGGGGTGCAGTATCCATCGGAACAGATACTACACTTTGATCTTAGCCAAAAGGCAGACCTAGAATATGCAAGCCATATCCATTCGGCCACCAGAGACTGTCACAGAATTAAAGGAAATTAAGATCTATATGTATTTAAAAGCGGGTACATAAAATGTTGTTATGTTAAGGTGTAGCACATTGCGTCAAGGAGGCGACCTGAATCTGTCGGTGTCATGTCGGGGTAGCTCCCTGGGTCGATATGGTGCGAAAGTACTCGAAATCAGCGATGAGGGCATGCATAACTGACGGCGTCTCTTGATGCATCTAGAAAAAGTATTCTTTGATTATATATATATATATATATATATATATATATATATATATATATATATATATATATATATATATTTATATTTATTTTTCATATATATTTATTATTTAATTTTTATAAATTAATTTTTACACACATAAAAGAAATCCATGGACACGTGTTTCTAGCTATGAGCCGTCATCAGCAGGACTACCCTGGGAAGGTTTCGAACCTTCAATGTAAATATCCATAGTCGTGTGTTTTACCACCAGACCAGGACGCCCTGCCAGACATATGCACCATTTTCAACCTCCAGAAGATTGTGGCTTAGAAGTAATTATAACTTAGCATTTTTATTTGTTGCGCCACTGTCGGGGGTTACATCGACCGTAACGTTGTAAGAATAACATCAAAGGTGAGAAAAGTAGTTCAAATGATCCAAATAATCAATCCTCATCACAAAAATGCAGAAACATAAAGTTAGACTGTTCGGAAAGTAATCGTGTCTTTACCACTATGACAAAATCGTAGGAAACAAAATCATAGGAAACAAAATCGTAGGAAACAAAATCGTAGGAAACAAAATCATAGGAAACAAAATCGTAGGAAACAAAATCATAGGAAACAAAATCATAGGAAACAAAATCGTAGGAAACAAAATCGTAAGAAACTCCATGGGAAAATAGTTCATCGTACAGTTCTCTCTGTGGAAGCATTTTTCTGATTGCTTTAAAGTATATAGAGATCCGACCTTCCTACGCTTATTAAGGGATCCGAGAGTGCCTGAGGATTATAAGTTTGTCTCGGACACGTGTTCCAACTAGTTATAATATAAATACAGTGTGACCCCCTAAAATGCTGCCTATAAAGTCGTTAATAAATTCACAACCCTTTTTACAATGCAACCATAGTTGGTACAAATATACTATAGTCAATGCCTTAATTGTCCACCAAGTTTCAATCATGAATATCCAACAGTTGTTGTTTTATCGCTGTCCAATTTCTTCTTCTTCTTTGCGTGTCTTTGAAGCATGTGGTCACATGACAGTTCCCCACTTTTTTATGCAGTCCATTGCAATAGTGTTGTACTCTGAAAGATCTTTCAAGCTACACTTGGTTGGGCAGTAGGGGGGCAGACCAGGCCGCGTTGCATCGTATGGTCCTCTTCTCCACATTCACAGATGGTTGGGTCAGTTTTGTAGCCCCATCTACTCAGAGCAACTTTTGATCGCCCCATTCTCGTTCTCGGGCGGTTTAGTGTTTTCCACTTGAGCCAGGGTGCTTCTGCACCGGAAGGGAGTTCCTCAGAAGCATGGATTCCCATGTCATTATGAGGGGGTGGAATCTTCTAGCCGTCTGGTCCACAACTGTGGTCTGGTCTCTTCCTGAGATGTTGTTACAGCTGTTCAATGATATGCTGGGACTCTTCGGTGACCATCTCACCAGTAGCAGGTGTGATCCTAAATGGGCTTCACATTGCCCGGACCTTAACCCCCTAGATTGTTTTATTTGTTTTGGTTATGTCAATGTTGATCTCTACTGAATTGAAGAAGGGCAGTATCAAGAGAAGAGTGGGTCAAAGTTATTGACAATTTTGCACGTTGTCTCCAGGTTTGCATATCATTGAACGACTATATAACAAAGACTGTTGGACATTCATGACACAAAGTTGGTGGGCAAGTCAGGCCTATAGTAGCGTTTATCCAATCTATGGTGTTGTAACAATTAAAACAAATGCTTTTGATTGACTTACCTCTATAGCCAATCATAAATAATCATGTTAACGAAGTAATTATCTTCTTTATCAAGTGTGAATTATGAGTAAAATCGTATGAAACTGTATCTACAATAAGTTTACCATCTCTTATTATCTCTACAATTAGTTTACAATCTCTTATTATCTCTACAATTAGTTTACAATCTCTTGTATTCTCTACAATTAGTTTACCATCTCTTGTATTCTCTACAATTAGTTTACCATCTCTTGTATTCTCTACAATCAGTTTACCATCTCTTGTATTCTCTACAATTAGTTTACCATCTCTTGTATTCTCTACAATTAGTTTACCATCTCTTGTATTCTCTACGATTAGTTTACAATCTCATGTATTCTCTACAATTAGTTTACCATCTCTTGTATTCTCTACAATTAGTTTACCATCTGTTGTATTCTCTACAATTAGTTTACCATCTCTTGTATTCTCTACAATTAGTTTACCATCCTTTATATTCTCTACAATTAGTTTACCATCCTTTATATTCTCTACAATTAGTTTACCATCCTTTATATTCTCTACAATTAGTTTACTATCTCGTATATTCTCTACAATTAGTTTACCATCTCTTATATTCTCTACAATTAGTTTACCATCTCTTATATTCTCTCCAATTAGTTTACCATCTCTTATATTCTCTACAATTAGTTTACCATCCTTTATATCTCTACAATTAGTTTACCATCATTTATATTCTCTACAATTAGTTTACCATCCTTTATATTCTCTACAATTAGTTTACTATCTCGTATGTTCTCTTCAATTAGTTTACCATCTCTTATATTCTCTACAATTAGTTTACCATCTCTTATATTCTCTCCAATTAGTTTACCATCTTTTATATTCTCTACAATTAGTTGATCATCTCTTATATTATCTACAATAAGTTTACCATCTCTTATATTCTCTACAATTAGTTTACCATCTCTTGTATTCTCTACAATTAGTTTACCATCTCTTATATTCTCTACAATTAGTTTACCATCTCTTATATTCTCTACAATTAGTTTACCATCTCTTATATTCTCTACAATGAGTTTACCATCGCTTGTATTCTCTACAAATAGTTTACCATTTCTTGTATTCTCTACAATTAGTTTACCATCTCTTGTATTCTCTACAATTAGTTTACCATCTCATGTATTCTCTACAATTAGTTTACCATCTCTTATATTCTCTACAATTAGTTTACCATCTCTTATATTATCTACAATTAGTTTACCGTCTGTTATATTATCTACAATTAGTTTACCATCTCTTGTATTCTCTACAATTAGTTTACTATCTCTTATATTCTCTACAATTAGTTTACAATCTCTTATATTCTCTACAATTAGTTTACCATCTCTTATATTCTCTACAATTAGTTTACCGTCTCTTATATTCTCTACAATTAGTTTACCATCTCTTGTATTCTCTACAATTAGTTTACCATCTCTTATATTCTCTACAATTAGTTTACAATCTCTTATATTCTCTACAATTAGTTTACCATCTCTTATATTCTCTACAATTAGTTTACCATCTCTTATATTCTCTACAATTAGTTCACAATCTCTTATATTCTCTCCAATTAGTTTACCATCTTTTATATTCTCTACAATTAGTTGATCATCTCTTATATTATCTACAATTAGTTAACCATCTCTTATATTCTCTACAATTAGTTTACCATCTCTTATATTCTCTACAATTAGTTTACCATCTCTTGTATTCTCTACAATTAGTTTACCATCTCTTGTATTCTCTACAATTATTTTACCATCTCATGTATTCTCTACAATTAGTTTACCATCTCTTATATTCTCTACAATTAGTTTACCATCTCTTATATTATCTACAATTAGTTTACCGTCTGTTATATTATCTACAATTAGTTTACCATCTCTTGTATTCTCTACAATTAGTTTACCATCTCTTGTATTCTCTACAATTAGTTTACCATCTCTTATATTCTCTACAATTAGTTTACAATCTCTTATATTCTCTACAATTAGTTTACAATCTCTTATATTCTCTACAATTAGTTTACCATCCTTTATATTCTCTACCATTAGTTTACCATCTCTTATATTATCTACAATTAGTTTACCGTCTGTTATATTATCTACAATTAGTTTACCATCTCTACTACCGGACTACCCCCTGAGCAGTGTGAGTTATCAACACATCTAGGAAGGAGAATTGTAGTTTTTATTCTGTTCCTTGGTGAACTGTATAGATAGACGTATTGCGTTCACATGGTCCAGCTATTCTTCAACATCGCATTGATGACTTTAGTGATGTGAATCCTAATGCCGTTTCTTCAAAGTATTCCATGTATCCACTAATACTATGAACAAGGCTGATCCCATAGCCAGACCTTGTCAGATCCCATTCTAAAAGCCTGCATCCCCATTAGATTATCTAGGTATATGCAGGTGCGCCCTTATTATATATCTAAAGTTAACTTATCAGATATCACAGTCAGACTAAGTTTTAAAATTTACATATTCGCCATTGCATACTGTATAAATTCTAACTAGTTCTTGCTCAATGTTTTCAAAGTTTAGAAATTGTCTCGGTCTGGAAACCGACACTCTGAATTTGGATCAAATATGTAATGCTGTCTTCTTGAAATATTTCAGGAGCACCGTATATCGTTCTTAGTTCAAAATGTCAATAACTTTAAATGGAAAACTATTTACAATTGCTTATTTTATTAATGTCGAAAAATAAAGGCATTTAAATACGTATTTTTTGAATTTCTTTATAGCTATTAAAATTATCGTTTTATGTATTTCTGCGTCGAGATTATGGAGATTGTGCTTCAGGATTGTATGGTCTGCATGAAGTTTTCTCTCGTTGGTCGCAGCTATTCGTTAGTCTGCAGGAGTGCATGTTGTATCCCAACACCGAGATGAGCAAGACTCAGCGATTGCATGCGAAGTCAACGAAGGTTTGGCCCAGAACATACAAAGGGATGGCGCAGAAGTAACGTTGCGACTTTCAGTCGATTTATTTGCGGTTCCGCGCCATACGCAGATGCGAAGACAACCAGACAACGATGGATCCTGATGTTGACTACTCTTGAATTTTGATCCAGAGCTTTGTATGCCGATTTGTGTAACCTGTCCGCCATGGGTGGCCCTGCCAGGGACCGGGGTTCAAGATTACATAACTTTGACACTATGGAGTTGCAACCGGGGCGGTGAGGAGGGGGCTTGGCTTTAAGGGGCTCATGGAAGTTTGACATAGAAGAGGGGTCTACAAAAAGACCCTCGTTGGACGACTAGAAGGGAACTCGTTGGACGACTAGATGTGAACAAGAGATAATTTCATCATCTTCAGACTAGATTGATCCATCGAACAGAAGATAACCCTCATCCTACCGGTAACATTTTGTATATATGTGCATTGAGTAACTCAAACAATATAGCAGAACTTCTTGGCTTTATTTATATATCGGCCATCTTTCTTTTTGGATCAAAAACAACTTTATAATAAGCAAAACAAACTTTAAGAACAGAAGTTTACATTCATAGACATCATCAAACAATAAAACAAAATAACAAATTGATTTTATTTTTTATACATACGCTTTCAACGAAATTACGTTTATTAGGTAGTTCAATACTCAATATTTCAGATCGGAAGATGCTGTGAGCTGAAGTAAACTGAGTTTTTCTTTCACAATAAGGGTTAGGGTTAGGGTTAAGGTTAGGGTTAGAGTTTAGGGTTAAGGTTAGGGTTAGGGTTAAAGTTTAGGGTTAGGGTAAGAGTTTAGGGTTAGGGTTAGAGTTAGGGTTAGGGTTAGGGTTAGGGTTTAGGGTTTAGGGTTAAGTTTAAGTTTAGAGTTTATAGTTAGGGTTAGGGTTAGGGTTAAAGTTTAGGGTTAGGGTTATGGTTAAAGTTTAGGGTTAGGGTTAGGGTTAGAGTTTAGGGTTAGGGGTTAGGGTAAGAGTTTAGGTTAGGATTAGGGTTAGGGTTAGAGTTTAGGGTTAGGATTAGGGTTAGGGTTAGGGGTTAGGGTTAGGTTTAGGGTTAGGGTTTGAGTTTAGGGTAAGGGTTAGGGTTAGGGTTAGGGTAAGGGTTAAGGTTATGGTTTAGGGTTAAGTTAGGGTTACTGTTTAGGATTAAGGTTAGGGTAAGTGTTTAGGGTTAGGGTTAGGGTTTAGAGTAAGGGTTAGGGTTAGAGTTTAGGGTAAAGGTTAAGGTTAGAGTTTAGGGTTAGGGTTAGGGTTAGGGTTAGGGTTAGGGTTAAAGTTTAGGGTTAGGGTTAGGGTTAAAGTTTAGGGTTAGGGTTAGGGTTAGGATTAGGGTTAGGGGTTAGGGTTAGGTTTAGGGTTAGGGTTTGAGTTTAGGGTAAGGGTTAGGGTTAGGGTTAGGGTAAGGCTTAAGGTTAGGGTTTAGGGTTAGGTTAGGCTTAGGGTTTAGGATTAAGGTTAGGGTAAGTGTTTAGGGTTAGGGTTAGGGTTAGGGTTAGGGTTTAGGGTTAGGGTTAGGATTAGGGTTAGAGTTTAGGGTTTAGGTTAGGGTGTAGGGTTAAAGTTAGGGTTTAGGGTTAAGGTTACGGTTAGGGTTTAGGGTTAGGGCTATGGTTAGGCTTAGGGGTTAGGTTAGTGCTTGGGTTAGGGTTTAAAGTAAGGGTTAGGGTTAGGGTAAGGGTTAAGGGTTAAGGTTATGGTTTAGGGTTAGGTTAGGGTTAGGGTTAGGGTTTAGGATTAAGGTTAGGGTAAGTGTTTAAGGTTAGGGTTAGGGTTTAGGGTTAGGGTTAGGATTAGGGTTAGGGTTAGAGTTTAGGGTTTAAGTTAGGGTTTAGGGTTAAAGTAAGGGTTTAGGGTTAAGGTTACGGTTAGGTTTTAGGGTTAGGGCTATGGTAAGGCTTAGGGGTTAGGTTAGTGTTAGGGTTAGGGTTTAGAGTAAGGGTTAGGGTTAGAGTTTAGGGTTTGGGTTACGGTTAGGGTTTAGGGTTACGGTTATGGTTAGGGTTAACTTAGAAATACTTATTTTAAATTGATCAAATAAAAAGGCAATTTATTCAAAACGTACCAAAGTGATCGGTTTTCTAATCTCATATATATATATATAACTGGGAAACATATACAAAAGCATGACTCAATAGATTTCTGATCTCGTATGTCTATAAGTAATGGTGGAAGAGTGCAGAAAAAGATATCACTAGACAACAAAGCAGCAAAGGAAATCGATCTAATTTTGAAACAAGATTATATGTATTAGACTGCTCAATAATTAACATTCTTAACATTTCAGATCACAAAATGCGAAGTTCTAAAGTAAGACTGAATTTTTTGCATGATATCGTGTGCATTAAGTGGAAAAACATCAATATTAAAAAATAAATCGCTGTCACTTAAAATAGTAAGCTAACTTGGAGTAACCTGAAAATAACTATTAATGACACTATAGAAACAATTATACATATATAAAAAGAAAATATTAAATTTTTTTTACCTTCAAATTTTATCAAAAAAACCATGCAAATAAACGAGTTATCACGAGTTGAAATTGAAGGTAACTGTCCTGTGCAGTTCTAGGAGGTCCACCCTCCCAGGCTTTGCCTCCCCTCTTTGGGGAGGAGTAAGTTTATTGCTTACTGTCTGAGGCGCCCCTACCGGGGAATGCCGACGGGGCTGCCCAGGCAATTTTTAATGGCCAGAGTGCTAACTTTCTCGGGCGTTGACTTTTCAAACCCCACTTTCCCGACCGATCTTGGGTCATATCTTACTTGTGGGAGTAAGATAAAACTGGCCTTGTGCCTAACTCCTGGGGAGGAGTAAATCAAACCCATGTTTTGGTTCTTGGCCTTTGGCTAAGATCAAAGTGTAGTATCTGTTCCGATGGATACTGCACTCCATACTGGTGTTGTCTTGGCCTTCGAGTCTTGATTTACGCCGGTCAATGGGTCTGTCCTGTGCAGTTCTGGGAGGTCCACTTTCACAGGCTTTGTCTCCCCTCGTTGGGGAGGAGTAAGTTTATTGCTTACTGCCTGAGGCGCCCCTACCGGGGAATGCCGACGGAGCTGCCCAGGCAAATTTTAAACCCCACTTTCCCGACCCGATCTTTGGTCACATCTTACTTGTGGGAGTAAGATAAAAAATGGCCTTGTGCCTAACTCCTGGAGAGGAGTAAATCAATACCCATGTTTTTACACACGAAATGACATGATTAACTGCAAACTTGAATCGAGCGAAGAAAAATGTAAACTTTTCGAAACACGTGAAATGATTTCTAACCTCGAGCCTGTAATTATCCCGAACAACCTATACTAAAACATACACCAATCAACTGCTAATCTGGAATGAATGGTGGAAAGGTTGCAGAAAATAAAACGAACCCACCGATAAGATAGCGGCGTGATGCATGTTCCCGGGCCAAAAGATACATCGGTCCGCTAAACAAAGTAGCGAGAAACTAGAGGTATTAGAGATGATAGATAGTGTTCTGTCGTATGCAGCAGGATGATTACAGAAGTATTTAGCAGCATGTATGCGGTGCATACAGCTGCATTTAAAGCTTGAACATGTCAAGTGTAGAATAAATAAACAAAATTGGCTAGACTTGCACGATGGTTTTTTGCTTTCGAGTGAGATTTTGTGTGACAACCGATAATATCGTTTGGCCCTCTATCGCAGTTGAAGTTACATTTAAATATACCATTCTTAGAATAGCATTATCAAATCCGGCTAATTGGAAAATAAATTTGGGTTTTTCAACGCTATTAAATATTAGTCAATCAATCAAAGCGAAATTGTAGGAAATGCCTTAGTCATTATAACAGTATGTTTTCGTTGCTTTGGTTACTGATATCCTGTGCTTATTAAAGAGTTCAAGGGTGTCTCGGTATTCTACAGGGTGGGCAAAAATAAGGGTCCTATTTTTAAAAATTCATAACTTTTTTATTTATTGATTTTTTTTATTTTTTTTTAGAATAAGTAAAGGACCCCTTCCGAAGAAAGCATGAGCCGTATTAGCCCTAAGGAACGTACCCTCATTTAGAAAACATTATTTTTGCTTAAAAAACTCAAAACCGTGTAAAAAACAATACTTTAGTTTTTGTAAGTTTTAAGAAGTGTTTTTCGGCTAAAATTTGTTTTGTTTATTTCAAAAAGTCTCGGAAGGGTCAGTCTACACACACATAAAGTTTGGTGAGTTTAACTTTTATTTTGTGGAAGTTATTCAAATTCAAGTTATTCAAATTTAAAGATAGGACCCTTATTTTGGTCCACCCAGTACAAGTATACCTTTTCTTCGCCTCACAGGCTAGCTGCTGTTGATATCATGTATTCATACCTTATTCGAACTGTTGCTGATATAATGCATGTTTTTTTTATCTACTATTAACTGCTGCTGACATCATGTTTGCTTATTTTCCTAACCTACTTTTTCACGTATATCAGCTGCGACTGATATTATTTTCTTTCATGCGTTTGCTTTACTTTTTTAACCTGTCGGGCAGCCCTTTATTTTTTTACCCTGAAACTTTTTAGTGATTAAATCCTATTTCATTAGAATAAATGTGATCTTTGCTTAACCAATTTAATTTGAATGAACCAGCCTTTCGTATGTTCGCGTCATTCTCTCTGTCGCTTCCGATTTGCGTTCACCGAGAAACGCGCGTCGGCTTCTGTCGGCTTTTACGGACGAAATTGGAAACAGAGACATAGAACGAATCCATCTAATCAGCTTTGACGGTAGCTTATATAACAGTACGTAAGATATGTTTATGTTGGATATCAGTACATAAAAGTTACGTTCTCAAAATGGTATTGTCTCATGTACATACGAGCAGAAAGTTTCGATGGTGCGATTGTTAGCAATGCGGACTACGAGCTTGAGGTGCCGTTTTTTAGTTCCCTCTCTCTCTCTCTCTCTCTCTCTCTCTCTCTCTCTATCTCTCTCTCTCTCTCTCTCTCTCTCTCTATCTATCTATCTATCTATCTATCTCTCACTTTCTCTCTCTCTTTCTATCTCTCTCTCTTTCTTTTTCTTTCTCTCTTTCTCTCTCTTCCTCTTTCTCTCTCTCTCTCTCTCTCTCTATCTATCTATATATCTATCTATCTCTCACTTTCTCTCTGTCTTTCTATCTCTCTCTATCTCTTTCTTTTTCTTTCTCTCTTTCTCTCTCTTCCTCTTTCTCTCTCTCTCTCTCTCTCTCTCTCTCAAAGTATTAGGTGAGATAGATTTCCAAGCCTTGGTAAAGAAACTAGTCGAGTACGTATAAGTCTAAGTACAGTCAAATAGACAGTATCCTAACTAGACAAAGAAAACAACACCTCTCTCTCTCTCTCTCTCTCTCTCTATATATATATATATATATATATATATATATATATATATAAAAGTATTGATACACACACCTCCTTCCAGGTATAGGTGAAATAGTATGGTAAACTAGATTTGCAAGCCGAGTACGTATAAATATAAGTACAGTCAAATAGACAGTATCCTAACTAGACAAAGAAAACAACACCTGAAAGTTACATAGATGAAGTTGAAGTAAACCAAGTCTGTCAGACACCAATGAATAGTGCAGGTATTAGATCAGCTTCATGGTTAGAACTTTGGGTCGATCAGAGCTCATATATAACAATTTAGATACAAAATGATTACATATGAATATGTCATAATTTTGTATCCTTCTAAGTTGTTATATATATATATATATATATATATATATATATATATATATATATATATATATATAACTTTAGCGGCTTTCGTTTTTTCTTTTTTTTCTTTTTGATCACGAAAACATCAGAAATATAGATATAGTAATATATATATATATATATATATACTCAAGTATTTTTAGTTCTCTCTCTCTCTCTCTCTCTCTCTCTCTCTTACATAGCGTCACAATTGTCCCCATCCACAAACGTAGATATATCACGGATCGGCTAGAACCGTCCTGCGTGTATTAAAATGTTCAAATGTGTCTCAGGGTGAATATTAAAGCTATAATATAAATAATAAGCGATAACAACGTATTAAGTGGTATACTTATTTAGTCAACTATATATTAAGTGGTATACTTATTTAGTCAACTATATATTAAGTTGTATACTTATTTAGTCAACTATATAGTAAGTGGTATACTTATTTAGTCAACTATATATTAAGTGGTATACTTATTTAGTCAACTATATATTAAGTTGTATACTTATTTAGTCAACTATATAGTAAGTGGTATACTTATTTAGTCAACTATATATTAAGTGGTATACTTATTTAGTCAACTATATATTAAGTTGTATACTTATTTAGTCAACTATATAGTAAGTGGTATACTTATTTAGTCAACTATATATTAAGTGGTATACTTATTTAGTCAACTATATATTAAGTGGTATACTTATTTAGTCAACTATATATTAAGTGGTATACTTATTTAGTCAACTATATATTAAGTGGTATACTTATTTAGTCAACTATATATTAAGTGGTATACTTATTTATTCAACTATATATTAAGTGGTATACTTATTTAGTCAACTATATATTAAGTGGTATACTTATTTAGTCAACTATATATTAAGTGGTATACTTATTTAGTCAACTATATATTAAGTGGTATACTTATTTAGTCAACTATATATTATGGCGTTAAGAGGTAAATCTTTCGTTCACGTCTGTTGATAAGAAATCAACCAACCAAATTAGAATCGTACAAAACTGCGTTTAGAATTACTTTATCATCTTTTGTACGACAGTGTGTCGTTACTAGTGCATGGTAGAAAGTTTTAGACAGAACGAGAAAAGGAACAAAAAGCACAACATAAACAAGCGTTGCAGGATTACCGGTAGCACGGAATAAGGACAGACGAACGGTAATCGCCAGTAACATTATCTTTTGAGAGGAACGAAAATCACTTGTAAAAGTAACATAATCTATTGTCCTTCTGTATGAAATCTAGAGAAAGTGTTACTAGTATATACAGATCAAAAATATTGTGTGCAATGTTAATTAATATTTAGAAGGGTCTGGTTTAAAAGATGTTAAAATGGTGAGTATACAGCAAGCCTCGCTCTACAAGAATGTCCCTTCTGCATGAAGAAATTTTGAAAGAGACATTTAACTTTAATCTCTGCAAAATATTTAGGGACTGTGTACAAACTAAAAATTACAGATGCACTGTACTGATGCACTGTACTGATGCACTGTACTGATGCACTGTACTGATGCAGTAAAGAAAAACAACTGCTTGCAATTGAATTTTTAAAAATGGTCATCGGAAAAACACTTGAACAGAGAAACTGAATCGTCATTGGCAGCCGCACAAATCACCGCGATTCGAATGAACTACATAAAGGCAAATGATAGACAATAACCAATAAAACAGCAAATGTAAACTCTGTGGAAAAAGAGACGAACTGCTAAATCACACCATAAGTATATACAGCAAACTAAAGAACTACAAAAGGCAGAACATTTTACGAATTCTAGGGAACTTAAAAGGTCTCGAAATCCTATAATCTGACCTTCACCTCCAAAATACATTTACACATGTGGTTGCACGAGCCCCGATCGGTACAGCACAAAAAGGCCATGAATGGTGAATGAGAATAGAAAAACGAGGAAAGAGAGTATCATCAAGACCTCTAAAGGAAGGGCACGGAGAGTACTGGAATTCGGGGAAACTTATTCCCACTCAAATACCAAAGTGGCAGCGTCGTAGTGTCAGGGCTATGATGTCTGGAACTCCGGTTCTTGGTAGGAACACTCATGGCGTACAGGGTTAGCACCAAGCGGTATTAGTGCAACGATATAGCTAACACGGCTCTAGTTAAAATCTACGGGTATTTAGCATCAGGATCCGTCATCCTCTGGTAGTCTCTGCATCTGCGTATGACACAATGATATCAGGAGCATTTGTAAAAGTGTAAATAGTTCAATTAGATCTCCGCACTCACTCTTATTGGCAACAAATACAACGTGGCACTATCTGAAGCAACTTTAACCAGGAATATCAAAACAAAATAAGATTATTAGCTTTAGAGATTCTTACACCTTCTCTTTAGTCGACAGATTTAGCACCAACAGATTATCATTTGTTTCAATTGCTAGTATACGTCATCATTGCGTTGTTACACCCTTTCTCATTAGATCACAGAACTTAAGCGACGTTGAGCTTGGTCAGTACCAGAAGGTTGCCCATTCAAGAATACCAGGCGCTCCCTGATCTGCCAAACCCAACTGCAAAAACTGCAAAAGGAAAGAACTGCAAAACTCAACGTCGTCATCTCCTCTGACCGGGATATACATGGTACCGGCGGACCGCTTGTGCATTTAATATTCCCTAGAAACTTCCTCTTTCGTGGGTAGCTGGCTTAACTCTCCTCTGGTGAATGCCGCTCCGTTTCATTTTTTTCTAGAATATATCATACGTGACAGAACATTCAGTTAATAAAGGTATTCAGAAAGTCATTCCCGATGCGAGGCGGGCGAATTTTTAACACTTATTCAGAAATTGCACGTTCCGTTGCGCTACATATTTGGTCAAAAGAAGGCATCACTATTTTGATGTAAATTATATATATATATATATATATATATATATATATATATATATATATAAATTTCTAGTGGTACAACATTTTATTAAAACAAGGAATATAGACGTTTGTGACATTTTTGGGGGATGGAATTAAATTGAAAAGTGTAAAAACGAGAGGGAAAAAAACCCGGCTATGTATATTCATGTATTATTTTTGGTTTGTTTTTCCTCTCGTTTTTACACTTTTCAATTTCATTCCACCCTCCAAAAAATGTCACAAACGTCTATATTCTTTGCTTTAATATATATATATATATATATATATATATATATATATATATATATATATATATATATATATATAAGTGTAGGGTTGCAATCCGATGCTGTAGCAATGCGATGTAGTTGCCGGAAGGTGGAGAGGGTGAACAGAAACAAGCGAAAAGAGAAAACGAATCTCAAAACGATTTATTAATATTTCACGTAAAAACTGATTAAGTACTAGAAAAGTAAGTAAATACTGTCAGTGTTTCAATAATTTGATTCCGGTTCTTGACCGTTTTTTCTGATCATTTCGGTCTTTAATTGTTGTCTTTGTATAATGAAAGTTTTTCTTTCGAAAATTTAAGATTACCTTTTGCCGAACTTTTTATTTACGTGACAGTATTTACTATTCTGGTACTCAATCAGTTTTTACGTGAAATATTAATAAATCGTTTTGAGATTCGTTTTCTCTTCTCGTTTGTTTCTGTTCACCCTCTACACCTTCCGGCATTGCTACAGCCTCGGATTGCAAACCTACACTTATATTTACCAGCAATGTTTCAAGCAAACTACAATCTCCTATCTATCTATCTATATATATATATATATATATATATATATATATATATATATATAGAGAGAGAGAGAGAGAGAGAGAGAGAGAGAGAGAGAGAGAGAGAGAGAGAGATGTGTGTGTGTGTGAAAAATGACAAACAGAAAACAGGTTAAAGTACAAGAGAAAAACAAAAACAAGAGATTTAACCGGTTTCGTTCGTGTTTGCGAACGTCTTCAGAAAATATATTTATTTTGACAGGTTTAGCCGGACATACATACAATTAATTCCTTTTATATATATATATATATATATATATATATATATATATATATATATATATATATATATATATATATATATATATATATATATATATATATGGGAAGAGAAGGATGAAGGTAATCCGACGTGATGGGAAAATGAAAAAGGAAAACCAAAAAATGGATGTTTTTTATGTGTACATCAACGTTTCGTCTTTATTTATAAGACTTCATCAGGATGATGATATAGAGAAAAAATGTCATGCAAGTACAGATACATGTAGGGTAGACATATTGGAAGGAAAAATAATATATATATATATATATATATATATATATATATATATATATATATAAAGGAATTATTTGTATGTGTGTCCGGCTAAAACTGCCAAAATAGAACATTTAGGCTAAGAAAACGTACGTATATTGATCCAATATCTTTGTAGTTAGGTTTTGTCGAGAATATTATATTGAGTATGCCATCTAAGCTTTGCATAGCTTTCCTCTCAGAGGAGGCCCAACGTCTTACAAATCACAATCAATTAGAATATACGAGTTCATAAACGTACCTAATTATCGCATGTCGATCACAATCTTAACCGCACCGTGCGATGTCGCCTCGTGTCCCCGTTCGTCTATGACTGGGGACAACTGCAATTAATGTTTCACAACAGCACGAAGAATGAAGAAATCAGCGATTTGAAGTAAGAACCTTTCTGGACGGTGTTAGCGGACATTCTCTCATACCCGCAGCGGGGGCACATTCCGGAGCGACGGATCGTTGTTTTAATTATCGTTGAGGCTCAACACGTCGTGTTGCCTCAAAAAATTCCACACGACTCGCCTCTTTTCCTCTCTTATCCAGCCAGGTGACGCCACATCAGTTTCCAGAACACGACAGGGTCACGATGGCATTGAATGCACTCGCTGACCCGCTGACCTGTGTACGTGCCGACATTGGTCCGTGAATCATAATCACGAGTTGAATACTAGCAAACGTACCCACTTACTATTTAACACAAGCATCAAAAAATCGTACACCTGAAGCGTGTTCAACGGACCGTAACAGGACTCTCCACGCTTACCTACAATGAGCGGCTTAAAATATTTAATCTGTTCTTACATAAGGAGGATGCGGGGAGACTTGATTCTGGCGTACAAGATGATCAACGTGAATTTCAATCTGCCTTTCGAAAAGGTTTTCACCCCGGCACCAAATCGCGACCCCCGCGGACCAGCATCGCTTTCGTCTCAATAGACGAAAGGTATCATTCTCTGTCCGTGTTTCTGCCCTGTGGAACAAGCTGCCAGAGGAGGTCGTCATAATGACTACCATATCCGTGTTCTATGGTACTATGGATGCGGGTAAGAGTGGACCTAAGAGTAATGGATACTAAACTCTGTAAATCTCTTAAATGAGTATTCTTATGTCATATGTAGAATTTAACAGATCAGTCAATAAGTCCCGGGCCTAACTATTAAAACACCTATTATATAATGGCAAACAACGCTCTAAATCGCACTCACTTTGAACACAGCTTTCTCACAAACAAATCTTCATGCAAAATGAGGACTACTCTGCCTTCTAATATTTTCAACTATTGTCTGGGCCTTCGGGTCTTGATTTACGCCGGTCTATTGGTCTAATCTGTCCTGTGCAGTGCACCCTTCCAGGCTTGCCTTCTCACCCTTTGAGAATGGGTTAGTTTATTGCTAATCGCCTGAGGCGCCCCTACCGGAGAATGCCGACGGGTCTGCCTAGACAATTTTTAATGGCCAGAGCGCTCAAATTCCCGGGCGCTGGCTTTTCAATTCCCACTTTCCCGACCTTGTGTCACATCTTACCTTGTGGGAGGAAGATAAATAAAATCTTCAACTATTCCTCTATCTCACGCAACTACAATTAACGATCGGCCAAAACGAATTTGTGGATCTTTTTTTTTTCAGGACAACTGCAGAATTTTAGCGGTGTGTATGTTCAGCATCATTTGTGTCTGCACGACCGCGTTTAAAGTCAGCATACCGTTGTTTCCGTCGGAGAAAAGTGCGAATATGTCTTTGCTTGAACAGTATATTTATTTACTCCTCTGCAGGAGTTAGGCACAAGGCCAGTTTTATCTTACTCCCACAAGTAAGATGTGACCACAGCTCGGGTCGAGTAAGTGGGATTTGAAAAGCCAGCGCCCGAGAAAGTCAGCACTTTGGCCATTAAAAATTGCCTGGGCAGCCCCGTCGGCATTCCCCGGTAGTAGCGCCTCAGACAGTAAGCAATAAACTTACTCCTCCCCAAAGAGAGGAGGCAAAGCCTGGGAGGGTGGACCTCCTAGAACTGCACAGGACAAACCCACAGACCGGCGGAATGAAGCCCGAAGGACAAGACGACACCCGTCTATAGGGTGCAGTATCCATCGGAACAGATACTACACTTACTTCCTAGCGTGCCCACTTGAACAGTATAGCTTCACCTCAGAAAGACTAAATTCAGATTTTTTTTTCTATCGTTTTGAAGATGTGTAACAGTAGCATCGCTTGAATGACTTCAATTTTTAAAACTAATGATGTGAGTCGGCTCAGATTCTGACATGTACCAGTTGAAGGTTAGTACTTTATAAAAATCAGATGGAATTTTGTATTATTAATGGCGACATCTATGTGTTAGGCTCGAGATTTATTGAGTTATTTGTTATCTGAAAATGTCAACACTGCTGGTTTTAGATTGTGGCAGTCATTGTTTCTGAGAGGCGGTCCACGGGGAACGATCATCATTTGACGTCATCGAAAAATCATGAACGATTTAAAGTCAAAAGACAAAAATTGTTACATTGGAGCCTACACACAACATGTTCAGCAATTAGCAGAAGAAATTAATCTTAGACATTAGATTGTAACAGATCATATAATACAACTATTACGACTTATCGTTATATCTATATATATGAATCCAGAATAAAGCAACACATCCCCCCTGCCATACGCCGGGGCCGACTAAATAATTTAAATAATTTAGTCAACACATCCGGGTCTGCTATTGCTGACCATCTTATAAATAGCGCCGAATGTGCGTCGACGTACACTAGTGACTGGTTTTCTGTCATAAGTAGATCGCATTCTCTATTCCACCTCAAAGTCCTGGAAGCCATATATATATCAAGTCAATCAACCCTCCCCCCTTTGTAAACAAAAGGAGTGGCTTTTAGGACTTAATGTGATCAACTTGTGACCCTCCTCCCCATATTTTTTTTCTTTTTTTTTCTCCCAAATTTGTCACTAGTTTTCATTATAAATTTCTTTTAAATGTTTAGTCGTATTTAATTACTTCCACGTTAATACTCTGATGAGTGTGGACGAAAGCCGGCTTAGTACATTCATTATTTTTTTAATTTCCTCTCGGTTTATACTTGTTCAATTTCATTCTACCCCCCAAAACATGTCCCAAACGTCTGCATTCCTCGCCGTTATTAAATTTTGTACCACGAAAAATTTATATATATATATATATATATATATATATATATATATATATATATATATATATATATATATATATATATATATATATATATATAAAGATAAATGAAAGAAGAGGGATAAACATGTACGAATGACAAATCTATTTCAACTTCGATTGTTCAATGCAAGGTGTACGCGGTAAAAACATGTTTATTATTCTTTCCTTAAGCCAAGGCGTTTCAAAGATTAAAATCTTATCATCAGAGGAATTACATAGATGGATATGTTGGAGTAAGCTATGAAAATATATTTATGGCAATTAAGCAACACAGAGAATCCCGCTTTTCATCCCCGGTGGGAATCTTCAGGCTAAAATGCATGGAGTTAGTTTTGCCGGGTGTTTTTGTATACCAATCAGATCCTTTGTTGTTCACTTAGCCAATCGTTGGGCTTCTCACGAACAAATGTCCGGTTAGTTTTACTTCCTATATCCTGTTCTATTGTTCTGTTTTATATAGAGTGGCCTATATCCTGTTTCTTTGTTGTATCAATATTATGGGCGAACTTATTTTAACACGTGGTTCCTTAACTAAACTAAAACATATCAATTTAAAAACTAAAACCTAAAATAGAAATACAAGTGGAGGTCCCCAGATGCCGGAGAGCTTTCTGCTCCAATAGCTTCTTTCCTCGTGCTGCTGGCCTCTGGAACTCCCTCCCTGCTCCCTGTTCCCCCGACGGTACTGACATGCAGAAATGTAAAACTAATGTAAACAGACATCTCGCTACGGAGCTACCAATTTAGGTTGACCCCCCAACCTTCTCTCTTTTTTTCTCAGTAGCATCTTACGTCTACAGTGGCGGTCTGCCTTGTTTGGGGTGAACTATGTTATAAAAAAAATTTAAATTGGAATAACATCAAAATTCCTATTTCAATAAATGACTTTAATTTGTCAATTGTTTGTGGTTTTCTTCTGTAAACTTACTTTTTTTTAAAAACCCTATAAGAAAAGTCAGGAGGCGCCATTTTGCCATAACAATAACTATTCTAAAACGCGCTTGTGCTGTATACATTTTGAAGACCCTGTCTATCTGTTGAACGACTATGATGTAGCCTTAATGAAAAGAAGACTAAGGACCATACACGAGGGAGACAAAATTCAGAGATGCAGTCAATGGAAAAATAGGGAAAATGTTTCGCAACCGTTGTAAATAGAAGGATATCCCTGTTAAAAATGTAACAGAAAGACTTAAGACTGAAAAGCAGTCTAGCCAAAATACTGTCTGCGTGATGATACACAATCAGCTGCTATGGAAACCTTTCGAACCTGCATAACTGCTACATGATCGTACCACTACATGAGAATGAGTGAACATTCATGAAAAGTTGCTAGCCAAATTTCATTATGAGAACAGTATAAATAGACTTTAGAAAAACAGTCATTGTACTTATTTTTGTCATACTATGCAACTAAATTTAAAAGTAAATGATTCATTTACTTTCCAAGAAGTCTGTTAGTTCGAGAATGAAAAGAGGTTTCTTTCGGCTAACCCAGGAATTCATGCGTCATGAGAAAATTAAAGTCACTCATATAAATGAATGAAAACAACAATGTAATTAGTTCCTCGGAGACAAATTAATATATCTAATCTTACTATATACAAATAAATGTAACAAATAAATTAGAAAATAGTTCGTTTAAATGGATGTAAAGGTTTATTATAAAGCTGACATAGATTAAATGATTTAGTAAGATCATAAGTCTTATTTCCGAAATCGTTAAGATATATAATTCACTTTATCGTAAAACATCCACATATACGTTGCGCATGCGCAATCGGCCTGCAGTCAAATGGAAAAAAAACAATAGGATACATAAATATTTGACTCACTGTTTTGTTTAGTTATCTCGGTCCGGCCCTTGAAAATGTAAATTGTTTTTGTTTTTTATGGTTTTGACAATTTTTTGCCTTCTACAGTCAAAGGTGAAATGAAATCAGAATCATAACAAGTGACATTTTAACTACAGTCGTAACGATATTTTAAATATCCAACCTTGTTAATAATTTGACACGGATTGCAGATTAGAGGTCATTATTCTCAAGAAATAATAATACACAAGTGTCAATGATTCACAAGAAGTATCGATCGATAACGTGTAATTATATATAAAGGAATAATCATGCATATGCTGTTATGATATGCAAAATATAATGGAACAGCAAGATGTAATGATTCAAAACACGTAATGATATAAATGTGTTTGTCCGATAAAATCTCTAATGACTAATTATTTTATTTGGAGGTCACCGCAGTCAAAGATCAACGCTTTCTTTTATTTCTTTCATCGGTAATCGAAAGTGTTCGAAAAGAATAATATAAATGTTTGAACATGACGTTGGGAAGCGATGATTATTTTTCTCTTTCTTTCTCTCTCTCTCTCTCTCTTTCTCTCTCTCTCTCTCTCTTCCATTCTATTATATTAAATCAGTTGCCAAAATGTGAGCATAAATGAGCGAAAGAGCGAGAGAGAGAGGAGCAGTAGGAGGAAAAAATATGTTCAAAAATTAAGTTTGACTCAAGCTGCGTCCACAAAAGAGCACAATTAGATACGTCAGTTTTTCATGGAAGTAAAAATAAGGTCCCTCAAAAAGGGTCATTCTTTATAGAAACAAAACTATCTGTATAGTCTCCTCAGCACTTCGTCACGTATGAGGAGGCCTCGAACTAAAAGTAAGGAACGGAGATTTATTTGCTGGACCGACTGGTAGATATCTTGCTCAACGAAACACAACTTTAATTGATTAATACGGACAATCTTAGTTTTTATGCAGTGCTAGACGAATACCCATCTCAGGGCGGGTAAAATTTATTCCTGAAACAGAACAGTTTTGCACCACTTTCATGCCCTCTTATGAATATTAAAATTATTACATAATGATACAAAAATCCATTATATGATTCTAGAAAGTCTCTAAAGTCCAAGTTAGGTGGTGGGTTTATCAGTATGAAAACTAATAGTTTTACATTGAAGACTTCACTTGAGTTTTGGGCAGTAGAGAGTGAACAGTGAGCAGTGCACAGTGAACAGTGAACAGTGAGCAGTGAACAGTGAACAGTGAGCAGTAAACAGTGAGCAGTGAGAAGTGAACAGTGAACAGTGAGCAGTGAACAGTGGAAAGTGAGCAGTAAACAGTGAGCAGTGAGAAGTGAGCAGTGAGAGGTGAACAGTGAGCAGTGAGAAGTGAGCCGGAACAGTGAACAGTGAACAGTGAGCAGTGAGCAGTGAGCAGTGAACAGTGAACAGTGAACAGTGAACAGTGGACAGTGAGCAGTGAGCAGTGAACAGTGAACAGTGAGAAGTGAACAGTGAACAGTGAACAGTGAGCAGTGAACAGTGAGAAGTTAACAGTGAACAGTGAACATTGAGCAGTGAACTGTGAGAAGTGAACAGTGAACAGTGAACAGTGAGAAGTGAACAGTGAACAGTGAACAGTGAGCAGTCAACAGTGAGAAGTGAACAGTGAACAGTGAACAGTGAGCAGTGAACAGTGAGAAGTGAACAGTGAACAGTGAACAGTGAACAGTGAGCAGTGAACAATGAGTAGTGAGCAGTGAACAGTGAGAAGTGAACAGTGAACAGTGAACAGTGAGAAGTGAGCAGTGAACGATGAACAGTGAGCAGTCTACAGTGAGCAGTGAACAGTGAGCAGTGAGAAGTGAGCAGTGAGCAGTAGACAGTGGGAAGTGAACAGTGAACAGTGGACAGTGAGCAGTGAGCAGTGAACAGTGAACAGTGAGAAGTGAACAGTGAACAGTGAACAGTGAACAGTGAGAAGTGAACAGTGCACAGTAGACAGTGAGCAGTGAGCAGTGAACAGTGAACAGTGGACAGTCAGCAGTGAACAGTGAACAGTGAGCAGTGAGCAGTGAGCAGTGAGCAGTGAGCAGTGAGCAGTGAGCAGTGAGCAGTGAGCAGAAAGCAGTGAGCAGTGAGAAGTGAGCAGTGAGCAGTAGACAGTGAGAACTCAACAGTGAACAGTGGACAGTGAGCAGTGAGCAGTGAACAGTGAACAGTGAGAAGTGAAAAGTTAACAGTGAACAGTGAGAAGTGAACAGTGCACAGTGGGCAGTGAGCAGTAAGCAGTGAACAGTGAACAGTGAGCAGTGAGCAGTGAACAGTGAGAAGTGAATAGCGAACAGTGGACAGTGAGCAGTGAGCAGTGAACAGTGAACAGTGAGCAGTGAGCAGTGAACAGTGAACAGTAAACAGTAAGCAGTGAGCAGTGAACAGTGAGCAGTGAGCAGTGAACAGTTGACAGTGAACAGTGGACAGTGAACAGTGATAAGTGAACAGTGTGCAGTGGACAGTGAACAGGTAATAGTGAACAATAAACAGTGAACAGTGAGCAGTGAACAGTGAACAGCGTATAGTGCACAGTTAACAGTGAGCAGTGAACAGTGAACAGTGAACATTGAACAGTGAACAGTTAACAGTGGACAGTGAACAGTGAACAGTGAACAGTGAACATTGAACAGTGAACAGTTAACAGTGGACAGTGAACAGTGAACAGTGAACAGTGAACAGTAGACAGTTAACAGTGAGAAGTAAACAGTGTGCAGTGGACAGTGAACAGTGTATAGTGAACAGTGTACAGTGAACAGTGAGCAGTGAACAGTAAGCAGTGAAAAGTGAGCAGTAAGAAGTGAGCAGTGAGCGGTGAACAGTCAGAAGTGAACAGTGAACAGTGGAGAGTGAGCAGTGAGCAGTGAACAGTGAACAGTGAACAGTGAACAGTGAGAAGTGAAGAGTGGATAGTGAACAGTGGACAGTGAGCAGTGAGCAGTGAGCAGTGAACAGTGAGCAGTAAGCAGTGAACAGTGAGAAGTCAATAGTGAACAGTGGACAGTGAGCAGTGAGCAGTGAACAGTGAACAGTGAACAGTGAACAGTGAGCAGTGAGCAGTGCACAGTGAACTATACACAATGAGCAGTGAGCAGTGAACAGTGAGCAGTGAACAGTGGACAGTGGACAGTGAGCAGTAAACAATAAACAGTGAACAGTGAACAGTGAATAGTGAACAGTAAACAGTGAGGATTGAACAGTGAACAGTGGGCAGTGAGCAGTGAGCAGTGAACAGTGAGCAGTGAGAAGTGAGCAATTTGCAGTGAACAGTGAGCAGTGAGAAGTGAGCAGTGAGCAGTAGACAGTGAGAAGTGAACAGTGAACAGTGGACAGTGAGCAGTGAGCAGTGAACAGTGAACAGTGAGAAGTGAACAGTGAACAGTGAACAGTGAACAGTGAGAAGTGAACAGTGCACAGTAGACAGTGAGCAGTGAGCAGTGAACAGTGAACAGTGGACAGTGAGCAGTGAGCAGTGAACAGTGAGCAGTGAGCAGTGAACAGTGAGCAGTGAGCAGTGAGAAGTGAGCAGTGAGCAGTAGACAGTGAGAACTCAACAGTGAACAGTGGACAGTGAGCAGTGAGCAGTGAACAGTGAACAGTGAGAAGTGAACAGTGAACAGTGAAAAGTGAACAGTGCACAGTGGGCAGTAAGCAGTGAACAGTGAGCAGTGAGCAGTGAACAGTGAGAAGTGAATAGCGAACAGTGGACAGTGAGCAGTGAGCAGTGAACAGTGAACAGTGAGCAGTGAGCAGTTAACAGTTAACAGTAAACAGTAAGCAGTGAGCAGTGAACAGTGAGCAGTGAGCAGTGAACAGTGGACAGTGAACAGTGGTCAGTGAACAGTAAGAAGTGAACAGTGTGCAGTTGACAGTGAACAGCGTATAGTGCACAGTTAACAGTGAGCAGTGAACAGTGAACAGTGAACATTGAACAGTGAACAGTTAATAGTGGACAGTGAACAGTGAACAGTGAACAGTGAACAGTGGACAGTAAACAGTGAGAAGTGAACAGTGTGCATTGGACAGTGAACAGTGTATAGTGAACAGTGAACAGTCAACAGTGAGCAGTGAACAGTAAGCAGTGAAAAGTGAGCAGTAAGAAGTGAGCAGTAAGCGGTGAACAGTCAGAAGTGAACAGTGAACAGTGGTGAGTGAGCAGTGAGCAGTGAACAGTGAACAGTGAAAAGTGAACAGTGAACAGTGAACAGTGAGAAGTGAAGAGTGAACAGTGAACAGTGGACAGTGAGCAGTGAGCAGTGAGCAGTGAGCAGTGAACAGTGAGCAGTAAGCAGTGGACAGTGAGAAGTGAATAGTGAACAGTGGACAGTAAGCAGTGAGCAGTGAACAGTGAACAGTGAACTGTGAGCAGTGAGCAGTGCACAGTGAACTATACACAATGAACAGTGAGCAGTGAACAGTGAGCAGTGAACAGTGGACAGTGGACAGTGAGCAGTAAACAATAAACAGTGAACGGTGAACAGTGAATAGTGAAAAGTAAACAGTGAGGATTGAACAGTGGACAGTGGGCAGTGAGCAGTGAGCCGTGAGCAGTGAACAGTGAGCAGTGAGAAGTGAGCAGTTTGAGTGAACAGTGAGCAGTGAGAAGTGAGCAGTGAGCAGTGGACAGTGAGCAGTGAGCAGTGAACAGTGAACAGTGAGAAGTGAACAGTGAACAGTGAATAGTGAACAGTGAGAAGTGAACAGTGCACAGTAGACAGTGAGCAGTGAGCAGTGAACAGTAAACAGTGGACAGTGAGCAGTGAACAGTGAACAGTCAGCAGTGAGCAGTGAACAGTGAGCAGTGAGCAGTGAGAAGTGAGCAGTGAGCAGTAGACAGTGAGAACTCAACAGTGAACAGTGGACAGTGAGCAGTGAGCAGTGAGCAGTGAACAGTGAACAGTGAGAAGTGAACAGTGAACAGTGAACAGTGAGAAGTGAGCAGTGAACAGTGGACAGTGAACAGTGGACAGTGAACAGTGATAAGTGAACAGTGTGCAGTGGACAGTGAACAGGTAATAGTGAACAATAAACAGTGAACAGTGAGCAGTGAACAGTGAACAGCGTATAGTGCACAGTTAACAGTGAGCAGTGAACAGTGAACAGTGAACATTGAACAGTGAACAGTTAACAGTGGACAGTGAACAGTGAACAGTGAACAGTGTACAGTGAACAGTAGACAGTTAACAGTGAGAAGTGAACAGTGTGCAGTGGACAGTGAACAGTGTATAGTGAACAGTGTACAGTGAACAGTGAGCAGTGAACAGTAAGCAGTGAAAAGTGAGCAGTAAGAAGTGAGCAGTGAGCGGTGAACAGTCAGAAGTGAACAGTGAACAGTGGAGAGTTAGCAGTGAGCAGTGAACAGTGAACAGTGAACAGTGAACTGTGAGAAGTAAAGAGTGAACAGTGAACAGTGGACAGTGAGCAGTGAGCAGTGAACAGTGAGCAGTAAGCAGTGAACAGTGAGAAGTCAATAGTGAACAGTGGACAGTGAGCAGTGAGCAGTGAACAGTGAACAGTGAACAGTGAGCAGTGAGCAGTGCACAGTGAACTATACACAATGAGCAGTGAGCAGTGAACAGTGAGCAGTGAACAGTGGACAGTGGACAGTGAGCAGTAAACAATAAACAGTGAACAGTGAACAGTGAATAGTGAACAGTAAACAGTGAGGATTGAACAGTGAACAGTGGGCAGTGAGCAGTGAGCAGTGAGCAGTGAACAGTGAGCAGTGAGAAGTGAGCAATTTGCAGTGAACAGTGAGCAGTGAGAAGTGAGCAGTGAGCAGTAGACAGTGAGAAGTGAACAGTGAACAGTGGACAGTGAGCAGTGAGCAGTGAACAGTGAACAGTGAGAAGTGAACAGTGAACAGTGAACAGTGAACAGTGAGAAGTGAACAGTGCACAGTAGACAGTGAGCAGTGAGCAGTGAACAGTGAACAGTGGACAGTGAGCAGTGAACAGTGAACAGTGAGCAGTGAGCAGTGAACAGTGAGCAGTGAGCAGTGAGCAGTGAGAAGTGAGCAGTGAGCAGTAGACAGTGAGAACTCAACAGTGAACAGTGGACAGTGAGCAGTGAGCAGTGAACAGTGAACAGTGAGAAGTGAACAGTGAACAGTAGAACAGTGAGAAGTGAACAGTGCACAGTGGGCAGTGAGCAGTAAGCAGTGAACAGTGAACAGTGAGCAGTGAGCAGTGAACAGTGAGAAGTGAATAGCGAACAGTGGACAGTGAGCAGTGAGCAGTGAACAGTGAACAGTGAGCAGTGAGCAGTGAACAGTGAACAGTAAACAGTAAGCAGTGAGCAGTGAACAGTGAGCAGTGAGCAGTGAACAGTAGACAGTGAACAGTGGTCAGTGAACAGTAAGAAGTGAACAGTGTGCAGTTGACAGTGAACAGCGTATAGTGCACAGTTAACAGTGAGCAGTGAACAGTGAACAGTGAATATTGAACAGTGAACAGTTAATAGTGGACAGTGAACAGTGAACAGTGAACAGTGAACAGTGGACAGTGAACAGTGAGAAGTGAACAGTGTGCAGTGGACAGTGAACAGTGTATAGTGAACAGTGAACAGTGAACAGTGAGCAGTGAACAGTAAGCAGTGAAAAGTGAGCAGTAAGAAGTGAGCAGTGAGCGGTGAACAGTCAGAAGTGAACAGTGAACAGTGGTGAGTGAGCAGTGAACAGTGAACAGTGAAAAGTGAACAGTGAACAGTGAACAGTGAGAAGTGAAGAGTGAACAGTGAACAGTGGACAGTGAGCAGTGAGCAGTGAGCAGTGAGCAGTGAACAGTGAGCAGTAAGCAGTGGACAGTGAGAAGTGCACAGTGAACTATACACAATGAGCAGTGAGCAGTGAACAGTGAGCAGTGAACAGTGGACAGTGGACAGTGAGCAGTAAACAATAAACAGTGAACGGTGAACAGTGAATAGTGAACAGTAAACAGTGAGGATTGAACAGTGAACAGTGGGCAGTGAGCAGTGAGCAGTGAACAGTGAACAGTGAGCAGTGAGAAGTGAGCAGTTTGCAGTGAACAGTGAGCAGTGAGAAGTGAGCAGTGAGCAGTAGACAGTGAGAAGTGAACAGTGAACAGTGGACAGTGAGCAGTGAGAAGTGAACAGTGCACAGTAGACAGTGAGCAGTGAGCAGTGAACAGTGAACAGTGGACAGTGAGCAGTGAACAGTGAACAGTGAGCAGTGAGCAGTGAACAGTGAGCAGTGAGCAGTGAGCAGTGAGAAGTGAGCAGTGAGCAGTAGACAGTGAGAACTCAACAGTGAACAGTGGACAGTGAGCAGTGAGCAGTGAGCAGTGAACAGTGAACAGTGAGAAGTGAACAGTGAACAGTGAACAGTGAGAAGTGAACAGTGCACAGTGGGCAGGGAGCAGTAAGCAGTGAACAGTGAACAGTGAGCAGTGAGCAGAGAACAGTGAGAAGTGAATAGCGAACAGTGGACAGTGAGTAGTGAGCAGTGAACAGTGAACAGTGAGCAGTGAGCAGTGAACAGTGAACAGTAAACAGTAAGCAGTGAGCAGTGAACAGTTAGCAGTGAGCAGTGAACAGTGGACAGTGAACAGTGGACAATGAACAGTGAGAAGTGAACAGTGTGCAGTGGACAGTGAACAGTGTATAGTGAACAATAAACAGTGAACAGTGAGCAGTGAACAGTGAACAGCGTATAGTGCACAGTTAACAGTTAACAGTGAGCAGTGAACAGTGAACAGTGAACATTGAACAGTGAACAGTTAACAGTGGACAGTGAACAGTGAACAGTGAACAGTGAACAGTGGACAGTGAACAGTGAGAAGGGAACAGTGTGCAGTGGACAGTGAACAGTGTATAGTGAACAGTGAACAGTGAACAGTGAGCAGTGAACAGTAAGCAGTGAAAAGTGAGCAGTAAGAAGTGAGCAGTAAGCGGTGAACAGTCAGAAGTGAACTGTGAACAGTGGAGAGTGAGCAGTGAGCAGTGAACAGTGAACAGTGAAAAGTGAACAGTGAATAGTGAACAGTGAGAAGTGAAGAGTGAACTGTGAACAGTGGACAGTGAGCAGTGAGCAGTGAGCAGTGAGCAGTGAGCAGTGAACAGTGAGCAGTAAGCAGTGAACAGTGAGAAGTGAATAGTGAACAGTGGACAGTGAGCAGTGAGCAGTGAGCAGTGAACAGTGAACAGTGAACAGTGAGCAGTGCACAGTGAACTATACACAATGAGCAGTGAGCAGTGAACAGTGAGTAGTGAACAGTGGACAGTGGACAGTGAGCAGTAAACAATAAACAGTGAACAGTGAACAGTGAATAGTGAATAGTGAACAGTAAACAGTGAGGATTGAACAGTGAACAGTAGGCAGTGAGCAGTGAGCAGTGAGCAGTGAACAGTGAGCAGTGAGAAGTGAGCAGTTTGCAGTGAACAGTGAGCAGTGAGCAGTGAGAAGTGAGCAGTGAGCAGTAGACAGTGAGAACTCAACAGTGAACAGTGGACAGTGAGCAGTGAGCAGTGAGCAGTGAACAGTGAACAGTGAACAGTGAGAAGTGAACAGTGAACAGTGAACAGTGAGAAGTGAACAGTGCACAGTGGGCAGTGAGCAGTAAGCAGTGAACAGTGAACAGTGAGCAGTGAGCAGTGAACAGTGAGAAGTGAATAGTGAACAGTGAACAGTGAGAAGTGAACAGTGAACAGTGAACAGTGAGAAGTGAACAGTGCACAGTGGGCAGTGAGCAGTAAGCAGTGAACAGTGAACAGTGAGCAGTGAGCAGTGAACAGTGGACAGTGAACAGTGGACAGTGAACAGTGAGAAGTGAACAGTGTGCAGTGGACAGTGAACAGTGTATAGTGAACAATAAACAGTGAACAGTGAGCAGTGAACAGTGAACAGCGTATAGTGCACAGTTAACAGTGAGCAGTGAACAGTGAACAGTGAACAGTGAACATTGAACAGTGAACAGTTAACAGTGGACAGTTAACAGTGAACAGTGAACAGTGAACAGTGGACAGTGAACAGTGAGAAGTGAACAGTGTGCAGTGGACAGTGAACAGTGTATAGTTAACAGTGAACAGTGAACAGTGAGCAGTGAACAGTAAGCAGTGAAAAGTGAGCAGTAAGAAGTGAGCAGTGAGCGGTGAACAGTCAGAAGTGAACAGTGAACAGTGGAGAGTGAGCAGTGAGCAGTGAACAGTGAACAGTGAAAAGTGAACAGTGAACAGTGAACAGTGAGAAGTGAAGAGTGAACAGTGAACAGTGGACAGTGAGCAATGAGCAGTGAGCAGTGATCAGTGAACAGTGAGCAGTAAGCAGTGAACAGTGAGAAGTGAATAGTGAACAGTGGACAGTGAGCAGTGAGAAGTGAACAGTGAACAGTGAACAGTGAGCAGTGCACAGTGAACTATACACAATGAGCAGTGAGCAGTGAACAGTGAGTAGTGAACAGTTGACAGTGGACAGTGAGCAGTAAACAATAAACAGTGAACAGTGAACAGTGAATAGTGAACAGTAAACAGTGAGGATTGAACAGTGAACAGTGGGCAGTGAGCAGTGAGCAGTTTGCAGTGAACAGTGAGCAGTGAGAAGTGAGCAGTGAGCAGTAGACAGTGAGAGCTCAACAGTGAACAGTGGACAGTGAGCAGTGAGCAGTGAACAGTGGACAGTGAGAAGTGAACAGTGAACAGTGAACAGTGAGCGGTGAACGGTGAACAGTGAGCAGTGAGAAGTGAGCCGGAACAGTGAGCAGTGAGCAGTGAGCAGTGAGCAGTGAGCAGTGAACAGTGAGCAGTGAACAGTGAACAGTGAACAGTGAGAAGTGAGCAGTGAGCAGTAAACAGTGAGCAGTGAACAGTAAACAGTGAGCAGTGGACAGTAGAGAGTGAGCAGAAAACAGTGGGAAGTGAGAAGTGAGCAGTGAGCAGTGAGCAGTGGGCGGTTAACGGTGAACAGTGAGCAGTTAACAGTGAGAAGTGAACAGTGAACAGTGAGAAGTGAGCAGTGAACAGTTAACAGTGAGCAGTGAACAGTGAGCAGTGAACAGATAGCAGTGATGAGTGAACAGTCGGAAGTGAACAGTGAACAGTGGACAGTGAGCAGTGAGCAGTGAACAGTGAACAGTGAGAAGTGAACAGTGAACAGTGAACAGTAAGCAGTGAACAGTGAGAAGTGAACAGTGAACAGTGAACAGTGAGCAGTGAACAGTGAGAAGTGAACAGTGAACAGTGAACAGTGAGCAGTGAGCAGTGAACAGTGAACAGTGAGTAGTGAGCAGTGAACAGTGAGAAGTGAACAGTTAACAGTTAACAGTGAGAGGTGAGCAGTGAACGATGAACAGTGAGCAGTGAACAGTGAGCAGTGAGAAGTGAGCAGTGAGCAGTTGACAGTGAGAAGTGAACAGTGAATAGTGGACAGTGAGCAGTGAGCAGGCAACAGTGAACAGTGAGAAGTGAACAGTGAACAGTGAACAGTGAACAGTGAGAAGTGAACAGTGCACAGTAGACAGTGAGCAGTGAGCAGTGAACAGTGAACAGTGGACAGTGAGCAGTGAACAGTGAACAGTGAGCAGTGAGCAGTGAACAGTGAGCAGTGAGCAGTGAGAAGTCAGCAGTGAGCAGTAGACAGTGCGAACTCAACAGTGAACAGTGGACAGTGAGCAGTGAGCAGTGAACAGTGAACAGTGAGCAGTGAACAGTGAGCAGTGAACAGATAGCAGTGATGAGTGAATAGTAAGAAGTGAACAGTTAACAGTGGACAGTGAGTAGTGAGCAGTGAACAGTGAACAGTTAGAAGTGAACAGTGAACAGTGAACAGTGAGCAGTGAACAGTGAGAAGTGAACAGTGAACAGTGAACAGTGAGCAGTGAACAGTGAGAAGTGAACAGTGAACAGTGAACAGTGAGCAGTGAGCAGTGAACAGTGAACAGTGAGTAGTGAGCAGTGAACAGTGAGAAGGGAACAGTGAACAGTGAACAGTGAGAAGTGAGCAGTGAACGATGAACAGTGAGCAGTGAACAGTGAGCAGTGAACAGTGAGCAGTGAGAAGTGAGCAGTGAACAGTAGACAGTGAGAAGTGAACAGTGAATAGTGGACAGTGAGCAGTGAGCAGTGAACAGTGAACAGTGAGAAGTGAACAGTGAACAGTGAACAGTGAACAATGAGAAGTGAACAGTGCACAGTAGACAGTGAGCAGTGAGCAGTGAACAGTGAACAGTAGACAGTGAGCAGTGAACAGTGAACAGTGAGCAGTAAGCAGTGAACAGTGAACAGTGAGAAGTGAACACTGAACAGTGAACAGTGAGAAGTTAACAGTCCATAGTGGGCAGTGAGCAGTAAGCAGTGAACAGTGAACAGTGAGCAGTGAGCAGTGAACAGTGAGCAGTGAGCAGTGAACAGTGGACAGTGGACAGTGAGCAGTAAACAATAAACAGTGAACAGTGAACAGTGAACAGTGAACATTGAACAGTGAACAGTTAACAGTGGACAGTGAACAGTGAACAGTGAACAGTGAACAGTAGACAGTGAACAGTGAGAAGTGAACAGCGTGCAGTGAACAGTGAACAGTGTATAGTGAACAGTGAACAGTGAACAGTGAGCAGTGAACAGTAAGCAGTGAACAGTGAGCAGTAAGAAGTGAGCAGTGAGCGATTAACAGTCAGAAGTGAACAGTGAACAGTGGAGAGTGAGCAGTGAGCAGTGAACAGTGACCAGTGAAAAGTGAACAGTGAAAAGTGAACAGTGAGAAGTGAAGAGTGAACAGTGAACAGTGGACAGTGAGCAGTGAGCAGTGAGCAGTGAGCAGTGAGAAGTGAATAGTGAACAGTGGACAGTGAGCAGTGAGCAGTGAACAATGAACAGTGAACAGTGAGCAGTGAGCAGTGCACAGTGAACTATACACAATGAGCAGTGAGCAGTGAACAGTGAGCAGTGAACAGTGGACAGTGGACAGTGAGCAGTAAACAATAAACAGTGAACAGTGAACAGTGAACAGTGAATAGTGAACAGTAAACAGTGAGGATTGAACAGTGAACAGTGGGCAGTGAGCAGTGAGCAGTGAGCAGTGAGCAGTGAGCAGTGAACAGTGAGCAGTGAGAAGTGAGCAGTTTGCAGTGAACAGTGAGCAGTGAGAATGAGCAGTGAGCAGTAGACAGTGAGAGCTAAACAGTGAACAGTGGACAGTGAGCAGTGAGCAGTGAACAGTTGGAAGTGAACAGTGCACAGTTGACAGTGAGCAGTAAGCAGTGAACAGTGAACAGTGAGCAGTGAGCAGTGACCAGTGAGAGGTGAATAGCGAACAGTGGACAGTGAGCAGTGAGCAGTGAGCAGTGAGCAGTGAACAGTGAACAGTGAGCAGTGAGCAGTGAACAGTGAACAGTAAACAGTAAGCAGTGAGCAGTGAACAGTGAACAATGAGCAGTGAACAGTGGACAGTGGACAGTTAGCAGTAAACAATAAACAGTGAACAGTGAGCAGTGAGCAGTGAACAGTGAACAGCGTAAAGTGAACAGTTAACAGTGAGCAGTGAACAGTGAACAGTGAACATTGAACAGTGAACAGTTAACAGTGGACAGTGAACAGTGAACAGTGAACAGTGAACAGTGAGCAGTGGACAGTGAACAGTGAGAAGTGAACAGTGTGCAGTGGACAGTGAACAGTGTATAGTGAACAGTGAACAGTGAACAGTGAGCAGTGAACAGTAAGCAGTGAACAGTGAGCAGTGAGAAGTGAGCAGTGAGCAGTGAACAGTCAGAAGTGAACAGTGAACAGTGGAAAGTGAGCAGTTAGCAGTGAACAGTGAACAGTGAAAAGTGAACAGTGAACAGTGAACAGTGAGAAGTGAAGAGTGAACAGTGAACAGTGGACAGTGAGCAGTGAGCAGTGAGCAGTGAGCAGTGAGCAGTTAACAGTGAACAGTGAACAGTGAGAAGTGAATAGTGAACAGTGGACAGGGAGCAGTAAGCAGTGAACAGTGAACAGTGAACAGTGAGCAGTGAGCAGTGAGCAGTGCACATTGAACAGTACACAATGAGCAGTGAGCAGTGAACAGTGAGCAGTGAACAGTGGACAGTGGACAGTGAGCAGTAAACAATAAACAGTAAGCAGTGAACAGTGAACAGTGACCAGTGAACAGTGAGAAGTGAATAGCGAACAGTGGACAGTGAGCAGTGAGCAGTGAAAAGTGAACAGTGAGCAGTGAGCAGTGAACAGTGAACAGTAAACAGTAAGCAGTGAGCAGTGAACTGTGAGCAGTGAGCAGTGAACAGTGGACAGTGGACAGTGAGCAGTAAACAATAAACAGTGAACAGTGAGCAGTGAACAGTGAACAGCGTATAGTGAACAGTTAACAGTGAGCAGTGAACAGGAAGCAGTGAGAAGTGAGCAGTGAGCAGTGAACAGTCAGAAGTGAACAGTGAACAGTGGAGAGTGAGCAGTGAGCAGTGAACAGTGAACAGTGAACAGTTAACAGTGAAAAGTGAACAGTGAACAGTGAACAGTGAGAAGTGAACAGTGAACAGTGAACAGTGGACAGTGAGCAGTGAGCAGTGAGCAGTAAGCAGTGAGCAGTGAGCAGTGAGCAGTGAACAGTGAGAAGTGAATAGTGAACAGTGGACAGTGAGCAGTAAGCAGTGAACAGTGAACAGTGAACACTGAGCAGTGAGCAGTGCACAGTGAACAGTACACAATGAGCAGTGAGCAGTGAACAGTGAGAAGTGAACAGTGAACAGTAGAACAGTGAGAAGTGAACAGTGCACAGTGGGCAGTGAGCAGTAAGCAGTGAACAGTGAACAGTGAGCAGTGAGCAGTAAACAGTGAGAAGTGAATAGCGAACAGTGGACAGTGAGCAGTGAGCAGTGAACAGTGAACAGTGAGCAGTGAGCAGTGAACAGTGAACAGTAAACAGTAAGCAGTGAGCAGTGAACAGTGAGCAGTGAGCAGTGAACAGTAGACAGTGAACAGTGGTCAGTGAACAGTAAGAAGTGAACAGTGTGCAGTTGACAGTGAACAGCGTATAGTGCACAGTTAACAGTGAGCAGTGAACAGTGAACAGTGAATATTGAACAGTGAACAGTTAATAGTGGACAGTGAACAGTGAACAGTGAACAGTGAACAGTGGACAGTGAACAGTGAGAAGTGAACAGTGTGCAGTGGACAGTGAACAGTGTATAGTGAACAGTGAACAGTGAACAGTGAGCAGTGAACAGTAAGCAGTGAAAAGTGAGCAGTAAGAAGTGAGCAGTGAGCGGTGAACAGTCAGAAGTGAACAGTGAACAGTGGTGAGTGAGCAGTGAACAGTGAACAGTGAAAAGTGAACAGTGAACAGTGAACAGTGAGAAGTGAAGAGTGAACAGTGAACAGTGGACAGTGAGCAGTGAGCAGTGAGCAGTGAGCAGTGAACAGTGAGCAGTAAGCAGTGGACAGTGAGAAGTGCACAGTGAACTATACACAATGAGCAGTGAGCAGTGAACAGTGAGCAGTGAACAGTGGACAGTGGACAGTGAGCAGTAAACAATAAACAGTGAACGGTGAACAGTGAATAGTGAACAGTAAACAGTGAGGATTGAACAGTGAACAGTGGGCAGTGAGCAGTGAGCAGTGAACAGTGAACAGTGAGCAGTGAGAAGTGAGCAGTTTGCAGTGAACAGTGAGCAGTGAGAAGTGAGCAGTGAGCAGTAGACAGTGAGAAGTGAACAGTGAACAGTGGACAGTGAGCAGTGAGAAGTGAACAGTGCACAGTAGACAGTGAGCAGTGAGCAGTGAACAGTGAACAGTGGACAGTGAGCAGTGAACAGTGAACAGTGAGCAGTGAGCAGTGAACAGTGAGCAGTGAGCAGTGAGCAGTGAGAAGTGAGCAGTGAGCAGTAGACAGTGAGAACTCAACAGTGAACAGTGGACAGTGAGCAGTGAGCAGTGAGCAGTGAACAGTGAACAGTGAGAAGTGAACAGTGAACAGTGAACAGTGAGAAGTGAACAGTGCACAGTGGGCAGGGAGCAGTAAGCAGTGAACAGTGAACAGTGATCAGTGAGCAGAGAACAGTGAGAAGTGAATAGCGAACAGTGGACAGTGAGTAGTGAGCAGTGAACAGTGAACAGTGAGCAGTGAGCAGTGAACAGTGAACAGTAAACAGTAAGCAGTGAGCAGTGAACAGTTAGCAGTGAGCAGTGAACAGTGGACAGTGAACAGTGGACAATGAACAGTGAGAAGTGAACAGTGTGCAGTGGACAGTGAACAGTGTATAGTGAACAATAAACAGTGAACAGTGAGCAGTGAACAGTGAACAGCGTATAGTGCACAGTTAACAGTTAACAGTGAGCAGTGAACAGTGAACAGTGAACATTGAACAGTGAACAGTTAACAGTGGACAGTGAACAGTGAACAGTGAACAGTGAACAGTGGACAGTGAACAGTGAGAAGGGAACAGTGTGCAGTGGACAGTGAACAGTGTATAGTGAACAGTGAACAGTGAACAGTGAGCAGTGAACAGTAAGCAGTGAAAAGTGAGCAGTAAGAAGTGAGCAGTAAGCGGTGAACAGTCAGAAGTGAACTGTGAACAGTGGAGAGTGAGCAGTGAGCAGTGAACAGTGAACAGTGAAAAGTGAACAGTGAATAGTGAACAGTGAGAAGTGAAGAGTGAACTGTGAACAGTGGACAGTGAGCAGTGAGCAGTGAGCAGTGAGCAGTGAGCAGTGAACAGTGAGCAGTAAGCAGTGAACAGTGAGAAGTGAATAGTGAACAGTGGACAGTGAGCAGTGAGCAGTGAGCAGTGAACAGTGAACAGTGAACAGTGAGCAGTGCACAGTGAACTATACACAATGAGCAGTGAGCAGTGAACAGTGAGTAGTGAACAGTGGACAGTGGACAGTGAGCAGTAAACAATAAACAGTGAACAGTGAACAGTGAATAGTGAATAGTGAACAGTAAACAGTGAGGATTGAACAGTGAACAGTAGGCAGTGAGCAGTGAGCAGTGAGCAGTGAACAGTGAGCAGTGAGAAGTGAGCAGTTTGCAGTGAACAGTGAGCAGTGAGCAGTGAGAAGTGAGCAGTGAGCAGTAGACAGTGAGAACTCAACAGTGAACAGTGGACAGTGAGCAGTGAGCAGTGAGCAGTGAACAGTGAACAGTGAACAGTGAGAAGTGAACAGTGAACAGTGAACAGTGAGAAGTGAACAGTGCACAGTGGGCAGTGAGCAGTAAGCAGTGAACAGTGAACAGTGAGCAGTGAGCAGTGAACAGTGAGAAGTGAATAGTGAACAGTGAACAGTGAGAAGTGAACAGTGAACAGTGAACAGTGAGAAGTGAACAGTGCACAGTGGGCAGTGAGCAGTAAGCAGTGAACAGTGAACAGTGAGCAGTGAGCAGTGAACAGTGGACAGTGAACAGTGGACAGTGAACAGTGAGAAGTGAACAGTGTGCAGTGGACAGTGAACAGTGTATAGTGAACAATAAACAGTGAACAGTGAGCAGTGAACAGTGAACAGCGTATAGTGCACAGTTAACAGTGAGCAGTGAACAGTGAACAGTGAACAGTGAACATTGAACAGTGAACAGTTAACAGTGGACAGTTAACAGTGAACAGTGAACAGTGAACAGTTGACAGTGAACAGTGAGAAGTGAACAGTGTGCAGTGGACAGTGAACAGTGTATAGTTAACAGTGAACAGTGAACAGTGAGCAGTGAACAGTAAGCAGTGAAAAGTGAGCAGTAAGAAGTGAGCAGTGAGCGGTGAACAGTCAGAAGTGAACAGTGAACAGTGGAGAGTGAGCAGTGAGCAGTGAACAGTGAACAGTGAAAAGTGAACAGTGAACAGTGAACAGTGAGAAGTGAAGAGTGAACAGTGAACAGTGGACAGTGAGCAATGAGCAGTGAGCAGTGATCAGTGAACAGTGAGCAGTAAGCAGTGAACAGTGAGAAGTGAATAGTGAACAGTGGACAGTGAGCAGTGAGAAGTGAACAGTGAACAGTGAACAGTGAGCAGTGCACAGTGAACTATACACAATGAGCAGTGAGCAGTGAACAGTGAGTAGTGAACAGTTGACAGTGGACAGTGAGCAGTAAACAATAAACAGTGAACAGTGAACAGTGAATAGTGAACAGTAAACAGTGAGGATTGAACAGTGAACAGTGGGCAGTGAGCAGTGAGCAGTTTGCAGTGAACAGTGAGCAGTGAGAAGTGAGCAGTGAGCAGTAGACAGTGAGAGCTCAACAGTGAACAGTGGACAGTGAGCAGTGAGCAGTGAACAGTGGACAGTGAGAAGTGAACAGTGAACAGTGAACAGTGAGCGGTGAACGGTGAACAGTGAGCAGTGAGAAGTGAGCCGGAACAGTGAGCAGTGAGCAGTGAGCAGTGAGCAGTGAGCAGTGAACAGTGAGCAGTGAACAGTGAACAGTGAACAGTGAGAAGTGAGCAGTGAGCAGTAAACAGTGAGCAGTGAACAGTAAACAGTGAGCAGTGGACAGTAGAGAGTGAGCAGAAAACAGTGGGAAGTGAGAAGTGAGCAGTGAGCAGTGAGCAGTGGGCGGTTAACGGTGAACAGTGAGCAGTTAACAGTGAGAAGTGAACAGTGAACAGTGAGAAGTGAGCAGTGAACAGTTAACAGTGAGCAGTGAACAGTGAGCAGTGAACAGATAGCAGTGATGAGTGAACAGTCGGAAGTGAACAGTGAACAGTGGACAGTGAGCAGTGAGCAGTGAACAGTGAACAGTGAGAAGTGAACAGTGAACAGTGAACAGTAAGCAGTGAACAGTGAGAAGTGAACAGTGAACAGTGAACAGTGAGCAGTGAACAGTGAGAAGTGAACAGTGAACAGTGAACAGTGAGCAGTGAGCAGTGAACAGTGAACAGTGAGTAGTGAGCAGTGAACAGTGAGAAGTGAACAGTTAACAGTTAACAGTGAGAGGTGAGCAGTGAACGATGAACAGTGAGCAGTGAACAGTGAGCAGTGAACAGTGAGCAGTGAGAAGTGAGCAGTGAGCAGTTGACAGTGAGAAGTGAACAGTGAATAGTGGACAGTGAGCAGTGAGCAGGCAACAGTGAACAGTGAGAAGTGAACAGTGAACAGTGAACAGTGAACAGTGAGAAGTGAACAGTGCACAGTAGACAGTGAGCAGTGAGCAGTGAACAGTGAACAGTGGACAGTGAGCAGTGAACAGTGAACAGTGAGCAGTGAGCAGTGAACAGTGAGCAGTGAGCAGTGAGAAGTCAGCAGTGAGCAGTAGACAGTGCGAACTCAACAGTGAACAGTGGACAGTGAGCAGTGAGCAGTGAACAGTGAACAGTGAGCAGTGAACAGTGAGCAGTGAACAGATAGCAGTGATGAGTGAATAGTAAGAAGTGAACAGTTAACAGTGGACAGTGAGTAGTGAGCAGTGAACAGTGAACAGTTAGAAGTGAACAGTGAACAGTGAACAGTGAGCAGTGAACAGTGAGAAGTGAACAGTGAACAGTGAACAGTGAGCAGTGAACAGTGAGAAGTGAACAGTGAACAGTGAAAAGTGAGCAGTGAGCAGTGAACAGTGAACAGTGAGTAGTGAGCAGTGAACAGTGAGAAGGGAACAGTGAACAGTGAACAGTGAGAAGTGAGCAGTGAACGATGAACAGTGAGCAGTGAACAGTGAGCAGTGAACAGTGAGCAGTGAGAAGTGAGCAGTGAACAGTAGACAGTGAGAAGTGAACAGTGAATAGTGGACAGTGAGCAGTGAGCAGTGAACAGTGAACAGTGAGAAGTGAACAGTGAACAGTGAACAGTGAACAATGAGAAGTGAACAGTGCACAGTAGACAGTGAGCAGTGAGCAGTGAACAGTGAACAGTAGACAGTGAGCAGTGAACAGTGAACAGTGAGCAGTAAGCAGTGAACAGTGAACAGTGAGAAGTGAACACTGAACAGTGAACAGTGAGAAGTTAACAGTCCATAGTGGGCAGTGAGCAGTAAGCAGTGAACAGTGAACAGTGAGCAGTGAGCAGTGAACAGTGAGCAGTGAGCAGTGAACAGTGGACAGTGGACAGTGAGCAGTAAACAATAAACAGTGAACAGTGAACAGTGAACAGTGAACATTGAACAGTGAACAGTTAACAGTGGACAGTGAACAGTGAACAGTGAACAGTGAACAGTAGACAGTGAACAGTGAGAAGTGAACAGCGTGCAGTGAACAGTGAACAGTGTATAGTGAACAGTGAACAGTGAACAGTGAGCAGTGAACAGTAAGCAGTGAACAGTGAGCAGTAAGAAGTGAGCAGTGAGCGATTAACAGTCAGAAGTGAACAGTGAACAGTGGAGAGTGAGCAGTGAGCAGTGAACAGTGACCAGTGAAAAGTGAACAGTGAAAAGTGAACAGTGAGAAGTGAAGAGTGAACAGTGAACAGTGCACAGTGAGCAGTGAGCAGTGAGCAGTGAGCAGTGAGAAGTGAATAGTGAACAGTGGACAGTGAGCAGTGAGCAGTGAACAATGAACAGTGAACAGTGAGCAGTGAGCAGTGCACAGTGAACTATACACAATGAGCAGTGAGCAGTGAACAGTGAGCAGTGAACAGTGGACAGTGGACAGTGAGCAGTAAACAATAAACAGTGAACAGTGAACAGTGAACAGTGAATAGTGAACAGTAAACAGTGAGGATTGAACATTGAACAGTGGGCAGTGAGCAGTGAGCAGTGAGCAGTGAGCAGTGAGCAGTGAACAGTGAGCAGTGAGAAGTGAGCAGTTTGCAGTGAACAGTGAGCAGTGAGAATGAGCAGTGAGCAGTAGACAGTGAGAGCTAAACAGTGAACAGTGGACAGTGAGCAGTGAGCAGTGAACAGTTGGAAGTGAACAGTGCACAGTTGACAGTGAGCAGTAAGCAGTGAACAGTGAACAGTGAGCAGTGAGCAGTGACCAGTGAGAGGTGAATAGCGAACAGTGGACAGTGAGCAGTGAGCAGTGAGCAGTGAGCAGTGAACAGTGAACAGTGAGCAGTGAGCAGTGAACAGTGAACAGTAAACAGTAAGCAGTGAGCAGTGAACAGTGAACAATGAGCAGTGAACAGTGGACAGTGGACAGTGAGCAGTAAACAATAAACAGTGAACAGTGAGCAGTGAGCAGTGAACAGTGAACAGCGTAAAGTGAACAGTTAACAGTGAGCAGTGAACAGTGAACAGTGAACATTGAACAGTGAACAGTTAACAGTGGACAGTGAACAGTGAACAGTGAACAGTGAACAGTGAGCAGTGGACAGTGAACAGTGAGAAGTGAACAGTGTGCAGTGGACAGTGAACAGTGTATAGTGAACAGTGAACAGTGAACAGTGAGCAGTGAACAGTAAGCAGTGAACAGTGAGCAGTGAGAAGTGAGCAGTGAGCAGTGAACAGTCAGAAGTGAACAGTGAACAGTGGAAAGTGAGCAGTTAGCAGTGAACAGTGAACAGTGAAAAGTGAACAGTGAACAGTGAACAGTGAGAAGTGAAGAGTGAACAGTGAACAGTGGACAGTGAGCAGTGAGCAGTGAGCAGTGAGCAGTGAGCAGTTAACAGTGAACAGTGAACAGTGAGAAGTGAATAGTGAACAGTGGACAGGGAGCAGTAAGCAGTGAACAGTGAACAGTGAACAGTGAGCAGTGAGCAGTGAGCAGTGCACATTGAACAGTACACAATGAGCAGTGAGCAGTGAACAGTGAGCAGTGAACAGTGGACAGTGGACAGTGAGCAGTAAACAATAAACAGTAAGCAGTGAACAGTGAACAGTGACCAGTGAACAGTGAGAAGTGAATAGCGAACAGTGGACAGTGAGCAGTGAGCAGTGAAAAGTGAACAGTGAGCAGTGAGCAGTGAACAGTGAACAGTAAACAGTAAGCAGTGAGCAGTGAACTGTGAGCAGTGAGCAGTGAACAGTGGACAGTGGACAGTGAGCAGTAAACAATAAACAGTGAACAGTGAGCAGTGAACAGTGAACAGCGTATAGTGAACAGTTAACAGTGAGCAGTGAACAGGAAGCAGTGAGAAGTGAGCAGTGAGCAGTGAACAGTCAGAAGTGAACAGTGAACAGTGGAGAGTGAGCAGTGAGCAGTGAACAGTGAACAGTGAACAGTTAACAGTGAAAAGTGAACAGTGAACAGTGAACAGTGAGAAGTGAACAGTGAACAGTGAACAGTGGACAGTGAGCAGTGAGCAGTGAGCAGTAAGCAGTGAGCAGTGAGCAGTGAGCAGTGAACAGTGAGAAGTGAATAGTGAACAGTGGACAGTGAGCAGTAAGCAGTGAACAGTGAACAGTGAACACTGAGCAGTGAGCAGTGCACAGTGAACAGTACACAATGAGCAGTGAGCAGTGAACAGTGAGCAGTGAACAGTGGACAGTGAGCAGTAAACAATAAACAGTGAACAGTGAGCAGTGAACAGTGAACAGCGTATAGTGAACAGTTAACAGTGAGCAGTGAGCAGTAAACAATAAACAGTGAACAGTGGACAGTGAGAAGTGGACAGTGTATAGTGAACAGTGAACAGTGAGCAGTGGACAGTGAACAGTGTAAAGTGAACATTGAACAGTTAACAGTGAACAGTGAACAGTGAGCAGTGAACAGTGAACAGTTAGCAGTGAACAGTGAACAGTGGAGATTGATATTTTCGTGACGGTGACACGAAGGAAAGTTAATTTAATTCTATTATCGGATTACATTTACTATTATAGGGATTTTGCGCGTGAATACTGATAATCAAGATTCTGAATATTATTTAAATGGAAAATTTTTTCTAAATGTTAATGTGACGTCATATTTATGTATCAGATTGTTCCTCTGTCATCGATAGCTTCCTTCCTACAAAATCAATATTTGTTTCTGTTTCATCAGTTTTTCTTTGTTGAATTATTGCCGCATGTTGTTACGAAGAATAAACTGTAATTTTATTTGATTCCCTCAAGAAAATATTTTGACCGCGTATGAATTTTAAATTTTTAAATGGCCGCCATCTTAAAAAGTGACGTGAATCTATATTCGTCCATACAGACTTACTTCCTTTTGATTGGAACAAAAAAAAATATCTTTGAAAAGGAAATCCAGCATAGTTTTTTAAAAGAAGCAAAACAAATTGCAAGGAAATACTCTACCGGGCAACGCTGGGTATGGAACAGCTAGTTCTTAATATTGGTTACAAGTATATCGACACGAAATCTCTATTACAGTTTCGACAGAACTCCTACATTCTAAACCCTCTTTGTGTTTAATCGTAAGGGTAATGTCCACTTGAAGTTTTGTTAAAGACCTATTTGGTCTGAGTTCTCAGATTTGAAGGCTGATCACGTATCATGTAAAATAATTCAATGGCGACTCACTGTTAGTAAACTAATAATTACTTAACATGTCTATACAGGAACAGAATTATGGTGAGAAAAAACATTAAGAAATGAATAGAAAAAGCAGATATACTATAACAATATTTATAGCCATGAGTGAGCAAGGAAATGTGCATCTAATTCATTTCATCTTCAAATTCATATATATATATATATATATATATATATATATATATACAGGGTGGGCCAAAATAAGGGTCCTATCTTTAAATTTGAATAACTTGAATTTGAATAACTTCCACAAAATAAAAGTTAAACTCACCAAACTTTATGTGTGTGTAGACTGACCCTTCCGAGATTTTTTGAAATAAACAAAACAAATTTTAGCCGAAAAACACTTCTTAAAACTTACAAAAACTAAAGTATTGTTTTTTACACTGTTTTGAGTTTTTTAAGCAAAAATAATGTTTTCTAAATGAGGGTACGTTCCTTAGGGCTAATACGGCTCATGCTTGCTTCGGAAGGGGTCCTTTACTTATTCTAAAAAAAAAATTAAAAAAATCAATAAATAAAAAAGTTATGAATTTTTAAAAATAGGACCCTTATTTTTGCCCACCCTGTATGTATATATATATATATATATATATATATATATATATATATATGAATTTGAAGATGAAATGAATTAGATGCACATTTCGGTTGTGTACATAATAGTCTATTTCGACCTCATGTTGGTCTCCTCAGATGTACCTTCAACCACGACTCAGACATGAATGACAAGAAAAATAACATCGTTTTATATTAAACCAAATAAAAAAATATAAGAAAATAAAATAAAAGAGTAAAAAATTAAAAAATTAAAAAATAAAAAAGTAAAAAAATTAAAAAGCTCTTTTCTGATTGGTCGTTATAATGAAGGGGAGAATTGTAGGGGGTAGTGATAAGTGGTTAAAACTAATTATAAAAAAATACATCTGAGACCAAAATAAGATCGAAATAGACTATTATGTACACAACCGAAATGTGCATCTAATTCATCTCATCTTCTAATTTATACTTGTGCTGCTTAATTGGACATCGAGCTCTCTTATTCGGATTCCTACAGAAACCATTCGAACCAGTATAATATATATATATATATATATATATATATATATATATATATATAATTTATTACTATTTTGTGTATATACACTATGCTATTATAAAGTAATATAATTTATTACGTATATATAGTTTCAGTATTTATGTTAACAGTCGTCAATACTTTAGTAGAGCTTAGTAGTAGTATGAAAATATATTTATGACAATTAAGCTACACGGAAACGTTCAGGTTTCATTCTCGGAAGAAATCATCAGGGTAATTGCGTGGATATATGGTTTGTAATTGATTATATATATATATAAATAGGGAAAAGGTGCGGAGCGCCAAAACCGCTGTCAAACAAAGAGCCTGACACCCATTGGCTGGTAGAGACAATAAACAAGAGGGGTTAATAAAACCGACTAATCTGATTAGTTAGTTAGTTAAAGTAAATACCACTTATATATAATAGCAATCGCAAACTATATAACTTTAATTAGTCTGATGATTTCCCCCAGGAATGAAACATGAACATTCTTGCGTAGGTTACTTACCATACATATATTTCTATACTACTAATACATATATGTATATATATATATATATATATATATATATATATATATATATATATATATATGTGTGTGTCTGTGTGTATGTGTGTGTGCTTTTTTCGTGTATGTGTTTTTAATATTGGAAATTTATTTTAGACTGTATACAGTGTATGATGTTTAAATATGTTTCTTTGGTGATGCTATTGTTTGCACGGGTAATGTTACTAAACAAGCGATTATTTAGTCCGCGGGGCAATATTTCTGTCAATATTAACAGATATTAAGCCAGATAGTCTGCATATATATATATATATATATATATTATTCATATTTATATATATACATTATTCATATATATATATATATATATATATATATATATATATATATATATATATATATATATATTATTCATATTTATACATATGAATATATATATATATTATTCATATATATATATATATATATATATATATTATTCATATTTATACATATGAATATATATATATATTATTCATATTTATATATATATATTATTCATATTTTATATATATATATATATATATAAATATGAATAATATATATATATATTATTCATATTTATATATATATATATATATATATATATATATATATTATTCATATATATTATTCATATATATATATATATATATATATATATATAGTGTGTGTGTGTGTGTCAGGTTATACTTTAAAGAAAGCAATAAAGCTAATATTATTATATGTTAACAGCAAGCCGTTATTTATAGCGTAATGCAATACTCTAGGTCCCGCATATAAAGTTCTATTGACAGCGTGCTGATATGGCCGCTAGATTTGCCATTTAGACGTTAATTTACTCTCCATGTCTATAGATAGAACTATAAATAATAAATAAAATCAAACTCAATTAATTCCCAACCAATATATTTTCCCCAGAGAGACTGACCGGGAATGTACCGTTTTTTGTTTTTTTTTGTCAATATAACGCCATTTCTCATCGTGGTTTAACCTCATTCAGAACGCCGACGATTAAACAGGGCTTAAAGATTGTTTTAAAATAATGTAAAGAGTCAGCTCTTCTAGATGAAAACTCTTGCTTGGTTGATTTCAACTTTCAAACCATTGAATGTGTAGAGCTTAAATTCATACACACGTGCCCTGTGGTTATTCCACAATAAATTGCCACCCATAAGTATACTGAGGAGAAAGCCTATTGATGGTCTGACATTGGAAAGATCGGAGTTCACATTAACAGCATCGCCATTGTGATCTTCAATAAATGCTATCAACAGCACCCTGTGCCATGTGCCATGTCTCTAACTAAACGAATAAATACTAAGAAACCACGGAATAAATGTTTCTTGTGAGACATATGTACTTCCCGTTTAGAATTAGATAATAGACATTTCAAAAACGACTACTTTGCCTCACATATGTTTATTTTTCGCTTGTCGGCATGATGGGTAAGAACCTGGATCAAGTGTTGGAAATAATCTTGACTTATTGCTGTTCTAAAAAATGGTTTGTCTCTTCCTGGCGTGCAGAACCTTGATCTGAGAAAGAAAAGTACACGCCGGAACCAGAGTATTTATGTGTTTCGACCACGTGTGACTGGTGTGCATTTCAATCAACAAAAGACGAGATTAACAGACTTCCAGTACTGTTTTAACACTGGAAGGTCTAATGCCATTGTGTTGGATAATGGCCCTATGGGAATGGACATATCTGTTGGGAATCGTTGGTTTGACTTGCGAGTGCAGAATAGGGCCTGTTCTCACAGTCGGAAAGCACAGACGTGACAGGGTCACCGCGTGACGAGACCTCAGATCAAGGCTCAATGTGCACCTGTGAGAGGCTCTGTGACGTCACGGGCCTTTGCGTGGGGAGTAGAGGGATCCGTGATGTCACTCGTTTTTCGTGAGAAGCGAGTTTTAGCAGTCTAGGTTTTGGAGGCGAACCTATCAGACGTGATTTTTGCCATGTAATCTGCAACTACATAGGGGAAATATTTCCCTAAGAAAATACAGGCGAAAGATCTCTTTTCCCACGTCCACGAATGGTTAAGACTTAATTAATAAGTAACTACGATGAAGTAGTAATTTGCTCTCTCTCTCTCTCTCTCTCTCTCTCTCACACTCTCTCTCTCTCTCTCCCTCAACGTTAGTGGATATCTCCCAGCTGACGGATAGCTAACGCTTGAAATGAAACTGAAATGACATTTAAAAAGATTGTTTGTCTTCCGACCCGATCATGAGGCTTTGTGTAGCAGCGGCGTGGTTCACGACAGGAAAGAAAGAAGAAAGAATTCAACCACTAGACGACATCGAGACGGCGCACCCTCTACGCGGCGAGGGAGAAATTTAAAGGCATGCAAACTATATGATTTATGTTAAAAATGACGACTGATTAAATGGGAACTGCCACGGCCCTTTCCGGGACGAGTGTGCGGAGCGAGAAAAGCCGCGGCCCTTAGTCGAGGGGTTTGCAACCATTGAGCGATAGAGATAACAATTGAAAACAGTGTTATTGGAGAAGAGTATACCCCGCAAGGAGGTTCCAGCGGCAAGCACGTTGTTTGTATTTACAGATCAACTTTTTCTCCTTTTTCCTTTTTTCTATTCCTTTATTTTACTGATGCATTTTTTTATATATATATATAAGGGTTAGATACGTCGTCTTAAGATGAAGTACTGCTGCCACATCTGGAGAGGTGCCTCTCATAAAAGAGACGGTGTTAGTCTTTTTCTACTCTATCGTTATTTCCATCGAACACGATCAACTGAATTCTTATCACTGGTTCCTCCTTGTAAGACATTCACAGCAAGAACTCGTTTTTTATATCGTATCGTAACTGCAACGAACTTTCATTTCTTCCTCCTTGTGCCAAACATCAAACGCCATTTCCATGAACAGAGTTTATTTTCAAAAACTCTGTGGAACACGTTATCACGAGATTGCTTCCCTATAGACTACAACATGATTATCTTCGAATCCAATATCAAAAAATACCATCCATAAACCATCCCTGCATTAATCAAATGTTATTCATTCCATTTATTACTTTTAATCTTCTCATAATATTCGTCATCATTCAACTGTTAATCTATCCATCGCATTAACCGTTATCCTTGAGTGGCTTTTAGCCTTGATAAGTTGTGACTCTTTATTAAACCAAGAATATCCCTCTCTGTCTCGGCTTCATTCTCATATTAGATCAAACATGTATTTATTAGATGCGTCTTTGCCTCTTTATAAAGACTTCGTCTGTTGGTCGGTCGATTGGTCGGCCGTTCTGTCACGCCTAAGTCTGAAATAGCATTTTCATCCCATAACATGTTTTATTCTTTGATTCGCCCAAAGGTTAAATATTGGGCGAGTAATCCCACTAGTATATAAATTGGCTAGTTGAAAACAACAGGAACTGAAATTTCAGTCGAGTTCAACTGTTGACACATCTAGGGAGTACTCTTACTTGTCCTGAGAGACTACAAAAACAACAGGAAATGAAAGTTCAGTCGAGTTAAACTTGGTGAACGCGAGGTTAGTTTTACTCAGCCGTGGAAGATGATGTCACGTCACACAGCTCAAAGAGATGTAAACGTTTTATTTTTACAAGCTCTAAGATATTATTAAATAAAGATTATCTCTCTTTCTCTCTCTCCCCTCTCTCTCTCTCTCTTTCTCTCTCTGTCCCCCTCCACTGATCAGTGATTTAGAACAAAGATCAAGCAGAATAAACCTTCTCCGTCTTCTAACAGGTTGTCTTGATTTAGTCTTTTATCGTGGTATGAAATAACTTATTTGCAGGCGGGGTTTCCTCAGCCTTGAAAGATCGCAGAAAGGGTGCGTACAGACGCAAGCAGCTATCGCACCAGGTATTATTATGAACTTTAATGTGATCATGTATGACACAAGGTTGAAGGAGAGTAGAAAGTGGACTATGAGTTTACTTTCGGCAGCCTCGTAACTCTTGCTTCTCTTATTTTGTCCTTTAGTACTCACATTCGATGAGCGATGTTTCTGACCTTGAAGTCACGGTTACCTATATAAGAGTCAGATACGTCCAAAGATAGAATACTGCTGCCGCATCTTGGGAGGTGCCGTACAGAGCACTCTTTCTTGTCTCCTGAGAGACTACAAGACTGACTTCGTAATCTAGTGGGAGATGATATCTTCTTTTCCTTGGAATCCCTAGAGAGACGTTGCTAGCCTCTCTCTCTATTAACTCGGTATTTCCATGGAAGGTGCTCGGCTGAGCTCCAGTCTTTGGCTCATCCTTGTAAAACATTAAATGCAAGAACTCGTCTTACTAACGCAAAGAGAAATTAATTTACTTTCTCCCTCCATGTGACTAGCGTCAGGCAGAATTTCCATGGACAGAGTTTCTTTGCAAGGGCTTCCTAAATGTGGAACACATACCTCTGGACTGCTTGCCTGATGACTACAACTTACTCAACAATTTCCTGTCATGAACCGCCCCAAAAGTAATCACGCGTAATATGACGATTGATCAATATTAGTACTCCCATATTGTTCCTCATCTTTTCGACTGGTGTTCATTTACCGTCTCATTAACCCTTATCCTCGAGTTGCTCTTAGCCTCGATAAGCGATGACAAAAAAGAGAAAAAATAATGTTCGTTAGTCTGTCACGCCTAAGATTGAAACATTGTTTTCAGAGGAATAGACGTACCTCTATCCGCTCTTGCCGGACGAGAGAGCGATCTGTCACGCTTAGTTTAACATTTCGCTAACGCTGGTCTGTCACGCTTAAGATTGTAATACCGCGCACATATATTCCTCTTGTAGAGATGAATGAGTGTCGGTCTGTCACGCTTAAGTTTGAAATAGCATTACTTAGATAGAATGAACGCGTATTGAGGATGGATGCGCTCTCTTTGTAATAGTCAAGCAATTGAATTTCGGAAACCAAAGGAAATAACCGGCAACTTCGGAACATACTCCGCTCCACCCGGACTTCATTCTTCAATTTCGTTCAAGGCTGCTCGTCTGACAAGTCGTGTACTTTATTGACAGCTGATTGGTTCTGTTCAGTTGTGAGGAGCCACCCCGATCCCGGCTGGGTAGGGGTGGGGTAAGGTGGGGTGAGTATGGGTTGGGGTAAGCGGTGTGACGGGAGGCGACCGGGTAGGCAGGGCCGATGCGAAAGAATAGATAGAATTGTCGGGGAGACAAGAGATGAATTCATGTGAGTCAGGGCTGTACACGATCTGACAGGCGGTTTTGATGTTTGCTTTGTGCTTCTATTAATTCGGGAGACCTGTCGCTTCCGATTTGCGTTCACCGAGAAACGCGCGTCGGCTTCTGTCGGCTTTTACGGACGAAATTGGAAACAGAGACATAGAACGAATCCATCTAATCAGCTTTGACGGTAGCTTATATAACAGTACGTAAGATATGTTTATGTAAGATATCAGTACATAAAAGTTACGTTCTGAAAATGGTATTGTCTCATGTACATACGAGCAGAAAGTTTCGATGGTGCAATTGTTAGCGGTGTGGACTACGGGCTTGAGGTGCCGTTTTTTAGTTCCCTCTCTCTCTCTCTCTCTCTCTCTCTCTCTCTCTCTCTCTCTCTCTATCTATCTATCTATCTATCTATCTATCTATCTCTCTCTCTATCTATCTCTCTCTCTCTATCTCTCACTTTCTCTCTTTCTCTCTCTCTCTCTCTTTCTATCTCTCTCCTTCTTTTTCTTTCTCTCTTTCTCTCTCAAAGTATTAGGTGAGATAGTATGAGATAGATTTCCAAGCCTTGGTAAAGAAACAAGTCGAGTACGTATAAGTCTAAGTACAGTAAAATAGACAGTATCCTAACTAGACAAAGAAAACAACACCTGGAAGTTACATAGATGAAGTTGAAGTAAACCAAGTCCGTCAGACACCAATGAATAGTGCAGGTATTAGATCAGCTTCATGGTTAGAACTTTGGGTCGATCAGAGCTCATATATAACAATTTAGATACAAAATGATTACATATGTATATGCCATATGTATGTATGACATACTAATATGTCATAATTTTGTATCTTTCTAAGTTGTTATATATATATATATATATATATATATATATATATATATATATATATATATATATATATTTCTCATCGTGTATTTTAATTATCATTTCGAAGTTTTCGCAACAACTGTATGACAGTTTTAAGTTATTTTTATTTAAGATTTTGTGCAATGGATTAGTTACGAGAAAGTTGTTTTCGATGATATTAAGGTATTGCTTGCCTAATTTAGTGTTTCGCATTTGGTTATAGGGTGGCGTAAACCAAATCATATTTGTTTTTTCTTTATTTTTATTTTTATTATGATTATTGGTATCCTGTTGCTTATATTTATTCTGTTTATATATACATACAAAATAATAATAAATTACGTATACACATATATATATATATATATATATATATATATATATAGAGAGAGAGAGAGAGACAGAGAGAGAGAAATTATATTAATCTTCAGAGAGCTGTTTCGTTCTTTCATGACTAGTGTGTCATGTATATACATATAATATAAGATTACAATATATATATATATATATATATATATATAAAGTTCTGTTTATATGTTTATATATTGGTATGTACAGGGTTCGGTACTTTACTAATTAAGGGAATATCATGAATTTTTAAACACAGCTGCTAGGCGTAACATGTCCTAATGTGGGTTATATTTAGTTTAATTTAGTTGTATGCAAATGGGGTAGAAAGGGAGGTGAAACCCTTAGTATTAATTTTTGTGAAATAGTTATGAGACATTAATTAATAAATATTCCCTAAATTTCAGTTTCATTGGAGTATTTTAAAAAGTTTTTTATGGAGCATGATAAAACTTCCCATTTTAAAATTCGAATATTTCAGATTTGCATTATATTTGATCCGTAGTCATTAGAGCCCAATTAGGAAAGTTTCCCTGAATTTTAATTTCTTTTTAAGCTTCCTTAAGAAAAACATTAAATGTTAGACATTTTCTCGAATCAAAGTTATGTAAACGATTTTGATCAAAGTTTGAGTAAGGTTTCTAGATATAAGATTCAGTTGAAAACCTGTTCTGTTCAATCTGTCATAGGACGAGTGGTCTTCCAGTATATATATATATATATATATATATATATATATATATATATATATATATATATATATATATATATATATATGTATTTATATATTGGTACAGAAAATTTAGTACAACATTCGTATCGTCGGTTTCAAGCACAGGGGGACTTAGCCATCCGGCTCTCTTCAGCTTCTGCTGTCATCTGTTTCGGAAATGTGAAGTCACGTGTCACTCTCGTTTGGACGCGTTATTTGCTTAGAGTGTTATGTATGTTTGTTTAAAGTTAGTGTAAGGAAGGTTTTATAAGGTTTCAGAAAAGAGGGGCAGGGTGAAAAGTAACAGTTGAGATTATAACCGGATAAGATTTAAAGAGATATAAAAAAAAATCAAAAATTCAAAAATATTTCTATATAAATCCCGTGAGCCAATATTATGAGTATCGTATATTTGGCCGTTACTGTTTTAGGGTTTAATGATGTGTCTTCTAACAGAATTAGGGAGAGAACATGGGTTTAAGGATTACAGAGGTTAAAAGGAACAACATTTATAAAATTCGTGTTTAAATCCTGGATTAAAGGACTTTAAATCAATCCCAAAGGAATTTAAATAAAGATAGTATCCGGGTGGTTTTAGGGCAGTAACTCTGCAGGGTTTTTGAATGATTTGTATTTGGGATTTAACATTATGAACTAAGGTATGCTGAATACTTATGGAGGTGATGAAATTGGTATGCTGATTAAAACTGGTTTAGAGATAAGAGTAAAGATTTGGTCGTCAAGATTGGATCTGTTTGGGAGATATGGGAGATTATCATTATGACCGAGGAATGGTGGGGACTTATGGGAGTAATAATAATGTTGTGAAATGGGGGTGTTACCTTCTTAATGACTGGAGAAATATTTTGGGGAAAGTTATAATTATTGCTCTTGAAAAGTAGTGAGGATATATATATATATATATATATATATATATATATATATATATATATATATATATATATATGCCTGCGTTTCAATATTTACTTTAACTGACTCAAAATGGATAAAGCTTTGTAGTTGAATAAAAGTATACATATGGCGAATAAGCTGCAAAGAAACCTTTGTGTTTAACTTTTGTGTTTTACTTTTGTGTTTAACTTTTGTGTTTAACCTTTGTGTTTAACTTTTGTGTTTAACTTTTGTGTTTAACTCCCTGGATAAATTATTTTGGCCATTTATATAACTCTGTGTGCACCGTCCCTCTTACACTCTCTCTCTCTCTCTCTCTCTCTCTCTCTCTCTCTCTCTCTCTCTCTCTCTCTCTCTCGCAAACACAAATAATCTCTGCTCCCCTATTCTCTGCCCATTTGTTCCACGGTCATTTAATTCCCAGCCCCCATCGCCCGTCCCCAAACTCTATTCTAATTTTCGTTGCGTATTTCTGAAAACCAGAAAATTCATTATCTTTTCCTAGACCAACATCCGGTACACATAACATTTGTACTTCTTGTTTTTTTGCGTGTGTTTGTCTGTGTGTGTGTGTGGTTGTTTTTATCAAACGGTCCTTTTCTGAAACCCCACCCGACCACGTAATGCTACTCCAAGTACAACAATTACATCCTCTCATCCACCCCGCCTACACCCAAGCGAATAATGCGTCCAATGTTCCCATTATTATGATGGACAACTTATTTTTTTGTGGTTTCGTCTTGTATATCTTTCTTCTTCATTAATGTCATTTCATTTGGTTTGTTGATATTTTTTTCTTTGTTGATGAAATTTGTGTTCAGTATTTTTTTCCATTTCATACTTCCTACCCTATACACATACACAGTCACACGTCACACACCACACATATCCATATGTATATACGTATATATAATTGTGTCGATAAACGACAAATAATATAGCTTTTATCTGTAAAAAGTATTATATACAACGCTTATTGCTAGAAGTAGGAATAATAGGTGAAGTTTCAGATACTTATAAATTAAGTAATAATAAAAGCGATAACATTATTATAAACAATACTGTTATTTGCGAAAAATTAGGATTAAAATTAGAAGAAAAATACAAAAAACTTCCATCTATGTATTGGATACCTAAAATGCATAAAACACCAGTTGGCGCCCGTTTCATTGTTGCCTCAAAAATGTGCATCACTAAACCTTTAAGTAAGGCTGTGTCTAAAATCTTTAAATTAATTATAAACCAAATAAATAATTTCCATAAAAAAAGTAAATTCTATAGTAATATAAACCTATTTTGGGTGGTAAATAATTCCGATCTAGTAAAAGAAAAATTAGATCGTATTAATTCTCGTAAACAGGCTAAATCAATCTCGACATACGATTTTAGTACATTATATACAAAAATACCCCATAAAGAACTTATTAAAGAATTAGGTAATACTGTAGATTTAGCTTTTGCAGGAGGAAAAGGTAAATACATAGACTTTGCAAAATCTAAAGCCTTTTGGTGTAAAAATAAAAATGGTAAGACGAGTGTATCCAAAACTGGTCTGATAATGCTTATAAGTCACCTTATAAAAGAGAGTTACTTTCAAATAGGGAATAAATTATTGCTCCAAACAATAGGTATTCCAATGGGTTTGGATCCGTCTCCATTTTGGGCAAATCTATATTTACATAGACTGGAATATATATATATGTCATCATTAATAAAAAATGATATATCTAGAGCGTATAGTTATCATGGATGTAGGCGATATATTGACGACCTTGTTTTCATTAATGATAGCGAAGAGTTTGCAAATACTAAACATTTAATATATCCTAAAGAGTTAAAATTAAACTGTGAACATAAGGGAACACAAGCTACTTTTCTTGATTTGGATATAAAAATTGAAGATAAAATATTTATCTATAAACTGTTTGATAAAAGAAATTCATTCCCTTTTCGTATCGTGCGAATGCCATATCAAAATAGTACTAGCCCTGTGTATATATTTTACGGGAGTATTATGTCTGAATTTCTGAGGATCGCTCGTGTTACCTTAAAATTAGTAGATTCCATGCCCCCAATTTCTGATCTAATAATAAGAATGATTAACCAAGGTGGCGATCAAAATAAAATATTTGGACAATTAAATAAAGCAATTACTCGCCATCCTGATGCTTTTAAATCTTATCAAATTAATCAAAATAAACTGATAGAACAAATCATAGGATATATAAATAGAAATAATGTAGAATATATATAAACGTATATATAACACATCTACTAATTATAATAAGAAAAAACAATAAAAATACAGTAGAAAGAAAGAAGAAGAAGAAGAAGAAGAAGAAGAAGAAGAAGAAGAAGAAGAAGAAGAAGAAGAAGAAGAAGAAGAAGAAGAAGAAGAAGAAGAAGAAGAAGAAGAAGAAGAAGAAGAAGAAGAAGAAGAAGAAGAAGAAGAAGAAAATCGACAGTTATGAACGCCGATTTTAAACACCGGGAGTTGGCAAATAAGAAGAAGAAAAAGAAAGAAAAAGAGAACAAATTAACGGTTAACTTATAGACGCCGATTTGAAACACTGAGAATAAAAAAAACTCGACAGTTGTGAACGCAGATTAGAAAAACTATAAGTAAACAAGGAAGATTAATATTTATTTGAGGTTGATGACAACGGGGAGATGGACAACAAAGGAGGACGAGGGAGAGAAGGAGGAACTAAAGGTATATATATATATATATATATATATATATATATATATATATATATATATATATATATATATACATATTTATTTATTTATTTATTTTTTATTTTTTGATGTGTTGATGTTTTTTATATTTATAATATAAAACTAAAAATAATGCATTAATCACTTAAATAATAGTGTCATGGATTCGTCCAAACACTTTAAAATGCAGCAACATTTTTGTAAGTAACGGATAAATTTTATTAGACAGACGAACAGCACAGGTAAAGACATTTTTTTTTGTGTGTCTTAAATAACTAATATAAGTTAGCAAAACATTTATATGGAACAAAACGTAGATTTAGTATAAGGAACGTTTATGTTTTTGTCTTTTAAGGGAAGTGGGGTCTGATCAACTCTGCTGGGAAGCCATGAAATTAAATACTGTCTTGTTTTTAAATTCCCGAAACAGTTTTTCATGGTAAACAACTGATGATCCCTTAGAATAGTGTTAGAAATAAACTAATATAATAACTGTAAAAAATAAATTGACTTACATGAGTGATTTTCCACTTGAAGACTTGGGACTATGAGTTTTTTTTTTGTTTTTGTTTTTTTTAATATAGTTTTAATGGTTGAGAAACTTCCGAGACTATATATATATATATATATATATATATATATATATATATATATATATATATATATATATATATATATATATATATATATATATATATATATTGGGTATTGTTAGTTGTGGAAATTCTTGTTCCAGGTACATAATTCCGCTGATGATCTGCCAAGCAAGAACCTGCTTCGTAGAGAAACACGTGTTGGGAAAAAAAACTTTTTAATTTTGATAAATCTGATAAATAAATAAATAAACTTTGAAAGGAAAAAAGTATTTTGTGGTGATGAATGATTTCGTGAACGAAATGTTTTGGTAAACTTTCAAAAACACACACACATATATATATATATATATATAGTAAGTCATGAAAATATATGTATGGCAATTAAGCTTACTACCTAGCTTTACTCACGTATCGAGCACTGTTGAAGTAAATACTGAAAATTGGTACATAAAAAAAGTATATCTATTTGTAACATTTTATGTGAATACATAAAATTATATATATATATATATATATATATATATATATATATATATATATATATATATATATATACAGAGAGAGAGAGAGAGAGAGAGAGAAATTATTTATTTTAAAACAATACGCTACATATTTCGGAGGCGTGCTGTGGTTTCATCCAGATAGACTTATTTTATACTTTTTAAATAGTCGTCTATAGCCCATAAGGAATTTTCAGCGACTCGAAATGAAAACAACAGAACGCCATTCGTCTCCGTTTTTTTTTTTTAATTTATTTCGAGTCGATGAATATTCCTTATGAGCTATAGACGACTATTTAGAGATTAAAAAATCACTCCATATGGATGAAACCGCGGTACGCCTCTGAATGTAACGCATAGTTTTTAAATAAATAATTTGTATTTAGCTCTCACCTTTTGCGATAGAGCACTTTATTGATGTATTTTCAACGTAAACTGACGCACTATATATACATATATATATTTTTTTTTAATTAAAAAAGGTAAAATAAAAAATATTATTTAGTTATTCATCAACGTTTCGTCTTGATTACAAGATTTCCTCAAGATGATTTTTTGAAGAAAACATCATACAGATATGAAATGTTTTGACAACCGGCTTAGATCTGCGGCCGTATTTGAGCCTCGAAATCAAAATATGATCAATAAAGCGATACACTATTTTGATTTCGTTGCTCAAATACGGCCGCTGATCTAAGCCGGTTGTCAAAACATTTTATATCTATATGATGTCTTTTTCAAAAAAATCATCCTGAGGAAGTCTTGTAATAAAGACGAAACGTTGATGAATACATAAATATTATTTTTTTTGTTTTTCTTTTCCAATTTCAATTAAGTTGGAACACTTTCTTCTTTTCTTTATGATATATATATATTGAATTAGAATAAAATTTTATTCGCACCTTATTTTATGATTTCATTTTATATTATGCTATATATATATATATATATATATATATATATATATATATATATATATATATATATAGCATAATATAAAATGAAATCATAAAATAAGGCGCGAATAACATTTTATTCTAATTCAAAATTCAGGCAAATTATCTCAACGTCCTTAACTCATGAGTTTTCAAAGATAATTCTTCTCCTCAGAGGACCATTACCGCAGTGACGTTACTGCAGGTTATAAAATCAAACTTAAAACTTTAACAAATAAGTATGTTTTTGGCTTGATATATGTGATGTGTTATGTACTTTTTGTATATATTTTATATATTTTCAAAGTGTAATTTTATCACCTGCAGTAACGTCACTGCGTTAAGTGTCCTCTGAGGAGAAGAATTATCTTTGAAAACTCAAAAAATACCCGTCCCAGGACAGATGAAGCTAATTTCCTGAACAGTACAATTGCGCACCACTGCTATGTCCGCTTACGAAGATTAAAATCAAGATATAATTAAACTAAAAGTTACGTCTAAAATCTTTATTTAAATTTTGATCAAAATAAATCAAACAATGTTGATTCTAGAAAATGGCTAAACATTAAGGCTTAAGGAATCTTAAGAATAATGTTAAAGTCGAGGAATCTTGCTTAATCTCGTGTCTAATCAATATGCATCAAATTCAATGTAAATCTGAAATATTTGAATTTTGCCCCCTAAAACCCATTTAATGACTAAAAAAAACTGAAATTTCAAGAGTATATATTAATTGATGTCTAATACTTCTTGTTCAAATTTCACAAAAGTCAGAGGTATCTAAATTTTCACAAAGGGCTTCGACCCCCTTTTTTATCCCCTTTGCATGAAACTAAATTAAACTAAATATAGCTCACATTACGACCCTTTACGCCTAGCAGCTCACCTGCGTTGCAAAATTCATAATGATCGGGTAATAGTTTAGGAGTGAATCGTGGGCATACAAATATATAAATATATACACATCATCATCATCATCATCATCATCATCATCAAAATCAGGGTCTTTTTATTTCACTCCTGGTGGAGGAACCCCTCCCTAGATTTTTCCATCTTGTTTTATCCCTGGCTAGGTGTGGCCAAGTAGGACCTAGTTGACTCTAGAGGTCGTCTCTCCACGGGGTGTTTGATCTTCCTCTACGTATTTTCCATTGCCTCGAGGTCCATTCTGTCGCTTTATGCCCACCTGTTGTCTGTACATCTCGAAAGGTGACCTTCCCATCTATTTTTTTGCCATTCGTATGGTAGTGATGATGTCGTTTACTCCAGTTTGCTGTCTGATCCAGGTGTTTCTTTTTCTATCACGTAAACTGATGATGAGCATAATGCGTTCCATTTTGTATCATGCTACTCTTAGCTTTTCTATTGCTGCATTATTAAGTGGCCGTGTTTCGCTACCATATGTCATAACAGGCATGATGTATTCATTGAACACTTTTTGCTTAATGTTCATCGTGGACTTTCTACCGTTCATGATGTTGTCTACTTTGGAAAAGGCTGTTCATCCAAGCGCAACTCACCATCTTCCCTAGGTAGATGTAGTTGTCAACTACCTCGACATTTTCACCTTTCACTATGACTGGGGCTTTTGTGACATATTTGTTGAACATACCTAAATTTATTTAAATAGAGATACAAGAAAAACGCCGTAAGCATTAATGGTCCGTTTTCGTGTTTGCTTTAAAAACATGTTAAACACATTTTAAACACATTTTAAACACATTTTAAACACATCTTTTATACGATTTTTAAATCGGGTGAGAACACGAAAATATGAAGGGTCGTCCCTCAGTAATACCAGCAGACTGTGCACACAGGCACACATACACACGCACGCATACACACGCACGCATACACACGCACGCATACACACACAAGTAAACCCTGACCAAATATTAAAAATAACATAGTATTCGCAGCACATATAAGACATTTTTAGTATGGCTATACACTGGCTTATACGAGAAATAGTACACCTTCTCCTAGTGATGTTACTTCAAGTAACTGCTGGATACTCCACCAGACTAGATGAATTCTTGTTCTGGAATCCGGTAAGACCAAGAGACCACAAAGAAGGTATACTATAACATTGTTAACTGGTCGATTGAGGTGAAAGAACATTTATCTTCTTCACTTCTTTACTAACTTAACGGTTGAGAGATAAAGGAGAACTTTAATAGAATATTCGAATATTCTATGTATCTCATATAGAGATCAAGTGTTAGCCCCAGGAAAGGGGGCCCTTGATTTCTGAGAACTTAAACTGAAGTAAAATGAAACAAAAAAAAAACACGGCCTACTTAAACTACCTCCTTCCCCGCGTCATTTAGCACAGACAATTTACAGACATCCAGACCGAAAACTCCCGCAATATCCGAGCCGATTCAACGACGAGATGGATACGATAGGCGTAATCAGATATGATCACGACTGTGTGAATACAAACGCATCCAGTTTGCGGAGGAGACGGGACAGTAGAAAACAAGTCGATTTGATATGGCGTTCCAACACGGGCGATTTTTCTCTCTTGCCGTCACTGAAGCCAATGCGTCACTTCGACTATAATAATGGCCGACATGGCTTCAACAAGGAGCGGGAAACAGCAATGCGTATCAATCACGCTGATTAGGACAACCTTCACAGTTTTCGATTGGTGTGTAACAGGATATGGATTCATCGTATAACATTCATACAACAAATCTTTCTAGTTGTGAGATTCGACCACAATGATACATATATATATAAATATATATATATATATATATATATATATATATATATATATATATATTCTTCATTCTCAGTTTTTTTATTCACTATTATTCTTTTCCAATCTGTGCGCTTATGATTTTCTGTTGACTGATTATACCTATATATATATATATATATATATATATATATATATATATATATATATATATATATATATATATATATATATTTATATATATATTTATATATATATATATATATATATATATATATATAAATATATATATGTTCTTCATTCTCAGTTTTTTTTATTCACTATTCTTCTTCTCCAATCTGTGCGCTTATGATTTTCTGTTGACTGATTATACCTATATATATATATATATATATATATATATATATATATATATATATATATATATATATATATATATATATGAAATATAGAAAGAAAAAATTCACATACACATCGTAGCTGTCGGCACTATAATTTATTTCGACCTCCTGGCCTCTTCAAAATGCTAACGAGACAACTATATATTGAATTTTTTTATATTTCCAATATGTAATTGTCCTGTTAACATTTTAAAGAGGCCAGGAGGTCGAAATAAATTATAGTGCCGACAACTACAATGTGTCTGTGATTTTTCTCTTTCTATATTTTATTCCTGCTCTGTTTTCCACATTAAGCACTCATACTCGGAATTCATACCGAAATGATTTACTTTAACACTATATATATATGTGTGTGTGTATGTGAGAGAGTGAGGGGCGTATGTATGTATGTATGTATGTATGTATGTATGTATGTATGTATGTATGTATGTATGTATGTGCGTGTATTGCAGAAGATCAGAAAAAAATCGCTACCGTCGGTTTCAAATCCTAATAAAGGTGTACTATTATACGCCTTATTTACCGGACTCTCTCCAGTCTCTATATAGTCTAAAGAAGCTTTGAGTCACTTTAAAAAACGAAAGAAAATTCAGTTTAAATCCACAGGGATACTAACTAAATCCAACATACTACACACTTAGCACTCGTATAAGGCGATTTACAAATACAAAAGGGGATTCAAGTATACAATCGTGAAACATAAACAATAGACGTTAACTTAAACTGTGAAATATTAAACGACGATCATCAACTGTTTTCGAGATTTAAAAACAGAACAGCTATAAAGTCCATGGCTCTCCAGTAGTACTGATTAAATTACCACTTCCCCAATAACAAAATCTAGAAACAATTCAGTTAGAATTTCATATATATATATATATATATATATATATATATATATATATATATATATATATATATATATATATATATATATATATTTCATATATATATATATATATAAATTTCATATATATATATATATATATATATATATTACTATTTCATGTATCCACATAAAATTTTATAAGGAGATATAATGTTTTATGTATCAATTTTCAGTATTTACTTAAACAGTGCTCGATACGTAAGAAGGGCTAGGTAGTAGCACCTAGCAAAAGTAACTCCATGCATTTTAGGCCGAAGATTCCCCTGAGGATGAAATGCAGGAGCCTCTGTATAGCTTAATTGCCATAAATATATTTTCATAGCTTACTATATATATATATATATATATATATATATATATATATATATATATATATATATATATATATATATATATATTAGTTTTATCTACATACGTATACGTTTCATCCTTACGGTAATCGTCAGTGTAGAGAAGATCATTCATATAAATATATATATATACTTCCATCTCGTCACGCAAAAGTTAGCGAGTGAAATATGTGCATATTTCCAGCCACCGGAATATTATTATTGAAAGTGAATTATACAGATTGATGTAAAGAAAAAAAAACACCGTGGAAAATCCACGGTGTTAGGGTCAGTAGATATAATTGTACTTGCACACCCTCACACACAATCAATGCTGAGTACAACTTTCGATCTCACACCAAAAAATGAATATTATGTAAAATAAAAATAAAAATCAAAAAGTAATATTTGCTGAGAACAGGAGGACGGAGGTTGCTCATTCAATACCGGGTAACGCGGGGTTTCCCGCTAGTTGCTAAATAAAAAGATAAAATAGATTTTAAGAGTTTAAACGAGTGGATTTTTTAGTTGTAATGGTCCTAAAGTCAGTGTCTATTGTTTAGATTGTAAATTGATGATAGCCAAAACGAGAAGTATGTTAATTATATGTTGTTATTTATGTACGGTGATGCCCGGGATGCGGCAGAAATACCTCCCAAATGTTATACTACCACCTATGTATTAGTGATGAACTTATGCAATTGTCAATGAATTTTTCATTTAGCTGATGACGTACCATTTACTTTCAGATACTCTCATTAGGCAATATCATTTTGATTGGTACACATCGATATTAATATTAAAAAAACGCCCATTCTACGTAATAAACGCACCACATATTTTTTAATTCTAACGTTTATATTTCGTTCCCCCACTCCTAGCAGCCTTTTTTCACGTCATAAACGCACCACATATTTTTTAATTCTAACGTTTATATTTCGTTCCCCTACTCCTAGCAGCCTTTTTTCACGTCATAAACGCACCACATATTTTTTTAATTCTAACGTTTATATTTCGTTCCCCAACTCCTAGCAGCCTTTTTTCACGTCATAAACGCACCACATATTTTTTAATTCTAACGTTTATATTTCGTTCCCCCACTTCTAGCAGCCTTTTTTCACGTCATAGACGCACCACATTTTTTTAATTCTAACGTCTGTGTTTCGTTCGAAAAAAAGAAAAGAAAACATTCTTTTTACGTTATAGATGCACCAATTTGTTTTCATATATTGACTTCTATATGTTTTATTCAAATATATATTTATTCATTTAGCTAATGGCGTACCATTTTCTTTCAGATACCAACAATCTCATTGCTAATAAACTCATAAAAGTGCCAATTATGTTATCATTTAGCTAATGATGTCCCATTTTCTACTCTACTTACGCAATATCGTTTGGAGTGAATTAGTAATTGCAACACAGCTTTTCAAGTTTATTACATGTTAGGTCGGAATGATTTTGTTCCGGAGAGAAAATCAATACCGCTATGGGTTGCGACTTCTAAAACCACATCCGAAAAACCTTGAAGCACTTCGAGTGATTGAAACGTTATAAACCATTTCCAAAAGTGTACAGCGAATAGGGGTCACCATTTATAGGATGTAATTTTTTTTTTAAACAGAAAGGAACAAAAACAGTTACCCTTTGTTTAAACAACAGTAAAACCTTTTTTTTTCATGAATGCTGTTTTCTTCTTCCTTTGGTCAACTTTTAAAACGTGGGAGATATTTCTGCTGCACCCTATATAATTGTTACTGGTTTTCCATCAGTGTTTGATGAGGAAAATACTGGAAAACGGGTAGACAACCCGACAGACGGTATTTTGTATATAGTTTTCTGGTAAGAATTCTTCAAATAGGTCGCTGTGTAGAGTGTAGAGTTTTTGGTCTTTGGAACGCTGAATGCTGCGAGGCCATTGTACAGGTGTTCTTCACGTGTCTGGTTTGGAATGCTCGGCGCAGAGAACATTCGCAGACAACTGGCACTGCGATAAAAGCAGTTATGGCTTCTGCCCCAATGGCTGACGTTGAAGAAATTTTTAAAAAAAAGAAGAAATGAGGAAGGAGACTTCGATTGGTGTATTTCAATGCCGTGGCTCTCGGGGTTGACAGGAGAAAAAAGATTGTATCGTAAATGAATAATGAATTTAAGAACTTGTCCTGTATGAAATAGAGAAAAAAAAGCGTAGAAAAATTAGATGATAAAGAGTGTAAACAATGGCTGGATAAATTGACAACAAATGCGGTGAGAGAAGAAGAGAAACGGGGAAAGAATAAAATTATGAAGACGCAGCGTCCGTGTGAGAGGGAGAGAGGAGAGAGAGAAAAGAAAGGAACAATTGAGGTGACAAACAAGGAAAGTAAATAACAGAATAAATAATGAAAGGAAATGAAAGGAAACGGATAAAATAAAATGAAAAAAGGAAGAAGAAATGGGTGAAAGAAAAGAAAAAAGTAAAAAAAAAGAATAGAAGAAAATAAACAGAGAAATAACAATACTGAAGGTGACGTGAGAGAGGTGAAGAGTGCGGAAAAGGGAGGAAAAATTAGAAGAAAAAAAACTAAGTGAAAAAAACAGGGTGAAAGAAAATGGAAAGGAAAAATAGATAATAGTTTGTTTTTTTTTTAAAGAAGGAAAAAAGGAAGAAAAGAAAAAAAGAATGAAAGAAGGAAAAATTTAGAAAAACTAAACAAAAAGAAAGAAAGGAAAACAGAATAGGGAAGAATGAAATTAAGAAAAGAAAGTAGAAAAGAAAGAACTAGAGAATAAAAGAAAATGGAAGGAAAGAAAAACAGAAAGGAAAAAAAAGAAGGGCGGAACGAGAATACACAGAAAAAAGAAGGAGAAAAAGATGGGAAAGAAAATGGCGAAGGTCAACCTAAATCAAAAAGCAAAACAGAAAACAGAAAGAAGGTAAAAACGGAAAATGCAAGCCTAAAACAATTTATATGGGTCATTCACATGAAACTGCTATCAATACAGAAGCATTTCCCTCTTCCGTAGTTATTGCGATAGCGATAGCGATATTATTCTAACACTAATATACCACACCCAAGGTGTTTTAATGTTTGGGATACTAACAAAATCGGCATATATATATATATATATATATATATATATATATATATATATATATATATATATATATATGCGTGTGTGTGTGTGTACTTTTATTAATGTTATACGTACAGGAAAGTAATCCATGGGCACGTGTTTCTGGCTATCAGCGTCATCAGCATGGCTAAAAAAAATTACGTCATGGTCCGGAAGTAAAACTCCAGAGTATAGACATCAATATCGAAGCTTCGATCCTTTCTATGTTATTATTGTTACTATAACAATTCTTATTATTATTATTATTATTATTATTATTATTATTATTAGTATTATTATTATTATTAGTAGTAGTAGTAGTAGTAGTAGTAGTAGTAGTAGTAGTAGTAGTAGTAGTAGTAGTAGTAGTAGTGCCGTAAAATCTGATCTTTCCGATAGGTCATATTTGGAAAGAACCAAATATGTCATAAGGAAAGGATCAGATTTTCATTCTGCCTGATGAGATTTCAGTTGCAAACAGCTGTTGGTAGATAACATCGACATGCCAGTGTTGCAGATTATGTACATGTATGTATAAAAAAAAAAATAATTATATATGTAAACTCTATTTTATATTGAACACTTTTTATAAACCCGGTTGAAATTCTTTAGATTTTTATCCTGTAGATGTTTACTTTACCTGATATATATATATATATATATATATATATATATATATATATATATATATATATATATAGTGTGTGTGTGTGTGTGTGTGCAAAGGAAAGTGCTTTCCTAACAGTATTATGCAATCAAATACTTGACGATCGCATGTATCCCCCCCGCCACCCGACGCCATTGATAATCGACACCTTATCAAGCAAGACCGAGATCTTCCCGCCGAAATACCCCCGCCCCGTTGTGGAATGTTCAATAAAGGCCGACATGAATATGATTATCATGCCGTGGCTTCTTCGTCTTGCCTTCTGCTTTCAAGGAGGCCGAAGTGCATGAAAGCACCTTGCTCAGTGGGGCACGAAGGTCATGAAAGAATGCACAGCGACCGGATACGGATCGGGTATGGGAGGCGGGTTATGCCCCGGTGCTCAAATGAAAAGGAGATTGATGGCTCGGGGGACGAAGTGAAAGGAAGAATGCAGGCGAGTGCGGAGACACTGGCGATATCAAATAGAAGGATCGACTTGACACGCATATGGTGATTGCCTAGGTTATCCATCTCTCTATCTCTGTTTTCATCAACCTACCTATCTATCCTAGATACACACACACACACACACACGTCTATTTCGCTGTATCACGGTTCTTCAGCGTGGTTAGAAACGAGCGTATGTTTTAGACAATTCGCCTGTGCATGAAGTATTATTGCTACATCTGGGCTGTGGCACCAAACACTAGCCTTTCCCTCTTGGACAAGGTACAAAAAGAATTCTAACCTACATAGTCCCGCACGGTCTGCCGACCTCCAACATCCGTTGCATCGCCACAGTGTTCCACCTCTGTGATTTTCATCAGGACACCCACGAAAGATGTTCCGATCGAATTTACTGCACGTGTACCCTCTCAACGAAAATGCCTCCGACCCTATCAAAATAGCAGCAAAATCCCGCTCCTTCACTGTAGAAGTCACTAGATACGGGACGATTTTCTACTCTAATAGCTTCTTCCTTCGGACTGCTTCCTTTTGGAATTCCTTCATGCTCCCTGTTTCCCAATCATACCAACATGCAGTAATTTAAATGTAATGTGAACAAACATCTTGCTTTCTAAATCCCCACCCATATTGCCCTCTATAAATCTGGTTCTACCACAGTAACCTTTTACGCTTACGTGGCAATATACGTTATTTGGGGTAAATAAAAGTTTTAAAAATATATATAAAAATCAAGAAATGATTCAAAACCTGACCGTCTTATTAAGAGTAGACAGCCGTAATCACTTAGCAATCAGCCACTACCGTGTAAGGGAAATCTATAAATTACAGGCAACCTAGAGTGTCCTATTGACAGCCGTAATGACTTAGCAATCAGCCAACACCGTATAAGGGAAATTGATAAATTACAGGCAACCTAGAGTGTCCTATTGACAGCCGTAATGACTTAGCAATCAGCCAGTACCGTGTAAAGGAAATCTATAAATTACAGGCAACTTAGAATGTTATATTGGTTTACGTAGAACCATGCATTTATCCTAAGTGGGAGCTAGTGATCTCCCTTACAAGAAAGCTCAACCGATGAAGGGGAAGGAGGAAAGTTATTTGTTCATTCACCGTAGCACAACTCTCTAGTGTCGCAAAGTTTAAATATATGGCTGTGTCGAGTCAACTTCAAAACTAATTAACCGATCATTATGAATTTTGGAACAGAGCTGCTCGGCGTCAGGGTTGGTACTGTTTTCAAACTTTTAAAATAAAATAGATACAAATAATTTTATTTAGAAAAGAATTGCTCTACATAAAATGTTTAATTACATTAAGGGGTGCATTTTAAAAGGATCTGTGCGCGCGTGAGTATCAATAATATTATGTAGTTTGTAAAATCCTAAACTATTGAACTGATCATTATAGAATTATGGAATATGTATTCTAGGCAAAAGGGTGAGTGACGTGGTCAGATCTTTTCTTAATTACTATTATACCATAATTATACCATAATCTCAAAGAAAGAAAAAAGATTTTAAAACTAATACTATATGCATTGCGTATACACCTCCTGGGAAAGGTATTCTACTAGTGTATATATATATATATATATATATATATATATATATATATATATATATATATATATACAGGGTGGGCAAAAATAAGGGTCCTATTTTTAAAAATTCATAACTTTTTTATTTATTGATTTTTTTAAATTTTTTTTTAGAATAAGTAAAGGACCCCTTCCGAAGCAAGCATGAGCCGTATTAGCCCTAAGGAACGTACCCTCATTTAGAAAACATTATTTTTGCTTAAAAAACTCAAAACAGTGTAAAAAACAATACTTTAGTTTTTGTAAGTTTTAAGAAGTGTTTTTCGGCTAAAATTTGTTTTGTTTATTTCAAAAAATCTCGGAAGGGTCAGTCTACACACACATAAAGTTTGGTGAGTTTAACTTTTATTTTGTGGAAGTTATTCAAATTCAAGTTATTCAAATTTAAAGATAGGACCCTTATTTTGGCCCACCCTATATATATATATATATATATATATATATATATATATATATATATATATATATATATATATATAGCAATAGATGAAGTGAAAGAATAGAATAAGGTGCGAATCAAATTTTATTACAATTCAATGTCCAGGCAAAGTTCTTTAAAGTCCTTAACTCATGAGTTTTGCAAGGAAAATCTTCTCCTCAGAGGACCATTACCGCAATGACATTACTGCAGGTAATAAAAATTAAACTTTGAAAATATATAAAAAATATATATAAAAATACATAAAGTTATATAAAACATCAAATATATCGGCCCAAAATATACTTTTTTGTAAACCTATACAGTTCATCCACGTCAACAAGTCTAAAATAGCAGCAAAGAGGTTGATTAATAAATAATCCAAATGGTGAATGGTGGTCCAAAAATGCAAAAAGTTATCCAGGCGGGAAATTCATTTGCTATCGATGCAGTAGGTGGCAGTGAAAAGTGTATTCAAGGTGTATTCAAATTAATAAAACGATAAGAAAACGATTCACTTGGTGTTGAATATTATAATGTCCAAATTAAGGGTTATTAAGAGCTAAAAGGAGTCATGCAAACCATAAATTCCTGGTTGTATGCAAGCTCAGCTAAATCCAATTCGAATAAAATAAAACTGACCTGATGTATTCGGCCATTTTTTTCTTCCGTGTCCGATAAAAATTACTCCAAAGAAAAAAATTATATTGAGCTTTATTTTTATCCGGATGTTCTCTAATTAAATATATTAGTTGCCTCTTATATCTTTTGTTGTATTAACCTTATATATATATATATATATATATATATATATATATATATATATATATATATATATATATATACATACACATTAACTTTATACGTACATAAAAGTAATCCATGGACACGTGTGTCTGGCTCACAGTCGTCATCAGCATGGCTATCTTAGACAAAGATCGAACCTTCGATGTTGATGTATATGGATTGGCGTCTTACCTCCGGACCATGACGCCTTTCCTGGAAATAAGTATGGTGTTTATCACCTAAATATTTATATGTATTGTTTGTAATTGATTTTATTGGCGATTGCTACAAAAACTAAATTATTAAAAAAATAAATAATAAATAATAAAAACTAAATAATAAATAATTTAATAAAAACAATTACATAAAATACATTAAAACTCTGAAAACCTGATTTCCATTTGTTCCAGTATGCTTGTAATCATCCAGAATAGCGTGTACGTTTTCTTTGCCCCGAAATTGACATTAAATCACAATATGATATAACTCATAATTGCACTACATTTTTTTTTAATTCTAACAGATGCGTTGATAAAAAAACAAAACAATTCTTTTCTCCTCACAAACGCACCACATATTTTCAAATGTTGCACTTGTATGTTATTTCTTAAAATGAGGTATCTTGAGAAAGTCTTTAGATAAAAACGAAAGGTTAATGAATATGTAAAAAACTTGGTTTTTCCTTTTTTTCGTTTATATACACATACACACGTATATATATATATATATATATATATATATATATATATATATATATATATATATATATATACCTAGCTCTACTTACGTATCGAGCACTGTTGAAGTAAATACTGAAAACTGATACATAAAAAATTATATCTCCTTATAATATTTTATGTGGATACATGAAGTACTAATATATATATATATATATATATATATATATATATATATATATAGAGAGAGAGAGAGAGAGATAGATAGATAGATAGATAGATAGATAGATAGATAGATAGATAGATAGATAGATAGATAGATAGATATGAATAGACATAGATAGATAGATAGATAGATAGATAGATAGATAGATAGATAGATAGATAGATAGATAGATATGAATAGACATATATAGATAGATAGATAGATAGATAGATAGATAGATAGATAGATAGATAGATAGATGGACAGAGAGACAGAGAGACAGAGACTGAAAAAGGAAAAAACAAAATTCTTTATATATTCATGAACGTTTTGTCTTTATTTTGAAACTTTCTCAAGATGGCGTTTTAAAGAAATAGCATACAAGTATAATTTGTTAAAATATGTGGGGTGTTTGTTACGTGAAAATGATTTTTGTTTTATTTTTTTTTAGAAAGATAGATAGGCAGATACGAAGATACGAGTATGAATCGATGCATCGCTATATAATGACAAAATTATATATATATATATATATATATATATATATATATATATATATATATATATATAGGTGTGTATATATATATACATATATATATATATATATATATATATATAAAGAGATAGATAGATAGATAGATAGATAGATAGATAGATAGATAGATAGATAGATATGTGTGTACCTTCCCTTTTTGTCATTTTTTCATCTGTTTGGCTCAGTCTTTATGGTCGGTCGACGAGGACAATCTGTATGGAAAACGTATGTCATTTCTCTTCCATTCTTCTTATTCATCTCCGTGCATTTCTTTTTTGTTGTTGTTCACGTCTACAATTAAAGATCTTTTGACGTGACCTCGTTGTCGCGGTGCAGGCTTGTTTGTTTGGTGTCGTAAGTGCTGGGCCTCGCTCATAACTATCCAACAAGCGACCAATCTCGAACGATACGGTCGTGTATAAACTCCCTTTTCCTCTTACGGACCAGCATTCGTCTAGAATCATGAGGCTGATAAAACCTCTATCATCCTCGCCGATAATCAAAGACAGAAGAGAAAGAATTAATCTGGGAGTGCAAAGGAATGCTTTACATTCCGACCCGACGTTACCCTTACCCTAACCTTAAACCCTAACGCTAACCATAACCCTTACCCTAACGCTAACCCTAACCCTAACCCTAACCCTAACCCTTACCCTTACCCTAACCCTAACCCTAACCCTAACCCTAACCCTACACCTTAACCCTAACCCTAACCCTATCCCTAACCTATACCTTAACCCTAACCCTAAACCTTAACCCTAACCCTAAACTCTGAACCCTAACCCTAACCCTAACCCTAAACCCTTACTCTTACCCTAACTATAACTCTTACCCGAAACCCTAACCCTTACACTAACCCTAGACCTTATCCCTAACCCTTACCCTATCCCTAAACTTAACCTTAACCCTAAACCCTAACACTAACCCTAAACTCTAAACCCTAACCCTAAACCCTAACCTTACTCTAACCCTAACTATAACCCTAACCTTTACCCTAAACCCTTACTCTAACCCTAACTATTACCCGAACCCTAAACCCTTACCCTAAACCCTAACCCTAACCCTAACCCTTACCTTAACCCTAACCCTTAACCATACCCTAACCCTAACGCTAACCGTAACCCTAAACCCTAAACCCTAACCCTAACCCTAACCCTAAACCCTAACTCTTACCCTTACCTTAACCCTAACCCTAAACCTTACCCTAACCGTAACCCTTACCCTAACCCCTTACCCTAACCGTAACCCTTACCCTAACCCTAACCCTAACTCTTACCATAACCCTAACCCTAACCCTACCCCTAACCGTAACCCTTACCCTAACCTTAACCCTAAACCCTTACCCTAACTGTAACCCTAACCCTAACCCTAACCCTAACCCTAACCCTTACCCTTACCCTAAGCCTAACCCTAAACCCTAAACCTTTACCCTAACCCTTACCCTTTCCTAACACTAACCCTAAACCTAACCATTACCCTAAACCCTAACCCTAACCCTTACCCTAACCGTAACTCTTACCCTAACCCTTACCCTAAACCTAATGTTAACCCTAACCCTAACCCTTAACCATACCCTAACCCTAACGCTAACCTTAACCCTAAACCCTAACCCTAACCCTAAACCCTAACTCTTACCCTTACCCTTACCTTAACCCTAACCTTAACCCTTACCCTAACCGTAACCCTTACCCTAACCCTAACCCTAACCCTAAACCCTTACTCTAACCCTAACCCTTACCCTAACCCTAACCCTAACCCTTACCATAACCATAACACTAAACCCTAAACCCTTTCCCTAACCCTTACCCTTACCTAACCCTAACCCTCACCCTAAACCTAACTATTACCGTAAACCCTAACCCTAACCATTACCCTAACCGTAACTCTTACCCTAACCATTACCCTTACCCTAACCCTAAACCCTAAACCCTAACCCTTACCCTTACCCTAACACTAATCCTAATCCTTACGTTAACCTTAACCCTTACCCTAAACCTTAACCCTAAACCCTAACCCTAAACTCAAGCCTAACCCTTACCCATACTCTAACCCTTACCCTAAATCCTAACCCATACTCTAACCCTTACCCTAACCCTAACCTTAACCAGTAAATAAATAATAAGATCAAAGAATTACAACCTGTGCGAATTTTTTAGACCAAGTAATTAAAACCAGTAAGAATTGTTTACATTAAGTAATTGAAACCAGTAAGATTTTTTAGACCAAGTAATTGAAACCAGTAAGATTTTTTTAGACCAAGTTATTGAAGCCAGTAAGATTGTTTTAGACCAAGTAATTCAAACAAGTAAGAATTTTTTAGACCACGTAATTGAAACCAGTAAGAATTTTTTTTAATCAAGTAATTTAAACAAGATTTTTTAGACCAAGTAATTGAAACCAGTAAGATTTATTTAGACCAAGTAATTGAAACAAGTAAGACTTTTTAGACCACGTAATTGAAACAAGTAAGAATTTTTTAGACCACGTAATTGAAACCAGTAAGAATTTTTTAGACCAAGTAATTGAAACCAGTAAGAATTTTTTAGACCAAGTAATTGAAACGAGTAAGAAGTTTTTAGACCACGTGATTTAAATCAGTAAGAATTTTTTAGACCATGTAATTGAAACCAGTAAGACTTTTTTAGACCACGTAATTGAAACAAGTAAGACTTTTTTAGACCACGTAATTGAAACCAGTGAGACTTTTTTAGACCACGTAATTGAAAGCAGTAAGAATTTTTTAGACCACGTAATTGAAACAAGTAAGAATTTTTTAGACCACGTAATTGAAACCAGTAAGAATTTTTTAGACCACGTAATTGAAACAAGTAAGAATTTTTTTAGACCACGTAATTGAAAGCAGTAAGAATTTTTTAGACCACGTAATTGAAACCAGTAAGAAAATTTTAGACCACGTAATTGAAACCAGTAAGAATTTATTTAGACCACGTAATTGAAACCAGTAAGAATTTGTTAGACCACGTAATTGAAACCAGTAAGAATTTTTTAGACCAAGTAATTGAAAGCAGTAAGAATTTTTTAGACCACGTAATTGAAACCAGTAAGACTTTTTTAGACCACGTAATTGAAACCAGTAAGAATTTTTTAGACCACGTAATTGATACAAGTAAGACTTTTTTAGACCGTGTTATCGACTTGGTGAGAAAGAAAAAATGTTCGGTGTTTTTTAGCGTGGTTACGCCATTTTGAATAAGTAGAAAGGAGTAGACACATTATAAACCATTGTTTCGTAAAGGTATAAATATTTTATGAAAAACCATAACAATGTAATTTGTTGAAATAAATAAATAATATTTATTTATTTTAAACTAAGCTTTCGAATATAAAATATTCCTCGTCAGAGCAAAGTGCTTTTTTTTTCTTTTTCTACTCCTTTCTACTTATTCAAAATGGCGTAACCACGCTCAAAGACACTGGACATTTTTTTCTTTCTCAGCAACAAGTCGATTACACCGGACATTTTCTTTCTCACCAAGTCAATACCACCAGACGATGAAGAAAAAAAAAGAAAAAAAAGCACTTTGCTCTGACGAGGTATATTTTATATTCGAAAGCTTAGTTTAAAATAAATAAATATTATTTATTTATTTCAACAAATTACATTGTTATGGTTTTTCAAAAAATATTTATACCTTTACGAAACAATGGTTTATAATGTGTCTACTCCTTTCTACTTATATATATATATATATATATATATATATATATATATATATATATATATATATATATATATATATATATATATATGAGATAAAGTACACGATAAGTCATGAAAATAAAGTGCCGTGGTAGACAAAATGTGTGAAACAAAAGATAAACGCTAAAAGTCTTCTCATATGGTCCAATCGGATCATCTTTTCCTTCACCGATGTGTGTACCTTCAAAACATAATTGATTCCAAATCTTCAATTTTTCTGAAGACGTTCGTCAATACGAACGAAACCGGTCAAATCTCTTGTTTTTGTTTTTCTCTTGCATTTCAACCTGTTTTCCGTTTGTCTCTTTTTTCTCACACACACACGCACACGCACACACACACACAAACACACACACACACACATATATATATATATATATATATATATATATATATATATATATATATATATATACTGTAATTCTTTTTGATTATATAATATTAAATTGAAATAAACAAAATTATAATATATCATATATATATATATATATATATCAGTTTAAGGAATTCAACATAAACAATATGTTGGGCGTACGATCGTTCCTAAGACGAAAGAGTTATTTTATTCATTAAAACCCTAATTGTAACTTCGTCAGCACCGATTAATTAGCATTATATATATATATATATATATATATATATATATATATATATATATATATATATATATATATATATATATATATATATTGATTTTATACGTACATAAAACTAATTCATGGACACGTGTTTCTGGCTATAAGCCGTCATCAGCATGACTAACTTGGACAAGATTAGAACCTTCGATATCATTGTCTATAGTCTGGAGTTTTACCACCGAGCGATGATAATTTGCCGGGAAATATGTACGATTTTTATCACCTAATTTATCGTTAATATATATTTTTTTAATTATTTTATCAATTTGATACGTACACATGCTGATGACGGCGGTGAGCCAAAAACACGTGTCCATAGATTACTTTTATGTACGTATAAAATGAATTAAAATAATATATGCTAACGAAAAATACGTTCTATAAAGTTAAGTGCGACTAATAATAAAATTCTCTGCATCTTTATCACTTAGGAAGTGAAATAATTGATATAGCAGTATAAAATAAATAACAAACGCTGCAGTCACCAATAAAAAGAAATTACATATAAATACATAAAATATTTAGGTGATTAAAATCGTACATATTTCCAGGCAATGCGTCATAGCCTGGGAGTAAAACGTTAAACTATTGGCAGCAACATCGAAGGTTCGATTTTTGTTTAAGTTAGTCATGCTGATGACGGCTGTGACTAAGAAACACGTGTCTATGGATTAGTTTTATATACGTATAAAATCGATAAATATACATATATAATAATCCAGATAAAACATCCACAGGGTAGTAATCCAAAGAATTCTACCGGGTGTATCAAAGTGCTCAATATCAAATAGAGCTTTTATATATGATTATTTTTATTTACACAGACATGTACAAACTCTGCGACACTGGCATGTCGATGTTATCGATCAACAGCTATTATAAACTGAGATCTCATCAGGCAGAGTTCGAATCCGATCTTAACCTTAGATCATATTTGGAAAGAATGAAATGGAGAAAAAAGAAAAGAAAGTTAATATTTAAATTTGGAAAGTCACGTAGTTGGGACCGTTAAGAATCAAAATCAAAAATCAAATTTTAAAAATATATATATATATATATATATTGTATAATTAGGCAACATTCTTTTATACATATCTGGTTGAACAGGAGTGCCAACTTCTGTTTATTCCTTTTGTGATCCAACCTTTTTATTCATCGATAGATCTTGTACTATTAACCATGGAGTGTAGGAAATCTCCATATTTGACGCAAACGTTTTCGACCATCATTGGTCGTCTTCAGGCGGATGATTGATCATTGCAAAATAAAATTAGTGAATTTTTGCATTGATCAATCATCCGCCTGAAGACGACCAATGATGGTCGAAAACGTTTGCGTAAAATATAGAGATTTCCTACACTCCTTGGTTAATAGTACAAGATCTATCGTTCGACGAATAGAAAGATTGGATCACAAAAGGAATAAACAGAAGTTGGCACTCTTGTTCAACCAGATATATATATATATATATTAATTTTAAGTAAATAATGTTAAATTATTTTACCTACATACGCCAGAGTTTCAAGCTTTCGATCTCATCAGTGTCGGGAATGATAATCTCAGACGGTTGCAAGGTTCGAACCTATACTACAGAATCAACCCAGTCTCCGCAAGCAAGCGCCATACAAAGTAGCCACGAGACATTACGGCGACAAAAAAATATTTTCAAATCATATTCCAAATGAAGAGCGTACACAAGGGTATTAACATATACAAAGTTATGTGCATACATTTATATAAAGGTACTAACCTGGCCTTTCTCACTCGTTCCTTTTTGCAGTGTTTTAAAAATATGGTTTTGATTGCGTTCAATTATTTTAGAATTTCGTCTCTTTCACTTATTAAAGCTTTTCTCATTAATCTGAACCTGTTCGTGGACAGTCATTTTGTAAGATAATGAAGAGTGGCAAAAATGAATCGTGGACGAGTTCATTGTGGGTGGGACGTCGAGAAAGAAAGAAAGCTACTTGATAACTGTTAAAAAAGGAGAAGGTTCCGCAGTGCAAGCGAGACTTGAAAGGCGGCGGTTTCAGAAACGCGAAGAGCCGGAGCGCTTGGTGATCGGAGTATCGAAGTACCGGAAGAATGAGAGTTTACCGACGTTTATGGCACCGATGAAGTTTTATTGGCTATGGTACCCAAGCCCGTCTTGCTGTTAGGCTTTCGTATCCGCTGACTAAATATGCGACTGATAAGCAAGTTGGTACTGTGAATGTATCTCCTGACTTGTATTTCAACAAACAGACAATTGGAAGTGATTATGGAATAATTGCTTCAGTTCACACTCGGATAGACAATGCAGAACAAATTGCTTTCCAATCGGATGTACAGGGTGTCTTAAAAAAATATTCCTAATGACATGTTTCGCGACGTTTGCGAATCCATTGGTGCGCGTTATCAGCTTTGTTTGAACAATAATGGTCATCAGTTTGAACATTTGCGAACATGATTCTTCAATTACATCTGTCTCATGTATTTGATGCTATTTCATTTCACTCTATGTTCATAAATAAACGTTTTCTCGTCATTCTACGAGTGAGTACATTTTTTTGAGACACCCTGTATATATGAACAAGTTTCTAGCGAAAACCAAGTCTGTGACCTCAGCAAGAAAAAAGACTTTAATGAGACAAAAGTATGTCAAAAGATTTTTTATGTGTGTGCGTAGCCGGCGTAAACTATCCGGTGATGAGAAATTAAAAAAAAAAAAAGTATTTCCATATACGTTCTGTTCTTTGTCATTCTTGTTGGATCTGACCGGGTACCCCGAAAGAACGGGTAATGCAACAATGTCCGCTAGTCTATAATAAATTATCAAATAAGGATGGGCATTTAACGTTGTTCCCGGATGTGGGTGGACAACGATCGACCTATTTCTAACACATGTTTGACAACTGTCGAATGCAAGCACGAAGTTAGGCGGAGAAAAATGTTATTAACGTTGCTTTTACTGTGCAGAAATGCACTATTTACTTGTTGATAAAATGCAATAATAAGCACAATTAGACATTTCTTTGGCGATGTACCATTTACTTTTTCTACCTACGTACATTATATGATAGATTTCATTCACAACCTTAATATGTCTAGACAGGATGTAAATCTTATTTCACACACAGACACATGTTTGTAAATTTATATATATATATATATATATATATATATATATATATATATATATATATATAAATAAATATTAATTATTTATTATCTACATACATCGATGTTTCAAGCTAACGCAGGAAGTTAATTCTCAACGGTCGGCGGGCGCGAACTCCGATCACAAATCGCCACTTTTGCAGTCAGGAGCGTTAACCACTCGACCATAAGGAATTAGCTAATAATTAAAGAGGAATTTAACTTTGTAAATAGCGAGTATGTATATATGTATGTATATATATATATATATATATATATATATATAATGCTATGAATGCGTTTAATGTTTTAATAAATTAATCAATTCGTTGTCCTTCTGTTTCGAAAATCTTTGGTACTGAAACCTGACATTTATTTCAAGAGACTTCTATATGTAATGTTACAAAAGGCACTGACGAAGAGACGTTTTGGTATCATCATAAATAATAGATAATAAAATATTTCCAAAACGTCTTGGAAACGATCGTACGTCGAATGGTAGTTCGTTTTTAATTCTTAGAACAATGTTCAAATTATTTTGATCTCAACAAATATATATATGTATATATATATATATATATATATGTGTGTGTGTGTGTGTGTGTGTGTATATATATATACATATATGTGAGTGTGTGTATATATATATATATATATAAATATATATATATATATATATAAAAGTTTGGGAAAGTTCATTTTTTAAGCATCTTTAGAATTTTAAACATAAATATAGAGGCAAAATGCCTTCATAAAAACCATGTGTTAGATGCAGATATTTTTTATTAAAATCAAAATAAAAAATCAGAACATTTCTTTTTCTTCATCTTGACTTTTTTTATATTTTTTATTTGTTTTATTTATTCATCTATTATTTTTTTTGTTTTAAATGTTCTGATTGTTTATTTTGATTTTAATAAAAAAATATCTGCATCTAACACATGGTTTTTATGAAGGCATTTTTCCTTTATGTTTATATATATATATATATATATATATATATATATATATATATGTTCAATTTTCTTATCTTCTTGTTTTTCCTGAGAATGTTGCATCATGCCGGATGCAAGACATTTGCCCGCTATTTCAGACACTTGAATCGAGAGATCTTTTTAGGATTCTTACCGCCCCTTTAAGCGCAATAGTTTATGTATCTCTATCACTTGGTTCACGTGTTATATTTGCCAAGTAGTTTTTAAACTTCTTTTTCCTAAGCCCGGTCGCTCCAATCTTTACTGGAATAATGTATAGATACCCGAGTGATCAATCAAGATTCGCACCTAACTCTCAAATGTTAAGTTTGGTAAAGATTTGAAGAACACTAATTTACCTCTCCCCAATTAACCAATTAACTGTTATCTATATACTACTAAAACTCTATTGTCTTGTATGTTTGCAATCAGCTTTCAGCTTTCCGGTTTTCAACATCCGGTTGCGCATGCGTAAATAGCATCGTCTTCCAATCTGTTATTCCAATTCCGTTGAACTCTTATTATTAACCAACGCATGAAATTTTTCATTCTGGAAATGTTTATATCGCTTTAAATATAAAACAATTCCATTTAATTTCATCAAATAGTTTTTTTGTTTTCTCCACGGCTAAAAACATTCAACGGCAGGACTTTGTAAAGTCTGTCGCAGTTTCAAAAAAGCTCCACCCTTTTAAAAAACAAAAACAAACAAACAAAACAACAACAATCATTATTAATATCAATAGCGGCGGTGAACGAAACCACCTCCCACTTTTCCTCTCACAGATTTCACCACTCCTACTCCCTCTGTTTTCGTTACGTACGCGAGACAGCCGGTTGTACCCCCTTCCTTTCTCACCTGTTCAGTGCATATTTACCTATAAGTATGGCCAACCACTTATAATTCAGTAACTATAATTTAAAAAAAAAACAATTATAATAAACAGAACGACGCATAGAAATCTATCTATATTCTTTTTTAAACAATTACATTTAATTTCATCAAATAGTTTTTTTGTTTTCTCCACAAGTGTCACGCACATACATGAATTCCATAGCTAATATAACAAACTGACCCAACGGGTCACGGGTGGTCTAGTAGTTTATATTTCTTGCGGTATTTTCTTGGTTTAGCCGAATGCCATGACAAGAATCAATCTGATCTGATGATGTACCCAGATTGGCGCTGTTACTTGACATAGCATCACTTGGATTAAATGCACCATTACTTGTACGAGTCAGTGTGTAGCCATGCCGAAGGGGATCTTATTTGGAGATCCGAATCCGAATGTTATTTTGTCTATTTTGACACGTGTTTATTTGTAAAGGGAAGTATCTCCATGTCAGGTTGTCCTGACAAACCCATGTACAGAGAGACCAGAGACATTCGAGGATGGTGTTTAGTCGACATCTAAACTCTCTCCGTGTGCTTGTGTGAAGTAAATACCGTTTGCTTTGCATTTTTGTGATCAATAAATTTTTAATACAAGCTACATAATTTAATCCGTTTGCTTTGGGTTTTTTTTAATGCATTTCCGATCGATTTTTAGTATTTTAATATTAAATCCGGATTGATATTTTGGTTTTATTAGTCACAAATAAAAGACGGCATATGGAGCTTTCACCCTTATGCTCAGAAGTGCTCTTACTGTAACCTATAACACTGGCTACAAATTTAATAAAGGATATTTTCGATATTCACCGTTAGTAAATTATATTTTGAGTGTTTTTGTTAGCTAATTTAAAATGGATCCATTAACGAAACATTTTTGAAGAATGATTTATTTTAACTATTTACGGAATAACATAACTGACAAAATAATTATGATACAACTAAAAAAACATGATGAAAAAAATCATAAACGAAAAAGATATTACATAAATAGACTAATTTAAGAAGAATCAAATCGATCTGTCATCGCCGGTCAGTATTCATTACTCGCGTGGACCGTAATAGGGTCACCATTTCTTACTTGGCCCGTTTTCATTGACTAGTATTTTCTCTCCCTTTCTTTGGAAATTCAAGAGAAGAAGAAGAAGAAGAAGAAGAAGAAGAAGAAGAAGAAGAAGAAGAAGAAGAAGAAGAAGAAGAAGAAGAAGAAGAAGAAGAAGAAGAAGAAGAAGAAGAAGAAGAAGAAGAAGAAGAAGAAGAAAACATAGAGAGGGTGACAAAATAGTGGAAAAAAGAAAGAAAGAAATAAAGAAAGAAAGGGCTCTCCGCAGTCGTGCTCATTAATATACTTACTACTTCCTCACTGGCTCAATCGGTTAGAGGACCAGATTTACAGACAGGGATTGTGAGTTCGTATCTCACTCGGGCATAAGTGTATTTATTTACTTAATATTATATATTTAAAATTTTCAAATTACAATATCAAGCAGAGTTTTTTTAGTTTTACTTTTTATTTTTTTTTTAATCTACGTAATTTAAGGAAATTAGGAACCCGAGCGACGCTGGTTAGCCTTGCTAGTATATAAATAAAGATTTGATTTTGGGGAAATTATGCGCCATGTAAATAAACGTATGGAAGTTGTTTATTTTTTAGGTCCGCGTAATCCCAAATGTGTTATTATGAATGGGATATGGAAATCATATTATATGTTAGATGTGGTATATTTTTTGAAATAGATGGGGAAAATATGTACGTGTGTTCACTCGAAAACGTGTAGGTCGGAAGTTTACATTGGAAACATCTGGAAATATATGTATATATGTGTGAGGTGCATATGTTTGTCCCATGCATGTGTGTGTATATGTGAATTTATCCATATAAAAACGTATTCATGAAAGTTATTTTTCTAGTAAGGGATTGCCCAAATTAACAAGTCGCGTGTGCGTGGTTCCCCTTTGTATGTGACTCGATGTGGCGAGTGTAAAATGCAATAAATTTGGGCAATTTGGGGCATTTTGGGCCCCATGAAGGCGCGAACTAGAATTTTTCTGAGGTCAAGGATGCTCATTTTATATCCAGAACAATTGCCTCTACATTTTGGCCAAGTTTCAGAAAAATTGTATGGATGGATCAAATGGTCATTTTTTGCAATTTTGGGGGCTTTTGACCCCCTGGGGGCGCGAACCAGAATTTTTCCAAGGTCAGCGATACTTATTTTCTATCCAGAACAATTGCCTACACATTTTGCCCAAGTTTCAGAGAAATTGAATGGATGGATGAAAAGTTATGGGGCAAAAAATGTCATTTTTTGCCATTTCGGGGACTTTTGAACCCCTGGGAGGCTAACCAGATTTTTTTTCAAAAATCGGAGAATGTCACTTTCTAACCTGACGAAAGTTACAACTTCATGCAAAATTTCAGAGAAATTCAATGGATGGTTGCGGAGAAAAATCCGGACGTACGGACGGACGGACATGCCTCAAAACATAAGTGCCCCGATTTTATAAATCGAGGGACCAATTAAAGAATTTTCTCTATCTTTCCTGAACACCAGACAAGTGTAATAATCTTAAAGCAATTACAATGGGGATATACTGGTCCCCTTACATACGTTCGATAGAAAAAGAAAACTGTGTGAGTTGATAAGAAGCAAGTAACAGCAACAGAAGCCCCTAAAGACCAACGTTTCCTCACCGTGATAACGACGGTGACAATGTGATAGTGTCAGAGTTATACCATCCGGAACTGCGATACCTGGCAGGACCATCTATGCAGGAAGAGTCGGCATCAGGATCCGTCGTCCTCAAGTCGTCTATACCTCTGCGTGTGACAAGCAAATGCGTGTTAGGCGCAGAACTACAAATCAATGGAGTGAAACTGGCAACATTGCTTCTGCACTATTTGTTTGTGTGGTCTTGGTCAAACCTTTCCCGACTTCGCCTGCAAACGCTGAACCTTGCTGCTCGCTGTGTCGGGGGTAAAAAAAAAAACTAAGATCCTACAGATTAACGAACAGCTGCGACTAACGAAGAGAACTTCATGCAGACCAGACAACCCTGAGGCACGATCTTCATGAACGTAATGAAAATAAACAATCATAATGTGAAAAAAAATCCTCTCAAAATGACGTCACTTTCGAAAGGATGACTTTGCAATTTTAACAGTAGCTGTCATTCAAAGTATGGTTTAAAAAAACACGCTGGTTTCTGAAGGAAATCTCTTTAATTAATTGTATGAATAATTTTTATTAATATCACCTCATCGGAAAATATTGTAAATACATATGTAAATTTGATAATAGCCTTTATAAGTGTATATTTGTGAATATGAATTTAATTGAAGTTTAAAAGGAATGAATTATGTAAATGGCAAAACCCGTCCAGTTTCTGAGGAACTTTTTGTAACAGTATATAAGGAAGTTGAAAGTGTATGATGAAAGAGACAGACAGACAGAAACAATAACAACAGAAGAATGAACGTGTACAAATGGCTCGGATAGAGCAATGAAAAAATACGTACATAGCATGTTAATGGCCGATTTAGTATTATTAAACTTGATTTGAATATGAAATGTCATACTGTTGCATACTACTCCTGCCTGGACCGCGGCAGTACGCGTTTCGTATACTCGTCGGGTAGAGGGTTGGTCGCGTCGTCCAGTGAGTGGTCGTCTAGTGGATGAATTCTTTCTTCTCTGCCCTCGTCTGTTGTCTACAATAAAAGCAATGTTCTGCACTCCAAAAACAAACTCTTCTGTTGAATTTAATTCATTTATTCAAGCGTTGTTATTTCATCTGGAGGAAATTCACCACGCCGAGAGAGAGGAAGAGAGCAAATCCTACTTTATCGTAGTTAGTTATTAATGTTTTCTTAACTATTCATAGAGAGGGGAGAGGAAAGGATTCTCGCGCTTGTCTTCCCTGAAGGGAAATATTCCGTATCTTTACATTGTGAATCGCACGTCCTCTCAGTTCGCTTTCCGAAACAGACTGATAAAAACTCGCCTCTCACGAGAACGAGATACGTCACAGATCCCTTTGTTTCCCACATAAGGCCCGCGAAGTCACAGAGCCTCTCGCAGGTGTAGACTGACCTTTGATCTGGGGTCTCGTCACACGTAACTTTGTCACGTCTGTCAGCTCCGACTGTGAGAACAAGCCCTGTTCTGCTCTCGACTGCCCCGCATTAATTCGTGCAAGTCAAACCCGATCTCCAACAGATACGTCCATTCCCATAGGGCCATTATCTAACAATACACGATACATCTTAGTATAAAAAGTAACCACGTTTGTGTGGTGAGTGATTAAGTAACGTAGACCAGAAAATGTTGTCAGGTTTATTATAGACTAGACAACACGTGACTCGTTGGGTCAGTATTTGTTATATATATTATTAAATATTGATTAAGACCTTTCGGAATTTCCAAATATTTTAGAAAATATTTTGGAATTTCCAAACTATCTTGTGATACCATAATACGCCCGCTCTCTTTTTACCACTCCCTCTCCATCTCTCTCTTTCTCTCTCTCTTTACCACTCTCTCTCTTTCTCTCTCCCCCCCCCTCTCTCTCTCTCTCTCCATTCGATAATTTGAAAATATTTGGAATTTATATCATATATAATATTAAAATATTCATGAAAACCTTTTCGAATTTTAAAATATTTATAAAACATTTTGAATTTCTAAATATTTGTGAAACTCGCTTGTAATGTCTTAATAGACCCCCTCCCTCCCTCTCTCTCTCTCTTTTCTCTCTCTCTCTCTATTTCTCCCTTACCCTCTCCCTCTCTTTCTTTTCCTCTCCCTTTCTCTCCATGCCTCTCTCTTTTTTACCTCCCCTCTCTCTCTCTCTCTCTCTCTCTCTCTCTCTCTCTCTCTCTCTCTCTCTCTCTCTCTCTTCAGTCCTCTATCTCGGCCCATCTTATTCTTTTTCCTCTATTTGGAAATTCAAAATATTTAGGAAAACATTTTGGAATTTTTAAATATTTATGACACTCTCTTGTGATTTCATAATAGAACTTCTCTCTCACTCTCTCTCTCTCTTTCTTCCACTCTCTTTCTCTCCCCTTTTTCTTTCTTTCTCTCACCCTCTCTCTCTCTCTCTTACTTTATTCTACTCTATCTCCCTCCCTCTGCCTATCTTTCTCCCCCTTTCCCTTCTTTTCCTTCTCTCTCTCTCTCTCTCTCTGTCTCTCTCTCTCTCTCTCTATCTCTCTCTTGCCACTCTCTCTCCTCTTTTCGCTTCCATACTTTTTAATCATTCCATTCCTCTCACCACTTCTCTTATCATTCTCCCTTTATTTACGTTATTCGGCCTTTCTCCCACCATCTAAAACATCCACGCACAGACGAAAAGTGTGCACGGTGACAATGAAGCAAGATCAACAAAAAAAATCCCATCGTTTCAGCCTCGGAATGCCTTTGTTCGCCAACATTCCATGGTACATCGAAATAATCAAGGGTCGTAAGCGAGTCTTTCTATTTTCATCAACCAACGATATAACTGAAAAGCGGGCGGAGTGGCGTAGATGACGCAGCAGACCCTCGGGGATCTTGATTGGGAGCGGTCGACGCCAGCATCCGTCGCCATCCCTATCAATTTCAGATTAAGATGAAAATTGGCAAGCGTCATCAAAATGACCTGGACGAACTTTTATTGCTCCCATGGGCGTGAGGGGTTAGGGTTAGGGTTAGGGTTGGGGTTAGGGTAAGGGTTAGGGTTAGGGTTAGGGTTAGGGTTAGGAACGTTTATTGGTCACATGGGGGAGAGGGGGTGACTGCAAAATATGCTTTTTCTGTTTGGCGCGTTTATTTTTTTTAAACACATGCGAATATATTTTAAAGATAGGTTCATTTAATATGTGCGGTTAGCGCTGAAAATGCTATTTCAAACTTATGCATGACGGACCGAATATGAACAGACAGAGCATTTTACAGAGATACGTGGACGCATTTAAACATGATATGTCAAACAAGAGTATCGATTTACTCCTCTCCAGGAGTTAGGCACAAGGCCAGTTTTTATCTTACTCCCACAAATAAGATGTGACCCAAGGTCGGGTCGGGAAAGTGGGGTTTAAAAATTGCCTTGGCAGCCCGGTAGAGGCGCCTCAGGCAGTAAGCAATAAACTTACTCCTCCCCAAAGAGGGGAGGCGAAGCCTTGGAGGGTGGATCTCCTCGAGCTGCACAGGACAGACCCATAGACCGGCGTAAATCAAGCCCAGAAGGCCAAGACAATACCAGTCTATGGGGTGCAGTATCCATCGGAACAGATACTACACTTTGATCTTAGCCAAAGAGTAGCAGACAGAGCGACGGACAAATCTGTTTATATAAATGTGTGGACGCATCTAGACTTGTGTACATTCAATCTACGCAATCGAAGTTGAAAATTCTATTTCAAATGTAAACCTGACAGACAGGCGAATACCTTGGCCTTTTGGCTAAGAGGAAAGTGTAGTATCTGTTCTGATACTACACTTCATCTTTTTTTATCGGCACAGGAGAAATCTTTATAGACTACAGTGATTTTTTTTGATTTTTCTCTCAATCCAGTGTGCTCCTTTTTAGGGATCTGAACTTTCGCCACATAAAAAGCGACCTACTATCTAACTCTGCCCTCGCTAGAAAGCAAAAAATATGGACTTTCATTTTTTTTTCTTTTCAAGCTGATTTCTAAGTCCTGATTAAATGCTCATTCCTACATCAAATTAACACGCAGTGAAAATGTTAGCATCGGCGACATATATTTTTAAGAAAGCAGGATTTTCCCCACTTTATAAACCAAATGTGTGTCTAACTCGGCCTTCGCAGAGAGGCAAGTAAATAGAGACAGACGAAAATGTTATTTCTTTTTCAAAAGTGACAGACCGACTGACGGACAGATCGTCTTAAACAAATGCTTGGTCGCGTCTATACTAGATTAAGATGTGTCCATTAAAGTCATGCGTTTGGCTATTTCCAATCAAAGCGTGACAGACCAACCGACCGACCGATATGCGAGTAGACATGTAAAAGCACAGCAATACTGAGGAAAACGGCTGCAATATGAAGAAAAAATCCTTGAATGCGGAAACCAACGCATATAACCAGGTAACACCGAGCGATCACAGGTAAGTTTAAATAGAAATAGAATATTAATATTACACGAGTCCAAGGGAAGTAAAACTGTCAGATATTCATTAATCTGACATCATCGCCCCCCCCCCTCACCAAAGGTAGTGGCACCAGTCTCAGCTTGCGTCATACAAAAATGCCAATGAAAGATCAAGGGAAATAGAAAAAGCAATGAGAAAAATCGTTAGCCAATACAAACTCAATCCAGTGTTCCCACCAGGTTACATCAACTCAACTAATACAATTGTCATTACTGCTGGCACTCTACTTTCTTTTTTTAACTAAGTTCACCCCAAACAAGGCAAGTTGTCGCTGTAAACGTGAGGGGCTACTAAGAATTAGGGTGAAAGTTAAGGGAGTCATCTTAAATTGAGAGCTATGCAGCAAGATGCTTGTTCACATCAGTTTTAAATTCCTGCATGTCAGTAGAGTCGGGGAAACTGGGAACAGGAATGGAGTTCCAGAGGCCGGCAGCTCGAAGGTAAGAAGCTATTGGAGTAGAAGGTTCTCCGGCATCTGAAGACCTCTATAGTGAAGGGATAGAATCTAGCTGATTGTCGGGTTAGTCGAGTGTATTTACATCGAGGGTGCACCAAAGCAGCAAGTTCATCGGAGCACATTCCATTGAAGTACTTGTAAAACAAGCACAAGGATGCAATATTGCGGCGATAGGACAGGGGCTGAAGCTTGGTGGATAGTGAGAGACCTATTAGATTAGAGACTCTCTTTTTGGACCTTGTCTAAGAGGGAGAGACTAGTGGATGGTGCACCAGCCAAGATGTGATAACAATACTCCATGCATGGGCAGATGGTGGCTTTGTAGAGATATAAGATACTGTCAGGTGTGAGAAGTTTTCTAGCACGGTAGAGGGAGCCCACTTTCTTCGCAACAGCCTAGGCAGTGTCTTCTATGTATTTGTTCCAATTCATGTTACCTGTGAATGTTAGGCCGAGGAGTTTGAACGTTGGACGTAGGGTGCTATTTGCCATGGCAATCGGTGGTTGAAGAGGTTTCTTGTAGTTGTTGAAAGAAAAGGAAGGAAGGTTCACTAAAATGCCGAGGAGGCTTATTGCGACTCAAACTCCAGAGAAGATCAACAGCCGTTGTCGTCGAGAGATCAATGGTAAACGGCTGTCGCGAGCATGCAACTAGATTTGCAAAAGTTAAAAGGGGGATTTCATTATTAATATTTTTACACCGCTTCATATTGCGAGGCACAATATTTTCAGAAAATATTAAATCGCACAAAATGAAAACAGGGAATCATCATGACATATGAAACGCACTTAAAACGCGTTAAAATGTACGTATACAATTTTATTTAAATTCTACATCTAATAGGTCCCTCATTATCAACCAAGCTCCAGCCCCTGTCCAATCGCCGCAATGTTGCATCTTTGTGCCTGTTTTACAAGTACTGCAATGGATTGTGCTCTGATGAACTTGCTGCACTAGTGCCGTCTCGACGTAAATTCACTAGACAAACGCGACAATCAGCCAAATCCCATCCATTCACTGTGGAGGTCCCCAGATGCCGAAGAGCTTTCTACTCCAATAGCTTCTTTCGTCGTGCTGCCGGCTTCTGGAACGCCCTTCCTGCTCACTGTTTCCAATACTGTACTGACATGCAGAAATTTAAAACTAATGCAAACAGGCATCTCGCTGCACAGCTCCCAACTTAGTATGACCCCCCAAGACCTACACCCTATTTCTCAGTAGTCCCTTACGTCTACAGTGGCGGCTTGTTTGGGATGAACTATGTTAAAAAAACAAAAACATTTTAAACGTTTAAGCAAACGGTAAGATTAGCAGACCGACGTGCAACTAAAAATAGATTACTACAACAGTGTCTTAGAGTGTAGCAGAGTACACCAAATCTGAGCACAAGTTCAGTAATATCGCAAACTGAACTCATGTCTGCAAGAAAGATCCGATCGGTATTTGATAAACTTATACGTAACATAACCCAAAAGTTCACAAAATATGATACCGATTCAAAGCTTTTCCAGCTCAGAGAAGAAATATTTTCTTAAATTCATAAAAATGGAAAAGTTATCTGGAAAGAAGAAAGCATTCATGAGAGACGAAGCGGAAGTCGAGTGTCTATCATCAAACATCCGAACTGGATTATTTAAAGATATATTATATCCAGCTTAAGAATGGGTGTACGTTTGAACAACATCCATTTCTGATTGATTGGAAGTACCAAAGTCTCAAGTAACACCAGAACAAGAACGGTAAGCAAAGGTAAAAGACAACCACGTTCACTTTTGGAGATTGATCCAAAAGAGAAAACGCTATGACTTCCGGCGGAAGTGAACTTTTAAAAGAGGGAGATGTTGTGAAGTGACAAACATTCCTTCACTACAAAAATAAACTAAGTCCGAAAAAAGGACTGTAAATAGTGCGTATTTTTTATTTGTTAAAAAGTCAGAATAAAAGATATATATCGTTTTTTCTTCCAATATTATGTTATAGTGTATTTATTCCTTTTAACAGTCGGCCATAAATGATCCAACAATGTACGTGTGTGTTTGTGTGCGTATGTGGTTGTTGGAAACAACATTCTTAATTACTTTGTTTGAATTATCAGAAACCGATCTAACAAAAAATAAATAGGTTTATTAGAAAACTGGTGATATATATATATACATATATATATATATATATATATATATATATATATATATGTATATATATATATATATATATATATGTATATATATATATATATATATATTGTGTGTGTGTGTGTGTACACCTGTGCATAGTAATTATTTTCATTATATTTAACCACCCACGTTGATTCCAACGACTTCCGATTTTACAATCGTGTTTAATCTGTAAGTAGGTCGAGACCAATATTACTTGTACTTAACTATAAAGTATACATATATATATATACATATATATATATACATACATATATATATACATATATATATATACATATATATATACATATATATATATATACATATATATATACATATATATATATACATATATATATATACATATATATATATACATATATATACATATATATATATATACATATATATATATACATATATATATATACATATATATACATATATATATATATACATATATATATATACATATATATATATACATATATATACATATATATATATACATATATATATACATATATATATATACATATATATACATATATATATATATATATACATATATATACATATATATATATACATATATATATATATATACATATATATACATATATATATATATATATACATATATATACATATATATAGTATAAATTTGTATTCATACAAACATTATTGGTTGCATATGTGCATATATGTTTCGATTGTACTCTTCACAGAGAGCCTTTTTGGTCTGAAGAGGTTGACTCTATGTGAAGAGTACAGCCGAAACATGTATGCACATATGTAACCAATGTTTGTATGAATACAAATTTATACTAAAGAACAGCTCTACTTGTTACTGGGCACTTTTTATAAACTCTGGAGTTGCAACGGATTAACATCTACAGAAACTAATATAACATATGTGAAATATATATATATATATATATATTGACGCTATACAACTTAAATTTTTAATATGTTCTAATCTAAACCGAAATCTTCGTCCTACATTTTCGTCTTCTAATTTTTAATCGTAAATAATTAAACGTAGTTTTTAATCGTGAACGCTCGAATATTTCATCATATATTTTTACCCATAAAAGCTCACATTCGAAATTTTAAATGAGATGATTTATTTGTTTAAATAGCAAAAAAGAATTCTTTTATATATATTTTTATATTTTTATATTTCTGCATATATTAAAAAAAATTAATCTTACTTCTCTCACCCCTACTCGATTATTTTAACATTTACCTCCTTTTTGCATAGACCAATCACAAAAGTGAATTTATCTTTTTAAGACGATCAATTTCTCTCATTATTCGGGGTTTTTTTTGACATGGTTGTCTATACATCTGAGGAGACCTAATTAAAGGGGTCGAAATAAGTTATTATGTGGACAACCTTAATGTGTGTATAGTTTTTCTTTTTATAATTCTGTTTTGCTCTGTTCAAATTACATTGAGCTCTGTTATTCAAATTCTCTACACAAAATTGAAATCTACACACTATATATATATATATATATATATATAATCCAGGCAAGGTAAACATCCACAGGATAGGAATCCAAAGAATTTCAACAGGGCTTATAAAAAGTTCTCAATATCAAATAGAGCTTTTATATATATTATTATTTTTATTTATGCAGACATGTACAAAATCTGCGACACTGGCATGTCGATGTTATCGATCAACAGCTGTAAGAAACTGAGATCTCATCAGGAAGAGTTAGAATCCGATCTTTACCTTTTGCTTTGCTTTTTAATTTTAAAATATACGCTCTTAATTTTAATTCTCTATTTATCGAGCACTCTGCTGGGATTTTTACTACTATATTACAAAAGAAGTTATATATATATATATATATATATATATATATATATATATTGTATGTTGGTTCTGTGAAGGGTGGAGTGTTTATGACAGGAGATCTTTGGTAAGAGAGCTCAATGCAATGAAGAGCAAAAATGAAGAATAAAGTTAAAAAGAAAAAACTCAAACCAACACAACAACACCACAAATCGTTTAAAAATGTTTATTTGAGATTTTTTTTTCTTTTTAATTTTATGTGTATGTGTGTGTGTGTGTGTGTGTGTGTGTGTGTGTGTGTGTGTGTGTGTGTGTGTGTGTGTGTGTGTGTGTGTGTGTTCACTTTTCTTCATTTCCGGATAAAAATGTACGCGGACAATTGTCATATCTAATATTGGTGAAATTGAGCCTTCAGCCGTGAAGTAAAAGACCAACATTTACTTATTTAACAAAGGATGATGCAAATTTTCAGAACTATTTTATTCAGTTCTAGAAAATAGCCAAACTGGGCGCTTATCTAAAATCTACCAATTTGAATTACTTACAGTTTCTAAACCTCTGATTCAGAAACAAGGAGGGCTATACGCTAATTTGGATATTTTATGAAGCACCCTTGGCATACCAGTGGTGTCACAATTCTAATAATAACTATGCTCGTACTACTACTACTAGAGCAAGTGCTGCTACTACTATTAATACTAGTACTACTACTACTATTAATACTAGTACTACTACTACTACTACTATTAATACTAGTACTACTACTACTACTATTAATACTAGTACTACTACTACTATTAATACTAGTACTACGACTACTATTAATACTAGTACTACGACTACGACTACGACTACGACTACTACTACTACTAATAATAATAATAATAATAATAATAATAAAATGATGCTAGCCTAGGCTGACACCACACAAAATATTTGCATAAGATCAAGGAAGATGAGAAGACCTAGGAGGGACAGCACAAACCAGACCTCCACTGGAAGTGCAGAGAGTGCTGGGGCCTCGGGGAGGCTTATTGCCACCCAGATCCCAGAGAAGACCAATGGTCCTTACCAGCGAGAAATCAATGGTAAACGGCTGTTGTGATACTGTAAGTTTATTTGCGGTGGCTATCGAAAAGAGGTGGAGAATACTGGAAATCTGGGGATACTTGTTGTCACTCAGACTCCAGGGAATACCACAGGTTGTTGGCAGTGGGTGATCACTGACGATGACCAGTGTGATAACTCCTAGTGAGTAAATAATAATAATAATAATAATAATAATAATAATAATAATAATAATAATAATAATAATAATAATAAAGGAAAATTCTCGATGCGATATCCACATAATCAGGCAACACTAACTAACTAACCCTAACCCCTAACTAATCGCAGATAAGTTGAAATAGAGTAGAATCCAAATCTAGAAAGAACATTGCACGAATCCAAGGAAAACTGGAAATACCAGAAATTCCATAATAAAGCCCCTCTCAAATAAAACACACCACACATACGTAAGAGAACTACAGATAATCTTTGCAAACAAATGTGCGTTATCACAACAGCCGTTTACCATTGATGTATCTCTGACAACGGCAGTTGTCATTCACTGAAATTCGAGTGGGAATAAGCCTCGCCAAGATTCCAGTACTCCCTGTACCCTTCCAGTGGAGGTTTTGTTAGTCCCCTCGGTCCTTGGTATTTCCATCCTCCTTGACCCTTCATGATTATTTTATGTGGTACCAATCGATAATGGTGGAACTATATGTGTGCGTTTGAGTTATTATTATTTGTACTCACAAGGAGTTATAACACAAGTCATTGCTCACTGGTAATAGCCCTGGAGTCTGAGTGACAACAAGGCTTCCTTAGATTTCCAGTACTCACCAATCTCTTTTCGATAACCATCGCAAATGACTTTGCGGTATCGCAACAGCCGTTCACCATTGATTTCTCGCTGGTAACGACCATTTCTCTCGTGTCGGATTTATGTGGCAATAAGCCTCCCCAAGGTCCCAGTACTCTCGGGACTCTTCCAGTGGAGGTCTGGTTAGTGCTCGCCTTCCTTGGTCTTCCCATCCTCCTTGACCTTTCACGACTATTTTGTGAGGTATCAGCCGATGCTGGTGCCATCTTTTTTTTTTTGGGGGGGGGGGCAGTTTATGAGATTATTTCTTCTTCTTGTTTTTATGACGATGACGATGACGATGACGATGACGATGATGATGATGATGATGATGATGATGATGATGATGATGATGGCGGCGACGGCTGGTAATGTCTACAAGAACGCGGATAAGGCTACCGTACGCTTCCCTGCATAACCGACGATTTTCCTGGATTACATTCGTTGTTACGATTCATTCGGATGACACAATCGACCGAACATGTCAGCCCAACACGGGCACAACGTCCTCTGTATACCCTCTCCACACACATGCACCTAAACACAGACAGACATAAACAGACCAGCACACACCCAAACACACACACGCCTTCATAAGGGAAATTAATAGCCACGATGTCCTGATATGGGCCGATTTTATTGCGCAAAAGCGGACGGCAATTTCAGATATTATTTCTCGTCGAGACAGACAGAATGTCCCAACGCCACGCCATGCCAGCTGACACCCTGAAACCCCGTAATAATGGTCGGCGATGATTCACAACTGTGGAAGTACGTGAGGGTGGGGGAAAGAAATGGCGAAATAATACCGCCTCGCACACCGCACCGCTACCATCGGTCTATCAAGACTGCATAGCAATTATTATTAGTCAACAATTGCGCACAACATTCGCCGAAACCTTACGAGCAAGTTGCCCTTGGATCAGTATCGCCGCCGCCGCCGCTATATATATATATATATATATATATATATATATATATATATATATATATATCAATAAAACAAAGTTACACGGAATCACATAATCACCGGTGCAATAATTTATTTCAACCTTTCGGCATTGTTCCAAGTCTTGGATTCTTAAGCAACGCCGGAAGGTTGAAATAAATTATTGCTTGATCTCTCATACCCGGATTTCCTTCTGGAATTTATTTCACAATATGCGTTTCGATCCCGGCTTGAGACACTAACTGGTCTAGCCGCACTGATGAGCTGTGAAACAGCGAAACAGGCTGTATGTGGATGACTATATATATATATATATATATATATATATATATATATATATATATATATATATATATCAGTTCAACAGCGCTTGCTTGGATATATATATATATATATATATATATATATATATATATATATTAATTTTATACGTACATAAAACTAATCCATGGACACGTGTTTCTTGCTCACAGCCGTCATCAGCATGGCTAACTTGGACAAGGATCGAACCTTCGATATCAATGTCTTTCGTCTAGAGTTTTACCTCCGGAAATGTATACGATTTTTATCACCTAAATATTTAATGTGTATATATATATATATATATATATATATATATATATATATATATATATATATATATATATATATAATTTATTTAAATACTGTATATTACATATTTCAGCAATGTACCGCGGTTTCATCCAAAAGGGTAGATTTAGACATCTTTAGAAAATCTCTGTGCCCAGTGGAATCGTCGGCATGCTGAAACGATTGTAGTCACGGCCCGATGGGGAATGGCGATGATCGAACACTTTATTTGATTTCTTTTCATATACAACCTGACACACTATATATATATATATATATATATATATATATATATATATATATATATATATATATATATCAGCATCTCACGATATTACCAGACTTTGTTGGATTGTCGTCACTCTGTAGGATTGCCATATCCACGCTGATGCAGATAGAGTCTTGTCTTGTATTTTCTTTATGTATTTCCTCTTGTCTGATGCGAAAAGACCAAGATTATTCAAGAACGATGTGGTTGAGTTGGCAATAAAACCTCGGCATCCGACTTCAATGGTTTTCCAGCCATTTCTGACGCCCTGTGTTCGTAGATCTTTCCAGCTTGCGCTATTTTATTGGGTGACGGTTGGTTGGCAGATCTGCAGACTGAAGTGCAACCCATCTCCATCCACTCATTTCTAGGTATAAACAGACTAAGAAGAACAGTTTACCTGTTATTATATAACCTTTTATAGTTACTCGTTAGCATGTTGAGTCGCTCCATCTGAATAGCCGAGTTGAGTCGCTCCATCTGTTAGCATGTACAGTCGCTCCATCTGAATAGCCATGTTGAGTCGCTCCATTTGGATAGCCGTGTTGAGTCGCTCAATCTGTTAGCATAGGCAGTCGCTCCATCTAAATATTAATATTGAGTTGCTCCATCTGAATAGCTGTGTTGAGTTGCTCCATCCGTTAGCATGTACAGTCGCTCCATCTGAACAGCTTTGTTGAGTTACTCCATCTGAATAGCCATGTGTAGTCGTCCCATCTGAATAGCCGTGTTGAGCCGCTCCATCTGTTAGCATGTTGTCGCTGAATCTGAATAGCTATGTTGAGTCACTCCATCTGAATAGCGGTGTTGAGTCGCTCCATCTGAATAGCCGTGTTGAGTCGCTCCATCTGAATAGCCGTGTTGAGTCGCTTCATCTGAATAGCCATGTTGAGTAGCTCTATCTGAATAGCCGTGTTTAGTCGCTGCATCTGAATAGCGATGTTAAGTTGCTCTATCTTAATAGCCATGTCGAGTCGCTCCATCTGAATAGCCGTGTTGAGTCGCTCCATCTGAATACCCGTGTTGAGTCGCTTCATCTGAATAGCTGTGTTGAGTCGCTCCATCTGAATACCCGTGTTGAGTCGCTTCATCTGAATACCCGTGTTGAGTCGCTCTATCGGTGTAACATAGACTTTCGAGTTAACCGTTTGCTTTCATTCAAGCAATTCATAATAGAAAATCCTTTTCATGCGAATTAAAATCTTTTCTTTGTTTTAACTTTTAATCCCCCAAGCAAAACACATTGCTACCAGACTAAAGGGTTACTATGACTAGGGACACATTTATAGGGTGCATCCTAAGTGGTGTGTTGTGCAGTAAGATGTTTGTTCACATTACATAAAAACTGTTGCATGTTTGTATAGTCGCGTAAACAGGGAGCAGGGAAGGAATTACTTACTTGTACTCCCTGAACGTCAATAACCCCGAGAAACCGACTAGCTGTAAAATCCCACCCCTTCATTGTAGAGGTCGCCAAATGCCGGAAGACTAGAACATCTGATAGCTTCTTTCTTCAGACCGCTTGCCTCTGCGTCTTCCGGCATTTTGCGACCTCTGCAGTGAAGTGGTGGGAATTTACAACTAGTCGGTTTATCGGTGTTATTGACGTTGAGGGAATACAAGTAAGTTCATTGGAGCACATTCCATGGAAGTGATTGTTAAACCAGCACAGGTATGCAACATTGTGGCGATGGGCCAGGGGCTGAAGCTTGGTAGACAGTGCTGGGGCCTATTAGGGTAGAGACTCTTTTTCTCTTCCCTGTCCAAGAGGGAGAGACTAATAGTTAATGCACCAGCCCAGATGTGACAACTATACTTCATGCATGAGAGAATGATTTCTTTATACAGATATAGAATACTGGCAGGTGTGAAAAGTTTACAATCCCATCTGTTTGCAGCAGACTTGGCAGTATCGTTGATTTATTTATTCCAATTCAGGTTGTTTTTAAATGTGAGGCCGAGGAGTTTAGACAGTGGACTCTCAGGAAGGGTAATATCAGCCATGACAATCGGTGGTTGGAAACGTTTCTTATAATTTTATAAAGAAAAAGAGCTTTGTTATGGTTGCATTAAATGTGACCATCCATTTTGGACCCTATAATACTACAGACCAGAGGTCATTTTCTAAGCATTTGGCCATTGCCCTGGATATGTGTGTGTTCGATATACTCATATGTCTTGAATAAAGCGTCATGACATCGGCAAATTTATCCATCTCGGATGCGATTGTATCAAGGAGGTCGTTTATGGAGATCAGGAATTATAAAGATTCAATATCGACCCCTAAGGCACACCCGCATTAATGTGATGTGGTTTAGATGTACAGCCATCGATAGTGATCAGGATCTTTCGTTTAGCTAAGAAGGATCTAATGGTATTAAATATTCGTCCAGTAATAGAGGACGAATTAATTTTCCTGAGAAGGCCTTTATGACAGACCTTGTTTCACGCACGGTGTCGCTTGTTTACCGGGGCTAAACTATTTCCTGCGCTGCTTCATACTGATGTGCAGACACCATTTTTTGTCTCCAGTAACGATTCGGTAAAGAAATTGTTGCTTGTGTCCATGACTTGAGCGGTGAAATGTTAGGGCTAAGGTTAGGGTTAGGGCTAGGGCTAGGGCTAGGGTTAGGGTTAGAGTTAGGGTTAGGGTTAGGGTTAGGGTTAGGGTTAAGTATAAGGTTAGGATTAGGGTAAGGGTAAGAGCTAGGGTTAGGGTTAGGGTTAGGGTAAGGGTTAGGGTTAGGTTTAGAGTTAGGGTTGTGGTTAGAGGTTAGGGTTGTTGCTCTTTGATTTGTGTTGTCACTTACAGCATGCGGAATCATGATCCACATTTCTGACCCTTTTCGAGTGAAAATGCTTCTCTATAGCAGTGTGTGAACATTCTATTTTCTCTGTCAGTCCCCTTATCGTCTGACAAGAATTTCGTGTGCCCGAGTTTGTATAATCGCTCTTCATCGAACTTAGCTCCTTAAGGTTATCAAAATTTCCATTTTTGAACTTGGTATACCAATAAGGATCAGTTTGTTTTGTTTGGTTTTTTTATCTATGGCCTCCTCTCCATACATAACACAAATGTCGCGTACAGCTATTGCGTCCTTAAACCTTGATTGAAAATCGTGATTTTCCTAAACTTGATATTCCACTTTAATGCTATGAAAATAAACAGAAAATAACTTGAAAAATAATAAAATCGATTATGAAATGATTCCAAATTTAAAAAAAAAAATCGATTCCAAAATTCAGAAAAAAAAAATGACAGGAACCTAGTTGCCAAACCAATACATAAAAATGAAATGTGTATATCTATCCTCCTGCTAACAACTTTTGTTTTATTAGACCGACGAAATATAATTGTTTTTTAGATTTATATCCGTTCTATGCACATTGTTTCAATGGTATTACATTTATCTTCTTTTTTTTCTTTACAAAACCCTCCAGAAGACTTTAAATGGATCACATCTGATTTTAATAAGATTTTTTTTTTAAATATACATTATTCAAAATTAAATAGATTCTCTAAATATTAGAAAACTTTAATTCAATTTTATTTATTTATTATGCTTCTTTTGGGCATTATGTCAACTTTTAAGAAAATAGACGACCCGTTGAATCATCTTTGAACCTCACACATAATGTACTCCTACACACATATGTATCCCAACACGCATATCTACCCCTACACGTATATGTATGCCTACATGCATAAATATCCTGCATATCATGAAACGATGAAAACCATTAGATTGAAACTATATTAAAATCATTCAACCAAAACACTTGTTGCTATGGTGACTAACTAGACAGACGACAAATTACGAGTTGACCTACTTGTTCTTTTACATCAGCATTCGGTTTTTATTTTACTTTATTTAAACTCCCACCCCCTTTCCTGCTCACCTCCTCCTCAATTTGCATCCCCTTCGTCCTCTTTTTAATCTTTCTCTCCTCTTCCTTTTCTTCTATTCCTCTACTCTTTTAACCACGTGTACTTAGTCCCTCCTCCTATGTAAACTTCCAGTGTTCACCACCTACCAAGTAAGATTGTCAGAGTGTGAGTATTATAATAGACCACGTGTGACCCGTTAGGTTAGTTATTATTATATTAAATATATAATTCTTAACATTGACATTGGTTGATTACAAAGTCAAAGAAGTTGAAAAAGTCAGAATACATATTTATGTTATAATAGACCTTCTCTCTTTCTTCTTTTCCTTATCTCCTGCCCATCTCGCTTTTCCCCGTCTCCCTCTATTTCATGCATCCCTCTTCCCCTCTCTCTCAGCTTTCTTATTTAAGTAGTTACACATATTTCCAGAAATTCATGAAAACATTTTGAATATCCAGATAATTATGAAAACCTTTTGGAAATTCCAAAATGTTTTCAGAAATATTTAGAAACATATAAAACTGTGTGTATAAAAACAAGTTTACATTGTGATGTCATGATAAACTCTCTCCCTCTCTTTCCTCCCTCCCTCTCCCTCTCTCTCTCTCTCAATTTCTGCTTTACTTTGTGTAAATAGTTTCATATATTTCCAAAGATTTATGAAAATATTTTGCATATTCAGATAATTATGAAAACCTTTTGGAAATTCCAAAATATTTTCAAAAATATTTAGAAACATATAAAACTGTCTGTGTATAAAAATAAGTTTACATTGTGATGTCATGATATACACTCCTCTCTCTATCTCTCTCTGTCTCTCTCTCTCTCTCTCGTTTGCCCATTTACCTAACTTTCTGCTTAACCCTCTCTTTCCATCTCTTCCTCTCTCTCTTTCCATCTCTTCCTCTTCTTTTATCTCCCTCTGTGACAAAGTATCCGGGGTCCCATGGGGATTGAGTACCCTGGTGACG
>OY744538.1:19422946-19470901 GCA_963556195.1 Sepiola atlantica
TATATATATATATATATATACACTTACCTGGCACGCTAGGAAGTAAGTGTAGTATCTGTTCCGATGGATACTGCACCCTATAGACGGGTGTCGTCTTGTCCTTCGGGACTTGATTCCACCTGTCTGTGAGTTTGTCTTGTGCAGTTCTAGGAGGTCCACCCTCCCAGGCTTCGCCTCCCCTCTTTGGGGAGGAGTAAGTTTATTGCTTACTGCCTGAGGCGCCCCTACCGGGGAATGCCGACGGGGCTGCCCAGGCAATTTTTAATGGCCAGAGTGCTCACTTTCTCGGGCGCTGGCTTTTCAAACCCCAGTTACTCGACCCAAGCTGTGGTCACATCTTACTTGTGGGAGTAAGATAAAACTGGCCTTGTGCCTAACTCCTGCAGCGGAGTAAATAAATATATATATATATATATATATATATATATATATATATATATATATTTTATTAACCCGGTTAAAATTCTCTGGATTTCCACCCTGTGGATATTTTTTACCTGGATTATTACCATTATATATATATATATATATATATATATATATATATATATATATATATATATATATATATATATATATATATATATATATATGTATTATGTCTATATATATATACGTGTATATATGTATATATATGTATATATATTTATATATATGTATATATATTTATATATATATTTATATTTATATATATATATGTGTGTGTGTGTGTGTGTGTGTGTGTGTGTGTGTGTGTGTGTGTATATAAAAATAAATATTTAATTTGTATGCTAACATACGCCGGCGTTTTACGCTTACACCTTCATCAGTGTAGGAAGTGACAATTTCAGACTGTCACAGAGTCAACTAAGACTCCGCACGCTTTCGCTCTATCCCCACAGCCATCAGTAATTATTACGTTATACAGAAGAAAGTAAGTTTTATTTATGACTAAATACAGCGGGCAATAACAGTCTAGAGGTTCTAACGAACGTTATCGGAACCTTGCTTATAGCTAAATCTTAATCTTAATTTTCAACAGCAGATGGAGATCCAGTGGACGCCATGAACCCATCCAAAACCTCTCCGACACCATACTCTCCAACACAATACTCTCCAACACCATACTCTCCAACACCATACTCTCCGACACCATACTCTCCAAAACCAGACTCTCCGACACTGGGATGGAAGTCTTAAGTTTCGGACTCAAATTTGCTACTGGAATTTACCCCAAAATCACAACTAACATGATCGCCCGAAACTACAAACACAAGGACACAGATTTTACTAAGAGTTTTATCATCTCCACTACAACCACCCAATCCATGGACTCAATCATCTATAAAAGACCTTTAAAAGCAATACACAACTTAGCTAACAACCAGACGAGCATCATCTCAGCCGCTGTTGAAAATTAAGATGCCTAGTTTTTTGTTACGTTTACTGTTGTGATTAATGTTCAAAGATTTTACCTAGTGTGTAATATTAAGAGTTGTCTTCTTTGAAAGAGAATGGTGTTCATGTAGAGGAATCAATTTCGCAGCTTTTGGTTAACTTTCATATCATTCTTGCGCAATGCAACGAAATGCCTTTTGGGAATGTTCATTGTATTGTCGTGTGGTTTTGCGAGGTTCGGCTTCAATTAAGGCTTTCAGATTTTCGTTATCAACCGCAGTCGGCCGGCCTTGACCGTCTTCATCTTCGAGGTTCTCGTCACCATTGCGAAATTTCTTGAACCACCTTTGTGCCGTACGTTCGTTAGGGGTACCTGGGCCAAACGCATTGATGTCACGAGCTGTCTTGGCAGCTTTTCGGCCTAGTTTGAACTGGAACAAGAATATCGTGCGGATTTCAATTTTGCCCATGCTGTCGAAAAGCCTGCAAAAACAATAAATGAAGAGATTAAAAATGGAAACGAATAACACAATTCGATAGAGCAAAAAACGCGCTTTAAAATGACTTATAACCACGCTATATTATCAATAAATTAATTCAGAAAACATATATAAACATATGTGAGAAAATGCCATTGTTTTTGCACCAACCTAATATATATCATAAAAAAGAGTTTTAGCCAAATTACGCAAATTTGTAGATTTATGTTTTAGCAGAAGTGTTTAGCATCAATGTGTTTAGCATCAACGTGTTTACCCTTTTCCAGTTAATAACTGTTACACCGGCCGTTCTTACACAGAAGAAACAGCACCGGTTGTCACTATAAATAGTGCGAGTCACCAAAAGACAAAGCACAGTCTTGTAACTGTCTAGCCAAGAGCTAGTCACTTTCTTACTTTGTTAATACACTTGTTAAACCAACCCTCGACTTGACTTCCTTTATTTATTATTTACTGTGGAACAACAATAACATAATTAATATTATAAATGTAAGCACTAACATGACTTATTTTACTTTCAATAATTTATTTTATAAGCAGAATCAGTGGTGTCCTATGCTGTTTATTTTGGGAATTTCTTGAGAGCGGACCCTTCAAATAAAGATAACCTAAAAATGTATCATACTACAGATACATAGACGATATCCTAATTTTCTTCCTCGTAACCATTAAAATAAAATAAAAACATTACTGATACACTAAATAAAATAAACCTACCATCAAATTTACTTTAGAAAAAGAAAACGATAACTCCATACCCTTGGTGGTGAACATCGTGTTGTTCACATGCGTGTCAATATGTATTTATCTGCTCCCCACAGCGTAAAGTGTGACACAAGGTCGGAAAGTGGGGTTTTGATAAGTCAGCACTCTAGAGGAAGAGTACATATTACCTTTAAAAATTGCCTGGGCAGCCCCGTCGGCATTCCCCGATAGGGGCGCCTCAGACAGTAAGCAATAAACTTACTCTTCCCCAAAGAGGGGAGGCAAAGCCTAGGAGGGTGGACCTCCTAGAACTGCACAGCTCAAACCCATAGACAGGCGTAAATCAAGCCCCGAAGGCCAAGACAATACCTGTCTATAGGGTGCAGTATCTATCGGAACAGATACTACACTTTGATCCCGACCAATAGAGAGGAAAGAAAAGAAAAGAAAAGAACGAAGAAACAATTCGGCGTCATTTTATCACACTCGGCGGTTCTTTGATACGATAGAGGTGCGTTCAGTTTTCGACTTGTATAATTATATTTTCCCAACCTTTTGTTGGGATAGGTCTACGCGCGTTGGGGGAGGGAGAACATGGAGCGACATCAGTAGGGGATAGACGGTCCTTGTCGGCTTGCAATCGTCATTCTTATTTGTGAGGTTCTTATATTACAATGTTGAACCAAAAGACCCCTAAAATGATTAGTAATGTAAAAACTGGAATGGTTTTCCCTTCAATTGCAAATGACTTCGCATAGTTGGTCGCCTTTGGAAAACTTCTTTTACTTTCTTCTTACTCATTTTTTCTGTATTTTTGCTATAATATTTTTCTTAGTTAAAAACATATTTTTACTTCCTTTTATCTATTTTTCTTTCTTTATTAATTTTAATTTATCTAAAAAGAAAAAAAAAATTTTTACTCCGTTTTTCGTTTTTATCTTTTTTTCTTTTCCGTTTATTTAAAAAAGAATATAAAGGAATTTATTAAACAGAAATCAAAATATATTACAAATGAAAAAAATTATACAAAAGGGGAAAATGTCAAAGGTCAATAACATTTCGGGAGTTTAACAACAAATAATAGTTAACTAATGAAATAACGGCGATTTGTGACTTTTCTACTTTCGTTTTCACTCAGCAGCAAATGACGCCGTTTCTCATATACGGATGGTCAGAAATTATTAAAAAGTTTTCTTCAAAATTCATACCAATTTCAGACTTGTCCAACGAATGTACTACTTTTATTTCGTAATAAACGAATAATTGAAAGAATACCGAATCTATTTTTTTAATAATTTATTTGTTTTCTATTTTATTGTTTTGACCACATTTTTATTGTTTTCTCAAATTGTATTAAAAAACAAACATAATATTGTTGGGTTTTTAATGGTTTTACAAATTGCTTTTTTTTTGCTTTGAATTCTGAAGTTTTACAAAATGTTTTTTAACACGTTTTTATTGTTTTCTCAAATTGTTTTTTGTTTAAAATTCTTAATACAAACATAATATTGTTGGTTTTTTAATGGTTTTACAAATTGTTTTTGTTTTGTTTTGAATTCTAAAGTTGTACAAAATGTTTTTTAAACACGTTTTTATTGTTTTCTCAAATTGTTTTTTGTTTAAAATTCTTAATACAAACATAATATTGTTTTTTAATGTTTTTACAAATTGTTTTTGTTTTGTTTTGAATTCTAAAGTTTCACAAATTGTTTTTTAACACTTTTTTATTGTTTTCTATAATTGTTTTTTGTTTAAAATTCTTAATACAAACATAATATTGTTGTTTTTTTATGTTTTTACAAATCGTTTTTTTTTGTTTTGAATTCTAAAGTTTCACAAATTGTTTTTTTAACACTTTTTTATTTTTTTCTCAAATTGTTTTTTGTTTAAAATTCTTAATACAAACATAATATTGTTGTTTTTTTCAATGTTTTTACAAATTGTTTTTGTTTTGTTTTGAATTCTAAAGTTTTACAAATTGTTTTTTAACACTTTTTTATTGTTTTCTCAAATTGTTTTTTGTTTAAAATTTTTAATGTAAACATAATATTATTGTTTTTTTAATGTTTTTACAAATTGTTTTTGTTTTGAATTCTAAAGTTTCACAAATTGTTTTTTAAACAGGTTTTTATTGTTTTCTCAAATTGTTTTTTGTTTAAAATTCTTAATACAAACATAATATTGTTGTTTTTATGTTTTTACAAAAACATTTTTCGTTTTGAATTCTAAAGTTTCACAAATTGTTTTTTAAAACTTTTTTTATTGTTTTCTATAATTGTTTTTTGTTTAAAATTCTTAATACAAACATAATATTGTTGTTTTTTATGTTTTTATAAATTGTTTTTTTCGTTTTGAATTCTAAAGTTTCACAAATTTTTTTAACACTTTTTTTATTGTTTTCTCAAATTGTGTTTGGTTTAAAAATGTTAATACAAACATAATATTGTTTTGTTTTTTAATTTAAAACTTAAAATAAACTTTAAGATTTAAAACAAAAAAAACAATTTGTGAAACTTTAAAATTTTAATCAAAAAACAATTTGCGAAAGTATAAGAAAAAAAGTATATTATTTCTGTATTAAGAATTTTAAACCGAAAACAAAAAAAAGTGTTCAAAACAATAAAATAAAAAACAAATAAATTATTAAAAAATGGATCCGGTATTCTGTTAATTATTTGTTTATTACGAAATAAAAGTAATACATTCGTTGGACAAGTCTGAAATTGGTATTAATTATGGAGAAAGTTTTTTTTATCATTTCTGGCCATCCGTATATGAGAAACTGCGTCATTTGCTGCTGAATGAAAACGAAAGTAGGAAAGTCACAAATCGCCGAAATTATTTTTTTCGAAGCCAATATGCAAGTATCATCGGATATCCTGCTGGCTTGGTAGGCCGAGAGCATGCTTTAGTGGCGAGGGAGAGACTTCGTTAAGCCTAGTCTATTCACGATGGGCTTCGATGTGGCGCGTCATTAACATTTTTAGGAAGTCGCGTGCGGCGGGGCCTATCGCTCCACTCGTTTCCACGGCGATTGGCTGGAACACAAAGCTGTCGAGAAAGCCGGCATATTTTGATTGCTTGCGGTTAAAATAAATTGTTTTTCTTTCTCTCCCTCATTCCGTTTCCAAGGTGGGGGCGCCCTCTAAATTAAAGGGAAAAGGAGTCAGACGCTTAACCAACAACCCGTGAAAATTAGTTTCCGGGAAAACAGGGGTCATTTTAGGGTGCGGGATGAAAAATACACGGAAAGTCACAAATGACAGGGTGGCGGGTAGGAAAAGACAGAAAGAAGGTTAATTAGACCTTAGTACCGCCAGACAAAGTAGAAGGAAATGTCATTAAATCCCTTAGAAAGTTTCAACAGTTACTGAAAATAATTTACCACATAAGTTAACATATCGATTTTTAAAAATCTTACGATTTTTAAAAAACTTACGTTTTTTATACAAAAATTGACAATATCTTTGAGGCACGCATGAAAATGTATTTAAGTGAAATATTTTTTAAAATCAACACATGATGCAATTTACATTTTAAAATATCATTTATTTAATTTTTTTGTTGCAAGCTTTCGTCGTAAAACAACTTTGTCAGGCGAGACTATCTTATAGTTTTTTTTTCTATTATTCTCCTTCATCATTTTCATGGTATTAACCCCGAGGGGTCGAATCACGGTAGAAGCAGAAGAACACGTCAAGTTGTAAAAGACGTTAGGATAAGTAGAGTCCGATCGATGTTATGCGCAGATTGGCACTTTTTTATCTATATTTCTTTACCTCCTTTCAATCTCGAGGGAGAATGGATACCCCTGTAAGGGTGATTGCGTGGGGGAGTCTTTGGTGTAGTAAGTGTTGCGCTATCCAAAACCGCACCTCTCCTCAACCAGCATTGTTTGAATCCAGTGGTCTGGAGAAGTCCAGAAGGAATGGTGTTCTTTCAAAGTTTTTTCTTCTCCTTGACTAGTCACACAACGAAGACTTCAGAGTCTAGCCGTTATTTATATTTTTATTATATATCTCTTAATTTATATATATATATATATATATATATATATATATATATATATATATATATATATATATATATATATATATGCAAAGGGCTACTGACATTTGTAAAAAGTGTTTTCAACATTTATTTATTATTTTGTTACTTTATCATTTTATAATTTTATAAAACGCGTTTCAAGCGGTGATTTGCTCCCATCAGATATGTAAATCCATTTAAAGAAATGTCTTTCGATTTGAAAGAGTGTTGTTTCAGTGTTGCTTCATTTGAAACAACACTCTTTCAAATGGATTTACATATCTGATGAGAGCGGACCACTGCTTGAAACGCGTTATATAAAATTATAAACTAATAAAATAAAAAAAATAATAAATAAATGCTGAAAAAATCTTTTTACAAATGTTGGTAGCCTTACTCCTTTACATATATACTTTTCTCTCGTTGGAATTGCACTGATGCTACACTCTTTTCTCTCTCTCTCTCTCTCTCTCTCTATATATATATATATATATATATATATATATATACCTATCTATTTGTTTATTAATCGTTTATTTATTATTATTATTATTATTATTATTATTATTATTATTATTATTATTATTATTATTAATAATTGTTAAGAATGATAGGGTGGTGAATGCTATTTTATTAATTGTGGGTTGTAATTTTTTTATGTGTAGGGTCTCGAATATTTTTAGTCGGTTAGTGCAGTTGTTTCTATGTATGATCTTAGTATTAGTTGTTAGTTAGTATATATATATATATATATATATATATATATATATATATATATATATATATATATATATATAATATATATATATATATATATATATATATATATATATATATATATATATATATATATATATATATTCATGAAGAGAGATATAAAGGAAAGCAAAGACGAAATAAACAAAGCGAATTTTAAGTAGGGCACAAAGTAGATATGTTTATTCTTCTGTGTTTTCTTTTTTTTTATCAGTGTGTTTGATTATTTTCGCCCGGGGTCCTCGGAGAATTACGGGTCCGCTCGGCCGTGAAATTATGGAGGAATATGTGAAGGTCATGAAAGAAAGAAAGAAAGAAAGAAAGAAAGAAAGAAAAAGGTGAACGAAAGAGAAGGAAAGAAAAAAGAAATCGTAGTGTTAATATAAAAAAATGTGTAAAAAAAAAAAGAAAAGAAAAGTGAACTAAAAGTTCACACACGTCTTTTGTGGGGCGTTCGTCGGGCAAATATTGGCGGAGTTCTTCGTTGGTGGTCCGATCGACCAACAAATGCAATTTCTTCACAATCAACACTACACAAACGAGTCATGGGAGCGAGGGCAATGGTGCAGCGGTTTCCGGTGCGAACTCTGAACTCGGCGTGTCGAGTTCGCGTTCGGATCTATTGCAACACTTTCATCAATACCCATGCGAGTAGTATAAATACATCTGACACCCTCCAGCTATGAGTTTAATAGTAAGAGAGACTAGTCTGCTCTTCAGTATCCTTTTTTGCATCTTTTTTCCTCCCGACTAGGATAAAAGTGTAGTAACCTTTTTTTTCTGTTAGAGGAGGAGAAATCCTTCTCGACCGGGGAAATGTTCTTTTTGTCCTATCCAGACTGCCCTTTTCAAGGGGAGCTGTATATCCCCTTCATTAAAAACCGAGCTTTTGTCTAAGTTTGCTCTCGTGGAGAGGCAAGTACATGAGCGCTAGTCTGCCAAGCCTTGGTAAGTCAACTAGTCTAGAAGAAAGAATACCTCGACATAACAGCAGGGTAGGCGAGATTAACTCTAAGGCCTTCGTAAGGCTACTTATTTAGGAGAAGAAAAACTCCGAATTTTTACTGGCCAGTGAAGGTGGGGGGGGGGCATATACACCCACTTGAAACTATGACACGTCCTCCCATTCGACTGCATGTCAACTTCCATAATGTTGCATTCATATGACATACAAATTTTATCGTAAACTAATTTTTGTGAAGTTGTCCAACAGTAAATAATAAATAAAGGAAGTCAAGTCGAGGGTTGGTTTAACAAGTGTATTAACAAAGTAAGAAAGTGACTAGCACTTGGCTAGACAGTTACAAGACTGTGCTTTGTCTTCGCTGTGTCTCTGGTGACTCGCACTATTTATAGTGACAACCGGTGTAGTTTCTCCTGTGTAAGAACGGCCGATGTAACACTAATTATGTTCAATAATTGATCATGGGAAAAATATGAAGAATCCAACTAGAAAATTCTTTAAAAAATAATATAATATCTGTTTAATTATAAACAAGAGCATAACTCAGTCGTGAGACTCCACACCTCCACTTGACAATGTAAGGATGGGTCAAAGTCTTATTTGGGCCTCACTTCTCCATATTTTATGAAGTATTCCCGAAGTCATGCCATTGAAAACATTCATAACTCAAAATCTATTTATCTCATCGGACTTAAATTTATTCAACAATCTATAAACTATGAGCTAACTACCTGTTAAGACATTATTTGACACTTTGCAAATTGGATTGCAACGCTGAAAAAAGAGAGTCACTCTTTCTCTAAATACAAAGAAGATTTTAAGAAATATCATAGTGGAAACGCATGCAAACTCTGTCATCTAATGGAAACGCATGCAAACTCTGTCATCTAATCGAAACGCATGCAAACTCTGTCATCTAATGGAAACGCATGCAAACTCTGTCATCTAATAGAAACGCATGCAAACTCTGTCATCTAATCGAAACGCATACAAACTCTGTCATCTAATGGAAACGCATGCTAACTCTGTCATCTAATGGAAACGCATGCAAACTCTGTCATCTAATGGAAACGCATGCAAACTCTGTCATCTAATCGAAACGCATGCAAACTCTGTCATCTACTAGAAACGCGTGCAAACTTTGTCATCTACTAGAAACGCGTGCAAACTCTGTCATCTAATGGAAACGCATGCAAACTCTGTCATCTAATCGAAACGCATGCAAACTCTGTCATCTAATGGAAACACATACAAACTGTCATCTAATGGAAACACATGCAAACTCTGTCATCTAATGGAAACACATGCAAACTGTCATCTAATGGAAACACATGAAAACTCGGTCGTCTAATGGAAACACATGCAAACTCTGTCATCTAATGGAAATACATGCAAACTGTCATCTAATGGAAACGCATGCAAACTCTGTCATCTAATAGAAACACATGCAAACTCTGTCATCTAATGGAAACACATGCAAACTCTGTCATCTAATGGAAACACATGCAAACTCTGTCATCTAATGGAAACACATGCAAACTCTGTCATCTAATGGAAACACATGAAAACTCGGTCATCTAATGGAAACACATACAAACTGTCATCTAATGGAAACACATGCAAACTCTGTCATCTAGTCGAAACGCATGCAAACTCTCTCATCTAATCGAAACGCATGCAAACTCTGTCATCTAATGGAAACACATGCAAACTCTGTCATCTAGTCGAAACACATGCAAACTGTCATCTAATCGAAACGCATGCAAACTCTCTCATCTAATCGAAACGCATGCAAACTCTGTCATCTAATGGAAACACATGCAAACTCTGTCATCTAGTCGAAACACATGCAAACTGTCATCTAATCGAAACGCATGCAAACTCTGTCATCTAATGGAAACGCATGCAAACTCTGTCATCTAATGGAAACGTATGCAAACTCTGTCATCTAATGGAAACGCATGCAAACTCTGTCAGCTAATGGAAACACATACAAACTGTCATCTAATGTAAACGCATGCAAACTCTGTCATCTAATGGAAACGCATACAAACTCTGTCATCTAATGGAAACGTATGCAAACTCTGTCATCTAATGGAAACGCATACAAACTCTGTCATCTAATGGAAACGCATACAAACTGTCATCTAATGGAAACGCATGCAAACTCTGTCATCTAATGGAAACACATGCAAACTCGGTCGTCTAATGGAAACACATGCAAACTGTCATCTAATGGAAACGCATGCAAACTGTCATCTAATGGAAACACATGCAAACTGTCATCTAATGGAAACACATGCAAACTCTGTCATCGCAGATAATCTTTTATTAGTTTCTACTTTTCAAAGTTTGGGCAAATGTCAACTCAGTAATTCCGAAACGTATAATCCAAAAAAGATCATGGGCTGTTCTTAGCTCCACTGTCTTTTTTTAATACTATAAATATTATTTAAAATATATTTGCTCAGGTGGAACTGGTATGATGTTGTAAACAGGATATGTTCTAAACAAGTACCGCGAAGAGGTTACAGGATCAACCCTATTTTTAAATAAACTGTGGATTTGTGAGAAAGCAAGTTATAATAATTAGTTGGAAATTACGTCACAAATAGGATTGAGGGAATGGCAGTTACAAATGTCTTTCGGTCTTGTATGGGAGCTGGGATCGGCAAGACGTCTTTTTAAGATGGTCTATCGAAACGTACAATAATTACGCATGAGAGCTCTCTCTTTTGTTCTCTCTTTTGCTCTCTCTCTTTCTTGCTCTCTTTCTTGTTCTCTACCTCTCGCCCCCCCTCTCTTTAACAAGCGAACGATCAACTATTTTATAGGTTAGTTGGTGTTTTGTTTTATTGTGACAAGGTTAACTTAATAACAACGCAATGGGTAACTATTGCTCTCTGTCCATTTCTTTTTGATATGTATTCATATTTCTTTCTTTCTCCTGTGAGACTACAACCCCCCTCTCTCTCTCTCTCTCTCTCTCTCTCTCTCTCTCTCTCTCTCTCTCACACACACACACACACACACTCCATCTCCCTATCTCTCTCTCACTCTCTTTCGTTTTTGTCACAACAAGGGGGAAAATATTAGTTGGGATTTTATCTTCGTACATAACGGTCGTGAGAAGCCTAACTCTGGCTGACTTTCGAGTTCTTAATTATGTTGCTTCGGTAAAAATAAATAAGCTTGTTCGCTTCTTTTCTACAAGCGTTCAATTTTCAGCTGAAAACCAAACTGATCGTGAGATCCTCAAAGGGCTAACTCTGACTGACCTCTACTACCCATCTGTTGTAATATATGTGACTTAATTTGTTCACCTAGGATATCGTATAAAATAGTAATGCTAAGAACAAAGTTCGAAATAGAAGTCCAGTGATGTTTGTTTAGTTGTTGCTGCACTGCTCATTTTTTTTTAAACTTTGAAATAATTAGAAACTTCTTACCAATCTGCAAAAAAACGTATTTTAAAAGAGTACAGTGCAAGGAAAACCAAGGAAAACATAACTGGACTTCTATTTCGAACTTTGTTCTTAGCAATTAATTATAAGTAGCAAATTGCTTCGACTTTGCATTGAAATAATTAGAATCCCTCTTACCAATCTGCGAGAAATGTAAAGTCATTTCTTTGCGGTCTCATTTAAAAGATAAATAAAGTGGCGAACTTTACGAAGCGATAGCGAACTGGCAGAGCAAACTAGTATTGACATATAATCATATAACTTCATTTACCTATATTACGCAGGCGCGCGCGTATGTGTGTGTGTGTGTGTGTGTGTGTGTGTGTGTGTGTGTGTGTGTGTGTGTGTGTGTGTGTGTGTGTGCTTATATGCTTTTGATTTTTCTTTGTTTCTTCTTTTGTTTTTGTTTTTATGCGTTTTATTGCGTTCTTTGCTTTCATTTTATTTTTCATCCTTCTTTTCCTTTTGGTTGTTTTTTTTTTATCTTGTTTTATTTTCTGTTCCCTTATTATTTTTTTTGTTTGTTTTTATTATTTTTTTGTTTATTTTTAAGTTTTTTGTTATTTGTTTGGCTTAGAAAAGATTTACCTATTTTCTTTTGATGAGTTCTCTGCGGTCCGTAATTTCATAGTAAATCGATTCCCCACATTCAACCCACCGTTGTCATATTAAAATTCGACAGTGTATTTGGTATTAAAAAGGTCTATTTTTTATATTATGCATACGTTTTCTGTGTTTTTTTTAGTGGGGGGAGTTTTTGTGTTTTTTTTAGTGGGGGAAGTTTTTGTGGTTTTTTAATATGGGAAGTTTTTGTGCTTTTTATGGGGGAAGTTTTTGTGTTTTTTTAGTAGGGGAACATTTTGGGTTTTTTTAGTAGGGGAAGTTTTTGTGTTTTTCAAGGAATAATCTACAGGATTATTAGAAAACAACTTCCTATTATTATTAAGTGTTAGTAATCTATTACTGAAATAGATTTTTTACAAGAAATAAATATAAGTGTAACAGTTAACAAACTTATGTCAGACATGTCGGAGTTACGGTCTCGAAAATCAGTCCGATAGTGACTCTGTTTCTGCCACGCTGAGGTGTGGTCCTCTTTAGTCATAGGAGGTCCACCCTCCCAGGCTTTACTTTTCTCTTCGAGAAGTGATTAGTTTATCGCACACCGCCCTAGGCGCCTCTATCGGGAAATGCCGACGGGGTTGCTCGGGCATTTTAAGGCTACATTGCGTTAATGCTAGTGCACTAGCTTTTCAACTTAACACCTGAGTTCATGTCTAATCTCCTGGAGATGTAAATAAAATAAGTGCATAGCATAGAGTTTTATTTAGAATTCAATATGGGCGCCAGTTTGCGCCACCAGCTTCTCAAGCTACCTTGGAACCGCATCAACTGATTTCACAATAAACTAGTTTTTCGATTTTTCTTTATTAGTTTAAATTAATGTTCTTAACTTCTTTACTAACTCAACGTTTGAGAACTTTAATGAAATATTCGAATATCTATGTATCTCATATAGAGATCAAGTGTTAGCCACAAGAAGGGACCACTTGATTTCTGGGAACTTCGGCTGAAGTAAAATGAAACATATTTTGCTTCAGAATATACATTTTACAGCGTGCGAAAGATCTCGTATTTTATTAGGGAGAGATTTCTTGCATTAATCATTAATAAAAACAAAAGAGACGCATATTAAAGAAGCTACGTGTGAAAATAGAAACGAAGACTTACCAGCTGAAAAGCGAATGAGATGCTTTGAATGTCGTGCATGCCCATCAACCAGAGAAAAAAAAGCTTCTATCCACAATGGTATATTTTGATAATAGCTGGGACTTATTTGCACACGTGACTAACTAATTTGCATGTGTGAAGACCAACTGACTTAACTGAAATAAACTGGACCGATTGAAAGCAGAAGTTGGCTTTTGGAGAGAGCAGAAAGAAAGTGTTATGCCGGAAATTTATCAAGAGTCATTTCAGCATTTGAGGAAGAGGAATTCTGCTTGAAGCTTGGATTGTGATCTTTTTTTCCTTACAGTCAGATTATTATTACACTGCTGCAATAGACATTCAAATTGCTGCAATTAGACAAAGATGTCGTGAGTTCGATCCTCGGCATATCAGTATTAGCCTCATATTTATTATCACGTTTTGAGTTACATGTAACACATTCGGAGGTTTAACTTCTAACATTTCGAAAAACGTCTGACCAATTTAACATTTATAATATTCTTCTGATACGGGAAATGCAAAAAAAATTTTAATTATTTAAAAAACGAAAATTAAATTATTTAAAAAATAAAAATTAAATTATTTAAAAACAAAAAATGTAATTATTTAAAAAACAAAAATTTAATTATTTAAAATATAAAAATTCAATTATCTTTTTAAAAAAATTAAATTATTTCAAAAAATAGAAATTAAATTATTTTAAAAATAATAATTAAATTATCTTTTTTTTAAAATTAAATTATTTTAAAAAGTAAAAAGTAAATTATTTTAAAAAATAAAAATTAAATTATTAAAAAAAATAAAAATTAAATTATTTTTTTTTAAATTAAATTATTTAAAAAATAAAAATTAAATTATTTAAAAAATAAAAATTAAATTATTTAAAAAAATAAAAATTAAATTATTTTAAAAAATAAAAATTAAATCATTAAAAAAATAAAAATTAAATTATAGATAATCTTCGACAAAACTGAGTCGGGGCAGCTAGTATGTATATAAGGAAATAGAAAATAAAAAAATGAAATATACCTTCAAAGTATCAGGTTGGAAAGAAAGTAATGTCGTATTTTTTACTTTGCAGCCTCTTAAGTTGTACACAGTTCTAGATTTTTTTGGTGAATTGGTGTCTTAATATCTTGCTTTGCCTTTTAGATATAGTAATTAGTAGGAAAATATTAAGTTTAACGGTCTCAGCCGTCAAAAAATGGATATTAGTGAGGAGCATCTGAGACATTGCATGCTCTATGAATTCAAATAAAAAACTCAGCTGCAGAAGCTACAAGAAATATTGGAACTGTCTATGGGATAGATGTTCTGAATGATCGAAAATGTCAACGGTGGTTTGCAAAATTTACTTCTGGAGACTTTAACCTGTCAGATCAGCGACGTTTGATAAAAACGCCATTAAAGACGCTGTGGAGGCCAATCCAAAGTTAACCAGCAGAGAATTAGCTCAACAATTCAAGACAACCCATACCACAATTGATCTCTGGGCTCCCCACGATTTGACCGACGCTCAACGAAATCAATGATTGACTGGTTGCACAGCTTTGCTTTCCAGGAATCATCAAAGAACCATTTTTTGCGAAGAATTGTGATTGGAGATTAAAAAATGGGTTCTTTACAAGAATACCCAACGCAAAAGACAATGGTTAGACTGAAACCAAAGTCCACAGCCTGTTCCAAAACAAGGACTACACCCAAAGAAGGTTATGCTCTCTTTAGGACTGAGAGGATTGATTCATTATGAGTTACTAGAGCCTAATCAAACAATCACAACAGTAACATATTGTTTGCAGCTGGATGATCTAAGAATTTCTCTATCAAAAAAACGACCAGCATTACTCAATAGGAAGGGTGTAATGCTTCAGCATGATAACGCGAGACCGTACACAGCAAAATTCACTCAGGAAAAGGTCATGAGTTTCAATTGGGAAGTTTTGCCTCATCCACCTTATTCACCTGACATTGCTTCATCCGACTACTATCTTTTCCGGTCGTTGCAACATCACTTAAACAATAAACTTTATGAAAATGACGACCAACTCAAAAATGGCCTAAATTTGTTTTTCTCGCATAAATCAGAGAAATGTTTTGAAGAATGCATCAAGAAGTTAGTTGATCGTTGGACAGAAGTCATAGAAAATGAGGAAATTTATTGTAAAAATTTAAAAAAATGTCCTCATATGAACGTTTCAGATGAAATAAATGTGTTGGACAAAAACGACATTACTTTCTTTCCAACCTGATATAACCTATAATGAAAAGTTGATGCTTGAAATACGAGATAGAGCAATTCTATAAATAAGTAAGTGATGAGAATAAAAATTGTGTAAAATCAGTGTCTATTAAGTTTTCAGTTTTTCAAAATAAAGGGGTTTTATATGAGATAATTGTTTTATTATTTTTCCTTAAACCATGGCTTTTCAAATATATCATAATAATAAAATAATTATCTTATATGAAACACTTTGTTTTGAACAATTGATGACTTAATAGATATTGTATTTTACACAATTTTTAGTTTCATCACTTTCTTGTTTATATATATATATATATATATATATATATGGTACACGTATTGTATTAGTTTCTGTAGATGTAAATCCGTTGAAACTCCAGTGTTTATAAAAAGTGCTCAATAACAAGTAGATCTGTTCTTCAGTATACATTTTTATTTATACAAACATTATTGGTTACATATGTGCATACATGTTTCGGTTGTACTCTTCACAGAGAGTCAACCTCTTCAGACCAAAGAAGACAGATAATATATATATATGTATACATATGTATATATATATATGTGTGTGTGTGTGTGTGTGTGTATGTGTGTGTGTGTGGAGAGAGAGAGCGAGCTGTTTCGACGTATCACGGTGCCTAAGTGCTATTAGGCATAGTAGGTGCTTCAAACTGGATGTGCGCGTGTATAATTAAAGTGAGTAGAAAGTGGACCCTGGGTTTCCTTTCTGTAGCCTCGTAATTCTCGCTTCCTTTATGTTGTCCTGTAGTCCTCACATTACATGAGCGATGTTTCTGACAGAGAGGGAAGAATTGCTGTTTTCTGGGTCGGAATCTATCCACCTAACAGTTATCGTTGGCTGTTTTTTTTACCTTGAAGTAGTATTGTTTTAGTATCTTACATCAAGTGGCTTCATGCCTTGTCTGGAGTGATTTTCATAAAAGAAATAAAATACTAATAATAATTCCATCGCCATTAAGCCAAAAGTGATGTGATGCTTAGTTGAGCTTATTGATATTGTTGTTCTTCTATTTCCTCTTTCCTCCACCCCTCCTATCTTTCTTCATCTTCTTTTTCTTCTTCTTCTTCTTCATCTCTTTCTTCATCTTCTTCTTCTTCTCTTTCTTCATAATCTTCTTCTTCTTCTTCTCTTTCTTCATAATCTTCTTCTTCTTTCTTCATAATCTTCTTTTTTTGTCATAATCTTCTTCTTCTCTTTCTTCATAATCTTCTTCTCTTTCTTCATAATCTTCTTCTTCTTCTTCTTTCTTTCTTCATAATCTTCTTCTTCTTCACTTTTTTTCATCTTCTTCTTTTTCTTCTTCTTCCTTATTTCACTCTTCTTTTTTCCGCACTTTCCTCGTTCTAATCTTTCTAATCGTTTTCTTTATCTGAATTTCATTTTTAAAATTTTCCCTACTCCCCCCCCCTTTTACTTTTCCTACATGTCCTTTGTCTTCCTCTCTTTGTTTTTCTTCTGCCTCTCTTTTTTGTTTCTCTCCACTTCATTATGGTCTTCTTTTTTTCTTTTGTCTCCTACCTCTTATGTTTCTTCTTTATTTGCCTCCTCCCACTTTTTCTTCTTCTTCTCATCATCATCATTATCATCATCACCACTATCACCACAATTATTATTATTATTATTATTATTATTATTATTATTATTATTATTATCTGACTAACGACCTATTCTCAGTCAAAACGCTGTCATATCAATCTTAAAAGACGGCTGTCATATTTAGCTGAAATGGAACAGGTCAAACCTGATGGAACGAGGTCAACCCTCATTCATTCATAACAACACACACTCGTTTTTCAAAACGGATCGCCCCCTCTCTTCTCTCATCCATCTTCCCTCTCTCTCTCTCTTTCTCTCTGGCTATATATATATATATATATATATATATAGAGAGAGAGAGAGAGAGAGAGAGAGAGAGATTGTTTGGCCTTCTTTTTAGTCACAAGAGACAATGGATACAACCTGTAATGGTGTAGCATGCGCGAGGTGTCTATAGTGAAACAAAGGTTGTGCAATAACTAACCGCACCTCTCTTGAACGGGCATTGTTTAGTTACAGTAGCAAAGACAAGTCCGGGACGACTGAAAACAATGCCAGGATAAGCAGAGAAAGACTAGTGTTATTTCGGCGTTTTCCTTTTTCTAGACTAGTTGCACAATCAAGTCATGAAAGTTTAATGTACCCTGCTATTTTATCCATAACTGGGGGAAGATATCTGGTTTCATACCTTTCTCAAGGGTTTTACTGGGTGTGATGCATTAGCCCTGATAGAATTCGAACACAGCAGGTCGAACTAACAGTCTGTATCTTATAGATATACAGACCTTTCAAGACAAATTTAAACCTTTTGGGAAAGGAAATAAAAAACGTTATATCTTTGCTAATAATTGATGTATTCTCAAACTTCAAGGTGCATTGCTTAAAGGATATTTTTGCTGGATACAAACTACTAAAGAAGCCGCGCTGAGCCTCCATCAGGCGAAGCATCAACGTGAAGCACGCGGCTTTTACTGTGCTCTTCGAGAGACTCCTGAACACCAATTTGATCCTTGGTGTCTTTCTCAATTGGAGTAATTGTTCATAGAGTTGAAATCAGGCGGGTTGGAGGCAGATGTTGGGACTTGTTGAACCGTGTAAGTTCTTCAGACAGTCACTTCTTGGTTTTCCTGGAGTTTGTGATACAGGCTGCATCTTGCTGTCACACGTATGGCCTTCCAGCGGCCACCCTCTAAACCAAGAACATTGACAACAGCACAACAGCACAACAGCAACTCAATCTGAATCGAGTCTCTCTTTTCGAAAATGTGAGACGGCATCACAGTTCGAGGGAACTTATTCTCATGACTCTCGGAACTCCATGCGGACTCTATGTTAACCACATGTTCTGCGCATTGTGCAACTGGTCGTTAGAAGAATCAGAGCATCCCCGACTCGATTAGGTGCTTGACCTTGTTGGGGAGTTTATTGGCTTTCGTAATGCGGTTTTATTGGGTCTTGTCAATCAGTAGTTGTTTCTTGTGAGTTTTGTATGAGAAGGATCGAGGATTCTCGTTCAGCCTTTTCTTCATAGACGTCACTCCGTCACCCATCTATCTCACCATTGCAGTGCCTGGAGCTTGCCGTACTTTTCTTGACGAATTTCGTTGCGCAGACAGTCATAACACCTGCAATGATTCTTTCTATTAGTCACTACTTCCACATCTCCATCGCAATTCTCCAGCTCACATCTCACGGACTTCAAGTTACCAACAACCACTGTGATGCAGATAACCTTTCCAGTTTTTTTTTAGTGAGGCGCGAATCATCATGATGCAAGCCACTCTCTTAAAATATTCCAAGAGTTTTCAGTTGTCGACGGTTTCACATAAACAACTATCCATTGCACTTTACCGCTATTAAATATTCCAAATGGTTCTCAATTGAAAGAATAGCAAAAGGTGATCAAATTTGTCTCGAACTTTGTCAAATTTTTGTAAGTAATAGTTTTATTTCTAGGTGACAGTTCGATAATTATTTGTTAAAATTGGACCGGAAGACTATCATGTTGTAGTCTGAAGGTGAACAGTTCAGTGGAAATGTTTTTTTAACGATGAGAAGTTATTGGCAAGAACCTCTGTTCATGAAAATTCTTGTTGGTTTTTGTAAACAGAGGAAGAAAGAAAATTTATTCGCAGTGGTGGTATTAAGGCTATTTTTCCTGTGAAAGTTTCACGGGAAGGAACCAGAGATTGGAGCTCCTTTGACCACATTTTACAGAAATAACGATAGCTCACATCTCATAATAACTCCTTTTCACTCAAACATAAACACCCCCATAAGTATAAATATATAAATATAACACATAACTCCTTTTTGGCTAAGATCAAAGTGTAGTATCTGTTCCAATGGATACTGCACGCCTGTCCTGTGCAGTTCTAGGAGGTCCACCCTCCCAGGCTTTGCCTCCCCTCTTTGGGGAGGAGTAAGTTTATTGCTTACTGTCTGAGGCGCCCCTATCGGGGAATGCCGACGGGGCTGCCCAGGCAATTTTTAAATGGCCAGAGTGCTCACCTCTCGAGCGCTGGCTTTTCAAACCCCACTTTCTCGACCCGATCTTGGGTCACATCTTACTTGTGGGAGTAAGATAAAACTGGCCTTGTGCCTAACTCCTGGAGAGGAGTAAATAAAACTCCTTTAATAACATTTCTACATTCCTATTCTGTATTAGTAACAGTTGGTCACGCACGGATTTAAGCCACACACTGATCTAAAAATGAAAACACTCTACACCATCATCGTTAAATAGGAATACACAATAGAAATAGATCAGCATGCAATCTCCGTAATCAGTAATTAAGTTGTATTTAAATAATTTAAATAATATTACGTTACCATTAAGACCTAAACAAGCATATAGCCCGCCCATTCCCGTAAACAAAGTAATTCCCCCTAAAGAGACCATTGACGAAAAAAACAGTGTTCACCACCGCCTGTTCCATTTTTCGAAATGTATTCTTTCCTTGATACGTTGATGATTTGAAATGGATGTAAAGGCCTTTTCTAAACAGCAAATGCCTAACCGTGTCAATGAAACCATGGTACATCATTGGAATTTGTAATGTATTATTTTTAAATAAATAATCTGTGTGTTAACTCTCGCATTCTTACGATTGACCACTTTATTGATTACTTTTTAACCTACCCCGACACATATATATATATATATATATATATATATATATATATATATATAGTATTGGAAGTTTTTCAACCATTTAAACTATATAAGTAAATTAAAAAACAAAAATCTTTTAGTCCCAAGTCGTTCGTTGGAAAACTACTTGCTTCTAAGTCAATTAACATTTAACAGTCACTAATATTAGTTTGCTTTCAGATAGAGCTTTATAACAATAATAATTTATTAAAAGGGGCTTATCATAACACTTTACTGCAGTTTCATGATAGGTTCGATCGTCAAAAGTGTGTTAAAAATGTCCTTAAACATTTGACCTGAATTTCAAACTGAGCTGAAACGGTACTTTTGTATATTCGTCATAACGTCACTACACGCTATTACGTTCTTATAAACTTCAAAAACTCAATCTTAATGTTAGGAAAATCCAGTTCCCCATAAAGTGGTACTATGGATTGCCGAAAAAATAAAAATGTCCTCAATCTAGGAGGATTCCCCTTTCGCTTACTAAGGATAGATACCACACTTTTCACCTAGCCAAAACCCTGTTAATCATACCTAAGTAACCCTATGCATTTGGCAAATCATATATCTAGATTTAATTTTAAAAGCATATCACTGCTAAGTAGTATGTATCACGATGTAACTTTTGTTCAACCTGATATATTTTCTTCCATGGTTTTCTTCTGAGTGTTACATCGCGATCAATACGAAATATGTACTCGTTGATTTAAAAGAATCTTTCCGATCTCGGGAATTTATCTAAGAAAGACAAAGCCACATTTCTTCTTTGATACAACAAAAGATCTCTTCTTCTTCTTCTTCTTCTTCTTCTTCGTAAATTTCTTTTGATCTGATCTGATCGACGATTGCAATTCCCAGTTCGTATAAATGCGATGAGGAAAACTGAATCAAAACAAATCGGGTCTGTCTTGTTACTAAGGCATCTTTCTTCTTTTGTGGAAAATAGAAAAAAATCTCAGTGAGATAGATTTGAATTGAAAGAACACTTGGGCCTTGAAACCAATTCTCTTCACAAAATCCGTAGATCTATCTATCTCTATCTCTCTATCTCTTTTTATATATATATATATATATATATATATATATATATATATATATATATATAATAAGGAGAGGTAGTTTGCCTGAAGCATTGTGTGTAATACGTATATAAACGAGTATTAGAAGGCTATCACAATGCAAGAAATGGAAATATGTCGGCGTTGAGAAGTAAGACAAAAACAAATGATTTTAATTATATATTTTTTCAAAACCTTTTTAATAATTTTTTTTTATATATAGCAAATCTTACTTGATTGTGCAAGACTTCAACACTGATGTAATCTGTGCGACCGTGTTCCATAATATATTTCGAGGAAGACCTCTTTGTCAAATGATGGGTGTTTCAAATCTCGAAAAACGTGTGGATGGCAATTATTGCTTAAGGTAAAGGTAAAGGTCGCGTAGCCTGTTAAGAATCACCGTGTCCAGCATACGGAGCCCATCCCTCTCCTTCCGCTGCCTTGAACCATCCCTGAGTTTTAGTCAGGTGGGTGGACAGGGAGTTTTCAGCGAAAATTCGCATGCCGTGAGTGGGATCGAACCCGGGTCATCCAGCCCAAAGACAAGTGCTATAACCACTCGTCCACAGGCCCTCCCAATATTGCTTATAACGCAGTAAATATTAATATTCGCAGCAAATGTTATAAAACTAAAACTTAAACTGATTTTTTTTATGATTTAAATTACTTATTTAATTTATTTTTTATTTTTTTCTGAATATTTTATATTCGAACCCACCGATGAAGTGCCACATATTTATATTTATAAAAAAAGAAGAAGAGCAAAAAAGAGAGAAAAGAAAGAAGAAAACATTTTCTGTTTATTCGGGGGGGGGGAGGTAGGGATAACAGCCAAGAGCGGTGTTCAATTAATTTTATTTTCTAATATTTATTTAAATTTTTTTTATATATATACTATTGTTATCTTAATTTATTCTAACAATATTTACTTCTTTGCTTTTCTGAAAAAAAACAAAATTTTTGCAATTTTTTTTTTTTTTAAATTTCAAATTTATTTTTATGATTAACGGCTAAATATGTTTTGATTTCTACCCTGGCCAGATTGTGTGTAGCATGCAGTAAATTTAATGAACGGAACTAATTATTCAATTCTTGTTTAATTTATTTTTAATATTATCATTATCTGCTTAATCTGAAACTATTTAATGCTTTTATGATTTTAGTAAAATGTTATTAAAATTCATAGTTTAATTCACTAACGATTTATTTTTAATTTAAATTTAGTTTAATTTTTTCCCCTTCCGAGAAAGGGGAAAAACTCTTGCAAAATAGTAATGAATTATCTCCCTTATACATACAAATATAAAACTAAATTATAAATCTCCAATATATAATTTCTTTTACAGGATTTTCAACACTTATTTGAAATTTCTAAATCGTTTACCTTACTTTTGCTTATATTAATAGAATAACACACCTAGTATGTAGATACACATTTCATCTTCTTCCTATATTATTATAATATTTACATAATTACTATAATATTTTATAGTATTGAGCATTTATTTATGGTAATATATTATTCAGATTCTATACCGTTTACTAATATAATACTTTATACTAGAATTTGTTTAAGGAAATCGCTCCAGACAAGGCATGAAGTCACTTGATGTAAGGAGCTAACAAGAAAGAAATATGATTATCGCAAAGACAGGAGATGCCTATTTGCTTTATTCTTGAAAAGATCAAGACCATAGGTAGGTGGAAAAACAGTCAGCAGGAAGAAAGTTCCACAACCCTGCAGTTCTTGAAAAGAAGCTACTGGAGTAGGAAGCTGTATTAGGATGAAGTATTAAAACAGCGAATTGATGGAGACCACTAGACCAACGAGTCAAACGAGCTGGGACAAAAGAAGCAGGGGAATAGATCACACAATTCTGCAGAACACATTCCATAATAGTATTTATAGAAAAGACTGAGACTAGCACCAGCAGGTCTGTCAGAGAGGAGGTTCAGAGAAAAAGGAAGGGTGAGATCAATCAAATTACAGAATGGTTTCGTTAAAACCCTTAGCCTAATACATTATAAAATAGATATGTCTTCTATCACATAGCAGAGAGAGAGAGAGAGAGAGAGAGAGTAAGATGATACTTTAAAGATATAAATAATATATTTAACTAGTAGACTATCAAGATAAAAACAAAGCTCAATACAGTGTATAGAGCAATAGTATTAATGGATAGAATAGCATAATAAAATGAGAAATTTATCAGATTTTATTAAAGTTCAAAAACAAGGAGTGATACTGCGTCCTTAACTCATGTGTTTTCAAAGAAAATCTTATCCTACAGAGGATCATTACCGCAATGACATTACTGCAAGTGATGAAAATTAAGTTTTGAAAATATATTTAAAAATATATAAAACATCAAATATATTGGCCAAAAACACACGATTTTCTTAAACTTATACAGTTTATCCAAATTATAAACTTATACAGTTTATCCAAACTTATAAACTTATACAGTTTATCCAAATTATAAACTTATACAGTTTATCCAAACTTATAAACTTATAAAGTTTATCTAAACTTATGAACTCATACAGTTTATCCAAACTTATGAACTTATACAGTTTATCCAAACTTATAAACCTTTACAGTTTATCCAAATTATAAACTTATACAGTTTATCCAAACTTATAAACTTATACAGTTTATCCAAACTCATGAACGTATACAGTTTATCCAAACTTATGAATGTATACAGTTTATCCAAACTTATAAACTTATACAGTTTATCCAAACTTATAAACTTATACAGTTTATCCAAACTTATAAACTTATACAGTTTATCCAAACTTACAAACTTATACAGTTTATCCAAACTTATGAACTTATACAGTTTATCCAAACTTATAAACTTATTCAGTTTATCCAAACTCATGAACGTATACAGTTTATCCAAACTTATGAACGTATACAGTTTATCCAAATTATAAACTTATACAGTTTATCCAAACTTATAAACTTATACAGTTTATCCAAACTTATAAACTTATACAGTTTATCCAAACTTATGAACTCATACAGTTTATCCAAACTTATAAACTTATACAGTTTATCCAAACTTATAAACTTATACAGTTTATCCAAACTTACAAACTTATACAGTTTATCCAAACTTATGAACTTATACAGTTTATCCAAACTTATAAACTTATTCAGTTTATCCAAACTCATGAACGTATACAGTTTATCCAAACTTATGAACGTATACACTTTATCCAAATTATAAACTTATACAGTTTATCCAAACTTATAAACTTATACAGTTTATCCAAACTTATGAACTCATACAGTTTATCCAAACTTATGAACTCATACAGTTTATCCAAACTTATAAACTTATACAGTTTATCCAAACTTATGAACTCATACAGTTTATCCAAACTTATAAACTTATACAGTTTATCCAAACTTATAAACTTATACAGTTTATCCAAACTTATGAACGTATACAGTTTATCCAAACTTATGAACTCATACAGTTTATCCAAACTTATAAACTTATACAGTTTATCCAAACTTATAAACTTATACAGTTTATCCAAACTTATGAACGTATACAGTTTATCCAAACTTATGAACTCATACAGTTTATCCAAACTTATAAACTTATACAGTTTATCCAAACTTATAAACTTATACAGTTTATCCAAACTTATAAACTTATACAGTTTATCCAAACTTACAAACTTATACAGTTTATCCAAACTTATGAACTTATACAGTTTATCCAAACTTATAAACTTATTCAGTTTATCCAAACTCATGAACGTATACAGTTTATCCAAACTTATGAACGTATACAGTTTATCCAAATTATAAACTTATACAGTTTATCCAAACTTATAAACTTATACAGTTTATCCAAACTTATGAACTCATACAGTTTATCCAAACTTATGAACTCATACAGTTTATCCAAACTTATAAACTTATACAGTTTATCCAAACTTATGAACTCATACAGTTTATCCAAACTTATAAACTTATACAGTTTATCCAAACTTATAAACTTATACAGTTTATCCAAACTTATGAACGTATACAGTTTATCCAAACTTATGAACTCATACAGTTTATCCAAACTTATAAACTTATACAGTTTATCCAAACTTATAAACTTATACAGTTTATCCAAACTTATGAACGTATACAGTTTATCCAAACTTATGAACTCATACAGTTTATCCAAACTTATAAACTTATACAGTTTATCCAAACTTATGAACTCATACAGTTTATCCAAACTTATAAACTTATACAGTTTATCCAAACTTATAAACTTATACAGTTTATCCAAACTTATGAACGTATACAGTTTATCCAAACTTATGAACTCATACAGTTTATCCAAACTTATAAACTTATACAGTTTATCCAAACTTATAAACTTATACAGTTTATCCAAACTCATGAACGTATACAGTTTATCCAAACTTATAAACTTATACAGTTTATCCAAACTTATAAACTTATACAGTTTATCCAAACTTATGAACGTATACAGTTTATCCAAACTTATGAACGTATACAGTTTATCCAAATTATAAACTTTTACAGTTTATCCAAACTTATGAACGTATACAGTTTATCCAAACTTATGAACTCATACAGTTTATCCAAACTTATAAACTTATACAGTTTATCCAAACTTATAAACTTATACAGTTTATCCAAACTCATGAACGTATACAGTTTATCCAAACTTATAAACTTATACAGTTTATCCAAACTTATAAACTTATACAGTTTATCCAAACTTATGAACGTATACAGTTTATCCAAACTTATAAACTTATACAGTTTATCCAAACTTATAAACTTATACAGTTTATCCAAACTTATGAACGTATACAGTTTATCCAAACTTATGAACGTATACAGTTTATCCAAATTATAAACTTTTACAGTTTATCCAAACTTATGAACGTATACAGTTTATCCAAATTATAAACTTATACAGTTTATCCAAACTTATAAACTTATACAGTTTATCCAAACTTATAAACTTATACAGTTTATTCAAACTTATGAACTTATACAGTTTATCCAAACTTATAAACTTATACAGTTTATTCAAACTTATAAACTTATACAGTTTATCCAAACTTATAAACTTATACAGTTTATCCAAACTTATAAACTTATACAGTTTATCCAAATTATAAACTTTTACAGTTTATCCAAATTATAAACTTACACAGTTTATCCAAACTTATAAACTTATACAGTTTATCCAAACTTATAAACTTTTACAGTTTATCCAAACTTATGAACGTATACAGTTTATCCAAATTATAAACTTATACAGTTTATCCAAACTTATAAACTTATACAGTTTATCCAAACTTATAAACTTATACAGTTTATTCAAACTTATGAACTTATACAGTTTATCCAAACTTATAAACTTATACAGTTTATTCAAACTTATAAACTTATACAGTTTATCCAAACTTATAAACTTATACAGTTTATCCAAACTTATAAACTTATACAGTTTATCCAAATTATAAACTTTTACAGTTTATCCAAATTATAAACTTACACAGTTTATCCAAACTTATAAACTTATACAGTTTATCCAAACTTATAAACTTTTACAGTTTATCCAAACTTATAAACTTATACAGTTTATCCAAACTTATAAACTTATACAGTTTATCCAAACTTATAAACTTATACAGTTTATCCAAACTTATAAACTTATACAGTTTATCCAAACTTATAAACTTATACAGTTTATCCAAACTTATAAACTTATACAGTTTATCCAAACTTATGAACGTATACAGTTTATCCAAACTTATGAACTCATACAGTTTATCCAAACTTATAAACTTATACAGTTTATCCAAACTTATAAACTTATACAGTTTATCCAAACTTATAAACTTATACAGTTTATCCAAACTTATAAACTTATACAGTTTATCCAAACTTATAAACTTATACAGTTTATCCAAACTTATGAACGTATACAGTTTATCCAAACTTATAAACTTATACAGTTTATCCAAACTTATGAACTTATACAGTTTATCCAAACTTATGAACTTATACAGTTTATCCAAACTTATGAACTCATACAGTTTATCCAAACTTATGAACTTATACAGTTTATCCAAACTTATGAACTTATACAGTTTATCCAAACTTATGAACTTATACAGTTTATCCAAACTTATGAACTTATACAGTTTATCCAAACTTATGAACTTATACAGTTTATCCAAACTTATGAACTTATACAGTTTATCCAAACTTATGAACTCATACAGTTTATCCAAACTTATAAACTTATACAGTTTATCCAAACTTATAAACTTATACAGTTTATCCAAACTTATAAACTTATACAGTTTATCCAAACTTATAAACTTATACAGTTTATCCAAACTTATGAACGTATACAGTTTATCCAAACTTATAAACTTATACAGTTTATCCAAACTTATGAACTTATACAGTTTATCCAAACTTATGAACTTATACAGTTTATCCAAACTTATGAACTCATACAGTTTATCCAAACTTATGAACTTATACAGTTTATCCAAACTTATGAACTTATACAGTTTATCCAAACTTATGAACTTATACAGTTTATCCAAACTTATGAACTTATACAGTTTATCCAAACTTATGAACTTATACAGTTTATCCAAACTTATGAACTTATACAGTTTATCCAAACTTATGAACTCATACAGTTTATCCAAACTTATAAACTTATACAGTTTATCCAAACTTATAAACTTATACAGTTTATCCAAACTTATGAACTTATACAGTTTATCCAAACTTATGAACTTATACAGTTTATCCAAACTTATGAACTTATACAGTTTATCCAAACTTATGAACTCATACAGTTTATCCAAACTTATGAACTTATACAGTTTATCCAAACTTATGAACTTATACAGTTTATCCAAACTTATGAACTTATACAGTTTATCCAAACTTATGAACTTATACAGTTTATCCAAACTTATGAACTTATACAGTTTATCCAAACTTATGAACTTATACAGTTTATCCAAACTTATGAACTTATACAGTTTATCCAAACTTATGAACTTATACAGTTTATCCAAACTTATGAACTCATACAGTTTATCCAAACTTATAAACTTATACAGTTTATCCAAACTTATAAACTTATACAGTTTATCCAAACTTATGAACTTATACAGTTTATCCAAACTTATGAACTTATACAGTTTATCCAAACTTATGAACTTATACAGTTTATCCAAACTTATGAACTCATACAGTTTATCCAAACTTATGAACTTATACAGTTTATCCAAACTTATGAACTTATACAGTTTATCCAAACTTATGAACTTATACAGTTTATCCAAACTTATGAACTTATACAGTTTATCCAAACTTATGAACTTATACAGTTTATCCAAACTTATGAACTTATACAGTTTATCCAAACTTATGAACTTATACAGTTTATCCAAACTTATGAACTTATACAGTTTATCCAAACTTATGAACTTATACAGTTTATCCAAACTTATGAACTCATACAGTTTATCCAAACTTATAAACTTATACAGTTTATCCAAACTTATAAACTTATACAGTTTATCCAAACTTATAAACTTATACAGTTTATCCAAACTTATAAACTTATACAGTTTATCCAAACTTATAAACTTATACAGTTTATCCAAACTTATGAACGTATACAGTTTATCCAAACTTATAAACTTATACAGTTTATCCAAACTTATGAACTTATACAGTTTATCCAAACTTATGAACTCATACAGTTTATCCAAACTTATGAACTCATACAGTTTATCCAAACTTATGAACTTATACAGTTTATCCAAACTTATGAACTTATACAGTTTATCCAAACTTATGAACTTATACAGTTTATCCAAACTTATGAACTTATACAGTTTATCCAAACTTATGAACTTATACAGTTTATCCAAACTTATGAACTTATACAGTTTATCCAAACTTATGAACTTATACAGTTTATCCAAACTTATGAACTCATACAGTTTATCCAAACTTATGAACTTATACAGTTTATCCAAACTTATGAACTTATACAGTTTATCCAAACTTATGAACTTATACAGTTTATCCAAACTTATGAACTTATACAGTTTATCCAAACTTATGAACTTATACAGTTTATCCAAACTTATGAACTCATACAGTTTATCCAAACTTATGAACTTATACAGTTTATCCAAACTTATGAACTTATACAGTTTATCCAAACTTATGAACTTATACAGTTTATCCAAACTTATGAACTTATACAGTTTATCCAAACTTATGAACTTATACAGTTTATCCAAACTTATGAACTTATACAGTTTATCCAAACTTATGAACTTATACAGTTTATCCAAACTTATGAACTTATACAGTTTATCCAAACTTATGAACTCATACAGTTTATCCAAACTTATGAACTTATACAGTTTATCCAAACTTATGAACTTATACAGTTTATCCAAACTTATGAACTTATACAGTTTATCCAAACTTATGAACTTATACAGTTTATCCAAACTTATGAACTTATACAGTTTATCCAAACTTATGAACTTATACAGTTTATCCAAACTTATGAACTTATACAGTTTATCCAAACTTATGAACTCATACAGTTTATCCAAACTTATGAACTTATACAGTTTATCCAAACTTATGAACTTATACAGTTTATCCAAACTTATGAACTTATACAGTTTATCCAAACTTATGAACTTATACAGTTTATCCAAACTTATAAACTTATACAGTTTATCCAAACTTATGAACTTATACAGTTTATCCAAACTTATGAACTTATACAGTTTATCCAAACTTATGAACTTATACAGTTTATCCAAACTTATGAACTTATACAGTTTATCCAAACTTATGAACTTATACAGTTTATCCAAATTTATGAACTTATACAGTTTATCCAAACTTATGAACTTATACAGTTTATCCAAACTTATAAACTTATACAGTTTATCCAAACTTATGAACTTATACAGTTTATCCAAACTTATGAACGTATACAGTTTATCCAAACTTATAAACTTATACAGTTTATCCAAATTTATGAACTTATACAGTTTATCCAAACTTATGAACTTATACAGTATATCCAAACTTATAAACTTATACAGTTTATCCAAACTTATAAACTTATACAGTTTATCCAAACTTATGAACTTATACAGTTTATCCAAACTTATAAACTTATACAGTTTATCCAAATTTATGAACTTATACAGTTTATCCAAACTTATGAACTTATACAGTTTATCCAAACTTATGAACTTATACAGTTTATCCAAACTTATGAACTTATACAGTTTATCCAAACTTATGAACTTATACAGTTTATCCAAACTTATAAACTTATACAGTTTATCCAAATTTATAAACTTATACAGTTTATCCAAATTTATAAACTTATACAGTTTATCCAAACTTATAAACTTATACAGTTTATCCAAACTTATGAACTCATACAGTTTATCCAAACTTATGAACTTATACAGTTTATCCAAACTTATGAACTTATACAGTTTATCCAAACTTATGAACTTATACAGTTTATCCAAACTTATGAACTTATACAGTTTATCCAAACTTATGAACTTATACAGTTTATCCAAACTTATGAACTTATACAGTTTATCCAAACTTATGAACTTATACAGTTTATCCAAACTTATGAACTCATACAGTTTATCCAAACTTATGAACTTATACAGTTTATCCAAACTTATGAACTTATACAGTTTATCCAAACTTATGAACTTATACAGTTTATCCAAACTTATGAACTTATACAGTTTATCCAAACTTATGAACTTATACAGTTTATCCAAACTTATGAACTTATACAGTTTATCCAAACTTATGAACTCATACAGTTTATCCAAACTTATGAACTTATACAGTTTATCCAAACTTATGAACTTATACAGTTTATCCAAACTTATGAACTTATACAGTTTATCCAAACTTATGAACTTATACAGTTTATCCAAACTTATGAACTTATACAGTTTATCCAAACTTATGAACTTATACAGTTTATCCAAACTTATGAACTTATACAGTTTATCCAAACTTATGAACTCATACAGTTTATCCAAACTTATGAACTTATACAGTTTATCCAAACTTATGAACTTATACAGTTTATCCAAACTTATGAACTTATACAGTTTATCCAAACTTATGAACTTATACAGTTTATCCAAACTTATGAACTTATACAGTTTATCCAAACTTATGAACTTATACAGTTTATCCAAACTTATGAACTTATACAGTTTATCCAAACTTATGAACTTATACAGTTTATCCAAACTTATGAACTTATACAGTTTATCCAAACTTATGAACTTATACAGTTTATCCAAACTTATGAACTTATACAGTTTATCCAAACTTATGAACTTATACAGTTTATCCAAACTTATGAACTCATACAGTTTATCCAAACTTATGAACTTATACAGTTTATCCAAACTTATGAACTTATACAGTTTATCCAAACTTATGAACTTATACAGTTTATCCAAACTTATGAACTTATACAGTTTATCCAAACTTATGAACTTATACAGTTTATCCAAACTTATGAACTTATACAGTTTATCCAAACTTATGAACTTATACAGTTTATCCAAACTTATGAACTCATACAGTTTATCCAAACTTATGAACTTATACAGTTTATCCAAACTTATGAACTTATACAGTTTATCCAAACTTATGAACTTATACAGTTTATCCAAACTTATGAACTTATACAGTTTATCCAAACTTATGAACTTATACAGTTTATCCAAACTTATGAACTTATACAGTTTATCCAAACTTATGAACTCATACAGTTTATCCAAACTTATGAACTTATACAGTTTATCCAAACTTATGAACTTATACAGTTTATCCAAACTTATGAACTTATACAGTTTATCCAAACTTATGAACTTATACAGTTTATCCAAACTTATGAACTTATACAGTTTATCCAAACTTATGAACTTATACAGTTTATCCAAACTTATGAACTCATACAGTTTATCCAAACTTATGAACTTATACAGTTTATCCAAACTTATGAACTTATACAGTTTATCCAAACTTATGAACTTATACAGTTTATCCAAACTTATGAACTTATACAGTTTATCCAAACTTATGAACTTATACAGTTTATCCAAACTTATGAACTTATACAGTTTATCCAAACTTATGAACTTATACAGTTTATCCAAACTTATGAACTTATACAGTTTATCCAAACTTATGAACTCATACAGTTTATCCAAACTTATGAACTTATACAGTTTATCCAAACTTATGAACTTATACAGTTTATCCAAACTTATGAACTTATACAGTTTATCCAAACTTATGAACTTATACAGTTTATCCAAACTTATAAACTTATACAGTTTATCCAAACTTATAAACTTATACAGTTTATCCAAACTTATAAACTTACACAGTTTATCCAAACTTATAAACTTACACAGTTTATCTAAACTTATAAACTTACACAGTTTATCCAAACTTATAAACTTATACAGTTTATCCAAACTTATGAACTTATACAGTTTATCCAAACTTATGAACTTATACAGTTTATCCAAACTTATGAACTTATACAGTTTATCCAAACTTATGAACTTATACAGTTTATCCAAACTTATGAACTTATACAGTTTATCCAAACTTATAAACTTATACAGTTTATCCAAACTTATGAACTTATACAGTTTATCCAAACTTATAAACTTACACAGTTTATCCAAACTTATGAACTTATACAGTTTATCCAAACTTATAAACTTATACAGTTTATCCAAACTTATGAACTTATACAGTTTATCCAAACTTATAAACTTATACAGTTTATCCAAATTTATGAACTTATACAGTTTATCCAAACTTATGAACTTATACAGTTTATCCAAACTTATAAACTTATACAGTTTATCCAAACTTATGAACTTATACAGTTTATCCAAACTTATGAACGTATACAGTTTATCCAAACTTATAAACTTATACAGTTTATCCAAATTTATGAACTTATACAGTTTATCCAAACTTATGAACTTATACAGTATATCCAAACTTATAAACTTATACAGTTTATCCAAACTTATAAACTTATACAGTTTATCCAAACTTATGAACTTATACAGTTTATCCAAACTTATAAACTTATACAGTTTATCCAAATTTATGAACTTATACAGTTTATCCAAACTTATGAACTTATACAGTTTATCCAAACTTATAAACTTATACAGTTTATCCAAACTTATGAACTTATACAGTTTATCCAAACTTATGAACTTATACAGTTTATCCAAACTTATAAACTTATACAGTTTATCCAAATTTATAAACTTATACAGTTTATCCAAATTTATAAACTTATACAGTTTATCCAAACTTATAAACTTATACAGTTTATCCAAACTTATAAACTTATACAGTTTATCCAAACTTATGAACTTATACAGTTTATCCAAATTATAAACTTATACAGTTTATCCAAATTATAAACTTATACAGTTTATCCAAATTTATAAACTTATACAGTTTATCCAAATTTATAAACTTATACAGTTTATCCAAATTATAAACTTATACAGTTTATCCAAACTTATAAACTTATACAGTTTATCCAAATTATAAACTTATACAGTTTATCCAAATTTATAAACTTATACAGTTTATCCAAATTTATAAACTTATACAGTTTATCCAAATTATAAACTTATACAGTTTATCCAAACTTATGAACTTATACAGTTTATCCAAATTTATAAACTTATACAGTTTATCCAAACTTATAAACTTATACAGTTTTATTCTTGAAATTGTTTTCAACTTTCTGACTTAATGAGTTAAGGACGCAGTATCATTCCTTGTTTTTGAACTTTAATATAATCTGATTCATTTCTCATTTGATTATGTCATTTAATTCATTAATATATATATATATATATATATATATATATATATATATATATATATATATATATATATATATATATATATATATATATATACTAGATGTACTAGATGTACCCGTAACTTGTTGGGTTGCAACCACTACTTATTTGACTATGATTGCATTCGACAATCCATAACCTGTGACGTATATGTTAAGATATCGATCCTGTGTTACTAAAAATTACAAGTAGTTTCCTTCTATATTATTTTAATGGATTATACAGAAGTAAATAGACTTTTTTTTTATTTTGCCATCTAATTTACATACGTATTTTTGTGTGTGTATATATACCATGTAAATTAGATGGCAACGCTGAAAAAAGGGGAGTCACACTTTCTCTAAATGCTCAAAGGCACATGTTAGAGAGCGGTTGTAAGTGGGGGTCTACAGAATACATAGATAGCTAACTGAGAGACGGGTAAATTGTTCAGTTAATTACAAATAACGGCTAATAAGAACAAGTAAAACATGATTTATCTCAAACATTACTCAATCCCAGAACTAAAGCATATATTTTAGCATGCATATAGGGAAAAGCCATAGAGAAACAAACGTTGATCATCTCGGCTTTAATATAATAACAGATGCGCCAATTCAATCTGCGCGTTTAGCGATGCAAATGATATTTCGAACCGACGCGTGGCAAACCGATCGACCGACAGACAAAACCTCTTGCGTAGATGCGAGGTCGCATGTATGAAAAAAGTTTATCTTAATGTAGCGCCCTTTGCACTGAGATAAACGGCTTTTTTATGTCTCGACTTGCTTCCGTTGGCACCAAGTTGTCCATAAAGACGGCTAGCCCCACTCACCCCAACCCCTCGTGCTCATCACCAAGAACAAAATCAAAACAAACCCAAGAGCCGACCGGGTACTACGCGGCACTTGCTTGCTTCGATCAAGTGTAACGACTAATGGAATAAGGGTCTGATTTTCGAAAGGAACAAAAAAGTTGTTTTTACGGCATGTCAACCGTGGTTGGGTCATTTTCTGCCGAAACTGTACATATGTTTTGTATCAGATTGGTTTTTAGATGAATGGCAATGATGCTGTATATTTAACAGCCGAGAAATCGAGAACAAACAAAATATACAACAAATAACGGTACTTATGCAGTTTACGGATCGGGCTGAAATAATAAGGTTATTTAGAAAGCCATTCTTAACATGGAGGTGTAGAGGCTTTATTAACTATTCTGTGCTGTCACCTAATAATTTAATAAGATAAAGATACCGTAAAAATGAAATTTAACGTGAAAATCCTATCTAAAAAAAATAGCCCGGTCCGTAAACTGCATAAGCACTCAAATAACCTTTATAAAACGTCAGTACATTTAATTTTCTATCGACTTACATAGTTTTACAATTCTGGAACCTTTTGTAAATGCTTTTTATTTCAGAATTAGTTTCGGAGCTTCGAAGGCTTGTAGAAAAATGGCTGACCGCGTTTGGCCAAAAGCTGAGATACTGCAACTTATTTTAGAATAAAGAAAAACAGTTTCAGTAGGTTAAAAATTAAAGATCGGTCGAAAATTAAATCTTAATGTGTTTCGTAACAGTTATTAATTGTATTGTTTTTTGTTTTTTTTATTTTTAATTTCTCAGTTGTTATCTATAAAAAATAGAAGCTAAAAGCCACATCTGACGGCGGCCATGTTGGATTATTAGTCGATAAACCGGCAGATATAGGCGCAATCTTAATATTGACATTTAAAAAAATGACAACACTTTCAAAAGATTAAAACTATGCAGGTAGGTAAAAACGTAAATTTTATTGTGTTTGTTAACAGTTATATGTTGTATATTTCTTTCCCCATTTTTTCGCTGTTGACCATACTACACCATTGCCGAGTAATATGTTTTGTAGACGTATATTTTAGATACACATAGTCTGTAAACGATTGTTTCTATTTAACCCATAGATGTTACTCCGATAGCTACCACCTCTCCTCCGGGTCAGAGTGGACCTAGGAGTAATGGTAACTAAACCTAACTCCATATCCAGGACTAAAAGACAGATTTTATACTTCAGGAAGATTAATAATGTAAAAAAGAGGACACTAGTTAATTTGTTGTGATGTTAGGAATTATACTTATATGCGCTTGTATAGACGGGGTTGTTAACGCATGGGGAGATAACTGGGGATGGCTAAGAAAATAAGCATATTTTCAAAAGACACTTTCAGACGCTGAAATAATCAATAAAAAAAATGAAACCATTTTAAGAAAAAATTAAAATTAACTTATATAAATATTAGGAATTTTAATTTTTAAAATTCTTACACGAATACCTGAACAATGAGAATCAATTAATCAATCGAAAAATGAAACAAGTTAATTAACGAACTAAAAATGAAGCAATGTTAAGTAAAAAAAAAAAATAATAATAATAAAAAATAATAATAATTTAAAAATGATGTAAAAACTATGTTTTTATTATTCCGTGTTTTATTTATTAAAATAAAGGATGGACGATTTTCTATTTTTTTTTTACAAAAAAAAAAATAGAAACATTTTTCTGAGCAATTAAATAGCTGGTTTTAGAATCGTGTTCACTGTATTTTATTTCTTTGATTGCTGATTTTATTTAAGGTACACCTTCTTCTGAAACAACCTGCTATCGCATATACATAAGCAGTGTATAAAAAAGAAAGATGGCGCGTCTATTGTGTGAAGTTGAATTAACTTGAAATAGGGCGCGTTGACCTTACCGTTAGCGCAAGAAATGAACCCAATTTTCGTATTTCTTCATTTAGAAGCTAGGAATCCATCTACAGGGTGTCTCAAAAAAATGTACTCACTCGTGTGTCTCAAAAAAATGTACTCACTCGTAGAATGACGAGAAAACTTTTATTTATGAACATAGAGTGAAATGAAATAGCATCGAATACATGAGACAGATGTAATTGAAGAATCATGTTCGCAAATGTTCAAACTGATGACCATTATTGTTCAAACAAAGCTGATAACGCGCACCAAGGGATTCGCAAACGTCGCGAAACATGTCATTAGGAATATCACGACAGTGTCTTTCAATTTCCAATTTCAATGCATCAATTGTCCTTGGTTTGTTGCCATAAACTTTGTCTTTTAAGTATCCCCACAAAAAAAAGTCAATGGGTGTTATTAAGTTGATTTCCTGCCATGGCTTCATTAATTCAGAATATCTGAATATCTGAAACAAAAAAAAAGAGTGAGTAAATTTATAATGGACATCAATTTGAACATTTGCGAACATGATTTTTCAATTACATTTGTTTCATGTATTTGAAGCTATTTCATTTCTCTCTATGTTCATAAATAAAGGTTTTCTCGTCATTCTAAGAGTGAGTACATTTTTTTGAGACACCCTGTATTTTTAGAAAAAGATTAAGTAAACCTCAAAAGCTGATCTATGAGAGGAAAATAGAAAGTTTGAGATCTGAAATCAACTTGTCATCGCCGGACAGTGACTTGTCGAAGCAGATCACAAGACACAACCCAGGACGCTCTATTGTATTCGTTGTAGTTGCAGGTTGGTAGCCGGTCCTCGTCATGCAAGGCCACTACGATCGGCTTGTACATACATCATTACCATGTTTTGATTTTGTTTTTGAGCCAGATTTGAGCTAAATGCTATCTGATCGCGCGTACTACACTCTGGTCACGGTGGCTGAATCAGCGAAATCTCTTCTAATTAGGTCTTCTCTGATTGGAAGAGGTTTTTCCCTCTCAAAAACACCCGTGTTCCCGACATTGTTAACTGGCTGAATACGGATGACTCATTGTGAGCGGGACCACACTGGTGGTGGTGGTGGTGGTTGTTGTTGTTGTTGTTGTTGTTATTATTATTTTATTTTTTTATGGAAATCACTCTAGACAAGGCATGAATCCACTTGATGTAAGGAGCTAAAAAATACTACTCCAATATCAAAAACTAGCCAACGATAAGTGTTAAAGGGATAGATCCCCCCCTTTGTCAAAACAATCGCTCATGGTATGTGAGGACTAAAGGACACAATAAAGAAAAGCGACACTTACGAGGCTGTCAAAAGTAAACCCAAGGTCCACTTTCTACTCTCTTTTAATAATATACTATACTAAATACTGTATATATAGTAGAACACAAAGACACAAACACAGTTATCTGTATGCCTAATTTGTATAACTATATTTTAATTTTTTTTTTTTTGTTAATTAAAGTCAAATGTTTTAATTTTAGTTGTATCCTAATAAGACAAGAGAATATGTTACCTCAATTCTATCAAGACTGTCGATTTTCCGACCCGCATCCCCGATGAGTAAACCAACAAGCCTCACTTCTAGACCTTTTCTTGACCTCAATGCCCGAGGCTTGTGTGACGAAAGCTCATAGCCCACTCAGGAATGCTGATCACATTGTGCTAATGATACATATCACCCTAAGAAGTCGTGCAAAAGCTGATGAACCGTTGCTCAAAACAACAAGATACTACGAGCGGGCTGATTTTGAGTCAATCAGAGATCACATCAGTGACGCCCCATGGAGGGAAACCTTCTCACTCCCTGCTAACCAGTGTGCAAACAAATTAACTGAATTGGTCAAAGCAGGATTGAAGCATATGTCCCCATGCGAAAATTCTTTAGCAAGCCTCACTCTCCTCAATAGTTCACCTGGGAATGTGCAGCTGCCATTTCTGAGAGGCAACAAGAATTCCGTAAATTCTGCCGCCATAAGTCAGCTACTAATAGAAATAAAGTCAAGAAATAATTGCAAGGCTATGATAGGTGAAGCGAAGAGAAGGTATAATGAGTTAACAAAAAACACATCCAGTCACAGAAATTAGGTACTCGTGATTTCTGGAAAATCTACAATAGTGTAGTGAATAATGGTCAATCAACGATTCCCCCACTATCAAACCACAATGATGTCGCTTGCACGGCCACCGATAAGGCTGAACTACTTGCCCAGCGCTTCGCTTCTAACTCTACTTTGGACTCTGATAACCACCCCCTCCCCAAATTCCCTTTGCTGACCGAAGCCACACTTGATAACCTGGTCATCACCCCATCCCAGGTCAGAGACATCATAAAAAATCTTGACACCTCCAAAGCTTGTGGGCCTAATCTTATACCTACAATAGTAATAAAGAAATGCTCTGCTGAACTGGCCCCTGTCCTCTCCTAACTACAATAAGTGTCTAGCTGAATCTTGCTTCCCCGATAGCTGGAAAATTGCCTCTGTGGTACCAGTCTACAAGAATTCTGGGAATAGAACCGATCCTCAGAACTATCGACCAATCAGTCTGCTGCCGATCTTTGCTAAAATCTTTGAATCCTTAATCAATCTAGTGATATTACGGCACTTAGTTAATGCTAAACTTCTTTCTGACAGCCAGTATGGATTTAGACAAGCACGATCTACTGCAGACATCCTAACAGTCATCTCTGAACGCATGTATCATACACTCGACAAGGCAGGAGAAGCTAGGGCAGTAGCGCTTGATATATCCAAGGCCTTCGACAAGGTATTGCATAAAGGGCTCCTCCTGAAAATACGCTCATACGGTATTACTGGGCAACTACTTAATATAATTAGATCCTTCCTAGACAAAAGAAAACTCCAGGTTGTCCTCGATGGCCGTTCATTTAAGCAACATGACATAAATGCTGGTGTACCCCAGTGATCTATCCTTGGACCCTTATCTATATAAACGATCTCCCTGATGACATAGAGTCTGAGATTGGTTTATTTGCTGATGACACCACCCTTTACTCTCGCCATGTTGGCAAAACCGACGCAATCATATCCGAGGCAATGGCTGAATCTTTAGAAAATGACCTCCAGGCTGTAGTGGATTGGGGTCACAAATGGTTGGTAACTTTTAATGCCGCTAAGACAAAGCTCCTTTCCTTCAATAACTACAAAGAACCTCTCCAACCACCGATTGTAATGGCTAATAACATCCTACCTGAGAGTTCATCATTCAAACTCCTCGGCCTAACCTTCACAGGTAACATGAATTGGAACCAATACATTGAAGACATTGCCAAGGCTGCCGCAAAGAAGGTTGGCTCCCTCTACCGTGCTAGTAAACTTCTCACACCTGACATTATCCTGTATCTCTATAAAGCCACCATCCGCCCATGCATGGAGTATTGTTGTCACATCTGGGCTGGTGCATCATCTACTTGTCTCTCCCTCCTTGACAAGGTCCAAAAAAGAATCGCCAACCTAATAGGTCCCTCACTGTCAACCAAACTCCAGCCTCTGTCCCATCGCCGCAATGTAGCATCCTTGTGCTTGTTTTACAAATACTTCAATGGATTATGCTCCGATGAATTGGCTACACTTGTGCCCCCTCAACGTAAATTCAATAGACTAACTCGACAATCAACTAAATCTCATTCATTCACTGTGGAGGTCCCCAGATGTCGGAGAGCCTTCTACTCAAATAGCTTCCGGCCTCGTACTGCTGGCCTCTGAAACTCCCTCCCTGCCCCTGTTTCCCCAACAGTACAGACATGCAGAAATTTAAAACTAATGTAAACAGACATCTCGCTGCGCAGATCCCAATCTAGGTTGACCGCCCCCTACCTTCTCCCCTTTTCTTTTTCTCAGTAGCCCCTTACGTCTACAGTGGCGGCCTGCCTTGTTTGGGGTAAACTATGTTCAAAAAAAAATATGAAAAGTGAAGGAGTTCAAATCTGCAGTATACAAGTGAATACTGCAGGTGTAAGATTAGTTTAATTCATTTTCTGTTATTTTAGCACCCCCCCCCCCCCCAACAAATGAATTTGTACATATATTTTTTCTAAATAAACAAAAAATGTCAAACTATTGGGGATAATCTTATGTAGCTTTTACTCCTCAATATTCCTCTTTTTTTCTCCCCACTTAGTAACTGCCTAGCTTGTTATCGGCTCTTGAAACAACCCGGAAAAAGTGAGCAGCTCGTACTTGGGAAGGGTCCTACTAACCACCACACTTAGCAAGTTATTTTTCAGCAATCTGTTGTTTTTAGCAAACCCAACCTTCAACCGACGAATTTGTACATATATTTTTTGTGAATAAAAAACGTCAAACCATTGGGGATAATGTTAAGTAGGTTTTACCCATAGAATGAATGTGGTATTTTGGTGACTGAAACGACAATTTTCACCATTTAATATGTCAGTACATTGTAAACATTTGAATCGTTTTAAAATAAATAATCTATTCCTTCTCACCTTAAAAATAATTGCCAGCTGAATATTATATGAATAAATAAAACGAATTGTGTGAATTTACTGTTTAAAAGTATGTAACAAAATATATAACACCAAAATTTGTAACAAAATATATAACACCAAAATTTATGAAAAAATATATAACACCAAAATTTATAACAAAATATATGATACCAAAATTTGTAACAAAATATATAATACCAAAATTTGTAACAAAATATATAACACCAAAATTTGTAACAAAATATATAACACCAAAATTTGTAACAAAATATATAACACCAAAATTTGCAACAAAATATATAACACCAAAATTTGTAACAAAATATATAACACCAAAATTTGCAACAAAATATATAACACCAGAGTTTGTAACAAGATATATAATACCAAAATATAGTAAAACAGTTTTAAATGCAAAGATTACGTTTGAAAACTGTTTAACTCAACAGACGATAGAACCCTATGTATTATGGTTGTATTCGATTTGAGAACAATTTATTTTGAAATGGGTAAAATGTTAATTTTTGGCAAAGAGAGACATTAGCTCTTTCTCGGTAAATTTTTGAATTTCACAAATGGCGATCGGACGATACTATCTTTTTTTTTTAGGGTGATTAGGGTTTAACGTACGCGCGAACATGAAATGCCTCATCGTATTTTTATACCAATAAAAATAATTTAATGCGTAATTATCGAAGTTACGTTGACGTGGGAAATATACACGCACTTGTGTGTGTGTGTGTGTGTGTGTGTGTGTGTGTGTGTGTGTGTGTGTGTGTGTGTTAACTAAATTATAAAAGGAAATGATGATAAATGTGCAGTTGAGGGTATGGGGGGGGGGTAATAGAACAACAATAACAAAACACCACATGTACTTTCTGCAGACTTATAACGGTTAATGCCTAACTAGGGTCCCAGGTCGCTCCCCTCACAGGCAACCATCCTGAGCATTACCCACCGCCGCCCCTGTTTCTCCTTTCGCACTTTTGTTCTCTGGAGGTCGCACTTGTAGACCTCTGGTTCAAAGTGGGTTGCAATGTGCTTGCCAATCGAGTAAAACACACCGGGAAGAGAGAAAGTGAGTGAGGGGTGAGGTGGGGTGGGGGAGAAATAGAGAAAATTGAGACAGAGAGAGAAAGAGAGAGAGAAAGAGAGAAATAGAGAAATAGAGAGAGAGGGAGAAAGATAAGGAAAGAGAGAGAAAAGTGATAGAGAAAGAGAAAAAGAAGTAAATTTTAAAAAAGAGAGAGAAAGTGAGTGAGAAAGGCGGATCGAAAATAAAAGAAAGCGAGGAAGATAGAAAGTGAGATACAGAGAAACAGAAAGGGGGAATTAAGAAAGAAATAGAGAGGGGGAGATAAAGAGGGGGAGAATATGAAAGAAAGGAGTGGGGAGAGAGAGAAAACTCGATGTGATTTACGACGTATGGCTGTTTAAAAAGATTAGAGTAACACACCTCGCTCGCTGTTTACCTTTCTATGTCGGTGGTCATATTCAGTCACAGCGACGCAAACAATGGCGCCTTTTGGCTAAGATCAGAGTGTAGTATCTGTTCCGATGGATGCTACACCCTGTAGAATAATTGTCCGGCACAGTTCTAGGAGGTCCACCCTTCCAGGCTTTACCTTCTCTTTGGGAAGGGGTTAGTTTATTGCTACTCGCCTGAGGCCCTCCTACCGGGGAATGCCGACGGGGCTGCTCAGGCATTTTAACTAGAAATATATCGAGGAAACCAATGCCAACAATAGAATCATCTTATGCATACGAAATTAATCAACGAATCATTACAAGGGCATTTTATAAAAACAAAACAAAAGAAAAACAGTTTGTTTATTTTTATTTTTGTTTTGTTTTTTGATGAAAACAATAATGACACAAGACTGGTTAACTCTGATGATGGAATATTATTCCGAAATTAATAAGATTAAAGTTTTAAAAATAATAATAATTAATCTTGCATTGATAAAGGCTTCTATTTTCAATTTTATAATACTGACCCAGCAATACTTTAAAATGAACTACCCATTTTCTTATATATTTATATATATATATATATATATATATATATATATATATATATATTGGTACAGAACATTCGTACCGTCGGTTTCAAGCACAGAAGAACTTAGCGATCCGGCTCTCTTCAACTTCTGTTGTCTGCTATATTACAAAGAAGTATATATATATATATATATATATATATATATATATATATATATATATATATATATATATATATATGTATGATAAACAACTGACGATCCCTGAAAAACTATTAAGATTAGCATAAATTCTTCGAAGCCAACAAATACAGTGATTACAAGAGATTGATTGACTTACAAGCGAAGGAATTTTCCAACGAAGGACTTGGAACTAAAAGTTTTTTTGTTTTTTTTTGTTGTTGGTTTTTACATATGATTTTAAAGGTTGAAAAACTTCCAAGACTATATATATATATATATATATATATATATATATATAGAGAGAGAGAGAGAGAGAGAGAGAGAGAGAGAGAGAGAGAGAGAGAGATACATAGATATGACCGCCTAAAACCACCACCTTCTGCACTGATGAGGAAGTAAGCCCGAAACGACGTCGTCTGTAAGTATGAAACATTTAACTATTTAATTAAAAATATTTATAGTAAATGCCCGTTTAAAGTTTATAGTTTTAAAATAAGAACCCTGTTTGAAATTACTATATTGTTGTCAACCTGCGATAAAGCAAAGTTCCGATCGCGTGTAGAACACTATTGACATCATGACGCTTATACTCGCTTCCTGGGTAAGTGTATCTTAATTTCAGTTACTGTATGTGATGATTTCTCGCGGCCGTGTCCGTCTGAGCGTTAGGCTCGTAATTCTTGGTTGAATCTGCGAACTGCGTTCGAACCCCCATACGACCGCCTGAAACAACCACCTCCTGCACTGATGAGTGCCCGAAACGACGTCGTCTGTAGGTATAAAACACTTTAATATTTAAGTATGTATATATATATAATATGACATTAGCGCTATATATAAACAGTTTTTCATGGTAAACAACTGATGATCCCTTAAAATAGTGTTAGAAACTAACTAATATAATAACTGTAAAAAATAAATTGACTTACATGAGTGATTTTCCACTGGAAGACTTGAGACTATAAGTTTTTTTGTTTTTTTTTATATATATATATATTTTTTTGTTTATATAGTTTTAATGGTTGAGAAACTTCCGAGACTATATATATATATATATATATATATATATATATATATATATATATATATAGCCCTAATGTCATATATTATATCTTTTAGACAAAATGTCGAAATAGTGAATACATAGGCGAAACAAGATTACCTTTTAGACTTAGATTTAATTAGCGCAAACTTACAAAAAACACCACATTCCGAAATGGCCGAATATTTCAACGAAACAGACCAGTTATTTTCTTCGCCATTCTCATGTACCGTATTGGGCGTTAAAACAAAGAATGAACGCTGCACAAAGTTGAAAATGTCCAGGGCTTTTTGGAGGGAGTGGAGTCAGGTATAACTCAATCCAAAAATTGAACATTTGAACGAAACAGACGATACACTAGAAAACATCGAATGTATTTTAATAGACACCAAATCAACATCCCACATGCACGCAAACAAAAAGAGACAAAATGAATTGTAAAGCTAAACACAGACACAAAACACGTCTCAACTCTGATGCGGGTAGTTTTAATATACATACCCTTTTTACAAATTTGGTTTGGAATAAATATTTTCTGCCTAAAAGAATCATTTGTTTTTAACGGTAAATCACGACGAGATGGACGCGCATACGTTTAATATAAAAAAAACAACAAAGAAACAATTGCTTTCTTTGCAAATTCAGTGGAGAGATTTTGCGTAGACCGACTTGTATGTTAAGACAAAGAATGACCGATGCACAATATTGAAAATGTCCAGTTTTTCATAGCGGTTTACTATTCATTCAATTTTCATCAGATAATTATTATTTTTTGATAAAGAACGGATGACCGTTCGAAATATAAAAGTTGTAATTATAATAACATCTATAATTTTACATGGTTTCATGTTTTCTATTAGGCTATTTTTATTTGACAAATGTTAAGAAATTCATTACTTTTAGCTGAGAAACACGCACACACACACACACCTCCTATAATAATTTTTTATAAAGTGTTTTTCTCCCCCTAAAAATTACCGTTGTCCATACCTTCCCATGTGCTCTTCCTCCTCCCCTCTTACCCTACTCATCTCCTTGCGGGATGTTTTCTTAAAAAACCTTTAGAAAACGAGCCTTGACAATATTTAACCTTTGTTTTCTAAACTTATTTATGTTTCTATCTTATTTTTATTTATAGTTCTAAGTTGTTATTAATTCATACTATTATTATCAATTATTTCTTTTATATTTATCTTATATTTTCACTTTGTATTTCTAATTTTTATTATCATCTCCTTATTGTTACTTTTGTTTTATCTTTATTTTTATTTTTAATTTAACCTTTATTCTATATTATTAGTTTACTATTTTATTCTTTATTTTTTTATTTACTTATTTATAATTTTATTTACTGTTTTTATATATTTTTTTATATATGAATGTATTTTTTTATTCCTTTACATTTTTTATTATTATACTTACTTTTATTTTTTATTTTATTTTATTTTATTTTATTTTACTCTATTATACATCATTATTTATTTTATATTTTATTAACTTTTCTTTTCTTATCCTTTTATTTTATTTTTCCTTTATATATTTTATTATCTTTTATATTTTATGTTATATTTTATTTGATTTTTTGTTCTTATTCTTATTTTCATTTTATTTTCATAAGTTTTATGATGTTTATAATGTTTTATTATTATAATCATTTTATCTTTCTATTTTTATTTTATATTTGTAACTTATTCCTTTTTCAAATATTTGTCTCTGTGGCTCTTCCTGTCAATAGATGTTCTTCTACAACGAGCTTGTTATTTTTTCCTTGAATTTCTGTAAGACGTGGTGCTAAAAGTGCTGATGAAGCGTTTTGGAGTAGCTTTGTTAATTTTTTTAAATTAAAAAATAAAATAACGTATTTCTAGAATGTTTTGGAAACGATCGTACGCCATACTAGACTTGATGTTCTAATTCTTGGAACAATTGTAATGTTCTAATTCAGTAAATCTACTTTTTGTATATATATATATAGCTATATATATATATATATATATATATATACTAATCTAATCCCTCGCACCACTTCTCTCTCGTTTAAACCTACCCCTTCCTTATTCAGCGTGCCTGAATTTGAAATTTCGATCTTTATAACGGATTATGACTTTTGCCCTGTAAGTTTAGTTTTTATTACCGGCTCAGAACCACCTCATTTTATCCTGTTTTGCATTTTGATCCATAAAACTGTATACTGAAAGCCCATTGAAGTTGCAGAAATGGCTTCAGATGCACAAATAACTTTCTTTCTAATTTGCAACTTCCAAACAACTGGGCTTTTTTACCTTGTTTATCTGACTTCTTCAATTCCATGGAGTTTACAATGTCCTTTGGAGTTAGCACCTTCGACCCTGCTGCTACATTTTCCATGACACCTTTAACGATGAACTTATTTTCATATGCACTCAATTCATCTTCTTTGCATTCGACACTCAACATTTTCTCCTTGACATTTTCTTAAATAACATTTTATCTTTTAAAATGTTGACGTTGGTAATTATCGTACCAACTTATCCATCTGTATTCCTTTGATGATAAGAATTTGATTTTTTTGAAAAGCCATGGTTTTAGGAAAAATAAATCCCTTGTTTTGAACAAGTGAAGATGTAATAGATTTTGTATTTATACAACTGGTATTCTCTTCCTTTAATTGTCTTTTTTGATTTTGAGATTTTGATTGTTAACGGTCCCAACCACGTGACTTTCCAAATTTTAAAATTTAAAAATTTAAAAAAAAATTTTTCTCCATTTCATTCTTTGCAAATAGGATCTAAGGTTAAGATCGGATTCTAACTCTGCCTGATGAGATCTCAGTTTATAATAGCTTTTGATCGATAACATCAACATGCCAGTGTCGCAGATTTTGTACATGTCTGTGTAAATAAAAAAAAATCATATATAAACGCTCTATTTGATATTGAGCACTTTTTATGAACCCGGTTAAAATTCT
>OY744538.1:19471101-19508601 GCA_963556195.1 Sepiola atlantica
AATAATTTAATTTATAAAAATTATATTTTATATTTATAAATATATATATTTATTATAATATTAATATTATATTTTTTATTTTATATATATTATATATATAATATATATATATATATAATATATATTATATATAATATATTATATATATATATACACATATATATACACATATATATATACATACACTTATATACACATATATATACACACATATATATATATACATACACGTATATATATACATACACATATATACACATATATATATATATACATACACATATATACATACACATATATACACATATATATATATATATATATATATATATATATATATATATATATATATATCTTGCCATGAAAATAAACTATAAACGGCCAGTTTATTTATTCCACCGTAGTCCTACCTCTTCCCTTCCGCCTCCTTTTTCTTTTCTATTTTCTCATCTTCAGTGGCCTTCCATCTTGGCAATGACACCTAATCTAAAATAAAATTAAAATAATCATACGCTAGTTATGCGACTCGCTGATGACGCCTCTTGTCATTGAAAACCAACGAAGACGCTAAAGAGATGTTTAAAATAATGTTTGTGGTGTGGAGGAGGTTGGGGCGGCGGGATTCTGTCGGGCGAGCAGACCGTAAATCCGGTTGTCTTTTTCCGAAACAGTTGACGCTCGCTGTCCGAGGTTATCTTGACGCGTGTCTTTCCAAGACGATGATTCTTAAATGGCAAAATAAATGGCAGACTCGTTAAATACTAGACACTGAAACGTTTTGATAACAGAAAGAGCCATTTAATTATAGCAGACTGTGATAGATAGATAGATAGATAGATAGATAGATAGATAGATAGATAGATAGATAGATAGATAGATAGATAGATAGATAGATCAAAGTGTAGTATCTGTTCTGATGGATGCTACACCGTCTTGGCTTTCGGACCTTGATTCCGCCGGTCTGGTGGATTTTTCTGTGCAGTTCTAAGAGGTCCATCCTCCCAGGCTTTGCCTTCTCACCTTTAGAGAAGGGGTTAGTTTATCGCTAGTCGCCTGAGGCGCTCCTACTGGGGAATGCCGACAGTGCTGCTCAGGCATGTTTTGTAGGCCAGAATGCTCTTCCTCTAGGGCGTTTGCTTTTCAATCCGACTTTCCGATCTTGTATCACATCTTACAGCTGGGGGGGGGGGCATAAATACAAAAAAAAGATAGATAGATAGATAGATAGATAGATAGATAGATAGATAGATAGATATAGAGAGACCAAGATAGATAGATAGATAGATAGATAGATAGATAGATATAGAGAGAGAAGAAGATAGAGAGAGAAGAAGATAGATATAGATAGATAGATAGATAGATAGATAGATAGATAGATAGATAGATAGATAGATAGATAGATAGCTATAGAGAGAGACCAAGATAGATAGATATAGAGAGAGACCAAGATAGATAGATAGATAGATAGATAGATAGATAGATAGATAGATAGATATAGAGAGAGACCAAGATAGATAGATAGATAGATAGATATAGAGAGAGACCAAGATAGATAGATAGATAGATAGATAGATAGATAGATAGATAGATAGATAGATAGATAGATAGATAGATAGATAGATAGATAGATATGAATAGACGGTCATGTATACATGTTCGGGTAAAATGATCTCGCGGAATCTATTTCACGTCACTAGATAATATTCTCAAACGCTTACTAGCCACTATACCAAGCTACATTTGTAAGATAATGAAGAGTGGCAAAAATGAATCACGGACGAGTCCATTGTGGGTGAGACGTCGAGAAAGAAAGCGACTTGATAACTCTTAAAAAGGAGAAGGTTCCGCAGTGCAAGCGAGACTTGAAAGGCGGAACGCTTGGTGATTGGAGTATCGAAGTACCGGAAGAATGCGAGTTTACCGATGTTTATGGCACCGATGAAGCTTTATTGGCTATGGTACCTAAGCCCGTCTTGCTGTTAGGCTTTCGTGTCCGCTGACTAAAAATGCAACTGATAAACAAGTTAGTACTGTGAAGGAATCCCCTGACTTGTATTTCATCAAACAGACAATTGGAAGTGCTTGTGGAACAATTGTTTCAGTTCGGATAGAGAATGCAGAGCAAATTGCTTTCCAATCGGATGTATATATGAACGAGTTTCTAGCGGAAACCAAGTCTATGACCTCAGCAAGAAAAAGACTTTCATGAGACAAAAGTATGTCAAAAGATTTTTATATATGTGTGTGCGTAGCCGGCGTAAACTTTCCAGTGATAGGAAATAAAGAAAACCAAAGTGTTTCCATATACGTTCTGTTCTTTGTCATTCTTGTTGGATCTTACCGGGTACCCCGAAAGAACGGGTAATGCAACACATTGAAAACACTGCACATAAACATTGTACAAAAGATGAAAGAAATACCCAATAAAGCACGGACGTTTCATTTCACACAATGACGAAGTACAAACGTGTGAGGATTTCCTACATGATGGAAAATTTCCCAATGAACATGTGCAGGTGTAATGGACAGGACCAATCTCCCCCGACGTAAGCAACAAAAGATCGCCTGTGTCGGAAGGAAAATTTGCATAACGACCCGGCAAAACTGATGAAAGCGATGCGTGTTTACGCACGGGGCAGAACGAACTAGACGGCGATAGAAGCGGCAGTAACGACGGTTTATTGCAAAAAGATTGTCCCATATTTTGTGTGTATGTTCGTTCCTTTCGGTAGGACATCTGGAACATAATCCCTTTTATTTTCACACACAACAACTTCGAGTTCTAAGGTCGATATTTCTTACAAATCCGTGGAACTGCTATGGGAACGAAAATGGCTCCCAGTTGCGATAACATATACATGTACACACACGCGAAAAATTGCACTACACAATTCCCCGTTTAAACCCACACACTACTACAGATTTATTGAAAAATATTTTCGTTATGTGGACTCGTGTTAAACAAGCCATTTTTACTGTTAAACGTACACATAGCCATAGATATCTAGATTTCAATAGCAGTCATCAGAATAATCGTAAAAAGTCAGTCTTTTATAGTTGTTGCATCGAACGCATTTGCTGCAGCTCTACGAAATAAAGAACTAATATAAGCCTACTCATCAAACAGTTTTTTTTATATTAGCTGAAGCATTACACTTTCCTATTGAGTAATGCTGATCGTTTTTTTGATAGAAAAATTCTTAGATCATCCAGCTGCGAACAATATTTTACTGCTGTGATTGTTTGATTAGGCTCTAGTAACTCATAATGAATCAGTCCTTTCATATCCAACCATAAAGAGAGCATAACCTTATTTGTGTGTAGTCCTTGTTTTGGAACAGGCTGTGACTTAGGTTTCGGTCTAACCATTGTCTTTTTGCGTTGGATATTCTTGTAAAGAACCCATTTTTTTTATCTCCAGTCACAATTCTTTGCAAAAATGGTTCTCGGTGATTCCTGGAAAGCAAAGATGTGCAAACAGTCAATCTTTGATTTCGTTGAGCGTCGGTCAAATCGTAGGGAACCTAAAGTCCAAGTTTTGATTTTTTTCCTAACTCGTGAAGGCATGAAATAATTGTGGTATGGGTTGTATTGAATTGTTGAGCTAATTCTCTGCTGGTTAACTTTGGATTAGCCTCCACAGCGTCTTTATCAATTGATTTTAGCCTTCCCAAACGTCGCTGATCTGACAGGTTAAAGTCTCCAGAAGAAAACTTTGCAAATTACCGTTGACATTTTCGATCATTCAGAACATTTATCCCATAGACAGTTTCAATATTCCTTGTAGCTTCTGCAGCTGAGTTTCCATTTTTTTAATTCATAGACCATGCAATGTCTCAGATGCTCCTCACTGATATCCATTTTTTGATGGCTGGGACCATTAAACTGAATATTTTCCAACTAATTACTATATCTGAAAGGCAAAGCAAGATATTAAGACACTAATTCACGAAAAAATCTAGAACTCTGTACAACTTAGGAAACTGCAAAGCGATGAAGTAAAAAATACATTACTTTCTTTCTAACCTGGTATATGAACTTCAGATTTCTGTATTCTGTTGTTTTTCTCGTAGACCGAAATTATATATATATATATAAATATTTGTTATTGTTTATTTTATTTTTATCTATGGACGTATACGTTTCGTCTCTTTTCATATATATATATATATATATATATATATATATATATATATATATATATATATATATATATAAACTTCCCATATGGAGATACCATAAATGAGGACATTTAGTGTTTAGTATCTGGTAATATTCCAATTAATCTGACCATTACCTGCAGCTGTTTCGTATTTGTTTTTTTTGTTGTTTTTTTTTTTTTGTTTTTTTTGTGCGTTTTTTTTTTTTTGTTGCTTTCTTTTTCGATGGGGAAAGGGACTTTTTATTATTATTATTTCCTTAATTGTTTTGTTTGTTTTGTTTTGTTTTTTTTCTATATATCTCCCCTCCTCCTTCCCCTCAATCTTTTTTTCTTTCTTCCTTCCTAGTTTCCCCCTCCTCCTACTACTCCAGTCGCCATCATTATTTCATTATTTCTTCCCCCTCCTTTTTTCTCACCCTCTTCTTCTTTATCTCTTTCCTCCCCAATGTTGTTTTGTTTTACCATCCTCATGGTCGCTCCCTTCAGTGCGTTCCGGATTCATAAACAAAAACGCATCCATTCTTAAGATACGTCCATTCAATCTACGCGTTTAGCAATGAAAATACTATTGAAATATTGAGCGCGACAGACCGACGAGAATAACATTTTAAACAAAAGCGTGACAGACCAATCAACGAGCCGGACCTCTTATCGAGATACTTGGATGCATATCAAATAAAGATGTGTCCCTATTTACTTGGGTCTCCCCGAGGGAAAAGTTAGACACAATGCCGGGTTTTAATGTGTAGGGAGCACTCAACTCCCTCAAAAGGGGAATCCAGGATGACAACAAGAATACCTGGTCGGTCTTGTCGCAATTTCCTTATGAAAGAGGGCGCTTTAAGCAACAGAGAATTAACCTATCCTCCTCCGCAAGGAGGCGGTAATACCTGGGAGGATAGCCTCCTCAGATCAAACTGATACTACACATTTATCCCAACCAAAAGGTCAGTCTGTGAGTGTGTGCGTCTATTTAATATGCGCGATAAAAATGCTATTGCCAATTTAACCCTTAAATGCTTTATTTTTTATATTGGTTTTAAAAAGTGAAAAACGTTTCATATAGGTAATATAAAGTAGTAAAATTTATTTTTTTGAAAAAAAAAAAATTTATTGCACAAAAATAATTGATGTTGCAAATGTGCAACAAGTGGCATAAAATGTTACATGTATAACAAAAAAACTACATATATGCATCTAAATAATCATAATATAAAGTAGTATAAATATTTTGGAAGAAGAAAAAATATTTATTTAAAAAGGATAAAACACTACAATATATGCATCCAAATAATTGTAATACACTAGAGAATCATAAAATAAATTTTACTAACCATTATAATGACCAGATTTAAAAGTTTAGGCTCTTGAATTAGGCAGATGACACACCGATGACACTCGCCCGTTACATCGAAGATACTGATTACCTATTTAGCAAGTGTGCTGATGCAACATCATACTAATACCTACTCACACTTGCCAACAGGCTCGTTGCAGATGTGAAACAAGTTGCAGTTTGACACGTTTTCATTGAACATTATGTTAAATAAGCATTTTGTTTTGAATGTTTCATATTTGAAACGAAAAGCATTTAGAGGTGACACACCGACGAATCTCTATTTCAAACTAAAGAGTGACAGACCGATGGACAGACTATTTTCAACGTAAACGTGACGGACCAACTGATAGACGTAACATTTTACATGGATGTTCCGACGCATCAAACCTAAGATGCGTCTATTAAATCTGTGTGTTTGGCCATGGAAATGTGATTTCAAACTTATGCGTGACAGATCGACCGACAGATGCGTCCGTTTGATCAGTGCGTTTGAAAGTGGTATTTATAACGGAAATGTGACAGACGGACCGACAGAACCTCTTATGAACATTTGTGGACGCATCTAAAACTGTATAAATTGTCCGATTCAGTTGTATTTTTTTAGGATCTTCAGTTCGTTAAGCCGGGATGATTTTATTTTCCTCGTTTATCGCTATAATCTACTGAGATCGGCAAAATTATATCGTCTTTTATTATTTTAATTCGGCACCTATAGAAGGTTCCCCTCCCCCTCTCTCTTTCTCTCTCTCATATATATATATATATATATATATATATATATATATATATATATTACTATTTGATGTATCCACATAAAATTTTATAAGGAGATATAATTTTTTATGCATCAATTTTCAGTATTGACTTTAACAGTGCTCGATACGTAAGTAGAGCTAGGTAGTAAGCTACGAAGATATATTTATGGCAATTAAGCTACACAGAACCTCCCGCGTTTCATCCCCGGGTGAATCTTCAGGCTAAAATGCATGGAGTTATTTTTGCCGGGTGTTTTTATATACACGGCTAGCTAGTTAACCAATCAGATTCCTTTGTTCGTGGGAAGCCCAACGATTGGCTGAGAGAACAACAAATAATCTGATTGGTTAACTAGCTAACCGTGTATATAAAAACACCCGACAAAACTAACTCTATGCATTTTAACCTGAAGATTCCCCCGGGGATGAAACGCGGGAGCCTCTGTGTAGCTTAATTGCCATAAATATATTTTCATAGCTTACTATATATATATATATATATATATATATATATATATATATATATGATATGTAAATTACTATATCACACTGTAGTCTTAAGGGTAATGTATTATTATTATTATTATTATTATTATTATTTACTCACTAGGAGTTTTCACACAGGTCATCAGTGATTTCTCACCGACAATCGGTAGTATTCCCTGGAGTCTGAGTGACAACAAGTCTCCCCAGATTTCCAGTATTCTCCGCCTCTTTTCGATAGCCACCGCAAATAAACTTGCAGTATCACAACTGCCGTTTACCATTGATTTCTCGCTGGTAAGGACCATTGGTTTTCTCTGGGATTTTGGTGGCAATACGCCTCCACAAGGTCTCAGCAGTCTTTGCACTTCAAGTGGAGGTCTGGTTTGTGCTGTCCCTCCTCGGTCTTCTCATCCTCTTTGACCCTATGCAAATATTGTGTGTGGTGTCAGCCTAGGCTGGTACCATTTTTATTTATTTTTGTTATTATTATTATTAATTATTATTATTATTATTATTATTTATGTTTATATTAGTGAAATTAAAGCTGAATTATTTCTACATTTGATTATTGGGAGAATTGGTCATTTGATGAGTACCACTGGAGAGCCATGAATTTTATAACTGTCCTGTTTTTAAATCTCCGAAATAGTTACATGGTAAACAGCTGATGATCCCCCGTTTAATATTTCACGCTCAAGTTAAGGTCCCTTGTTTTTGCTTCACTGTTAGATACTTGAATTCTCTTTTTTATTTGTGAATTTTCCAGCGGTATGTCAGCTTATGCAAGTGCTAAGTCTGTAATATCTTGGATTTATTTAGTATCCCTTGGAATGTAAACTGCATTTTCTTTCTTTGTTTAAAATGACTCAAAGCTTCTTTAAACAAATATATATATATATATATATATATATATATATACAGAGAGAGAGAGAGAGAGAGAATCAAAATGGCGGCTTGATTAGAATTCTATCATCCTATTACCGGGGGTATCACGTGTAAGTGTTGTCTTCTTTCTGGAGGGTTTTTCCATAAACTTTCTGAACGATATAACATCTTTATAAATGCCTTTGATTTGGGTTACTGAAGAGCAGCATGTAATAGCGTGTAATTGTAGCATACTGTACGTTGCGAAACAATTGTAAGACCATCTCGTTAATTCTGCCATCGCAAAAATAAATGATATTAGTATAGACTGTATGTTGGTCTTTGGAATTTTAAATAATCATTATATATATATATATATATATATATATATATAGAGAGAGAGAGAGAGAGAGAGAGAGAGAGAGAGAGAGAGAGAGAGAGAGAGAGAGAGACAGCAACAGAGAGAGAGCAACATAGAGACGGGTCATCAATCAAAGAATATGAAAAAAGATGCATTAAATATGAAAGACTTAAGATAGCAGTTAAGAAATGGGAATCAGAAGTTCCAAATTAAATGGTTGGTATTCCCCGTGATTTGAGTCGTCGATAACTGTGATAAAGTATGCCTGAGCAAAGCGGGATTTACAAGTCACAGTTGTAGTCATCTCTAAATAGAACCTGTGAACCATCTTGGTCAAGGGATAGAAACCTGCAACCTACGCGGTAAAGAGTGACAATTGTGCGGGGTTTGAAAGAGTATAAGGGCATATGAACGTCCACGTGAGACTATTGAGAGGTGATGAGGCCACACCAGCATGGCTATAAAAGATGATATTAACCTCATACCTCAAACGAGTGAGACACAAATACCTAATAAACCTAAAGAGATGTATATGTGAAGCGGACGTACCGGAGTCAATGACCGACGGGGGAACACGAATTCATTCAAAACATAGCGAGAAGAGAAGGCTCCAAAGAAACTACAGACCGATAACTTGCCTACCAACTATGTGGAAAATCGTAACGGCACAAGTAAGCAAATAAGAGCAACAAACTATTCTGCGTAGGACAGAAATGATGTCGTAAAACGACAAGAATGACAAATGACCTGCTATACGTCGATCCAAAGAAAATGAACGAAGTAAAAAGAAAAAGGAAAAGAAATGGCCACGGCATGGATTGACTACAAGAAAGTACACCAAAAGAATCGCCAAAAATACACCAAAACCTTCCATTGCAGAAAACAATGTGACAAATATTTTCTGGATAGAACTATCCCAGGAATATATAGATAAGGAAGGCTCTGTAGACTGACTCAAAAGTGGATCGCTCCACAATTATCATGAGAGGATTATAATGACTGCCCAAGATCAAGGCTTGATGACCAATGCTTTTAAGAAGATGAGTGAATGAAAACAGGTGCAGGTTCTGCCACACAAAAAGTAGAGAGTGTGAACCACCTGATATCTAGTTATTAGGTTCTGCTGGGGGGAACCTACATGCCGTACATTGCGATACAATGAAGTGTGTAAATATCTCTACTGGGCCATCTGTAAAAAACTGAATATCCAGTGTAGCTGCAAGTCCTGGGAAGATATACCAGAAATAACTGTTGGAAATAAGTCATGCACCATCCACTATGATTATGCAATTCCTACAGCTACATACCTAGAAACCGGAGCTGTTAAATCTGACAAGTATGGGCCAACGAACAACGTGCCAAATATTTTCTGGGGTGACTATCCCATGAATATATAGATAAAGAAGGTACTGTAGACGGGCTCAAAAACGGATCACTCCATTATGATCAGGGGCGGATGATTATGTCTTCCCAAGGCCAAGGTCTGATGACCAATGCTTTTAAGAAGATGAGTGGTCCCAGCAACGACAACAAGTGCAGGTTTTGCCACCCAGAAGTGGAGAGTGTGACCCACTTTGCATCCAGTTATAAGGTTCTACTAGAGGGCGGCTAATATACAATGCGATACAACTCAGTGTGTAAATATCGCAACCGTACTATCGGCAAGAAATTAAAGATCCAGTGTAGCAGCAAGTACTTGGGAGCTATACTAGAAAGAACTGTTGGAAATACATCATACACCATCCACTATGACGATGCGACCCTTAGAGCTACATACTTAGAAAACAGAGTTGTTAAACCGGGCATAGTGAAATGGGACAAGAGGAAGAAAGTAGCAACTCTAGTTGAAGGCAGTGTCCCTAATGATGCCGGCTAAAACAGAGCTGAGAGTGAGAATGTAATTGAATACCAAGGTATTATGTGCAATATGAAAAGAAACTGGAATCTTAGGAAGATCTCAATCTATCTAGTAATCATAGTAACTATCGGGCTGATGATAAAGAACTTATAAAACTACTTGACGAATATACCCAGTGAACCAAGTGCAAGAGAGATCCAAACAATTCCACTTAAAGGAACGGTTAGAGTCCTTAAAAAGATCTCTCGGTTCGAGTCTCTGAAATAGCGGGTGATTGTCTGGCACCCAGCAGGATTCCATATCCTCAGCAAAAACGAATAGAATAAAAGTTGAAAAAAGAGTGAACTCTTTAAAGTTTCTGAAATAACGGGTTAACTTCTGGAATCTGATAGGATGCCCCATCCCCAGGAAAAACAAAGAAAAACGAAAATTGAAAAAAAAAGAGAAAAAAAAATCATTTTAGAGAGGTTGAAAGCCTTACGGAGGTGTTTGAAGGGTTATTAAACAACCCTCGATTGATTTTAGTCTCTCTGTATAGGTTTTTTTTTTTAGAATACGCTGACATAAGGATACTTCGCTTTGGAATGAATACTGAATGCAACAAGGCCCAGTAAAACTTATTTAACTTTGAATCCTCTCTTGTCACTTCTCGTGCCTTTTAACGACCTACCTATCTACATTTCACTTTCTCCGCTGGACTTTTTGACACCGGACTTTTTTGCAATCGAACATTTGCTTGCATTCGGGCAGAGTTTTGCCTTGTGTTTTTTCCCTACAATTTTTATTTTACTTTCTCAAATTTTAAATCTTGGACTTTGCCAACTTATCTATCCCAGCAACTTCCTCTAATGATAAGATTTTGATTTTTAAAAAGCCTGGCTTAAGGAAAAATTTAACTTGAATAAATTGCCTTTTTGCGGAATTTACCTTGCTCTGAGCAACTGAATAGAAATACAATTTGACTTTTGCTTTTCTAATTCCTTTTCATCCTTCTACATATCTATCTGCTCTATCCTGGATATTGAGCTGTATACTTTTCACAATAGGTTTTACCTTTCCTAAAAGTTCGCTTTTAGTTCACCACTTCATGTGTAGAAATATATATATATATATATATATATATATATATATATATATATATATATATATATATATATATATATATATGATAGAGAATGGAAAACGTGTTCCGACGTAATGGAAATTGAAAAAGGAAAACTAAAAATAAAAAATAAATCGTTTTGTGGCGTAGGATAAAATTTCTTAAATCTGGTCGTTTAAATCATGTAGCTCCCGGTTATATTTGTCACCGAATTTCTAAAATTAAATGTAGACATTCGTTGGCAGTTCAACGTGTATTTTTACAAGACGACATCATCTTTAACTCCGATTCGTATAATTCGTTGCGAAGTAAATATCTTTTGCTTTGGGCTTTGGTTTGGAATGAATTTTCTTTCTTTGACAAACTTCGCTTATTAAAGTTTTTGTCTAATGGCGATATTTTCACCCTCAACAAAACCACTTCTTCGTATAATAAATATTTGCAGAATTTGATTACCAAGAAGTTTGGCGCTAGAGTATATTCAAATAAACATATCTTTAGTTGTTCACTTATGCTCTATCCAATACTGAAAAATTTGTCATGTAACCTGGCTTAGAATGTTGCATTCCTCCCCTCCATGTTAATAAAATCAACATATTTAGTGAGATTGAACTATTATATGCTCAACTAAAAAAGACATTCGCCTATTTCCACTGATGAATTAACTAGCGTTAAAATCTAGTTGGGTGAATTAGGCCGGAGGTTTTCTGCCATACGTACAAAATCAAGCGATTGTATTTGGCAGAAGAATAATTTGGAACTGCGAAATTACTTAAGCCGAACTCTGATATTTATATCATTTGTTCAAACAAAGGATCCGTAATTGTTATCCTGAACCAGGTTGATTATATCTCCAAAATGTTACACATTTTGGATGATAAAAATAATTTTTTCAAGATGGGTGATTTAAGCCATGATGACACTTTTCGTATGGAAATAAAAATGTTTGTTCAACTTTATAAAAGCAAGTTTTTTCTAAAGAGATTTATCAAAATGAGGAAGAAGAAAAGAAAAATAAACTATAAGACAGTCTCTCCTGACAAAGTTGTTCCACAACGAAAGCTTGCAAAAATAAATTAAAATTAAATAAATGATTTTTCATTTAAATTTCACGATGTGTTGATTTTCAAATATATTTCACTTAAATACATTTTCATGCGTACCTCAAAGATGTTATCAATTTCCTTATTCAAATAGCGCCAATCTGCGCATAACATCGACCGGACTTTTACTTACCCTAACCTCTTTTAGAACTTGACGTTCCTTTCTGCTTTTACCGTGATTCGACCTCTCGAGTTAATAGCATAAAAATGAGGAAGAAAAGAAGAAGAAAAAACTATAAGATAGTCTCGCCTGACAAAGTTGTTCCACAACGAAAGCTTGCAAAAAAAAATTAAAATTAAATAAATGATTTTTCATTTAAATTGCACGATGTGTAGATTTTCAAAAATATTTCCCTTAATCAAAAGTTTGTTTAATAATTTATTAAATGTTTTTAATTCCTAAATATTAAATATGACCAAATAGATTTATGGGGAGTATACGAACTTCCTATATTATGATTAAGTCACGAAACCTTCGTACGCAAAGAAAAAACAAACCTTTTTTTATAACAACAAATAATGGGTTTATTAAATAAAGTTGCCTACGCTGTATGGTGCAGGTAAAAGTTGCCTACGCCGTATGGTGCAGGTAAAGGTTTCCTACGCCGTATGGTGCAGGTAAAAGTTGCCTACGCCGTATGGTGCAGGTAAAAGTTGCTTACGCCGTATGGTGCAGGTAAAAGTTGCTTACGCCGTATGGTGCAGGTAAAAGTTGCTTACGCCGTATGGTGCAGGTAAAAGTTGCTTACGCCGTATGGTGCAGGTAAAAGTTGCCTACACCGTATGGTGCAGGTAAAAGTTGCTTACGCCGTATGGTGCAGGTAAAAGTTGCTTACGCTGTATGGTGCAGGTAAAAGTTTCCTACGCCGTATGGTGCAGGTAAAAGTTGCTTACGCCGTATGGTGCAGGTAAAAGTTGCTTACGCCGTATGGTGCAGGTAAAAGTTGCTTACGTCGTATGGTGCAGGTAAAAGTTGCTTACGCCGTATGGTGCAGGTAAAAGATATTGAACAAGATCCAAGTGAAGAAAAGTTATTTGGGCTGCCGAAGGTCTGTCAGCAGATATATTCAGGCGAAGATAGGAGGGTCTGTAGCGTCTAGTGGACCGTAACAGGAGAGAGAAGGTAGGCGTGTTTCCTTGTTGCTGACAAGTGTCTGTCTGCTGACCGATCGTGATTCCCAAAGGGGCTGAAGTCGTTCGTCGGGGGACAGATGGAATCAATGTGCCTTGCAAGCTGATTAGTCAGTTTGTAACCAGCTCACTTTACAGAGACATTTCTCAGAGGGGGTAAATAGGTATTTGTTTATGGCTGCTACAGATTTACGGTTTTGACACCCGCTCTCTTTTAAAACATTTAAAAATAATCAACACTGATAATTGTTATTTCCTAATTGTCTTTCGAAAGTAAAAAAATATATCTAAAATATAAGCCAAGAATTTTTATTAAAGGAAAACAGCTGAATCCCTAAGAAAATGAAATCCAGTCTGTAGTTGAATGGGGTCAGAAATAGATGGTAACATTTAATGCTGCTAAGACAAAGCTCTTTTCATTCAACAACTACAAGAAACCTCTTCAACTACCAATTGCCATGGCAAATAACACCCTACCTGAAAGTCTAACGTTCAAACTCATCGGCCTAACATTCACAGGTAACATGAATTGGAACAAATACATTGAAGACATTGCCAAAGCTGCTGCAAAGAAGGTGGGCTCCCTCTACCGTGCTAGAAAACTTCTAACACCTGACAGTATCCTATGTCTCTACAAAGTCATCATCCACCCATGCATGGAGTATTGTTGTCACATCTGGGCTGGTGCATCATCCACTAGTCTCTCCCTCTTAGACAAAGTCCAAAAAAGTCTCTCATCTGATAGGTCCCTCACTATCCACACAGGCCCAGCCCCTGTCCCATCGCCGCAATGTTACATCCTTGTGCTTGTTTCACAAGTACTTTAATAGAATGTGCTCCGATGAACTTGCTGCTCTAGTGCCGCCACGGCGTAATTACACTCGACCAACCCGACAATCAGCTAAATCCCATCCATTCATTGTGGAGATTCCCAGATGCTGGAGAGTCTTCTACTCCAATAGCTTCTTTCCTCATTATGCTGGTCTATGGAACTCCTCCCTGCTCCATGTTTCCCTGACTGTTTCGACATGCGGAAATTTAAAGCTAATGTAAACAAGCATCTCGCTGCACAGCTTCCAATTAAGGTTGATCCCATTTACTTTCACCCTAATGCTCAGTATCCCTTACGTCTACAGTGGTAACATCTCTTGTATGGAGTGAAGTCAGTAAAAAAAAAAGAAAAAGAAAAAGAAAAAGGGCTACCGAATCATCACCGTTTACCGTCTCGCCACGTCTCCCCCGGACTTCCTGTCCGTAACATTCCGGACTTCATGTCCTTAATATTTCGGATTTCAAAAAAAACAAAACAAAAAAAACAATTAAAGTTTATTGTCACACGGAAAGAAAAATATACGAAAACTGTTACGAACCCGACAGGACATGTCTCTGGTACATTTGTTCGAATTCTTGTGAAAGCGGCGAGAAAAAGAGTCAAGTATTTCGCCGTATCGTTCTATGTATTCGAGAGCAATATTCATATTGTTTCTCAGGTTTTTGTTCGTTAATGTTGTTTGCGTTTCTTAACATGTTTTATTTGTTTTTTTCATTTTTAATTTTTTCTTAATATATGTATGTTAAAATCAGTTGTTGAATTCTTTTTTAACATCTTCACCCTCACCCCACCCCCCAAAAAAGAGCTTTCGGTGCTTCTTGAGTTCAACCCCAATATGCAAAAAAAAAAGGAACTCTCTTTTTAAGAAGAGCTAATTAAAGGGGAGATAAGTCTACTAATAGTTAACAAAGCTCCCCCCTCATCATGTTAAGAATGGCAACAATTTTTTTACATATTGGGGTTGAAATCAAGAAGCACCAAGTTTTTTTGCTTTTGTAAATAAAATCAATTGTTGAAAAAAAAATCTTTGTTTAAATAAAGTTTGACAAAAATCTAAAAGTGTTTGCAATCGATTGTTATAAATTTATAAAAAATAAAAGGAAAATCGGTTCACAGAGACGCCATGTTGTTTTTTTATTATGATTTCGCAAGTTGATTATCTCCCCTGCGAAATCTTCTTTCTTTAGAAACAAACTGAAGTCTCTGTGAACGAATCGCTGTTACGATACGCAGAATGGAAAAATACTTTTAATTAAAGTTCTAGTGGATAATTTTTTCTACTTTTTTGCACAGTGAGTAAGAAGATAACACTGAATAAGTATATAATATTGTTTTTATAAAAAAATAATTTTTTAAAAATTTTTAATGGTCCGCTCATCTGCATAAGCACCGGAAAATCAAAATGAAGAGTTGTCCCCCTTAATACAACATGAATTTAAAAAAAGGGGCCAAAAGTTATATTTACTTTTTGTTTTAGTTGGAGAGTCTTGCTAAGAGTTAAACGACCCATACAAAAAAAAAATAGCACTTCATCTGGATCGGATACAGATCTGGCAGTATTATCTTTCTCGAAATATTACATTTAATGGGTGGAAGGATGCACTTTTACAGAGATACGTGATTACAGAAGTAAAATATTGGGATTAAGACGGAAGGAATTTCTCGGCCATTGACTCTGTCCTGTGCAGTTCCAGGAGGTCCACCCTCCCAGGCTTTGCCTCCCCTCTTTGGTGAGGAGTAAGTGTATTGCTTACTGCCTGAGGCGCCCCATACCGGGGAATGCCAACGGGGCTGCCCAGGCAATTTTTAACGGCCAGAGTGCTCAACTTCTCGGGCGCTGGCTTTTCAAATCCCACTTTCCCGACCCGACCTTGGGTCACATCTTACCTTGTGGGAGTAAGATAAAACTGGCCTTGTGCCTAACCTCCTGGGGAGATAAATAAATTGAACTAAATGAAAAACAGGCGCTTGTTCGTAATTGTCTACAACCCGTTTTTCCCAACTTTTTTACTGACCAATTGTTTTTATTTTTTTTTATGTACCAATCAGGTCGCTAGAGAATTTTGGTGCTTATTTACAACAGGGTCCCTGTAGAAAATTATTTTCATGTAAAATCAGTATTTTGTACTTACTCAGTCATAGTTTCTCACTCACGGCACGAAAAAGAATTTAAAAATATCAAGTAGAACTTTAATTAGAACGATTTTTCCATTTCGATGTATAACGTCTATTCGCCGACATTTTGGGTGTGAGCGATCGATGGAATAGCCAAGGGCAATAACTCCGTTGTTATTGTTAGAATTTAAAAAAGAAAGAAACACATATGCAATAATAATAAAATATTGCAAAAAATCAATCGTCTTCGCCGGCTCCATACACAAGTATACCAAGTCCTCCAAGTTCAAATCATTGACATCCATTTTCAGATAAATTCTTAAAAAGTACTATTTAGGTCACACGTGCCTGCCAAGGGCAGACAATTTCGCGACACTTACCTGCCCTTTGTTATCTATTCCATCAATCGGCCACAAACAAAATGTCGGCGAATAGACGTTGTACATCACCCTTATGGAAATGGAAAAATCGTTCTAATTAAAGTTCTACTTGACATTTTTAAATTCTTTTGCGTACCGTGAGTGTACCTGTTGTAAATAAGCACCAGAATTTTAGTGTTTAGGGGAAAAAATTTCAAATATTTTAGATTTTAGTAGGTGATCAGTTTCCTGTATAAATTTAACGTAAACTGATCACTCACTTTTTAGCCATGTTGCATGTTGTTTGTTCACCCATTTTATTCACCTTTTTTACGGACCATTTTTTTTTTTCCTGTGTACAATTACTTATCATGCCGCTAGATAATTCCGGGTTGTCTGGAAAGTTTTGGAAATATTTGTGATGGTCAAAAAGTGGGGGATCAGTTTACGTTAAATTTATATAATAAACTGATCCCCCTACTAAAATCTAAAATATTTGAAAAACAATTTAAAAAAAACGGAATTATCTCGTGACATGATAGGTAGTTATAAACAGAAAAAGAATATGTTTAAATTGTGATGGTCAAGAAGTGGGTGATCAGTTTGCGTTAAATTTATATAATAAATTGATCCCCCTACGAAAATCTAAAATAATTTTTTTTTAAATTAATAAAAAAACGGAATTCTCTAGCGACATGATAAACAGAAAAATATGTTGTTGTTTTTTTAAGTTGTGATGGTCAAAAAGTGGGTGATCAGATTACGTTAAATTTATATAAGAAATTGATCCCCTCTCCTAAAATCAAAAATATTTGAAAAGTTTTTCCAAAAATCGTGGAATTCTCTAGCGACATGATAGGTAATTGTATCCCAAAAAAAAAGAATAAATTTGATCAGTAAAAAAGTTGGGAAAAACGGGTTGCGGACAATTACGAACAAGCGCCGTTAGACGAGCACTGTTTCGGGAAATACGACCAAAAAATTACAGGTGTGACGTAAGCATGACTATGTAAAACGAATTCTACGAAAACGAATTCTACGAAAACGAACGAAAGAAAGTACGCCGTTCCGAATGTTTCTGAAGTCCCCACCCCTCTCTATGTTAAGAATGACTTCTGGAACTTGTCTTTTTTTTAGAACCAGACGACTTCAATGATATCAAATTGTAAACTAACACTAGAAACGGCGACATTTTTACTCCATTAGAACGAAAGAAAGAGCACATTTTTTTTTCACCTTTTTTTTTCGAAGCAGACGACTTTAATTAAATAACATTTTTAACTTACCTTTTTTGAAACAGACGACTTAGAACAAAAGAAAAAGCATTTTTATCGTATTTTTTTCGACTTTTTTTAATACAAGAACTTAGTTTTTTTTACTGTGTCTGAGGGTTTTTTTTGTCCATTTTTTAGGGTTATGGAATTTTATTTTGTGGGGAGTCCGAATTTTAAGATTAAAGAATTAGGGTTAGGGAATTAAGGTTAGTTTTTTTTGTGGGAGGGAGTCCAAGTTTTTTTTTAAATACAAGGAACTTTTTACTTTGTCTTTTTTTTTATTCTGTAAAAGCTGAAATTGGGAGAAGGCATATTCACGAACGTCCTTTTGACATTCCATGTAGTTTAGCCAGATTCATTTTTGAAGCACGGGGGACGAGAAAATAGTACACGCATGAGGTGCAAACGTTTCCAATCTGACAAACTTCGCGCTATCGTCGTATGGTCACTAATTAAAGTTTCCAGGAAAAAAAGAAAGAAACGGGGGCATCTTTTACGAGACTCAGCAGAGTAAAAACGCTAAAAAAACAAATATACAACAAATAAAAGTAACTGTCGTCGATAAAAGTTAATTTAAAACTGTCCTGTGATATTTGTTTGTATTTTTAAACCGTTCCAACTGCTATTTATTAGAAATCAATAGTTTTGTAACACGAACTTGCAAATACAAAATGGCGCTTGCTCGTAAGAGAGTGAGTAGAAGACGCCATCTTGTCTAGAAAAAAGTACTAGTTGAAAATGAACAAAAATTTTTTTTTTACATCTAATAAAAACCCATTTATAGTACGTAAAAATACAAACATATCATAGGTAAGTAGACAAATATCTCTTCTCGACGTAGGTTAAACTCACTTGTTGCATATTTATTTTTATAACCCCGTTCTCGTTAGTTTTTTGGACCCCGTTCGCGCCTATGCTGAGCGTCGTAACATATACCCAGAAACGGTTATTACGGAGGATTCGGGAACATTCGAAACGGCATACCTTCTTTCGTCTAGTTCCGTTCGTTTTCGTAGCATTCGTTGTACATACGTCATACGTACGTCACGCTTACGTAACGTCTATAAACTTTTGGTCGTATTTCCCGAAACTGTACAAAAAAACGATTACGGACTATTCTTGTAGGGAAAAGTTTAATATTACAATTAGCCCCACCCTTCCCTAATCTTATTAAAAATCGGAACTTGGCTTTCGGACTAGGATCAAAGCGTAGTATTTGTTCTGTCTTTAGCCAGAAGAAATCCTTCTTGACTCGGGAAATTTTTATTTTGGTCCAATCCAGAATGCCCTTTTGGGGGGAGCTGGATATCCCTAATATAAAAAAAAAACGATCTTGTGTCTAACTTTGGCCTCGTGTGGAGGCAAGTAAATTGGAATAAACAAATTAAACCAAGGGGAAGCCAAACTTCAACTAAACAAGAGAGATAACTTCAATTTTAAAGGCTGGGTTATCCCCCTTGAACGCTTCCTTGTTTTACTGAGTTGTTTTTCTTTTCTTTTATTTCCTATGGTTTCGCTAGAAATAACGCATTTCAATGAGGTTAAAATATGACTATTGGTTTCTTTGGCAAGGAGCAAAGTGTAGTATCTGTTCTGACACTACACTTAATTTGTTCTCTCTTCGTTCAGTGAAGGAGAAATCCTTCTAAACTGAGGCAATTTTTATTATTTGTCTAAATCCAGAGTGCCTATCTTTTTTTTTTTTAGGGGGGGGGGGGCTGGATTTGACACACATTAAAAACCGACCTTGTGTCTAATTCTGCCGTTGTCGGGAGGCAGTAAATAGAGACACCATTTCGCGGCTGGGAAGGAATTGGTTTTCATCCTCAACAATCTTCCAAGATTGGAGTCGAGAATATCAGAATGTTGGTCCAGGTTCCCAATTGCAATAAAAAAAAATATAGGAATTTCGGATAACACATTTTTTGGTACTTATATCGATCTTGACCCAGTTTCCGTGAGTTTCTTGTCGGAAGCGTTCGGCTATCCTACGCAAACGCCCGAGAGATGACGAGCCGATTTGTACCAGACGACAATTTTGATACGGTGCTGCGTCCTATGATTTTAATGTTTTGCTTGTTATGTTTTTTTGTTGTTTTTTTTTTTTGCTTGTTGTTAGGGTTAGGGTTGGGGTTAATGATTAGGGTTAGGGTTAACAATATTTATTTGATAACAGTAATTTCGCTCTGTTTTGTTTGTTTTATTTGTTTTGTTGTTTAAAAAATTTCTTGCAACTATAACTAAAAATTATAGGACGCAGCAACGTATCAAAATAACAATGTAAGTCTGTGTGTGTGTGTGTGTGTGTGTGTGTGTTATATTAATTCCAAGTGTATGGCTACTGCCTCATACACTTGGAATTAATATAACACACACACACACACATACTTGCATACACACATGGGAAATTGCTGGTGTGCAAACATTCCATATTATGAACTATTCTCTCTTCCCTACTCATGGTGAAAGTGTAGTATCTGTTCCGATGGATACTGCACCCCATAGACTGGTATTGTCTTGGCCTTCGGGTCTTGATTTACGCCGGTCGATGGGTCTGTCCTGTGCAGTTCTAGGAGGTACACCCTCCCAGGCTTCGCCTCCCCTCTTTGGGGAGGAGTAAGTTTATTGCTTACTGTCTGAGGAGCCCCTACCGGGGAATGCCGACGGGGTTGCCTAGGCAATTTTTAAATCCCACTTTCCCGATCCTACCTTGGGTCACATCTTACTTGTGGGAGTAAGATAAGAACTGGCCTTGTGCCTAACTCCTGGAAAGGAGTAAATCAATACTCATGGTGAATTATAGTAATGGACTTCCTTTACTTTTGTCTTCGTCCATACTTATGGACATACTAACCTCTTTCCGTTTTGTTCACGTACTAACGAGGAAGACCCAAATAAAGTTGTTATTAAATGTTAGAATGAGAGTTTGTCATTTCCATCCTACATTTTTTAACAACTTTATGGGGTCGTCTTCGTTACGTGAACAAAAAGGAAAGGGTTTAGTATGTCCATAAGTATGGCCGAAGACAAAAGTAAAGGAAGTCCATTACTATACAGTTTTTTTTTCTTGGTTGTAAATAAAATTAACTGAAGAAACGTCTTCTTCACTGCTGAAAACGGTTAACTAAGAACGGCGAATGAAAGTTAAAATCATTTGTTTTTAACAAAAAAAATGAATCACCGATTGAAAAAGAAATCAGAAATTGGGAATCTTTTACGACGCTCAGCAGAGTAAAAAACGCTAAAAAAAAACAAATGTACAACAAATTAAAGTAACTGTAGGCTGTAAAAGTTATTTTCAAACTTGCCTGTGACATTTGTTTGTATTTTTAGACCGTTACAACCGCTATTTATTAGAAATCAATAGTTTTGTCACAGGAACATCGAAAAAAAAAATTGGGGGGGGGGGTAAGAATGAACGTGAATCCGCCATCTTAAATTTTGTGAAAACCAGTGGGAAAAAAAACAAAGAAATTTTTTTTTACATCTAATAAAAACCCATTTATACTACGTAAAAAATAAAAACAAATTACATAGGTAAGTAGAAAAATATCTATTCTCGTCGCAGGTCAACTTCACTTGTTGCAAATTTATGTTTTTAAAACCTTTCTCGTTCTTTTTTTGGACCCCGTTCGCGACTCTGCTGAGCGTCGTAAAAGATACCCCAGAAATTATACGATCCTAATAAGATTTTTAGTTTTTATTAATTATAAAATGAACTTTAATTTAAAAAAAAAAGTATTTATTTTTTTAATATAGATATTTATGTCATCTAAATTACTTTGCCCCCTCCCTCTTTCATTTCAAGGGCGAAAGACGTCTTATTATACACATAGTCGAATCTAATAGTCGAATCTTTTACACAGAGATAACACCATATAGATGTGATGTATCTTTAAAAAAATAGCTAAAGAAATGTATAAACTTTGCTATGTACTTACCTGGTAGCTGAAAAGAATACTGTACACCAAAAATTATTCAAATTCATCCAGTATTTATTAAATTAAATAAAAAAAACACGATGTTTCTATCGTACGCCATTTTAAAACAATTTCAGCAAGGGAGATAACTCAAATTTAGGAAGTGGGATTTTTATGACGACTGAGAACCAAATAATTTGAGTTATCTCCCTTACGACCGATAGCGACGAGGTTTGGTGCACAAAATAAAAGTGCTCAAAATCATTTCTGCGCACATAGCTCCGCGCATAAACTCAGTTGAATTAATAAAAAAAGATAAAAACAGTTTGAGCCAATCAGAGGCGTTTCTGAATTTGTATCAACTTGTTTATTGAAAGAAAAAATCTGACCTTGTATGCACCTGATGTCGATCAAAAAGGCAGGTTCAACAAATTCAGAAAAACCTCTGATTGGCTCAAAATGTTTTTATTTGTTTTTATTAATTCATTGATGCACAAAATGACTCCAAACATAGATGTTTTCTAAATAAAACTTTTTTTTTCTTGTAGTTGTTTTTGTTTGTTGTTTTCTTTTTTTTTTGTCTTTTTAATCACTTTTGTTCGCCTCAAAAGTTGCATATTGCCACACTAGCGTAAGGGGCTACTATGATAGGAACCAGATTTATAGGAAGAAAGCCTGAGTTGGGGGTTGGACAGCAAGATGTTTGTTCACATACATTTTCGGCGGAAAGCATGATTATCTGTAATTATTCAACGGGATCCGACTGCCACGGACAACATGTACACTAGTAGTAGCTGTTTTATTGCCGCGTTATCGACGATTAAAACGAATCACCCACTTGACGTGTGTGGTAAGGTAGATGCCCCATTCCGCGGGAAGAAATAGTTTTTTTAAATATTTGAAAGACCAGATAAGCACTTCCGCAAGCTTATAATCAAGTCAAATCTGCAACGAGGTGCTACCGCTCTACGTAACAGGGTCCCACTTTTAGAAGCAGTTCACTCTTGTATTTAAGCTGGCCCGAAAAGTCAAGAGTAAGCAAATGGATCAAAGAGCCTCTTAGTGTAAGCCATGAATCAATCAATCTCTTAATATACACCATGAGTAAAAACGCCTCAGTACACAGCATGGATCAAATAGCCTCAGTACACAACATGGATCAAATGGCCTCAGTACACAGAACGGATCAAATGGCCTCATTACACAGCATGGATCAAATAGCCTCAGTACACAGCATGGATCAAATGGCCTCAGTACACAGCATGGATCAAATGGCCTCAGTAAACAGCATGGATCAAATGGCCTCAGTACACAGCATGGATCAAATGGCCTCAGTACACAGCATGGATCAAATGGCCTCAGTAAACAGCATGGATCAAATGGCCTCAATACACAGCATGGATCAAATGGCCTCAGTACACAGCATGGATCAAATGGCCTCAGTACACAGCACGGATCAAATGGTCTCAGTACACAGCATGGATCAAATGGCCTCAGTACACAACATGGATCAGTGACGCCCCGGCGGCGATTTGTAAACGAAGATTTAAAGATATAAAAAAAATACTTAATAAGAATAAATATTTTGATTGAAACGGAAAAAAGAAAAACAAGTTATTGAAATCAAAACAGAGACGCACGCGTGTACGGAAAACGGAAAGCTTGTTTTTTACGCTGCACGCATTGTGTACGTGTGTGTGAAGGAAGAGAGAGGTTGATAAGAAATATTCTCGACTGATTGTAGCAGCCGCTGCACGGCCCTCCTCCTCTCGCACCCGTAACGATTAAAATGAGAGTAGGAGGAGGAGAGAAAGAGTGACACTATAGGTTCGAATAATAAGACGGTAAGAAAGGAGGAAGGAAACAGGAGACGTAGCTCTGACGCGTCTCGGCTGGCCGTTTGCCTTACGTCATCTGCATCATTGACTATCTGAATTGACGGAAGGGAAAGAGAGCGTCTAATGCTACAGGGAGAAAAAAAGCAAGCGGGTGATCTTATAATGCGGATGAAAACGAAATAGAAAGAGAAAGAGAAATTGGGAGATGGCAGACGACACTTGTGAAAATCGCACCAAATTTTCTGAGTGTCGAAAAGATAACATCGAGGCGAAAAGTCGTAGAGAATGGAACGGCGAACGGTTGGAAGAATGGTGGTCAATCGAGCGACGAGCTGTCGGATAAGAGATCGGAGATTCTAAAATATCGTTCGCAGAATATTTGACGGATACTGAGATAAAAGAAAGAAAAATGGTTTACTGATTCGGCGATAAGATGAAAAGAAAGACATCGTAAGAAATGATCGATAATTTGTTGATGTGGGCAGAGCATTTGTTGAGTCAAGGGACTGTTATTATGATTTGAATTCACAGGAAAATTGGATATGGAAGAAAGTGAACTTTATTGTCGTGTGAACTTTAAAAAGGAACACTATATTATTATTTTGTGTTGAACCTTATTGGGCCCCCGATTTATAAAATCGGGAGACCTATGTTTTGAGACATTTCCGTCCGTCCGTCCAGATTTTTCTCCGCAACCATCCATTGAATTTCTCTGAAATTTTGCATGAAGTTGTAACTTTTGTCAGGTTAGAAAGTGACATTCTCCGATTTTTGAAAAAACATCTGGTTAGCTCCCCAGGGGGGTCAAAAGCCCCCAAAATGGCACAAAAATGACATTTTTTGCCCCATAACTTTTCATCCATCCATCGAATTTCTCTTAAACTTGGCCAAAATATGGAGGCAAGTGTTCCTAATAGAAAATAAGTAGCGCTGACCTTGGAAAAAATCTGGTTCGCGCCTCCAGGGGGTCAAAAGCCCCCAAAATGGCAGAAAATGACCCTTTCCTCCCATAACGTTTGATCCATCCATTCAATTTTTCTGAAACTTGGCCAAAATGTAGAGGCAATTGTTCTGGATATAAAATGAGCATCCTTGACCTCAGAAAAATTCTGGTTCGCGCCCCCAGTGGGTCAAAGGGGGGGGGCAGAAATGCCCCAAATTGCCGAAATTTGTTGCATTTTACACTCGCCACCTCTGAGTCACATACAGAGGGGGGCACGCATGCGCGGCTTGTTATTGTTTGAACTAAATGGAAAGGTCGAAGAAATAAGTGGAACTTGTTGTTGTTTGAATTAACCGGAAAAAACATTCAATCAAGACTTTGCATTGAATTGTTTTTGTTTGTGTGTTTGATCATTGTTTCGTTGCTACAATAAATGTGTTTATTCGTTTCATAACCATTTCCTTTTAGTCCGTATATTCTTTCCAATTGTTTCAGTATTGTGTGTTTCTCCTCTGTTAAATATAGCATTAGAATTCGGGAAATTCTTTTATAGAGCCAAGCTAACCGACCAAAATAGAATAATTATGTGTTAAGTTTGGATATGGATCCGTACATATTATCATTCTTATCCGGCACGTAACACATCAAATGGCCGTTTACACCATCATTTAAATAAATTCTTAATATACACCATGGCTCAAACAGCCATTTTGTTGCCTCTCGAATTAACAGGGTGATCGTTTTGGTAGCAGTAAACTTCTGTATATAAGCTGACGAAATAAATGTTCTGTTTGGTCAACGGTGACTTCAAAGTGAGCAGGTGGATCAAACAGACACCTTATTATATACACCATGGTTCAAACCGTCTTTTCATATAAATCATTAATAAATCAGTCTCTTGGTGCACAGCGTGGGTCAAAAAATCCTTTTAATATACACAACAGATCAAAAAGCCTTTTTATATAGACCATGGATCTAAAAGCCTTTTAATATAGACCATTGATCAAAAAGCCTTTTAATATACACAATAGATCAGAAAGCTTTTTAATATACACCATGGATCAAAAAGCCTTTTAATATGCACAATAGATCAAAAAGCCTTTTAATATACACCATGGATTTAAAGGCCTTTTAATATGTACAATAGATCAAAAAGCCTTTTAATATACACCATGGATCAAAAAGGCTTTCAATATACACCATGGATCAAAAAGGCCTTTTAATATGCACAATAGATCAAAAGGCTTTTAATATACACCATGGATCAAAAAGGCTTTCAATATACACAATGGATCAAAAAGGCTTTTAATATACACCATGGATAAAAAAAGACTTTCAATATACACCATGGATCAAAAAGGCTTTCAATATACACCATGGATCAAAAAGGCTTTCAATATACACCATGGATCAAAAAGGCTTTCAATATACACAATGGATCAAAAAGGCTTTCAATATACACCATAGATCAAAAAGGCTTTCAATATACACCATGGATCAAAAAGGATTTCAATATACACAATGGATCAAAAAGGCTTTCAATATACACCATGGATCAAAAAGGCTTTTAATATACACCATGGATCAAAAAGGCTTTCAATATACACCATGGATCAAAAAGGCTTTCAATATACACCATGGATCAAAAAAGCTTTCAATATACACAATGGATCAAAAAGGCTTTCAATATACACCATGGATCAAAAAGGCTTTCAATATACACCATGGATCAAAAAGGCTTTCAATATACACAATGGATCAAAAAGGCTTTCAATATACACCATGGATCAAAAAGGCTTTCAATATACACCATGGATCAAAAAGGCTTTCAATATACAAAATGGATCAAAAAGGCTTTCAATATACACCATGGATCAAAAAGGCTTTCAATATACACAATGGATCAAAAAGGCTTTCAATATACACCATGGATCAAAAAGGCTTTCAATATACACCATGGATCAAAAAGGCTTTCAATATACACAATGGATCAAAAAGGCTTTCAATATACACCATGGATCAAAAAGGCTTTCAATATACACCATGGATCAAAAAGGCTTTCAATATACACAATGGATCAAAAAGGCTTTCAATATACACCATGGATCAAAAAGGCTTTCAATATACACAATGGATCAAAAAGGCTTTCAATATACATCATGGATCAAAAAGCCTTTTAATATACACCATGGATCAAACAGATGTTTAGTAAACACCATTGTGGAATCAGGCTCTTACTGTACACCACCGTTTAAACGGCACCTTAATAAACACAATGCTTCAAACAGCCTCTTAACATACTCCATGGTTCAAGGGTTAGGGTTAGTGTTCAAGGTTAAATAATCGCTCAGTCTCTTGCTTTGAAGACGGCACATGATGACAATGATGATGATGACGATAACGATGATGACGATTATGATGATGATAATGATAATTAAACATAAATATTTAACCGGATTTTTTCCGATCCAAGAACAAGAAAACAAATGAATTAATCGGATGAATTTATGATAGGCGCAATGTACTGTGAATGTCGAATTCCGAAAGAATATCCAGGGGCTCTTTTTTTATCCGGCCACGACTGAAAAGTAAAAATACGAATGAAAAATTATTAGAAATACCTTAAATTATGATTTCAATTATCCATTATCAAGAATTTCATTTAAAATCACAAACAGTAAAAATGGTCATCTAACTTCATTAAAAATCTTGTGAAAAACTAATGAAGCAATTTAGGAGAAATCAGAATAACGGATCAAGAGAATAACTGATTAACGGAATAAATTAATAAAGAAATAACATCAATGGAATAACAGATTAACGGAATAACAGCTTAATGGAATAATATATTAATGGAATAACACATTAATGGACATTAAAAAATGCATAACTCTTTTCCGAATAAAATCGAGACTTGAAGAAGAAAGAAAAGACGAAATATTATAAAAAGAAAACATTATTAATAATGGCTTACCTTTTCTGGACAATAAACAGAAGGGCCCGGTTTTTCGCCGCTGTCTACTGGCATATATGTTCTTGAGCGTAAAGTGTAGATTGGGGGTTTGGGCAGATAGGCGTAATAGCTTGCTAGCTTATAAGCGGACGGACCAGGAGTCTGAGGAGACAATAAAAAAAGAATGTGATATTATTTCATCGATTGACTTCATTTAATAAATAGTCTAGGGTGAGTCAAGGGTTTTGCAATATTTGGGAATCGCATTTTCGTTTGGAAAACTGTCGAACGCCGGATTTTTCTCTGTGGCTTGGAGCACAGAATCGGAATAGACGGTGTTACGTCTACTTTACTCCACCTGTTCGTTGAGCGGCTTGAACCCTGAGCGAAATGTTTTAACCATCTTTTACGGTATATGTAGAGTCAGAGGTAACCGGATAGTGAAAACATTTTTAGTTCAAATACGAACAATATTTATTAATATTTAGGTAATGCATTACATTGTATATGAAACAAATTCAATTTATTTGATGAACCATTAAATGTACATCATGGAAAAGCTTTGTGCAAATCAATTAGACGAAGTGTTGACTTTGGTGCATTTACAAATTCTATGAAGAAGAGAATTGAATACAAGTCGGCACAAGTACGCATGGAATTCTGTCGAAGAATTTATAATTGTATAAGTTCAAGTGATCACCGTGAAATATTCTTATAACCTATCTTTGAGGTATGGCAAGTTCTTGTGAAGCTCGTCTTGTGTATCTAGCTCATCTTTCGAGAATTACTAACCCGGGAAATATAGTTTTGTTCAGGATGACCCCTTAAAAATGCAACTCATGGAATCTTAAATAAAATTCACAATCTATTCTGCACTCCAACCATATTTAGTTCAAATAAATTGAGACTATGTTTGACAAATGTTTAGTCATGAATGTCCGACAGGCTTTGTTTTATTGTAATTCAATGACATGCGGGGACATTTTCGTGATTGTTGCATTAGTATGAAGTATGATCTTGGATGAGTTAACGGTTAGGGTTAGGGTTTAGGGTCAGGGTTTAGAGTTTATGGTTTAGGGGTAAGGTTTAGGGTTTAGGGTTTAGGGTTTAGGGTTGGGGTTGGGGTTGGGGTTGGGGTTAGGGTTAGGGTTTAGGGTTACTGAATCTTTAATCTCACCCCCACACAAAACTAAGTTTTATCTGTGGGGTTATTACAAAGATAATATCTATCAAAACAATCCCCAGACTATATCTAACTATACATGACTTTCTGTAAAATAAAACTGTCATAATCATATAAGTTCAGGTTACGACATAATCACGTTGACACACCGGTTCCCGTTAGATCACCGAAGTTAAGCGACGTTGAGCCTGGTCAATACTAAATGGGTGACCATTTTGAAATACAAGCTGCTGTATGTGCTCTCCTCTTATCTCAACATTGTTTCCAGTCGTCCTGGATTTCTCCTTGCCACTGAACTCAAACAGTGCCGATTCAGGAGATGTATGGTTGGGGATCGCGAAACCTTTGCTTCAAAATAACATGCGCAGCTACCCTTACAGGGGTTATCCATTGTCTCTCAAGACAAGACGGGGGCCATTATAAGTTCAGGTGAGCATTGTGTAACATTCTTGTAATTTATCTTTGGGATATGGCAAATTCTTATGAAGCTCGTCTTGTGTATTTCCGCGGACTGTGAATAAAATTAGCTTCAAAAACCTATCTCTGTTCAATTGAAGAAAAAAACAGACGTTGGTCTTCCTGATCGCACTTGAAAGTTAGATGAAAGACTTAGCTGCAAACAAATTGTCTTGGAAACGATCGTACGCCATATAATCATTGTATTTGAATTCTTGGTACTGATATAAATAATGTTCAAATTTTGTTGATCTCAACTCACTTTATGCATATTTTTTCAAACTATATACATATATATATTTATTTATTTTATACGTACATAAAAGTAATCCATGGACACGTGTTTCTGGCTCACAGCCGTCATCAGCATGACTAACTTAGACAGAGATCGAACCTTCGATGTAGATGTCTATAGTCCAGCGTTCTACCACTGGACCAAGACGCTCTGTACGATTTTTATCACCTAAATATTTAATGTATTTTTATGTAATCATTTTTATTGGTGATTGGCCGTTGTCAACAACTCGGTAAATCAGCGAGAGATTAATTCTATTTAAAGGCAGCTGTCGTAGAGAGTTCGACTTTTGAAAGGAACATTGTATTTAAGCCACGATGATGGCTGTGTTAATACTAATCGCTACAGACCCCGGGTTTGTTTGGGGTGACAAATAATTAATTATAAATGTTTGTGTTTTTATCTACATACGTATACGTTTCATCCTTTTGGGAATCGTCAATGTAGAGAAGAAATATTCACACTAGTCGCCGGGTTCGACCCCAGAACACGAGTTATATTTCATACTCTAATTCCAATTTCTTTGTCCTCACAGCCATTGTCAATAACTCGGTAAATCAGCGAGAGAGTAATCCTACTTAAAGGCAGCTGTCGTAGAGAGTTCGACTTTTGAAAGGAACATTATATTTAAGCCACAATGACAGCTGTGTTAATACTACTCGCTATAGAGCCCGGTTTAGTTTAGGGGCGACAATATATATATATATATATATATATATATATATATATATATATATATATATATATATATATATATATATATGTGTGTGTGTGGTTGGGAGAAAAATGGTAAATGGGTTGGGAATAGGGTAGGAAAAAATGTCAATGGAGTTGGGAAATAAGATTGGGAGAAAATTTTCAATGGGGTTGGGAACTAGGGTTGGGAGAAAAAAGGTAAATGGGGTTGGGAAATGTTTTGTCATGGTCGAAATTTTTACATAATATCGACTTCCGATTTTCCAAATTTGATATATTAATCTGAATAAATGTAATGGTTTAAAGCGATGTTTTAAAATAGTGCCGAGGAAATTTTTTTTAGTAAAAAACTTTGAATGTCATGTTTTAAAGCGATAATAAGGAGTTTTGAAATAGTGCCGAGCGGAATTTTTTTTTTTTTAAAGAACATTAATAATTTATGCAATGTATTTTTACGTTTTATTTTCATTGTGGATGGCGAACGGACGGACGGACGGACGGGCGGACGGACGCACGGACGGACGGACGAACGGACGGACGGACAAAATCCCTATTAAATAAGATAGATTAATTCTGGAGGACTCAATACAAGATTGGAAATAATTCTTCTATTTATGTATTAATAAGAGCTAAAATATATAAAGATATAAAGATAAATTTGAAACCAATACTTCTTTCAAAAGATTGAAAATTTAATATTCAGGGGAAGTCACTCTAAACGCTTGATTTGTAATTATCTCCCTTTAATTTATAGACGCAAGAAACTTATTTTCTCAGTTTGTCACGCTACACGACAAACGTGATAGGAGTTGAGATTGCAAATCTCTTTTGCCTCAATCTTTTGTATCGGGAATAAAGTCCTTCGTTGAAAATCAGAATCTACCTTATAGTATATATCGAACACAGACGACTGACGTAACTAATTATTATAAGATCTTACGAAAGTGAAAAGTTTGCGTTTTGTTTATCTATTTTTTCTTTCTTTAATTTGTTTAGATATCAGGTGGCAGCAAGTCCTCCGTTTTAATTTCTCTCTATTCCCCAGCTTAAAAAAAGGAAGGCACTTGTGCAGATGCGGTACACGAGCCGAAATTTATTTTAGAAGAGTTCCAATGGTGTAAGAAGGGGCAGACAACTCTCTTTTTTTAGTACATAATTTCTAGCTTCTCCGAAAATGGACCCTGTTGTTGTTAATCCAAACAAGAGGACTGTTCGTTTTGTTGGTTTTGAAATGAAAAAATATATTGTTCATTTTCCAAAATTCTATTTTCTTCAATAAATGTTCTATCAATATACTGTTGATTTTCACAAATTGCGTACTAAAAAAAGAGAGTTGTCTGCCCCTTACACCATTGGAACTCTTCTAAAATAAATTTCGGCTCGTGTACCGCATCTGCACAAGTGCCAAAAGGAATTGTAAATATTGGGGGTTAATAATCGAGTTAATGCCTTATAAGTAGTCCTAAGGGACCCGCCTAAACAAAAAACAATAAACAAAAAACTTCCGTTTTAGAAAAACGAGTCTTCATTTGGGTACTGGTACAGTTTGTGATCCATGCTAAAACCGACTTTTTGTTGGCATTTTCCGGCGGTTTACGTAAACAGCCGAAGATGCCGAATAGAAACGTCTCGGCCTCAAAATCAAAACGAAGCGACGCATGAAAAAATAATGAAACAACATTTAAAGCCAGAAAAGAAAAACACTCACCGTATCTAAAATTTTATGAAAATATATTTAGTTTTTGACGAAGAAAATATTATTAAACAATTGTTATAATGTATCTTTTTGTTTTTTACAAGAAAGTTTTTGTTTTGTTTTTTGTTTTGTTTTTTCATGAGAAAGGTAAGGTTTGTTTAGTTATTATTTGTTTTTGTTTGTTTTTGTTTCGATAACATTTTTTTTTGTGTGCTGGTACAGCTTTTGGACCAAACCTGCTAGGTTAGGGTTAGGTTAGGGTTATGTTAGGGTTAGGTTAGGGTTAGGTTAGGGTTGGGTTAAGGTTGGGTTAGGTTAGGGCTATGTTAGGGTTATGTTAGGGTTAGGTTAGGGTTAGGTTAGGGTTATGTTAGGGTTATGTTACAGTTATGTTAGGGTTATGTTAGGATTAGGTTAGGGTTAGGGTAAAATAAAAACAGTGTTTTTTACATTTATTTTGTTTAGGGTCAGGGGTTAGGGTGAAAAAGAAAAACAGTGTTTTACATTGCTTTTAGGGGCGGGGGTTACAGTGAAAAAAAACAACTTTTTTTACATTTTTTAGTCCTTCGAGGTACTGAATCGTCTGCCCTAAAAAGCTGAAATTCATTATCGCTTTAATCAATTGTTTTAACTTAATTCATTTTACGATATACTCAATTCGCAATTGTAAATTGTCGCCTGCAGCAATCTGATTGGCTAAACGCGTCGGCATCTTCCGGCTGTTTATGTAAACTGCCGGAAGATTCCGAAAAAAAAGTCGGTTTCAGCATAGGTCGCAAACTGTACCAGTACCTTCATTTGTTTTTTTTTTTGTTTTTTTCTTTGCAGTATAGTACAGTACCAAAAATATGATATCATACTTATACATGTTGTTCCATACTAAAGCATATTTAAAGTATTTTTTAATTAATATCAAGAACGACTACATCAATCTACGCGTTTAGTGCTGAAATTAATATTTCAAACTTATGCATGACAGACAGACAGACAGACAGACAGACAGACAACCAGGTAGACAAAGACTTTCTTATAGATATGCGGACGCATCTATTAATTATATGTTCACTAATACCTTATGAAAAATGTATGAATCTTTATATCCTCCATCCAGCTAATGATTAGATAGTAGGCCAGACTAGACTCTCAAGACTTGATTGTGCAACCAGTATAGGAGAAGGAAAATTGCGAAATAACACCAGTATTTCTCTGTTTATCTCAGTATTGTTTCCAACCGTCTTGAACTTCTTGCAACTAGACTCAAGCAATGCCGGTTCTTGAGAGATGCGATTGGGTATTTCGCAAATCTTGCTGTGACAACCTTCACAGTGGGTATCTATTGTATCTTGAGATTTTTATTTTCAAGTTTAAATGCGTCGAAAATGATATTTCAAATTTAATCCCCAATAAGAGACGGACTGGTCCACTGACGAACGGAGCCTCTTTTACGGACTTTTGAGCTAAACATTATTGATGTGTGCTTTAACTATGGAAATGTTTGATCAAAACCGATGACAAGTAGACAGAATCAAACGCTGACCACTGAACAATGTTATAGGTTATCTTTCTTGTCGTCTGTTTTGATCTTGCCGGATTCAAGAACAAGAATTCATCTAGTCTGGTGGAGCATCAAGCTTAGTGCCGTTACTTGAGGTAGCATCACTAGGAGAAGGTTCATCATTCCTTGCATGAGCCAGTGTGTAGCCATGCTGAGGGAATCTTATTTGGGCTTCGAATACTATGTTATTTTGAATATTAATTCAGGGTTTACTTATAGGGCAAAGTATCCTCATGTCAGGGTATTCTAACAAACCACTGTACAGAGAGACCGAACGCTGGTCGATATATAAAGAAACATATATTGACAAATATATATAGTAGAAAATGTCTTGCAAATAAGTTAACGTTTTTGAAGCTTCACTGGGATAGAAAGTCCACATTTCTTTGTCGGCCGTATAAGCTTAGGTTCGTTTTGACGTCGTCCGCGACGACACTGGAACTATGTGTACCGGCGCTTGCATTGCTGACTTTTGGAAGGAGATCGCGGGCCGTAGTGATAAACGAAATCTCAGAATTACTATATTTTGTTTACATGAATAAATTGTACAAAAATTGCATTGAACACTCTACAAATCTGATTTTTTTTTCTCAAGAGACTTCTGTATGTGATGTTATAAAAGGTGCCGACGAAGAGCCCTTTTGGAATCATAAAAAATAATGACGGGGGAAGTAGCAAGTTGATCCAGCATTCGTTTTGATACACCTCACATAGGTTCTCTGTTTCATGCCCTTTCCTCGTCTCTCGTTTCCTCTTTGCCTCTCTCTTTCTCTTTTCTATTTTTATCTCAGGCCAAGGATTTGAAATTTATAGTTAAAGAAAAATGAAATATACATGCATCATCGCTCGCTGATATTCATACATTTTTATCCCACTGTAAATCTTAATTGAAACCTACTTTTACGTCTATGTCACAAAATGATATGAGTTTTACTGGGAGGTCCGCGGGCCGGATTGCAATAATAAAGCATAGCAGGGTGGCGGGCCGGACGCTAAGCGTTAGCGGACTGGATGTGGCTCACGGGCCGGGGTTGCCCGCCCCTGTAACTAGACAATTCAAGCAACGTTGCTGCATGGCTAACAGGTTTCCCGTCATACTTACCCAGGTTCCGAGAATGAAAGATGGCAATAATAATAAATATTGTGTATGCCTAATCAATGGCCTTCTTTTGTCTTGGGAGTCAGTAGATACACACTATAAAAGTGTTTGCACAAGGAGTCTACAGCGAAGCAATAGTCTTGAAATCTCGAAACGCACATTTCTTGAACCGGCATTGCTTAAGTCTAATGGTAAAATGGTAAGGAAAGACATTTTTCATCTTGAGTGTTATCATCACAACGTTTCGGCCGATGTAACCTCTGGCCTTCTTCAGGTGTATCTCTTCGAACTCGGGAATATTTCTGTCGAACTCGGGAATCTGGACGGAATTTCGAACCGAACCCTTTATTTTATCCACGGGAGTTGCATGCTCTTGTTCTGTCAGCCATGACTGAAAAAAGTCTTCAGTAATTCGCAATTCTTCGTATCGCTCGCACCGAGGATTGAACCTTCAACCTTCAGATGACTATCTCTTAAAACTGAATGTAACTTAGTACTATATCCACTGCGCCACTCATGATGAGAAATGTAGTCCGAATAACCAAAATGATACAAATTATCAATCCTCATCTAAAAAATTATGAAATAGAAACGTTCAGAACAATCAACAAACTGATGATATTTCAGAGTTTTCCTTCTCCTAGACTAGTTGCACAACCCCAGCTTGAGAGTCTAGTTCATCCTACTAGTTAATCTATAGCTGGAGGGAGGATATATGGATTCATACCTTTCACAAGAGAAGAAGTGAAAGTGATGCAGCAGCGCGAACAGAACTCGAACCCGCCACGCCGAACTCACAACAACGCGATACTCTCGCTTGTGCATATATATCAATGACGTGAGTTGTCGTTTGACAGAACGCTTAAGCCTAGATTACGGCCCTTGTATGCCAGTTTTTTTTTTTACCTTGCCTAGGGGGCGCTTTTGCTTTTGTTGTTGTTATGAATAAAGAGAAGCAGTTCAGCGGTTTGCAGAACTTGCTTTGTCTTAGCATAAAACGCTAACCATGTTTAGTTTGTGTTTTCATTCTAATCGAGACATACTAATAGATATACACATTAACAACAGAAAAAAAATACAACATCCGAAAATATAACTTAAGTTCAAAACATATAAAAAGAGTAATAAATAAATAAATAAAGAGTAAGCGATCTTTTAAAGTACAAATACCCGTAGAAGGACAATAAGCAAAAGTCCTTTTGCCGGTTACACGACTCGGCGTCATATGTTCTAAGAGATGTCAAGCTTCAATAGAATCCGGTGGACAGTCGGCCATGTTGTAATGTCCACCCTTCAACAAGTATCGTAAAATGTTTAAGTTTAACTTTGAAAAAAAAAAGGCAACACAACAAGCCAAAAACGACACCTGTTTACTGTATGCTAATACTACCGAGCCAACTCTTCCGTAACTTCTCATCGAATATTCCTACGAATTTTTCAACACAACGCAGGTGCAAATAATCTCGTCAATCAAGACCATGCAGCCGAGTAGCCAAAGTTGTCAAGCCTAAAAATCGGATGCTAAAATCGAACGACGGTTCGTTCTTGACATTAATGACTACACTTTTGGGGGGTTGGTGGGGGTCTACACACCTATAATGTAAGTGCATATAGGCTGCTCATGCATACCTGAATGCACTGATATGTATTTTGTTATCTACATGCAAATAGCTATAATGTGAAAGAATAGCATCGTTCTTACCTTTGCGTGGTCCTCAGCAAAATTACCAACTGTTGCACGACCCCGCATTGAATAAATTGGCGCTTGTTTCTTTGTTCCTTCTATTGTCCTTCCAGTCAGTGGGGGCATCTTATAAACGTTTGGACCTGTGGAAAAGAAGAAGAAGAAGAAGAAGAAGAAGAAGAAGAAGAAGAAGACGATGATAATGATGATTCTATGTTTACTTTGGAAAATAAGTTTGAATTTTACCATTTCTCTCTCTCTCTCTCTCTCTCTCTCTCTCTCTATATATATATATATATATATATATATATGTGTGTGTGTGTGTGTGTGTGTGTGTGTGTGTGTGTGTGTGTGTGTGTGTGTGTGTGCGCGTGTGTGTATCTAGGAAGCATCTTTTCTTGCAGGCAAGTATTGTTGAATATAAGAGACAACTCATGTCTAGATATCCTTTGGTAGATCCTTTCAATAGTCCGAATTAGGATCTTAGTTTCTGAGGCGAATTGGCTGATGAATTTGCCATAGTTCGGATTTGTCTCCCAAGTACTTTCGGACCCATCTGGCTCCATTTTCGGAGACAAATCCAAACTATGGCAAATTCATCAGCCAACTCCCCTCTGAAACTAAGATCCTGATTCGGACTATTGAAAGGATCTACCAATAGATATCTAAACATTCGTTGTCTCTTATATTCAACAATATATATATATATATATATATATATATATATATATATATATATATATATATATATATATCCAAGGTTGTGAAAAGTTCCGGTCTAGGAGATAGAGATATTCAAATCCACGGTAAAAGTTCGTTGACAATGAAATGAATCACCAAAAGAATGGGATAATTAAACTAATATATATATATATATATATATATATATATATATATATATATATATATATATATTAGTAGTAAGTTTTTGAAAGGCCGTGGGCAATGCAAATTCCGGGTAAGATGCAAGTTGTAAGGAACAAAAACAATAACAATAAATCGAATACGAAATATGACTTACTATTTATTTTTCCTTTTTTCCTAAAATCTAACATAACAGCAAGAGTGTTTTTAGCTGTTCGTGTGATGTCCGGGTGATTAAAAATCACTATTTAATATTTCGGGAAAAGAGACTTCCCTATGTCAAAAATAATTAAACCAGAAGAAAAATTTCTCCGACTGTGCAGAGAATCCTACAAAACAAAATGTCTGCCAGATGTAGACTGCAGCGAAAGCGAAAACAGTCTCGCAGGGAATGTAAATTAAATTTTATTTTAGGGTTATGTTACATATATGATTTGGTGTTCAAAAATATTTGTGTAATGTTGGTTAAGTGTATGGTGCTCGATAAACTGTTTTTTTTTTTTAAATTTTTATTAAGTTTATATTTGATTATTTACTTTTATTTCAGTGTGTTTTATCTTCATATTTTTTATTTTTT
>OY744538.1:19513601-19516101 GCA_963556195.1 Sepiola atlantica
GTTAAACTCTCCACTTAAGACTACTATGTTGGTTCCTAATAACAGTTGACTTTTTACGTCTCAGTTGCAATATACCTTGTTTGGGATGGATGAAAGAATTTGTAAATACCAAGCAAACGATATAAAAGAAAACGAACGTAACGACAACAATAGCAAATATTTTTCGATCATATTTTTTAACGAAATTTTACTATATATATATATATATATATATATATATATATAGTCTCGGAAGTTTCTCAACCATTAAAACTATATAAGGAAGAAAAAAAAAACATTTTAGTCCCAAGTCGTTCAGTAGAAAATAACTCATGTAAGTCAATTTATTTTTTGTAGTTACTATATTTGTTTGCTTCCAAAAATTGAAATATGTTTTGAAGTGTATCAATGTCCATCCTACCATTGTTTTTGGTGTTGGTTTCATCGATACTTGAACACTTTTTGAATAAAGTTTCGCTTTGATAGTGTACAGTTTTTATTTCATAACAATCTCTGACGTCTAGAGCTTTTTTACTGCCTTAATTTGTTCAAGTATGTTTTAAAATTCTCCGAGAAACACGTGTTAGCTATTCTTTGCTTCGAAACTGACATAAAATCACAGTATGATACAGCGATACAGCTTTGATATGTATATTATAGTCTCGGAAGTTTATCATCCATTAAATCTATATAAAGAAAAAAAAACATTTTCGTCCCAAGTCGTTCGGTGGAAAATCACTCATGTAAGTCAATTTACTTTTTGCAGTTACTATATTAGTTTCTTCCAAGAATTTACACTAGCCTTAACATTATTTAAGAGGTCATCAATTGTTTACCATGAAAAACTGTTTCGGGAATTTAAGAACAAAACAGTATTTTATTTCATGGCTTCCCAGCAGAGTTTATCAGACCCCACTTCCCTTAAAAGACAAAAACATAAACGTTCCGTATATTAGATCTAAGTTTTGTTCCAGATAAATGTTTAGCTAACTTATATTAGTTATTAAAAAAAGCCCTCCTTACCTGTGTTGTTCGTCTGTGTCTAATAGAATGTATCCGTTAAGTACACAAATGTCGCTGTATTTTAAAGTGTTCGGACGAATCGATTACACTAATTTTTTAGGTGAATTTATAGTTTAATGTGTTTATATATATCTCACTCTCTCTATATATATCTATATATATACCAACATGTACCAACATTTTTAAAAGGTTTTTTCAACATCTATTTATTATTTTATTATTTTATAATTTTATAATTTTATATAACGCGTTTTAAGCGTGGTGCGCTCTCGTCAGATATGTAATTTGAAACACTTCAAATCAAAAGACATTTCTTTAAATGGGTTTACATATCTGATGAGAGCGCATCACGCTTGAAACGCGTTATAAAAATTATAAAATTATAAAATTATAAAATAACAAAATAATAAATAAATGTGGAAAAAAACATTTTACAAATGTTGGTAGCCTTACTCCTTTACATATATACTTGGAACTGCACTGACACTGCACTACCCTCTTATATATATATATATATATATATATATATATATATATATATATATATATATATATATATATATTTCATGATTTTGGGGGAGTACCAAATTTTATTATTGCAAGCATGAAGGGAAGACGAATTCTATCGTTCATGATTAAAAGTTAATCAAGAGAAAATAATGACAGCCTTTGTTAAGAGAGGGCGAAACCGATCGGCTGGCATTTTTTCTCTTGATTAATTTTTAATCATGAACGATAGAATTCGTCTTCCCTTCATGTTTGCAATATATATATATATATATATATATATATATATATATATATATATATATATATATATATATATATTGCATTCCATAGACCGTGGTGAATTAATCCAAAACCATACTTTTCATTTGGTTTTTAAAACTTCTTTATTTCTGTATTTCGCTAAGTTTGTTTTTTCATCTCTCATAAAATGAGAGATGAAAAAACAAACTTAGCGAAAAAGTAATTTACTCAAATTTAATATTAACTCCTATCCCTTACGCGCGTTTCATGGCAAAATTAGGATAAGTGTATTTGGTTTTCAATTAGTCCAATTTTTTCAATCTTCAGAGGGTTGCAATATATGTTGTTGAGTAGCGAAAGAACATGCCATAACAAAAATACCGGAGGGAAAATACGGTGAAAATCCAAGTTGATTTCTGATAAAAAAAAATTCGGTAAACTTAGGTATATAAAGGCAAAACACTCACTTGGGAAAAAGGTGATCACTTCACACAAAAAAATAAAGGAAAAATAAAATATTCCACCCCCAATAAGATTTTCATATTCGAGAAAACACACGAATCAGATTTCTCAAATCAGATATTATAAGGACTATAATTTTTTTTTAATATATATTCTTTGTAAAAACACATAAATACATATATAAAGGGAGTTTGAATTACCTACTAGACAATATCCTTGATTGTCTTCGGTCTCTCTGTACAAGGGTTTGTCAGGATAACCTGACATGAGGATACTTCTCCTACAA
>OY744538.1:19523601-19555301 GCA_963556195.1 Sepiola atlantica
AAGTTAAAATTTAAGAGAGTCATTTACACCGTTAAGTCTGGCGTCACTTCTACAAGACAAGGAAGGATTGTTACGGGGGAAAAAAGGTTAATACCTTTTATTTGTTTAAATCTCTGATGAGGCTTGTTGAATCAAGCGAAATTATTACATTCAAAAAAGTAAAGATGAAAAAAAAATTATATTATTTTATTTTAATAAAATATCTGCATCTAACACATGATTTTTTGAAGGCATTTTGCCTCTTTATTTAAGTTTTATATATATATATATATATATATATATATATATATATAATTATTAATGACAATATATGTATTAGCATATACTATCAGTGCCCTTTTACTTTGCAGTCTCCTTAAAAGATTCAGCTCGATGATTGTCAATTAGTGATATCAGAGCAAATATAAGTCAGTTCATATTATATTCCAATAACCATGGTTTTATTTTATTATTTTTATTTTTTCACATTTCCAAAAAACATAACATTTCTGTGAGATATATTTTTTTACGGTCCGTTTCATTTGTCTTGTGTCAAACAACGTGTTATGTCAATATCTTCTCTGCAACATTACAAAATCATCAGAAAAAATTCACAAAGAGTAAAAAGTTTTGGATTAAAGTGTCTTGAAAAAAACCTACACTATACTGTGGTTTATTTTTGGGTAAAACCAAACAAAAAACAAAGAAAAAGAGCAAACTCACACGTGGAGGAACCCACTAAAACACCATTTTGAATTTTTCGTTCAAAGCTAGTACATCCTAAAAATTGTGCGGACATTTATAATTCAGTAATATTTCTTAAAATAGTTAATAAGTTCTATAATTTATTTATAAAAATTCTAATTCACTTGAGGGTAATTTTTTTACTTACTAAAATTATATCGATTAGCCTTCAGATGTCTATTTAGGTCATTTGGATACGAAACTCTTTTAAGTTCAACAGTTTAGAACTAGTTTCATAGACTCAGCCATCTATTCAAGCAACTATTAAGATTGTTATACTTCCGTGCTATTGTGGAAGATATTTAGTACTTATTTATAAATCGTTTCAGTCAATAAGCTTAATTACCCAGAATTCTTCACTTAAGTAGTAAGTTTCTATTAAATGCGAAACTATATATATACAAGAACAAGAAGTGTTCCCTGCCTGGAATTTGAGTTACAAGTTTTACCAGATTTCTAACACTTTCTACTCCTTCGATAACCGTTGCAAGTCTTTTTGCGTTATCACAACAGGATTCACCATTGATTTCTCGCTGACAACGGCCGTTGGTTTTCTCTAGAATTTTAATAGCATTAAGACTCCCCAATGTACTTTCCACACCGTTCCGTGGCAGAGTGGTTGTTCTTCCCCTTCTAGGTCATTCTATCCTCCTTGATCCTTCATGAGCATATATATATATATATATATATATATATATATATATATATATATATATATATATATATATATATATATATATATATATATATATATATGGCTATGGTTCGTTCGAAAAGAAGAACAAAAACATTCTTTTACGTCATTATCGCACCACATCTTTTGAATTCTAACGACGATGTTTCGTTTGAGAAAAAAAACAACCTTTTCACGTAACGAACGCACCAAATATTTTTTAATATTGCACTTGTATGACTTGTTAGAAAGTATTGAAATGAAGACAAAACATTGATGAATATATAAATTTTTTTTTGTTTTTTCATTTCCCATATATATATATATATATATATATATATATATATATATATATATATATATATATATATATATATATATATATATATGTATGTATATATATATATATATATATATATATATATATATATATATATATATATATATATATATATATATATATAGTACATTATTGTCTTAGTTTCCGTAGATGTAAATCCGTTAAACTCAAGTATATATATATATATATATATATATATATATATATATATATATAATCCAGCTAAAACATCCACAGGATAGTAATCCAAAGAATTTCAACCCAACCGGGTTTATAAAAAGTGGTCAACATCAAATAGAGCTTTTATATATGATTATTTTTTATTTACACAGATTTTGTACATGTCCGTGTAAATAAAAATAATATATATATATATATATATATATATATATATATATATATATATATATATATATATATATATATATATATATATGGGAAATGAAAAAGAAAAAACAAGGGATATTTTTTTATATATTCATCAACGTTTCGTTTTTATTGTAAGACTTCCTCAGGATGATACTTTTAAGAAAAATGTCATGCAAGTACATCACGTCGGATTACTCTCATCCTTCCTTTCTCATATATATATATATATATATATATATATATATATATATATATATATATATATATATATATATATATATTGCTCGATTTCTGATAAAGCTTTTGCGATACTCAGTACTATGCGAAAATCGAACCTAGCTATTTATTAAATAGTAAGACAAATCGCCGGTCAACTAGCATAGGGGAAAAAAACAACATCTCATTGTCTGCTAGTCGCGACGTTGCTTCTTGTCGACTTGCCGGCTCCTGATGAAAAGAGGTTTAGTTATTTCGCATATAAACTCCTGTTCGCGCAGGCGCACACTTTCTAGGGTTTTGTTTATCAGAATAATTTTTATTTTTATGTTTTCTTTTTTAATATCGAAAAGTTGAAGACTAGACTCCGTCTCTATAACGCGTACTGCGTGTCCATCATGCTCTACAATAGCAACAGCTGGGCAATAACAAAAGCCATGCTTGACAAGCTGGATGCGTGCCACCGCAGACACCTCCGTTCTATCACAGGTCACTGTTGGCCGAAAAAACTTATCAGCAACAAGGCACTATGCAACGAAAAACCCTTCTCCACAAAGGTCGCTGAACAAAGATGGTCTATGTTAGGCCATGTCCTACAATGGACCCTGACACTCCCGCATAGAGGGCACTAGACTTTGCCGTTACTGGCTCGCAAGCCTACCAACCGTGACTAGGACAGCACTGGATAAATCTGCTGGGCACACTACGTGCTGACCTCAAGCAGACGGGACTAGGACCACTACGTACAGCGAAACAACTTCATTTCCTACAACAACTTGCGCATGACAAGCCCAGATGGCCTGGGACTAGCATTGAGGACTGATTGCAGCTACTGGATGTCATTTGACTACTGTAGCCACAGAACACAGTTTCTAATAATAAAAAATCGAAAAGAAATCAAATCTGGAAAATGGTAAAAATTTCGCCTTCCGTCTTCACGAACATTAAAAGAGAAAGATGGAATAGTTTTGAAAGACTTACCTTCTAATGTCTTTTCTGCACGTTAAAAGGATCTGTATTTCTATGTTGCTGAACGAAAATTAAATCTGACAACTGCACGAAAAATCGGTCATCTGCTTTCCGATCATGAAAGAGAGAAACTGAAGAGGTCGACCGATTTTGACGTCATTTCATTGATTACGTCAGGTCATCTGAACACATAGATATTAAACACATGTTTATATAAATTGCATGGGGTGGGACATTGCTTCATTTTTCTGACATTTCTCCTATTTATCTACGTCCCACAAAGTAGAATGTGACACAAGGTCGGAAGGTGGGAATTTTCACTCTTGGCATTTCTTGGCATTTTTGCTAAGATCAAAGTGTAGTATCTGTTCCGATGGATACTGCACCCCATAGACTGATATTGTCTTGGCCTTCGGGGCTTGATTTACGCCTGTCTATGGGTCTGTCCTGTGCAGTTCTAGGAGGTCCGCCCTCTTAGGCATTGCCTCCCCTCTTTGGAGAGGAGTAAGTTTATTGCTTACTGCCTGAGGCGCCCTTACCGGGGAATGCCGACGGGGCTGCCCAGGCAATTTTTAATGGCCAGAATGCTCACCTTCTCGGGCGCTGGCTTTTCAAATCCCACTTTCCGACCTTGTGTCACATACACCTATTGTGGGTAGGTGTTGAATAAACATTTGTCTGCCCCTCGGGATTGAATTAGAGTGGTTGATCTATTGCTTCTGCTCAGTGCTCAAAGGGCCATCCTCCCGGGAATTACATCACACTTTCGGAGATGGCGAAGGGGTTAGTTCCTCATCTACTCCCTTAATAAAAGAAATGGTTGTCGCTGATCGTCGCTGATCGTCGATTGCCCACCGGGAAATGCCGAAGGATCCGGTTCAGGAAATGTCGAGCCTACATGACGTTCGACCGTATGTCAAAAATGGCCCTCCTGGGGAGGTTGGTAAATACTAGTGATGGGACGATTCCAATATTTTTCTTGATTCCGATACAATTACCGATTCCGATTTTTTTTTAATCTCTAAATATTTAACTATAAAGTTGTAGTTATATTTTTTTTTTTTTTTTGCGGATTACCGTAAAATCACATTTAAAATATGCATATATTATTGCAAACTCAAAAATACATTTGTGGGGTTTGATCTATCGATTTTAGTTTTGCTGGTAGTTTAAAAACAATAAAATCAATATTTATCATTTATCATTAGCACCATTGTTTTTTTTTGTAAACTTAATTGTTTCCAAAAAAAAACAAAAGAAAATTAAAAGAATTGTTTTTGGAATCGGAAAATAGGCACAAATTTTTCCGATTCCGATACCGATTCCGATTCCGATACCGATTCCGATACCCTCAAAAGTTCCGATTTTCCGCTTCTGATTAGTAAATACGTGTATAAGTGTCCGAAGAGGCTATCTTTATAGATGAAGACAATGTTTTATGGGTGGATTTGAGCGGCCATAAATATCCCTATGGCCACACAAAAAATAAACCCGCCTAGTGTCAAATACGTCCCTCGTGAGAAGCAGATAGAAAGCAGTTAGAAAAGATGGAAGCCTCAAATGTTCCCATCGACAACAATTTTGATTTACCCCTGTCTTTGAAGATGTAGTATCTGTCTATCTGAAGCCGAAACTATACTATTACTTCTAATGATCTATATATTAATACGATAGCGTGTGTGTTCGTGTGTCACGCTTACATCAAAAGCTCTGCGCATGCATGCCGCACCTAGATTTGGAAAAGCATTCAAGTCACCTAATTTTCGTAATATTGTCAAGTATTTCCCTTTGCCGCAACGGTTAGCGACGTAGAATTTTGACGTCGGTTTTTGACGTCGGCCCGACTGGTTTATAGTTCGATCCCAACCAACCTCTAAGATTGTTTTTTCCACATCGAAGGCGGAGAGGGGGGTAGGGAGGGGACGACCGGGAAGACACATATTAATACAATAGCGTGTGCGTTATTTTGTGTGTCACGCTTACATCAAAAGCAACGACCTTCCGAATCTGTGTATGCTACTCATGAATTGGAACGAAATTTAATTTAATCTAAAGCATTTACAAAGTAAGGTATAGGTTAGGAACAAGATAATTAGTATTTAAAACATCATTTCGTGTAATTTACACGGGTCCCGCTAGTATTGTACTATTGTACTATCTTTTAATGCTCAATTCAGTTTACTATACTATTTCAGACTAATGTACTATCTTTTAATGCTCAATTCAGTTTACTATACTATTTCAGACTAATGTACTATCTTTTAATGCTCAATTCAGTTTACTATACTATTTCATTCTAATGTACTCTCTTTTAATGTTCAGTTCAGTTTACTATACTATTTCAGACTAATGTACTATTTGTTAATGCTCAATTCAGTTTACTATACTATTTCAGACTAATGTACTATCTTTTAATGCTCAATTCAGTTTACTATACTATTTCATTCTAATGTACTCTCTTTTAATGTTCAGTTCAGTTTACTATACTATTTCAGACTAATGTACTATTTGTTAATGCTCAATTCAGTTTACTATACTATTTCATTCTAATGTACTCTCTTTTAATGCTCAATTCAGTTTACTATACTATTTCATTCTAATGTACTATCTTTTAATGCTCAATTCAGTTTACTATACTATTTCATTCTAATGTACTATTTGTTAATGCTCAATTCAGTTTACTATACTATTTCAGACTAATGTACTATCTTTTAATGCTCAATTCAGTTTACTATACTATTTCATTCTAATGTACTATCTTTTAATGCTCAATTCAGTTTACTATACTATTTCATTCTAATGTACTATTTGTTAATGCTCAATTCAGTTTACTATACTATTTCAGACTAATGTACTATCTTTTAATGCTCAATTCAGTTTACTATACTATTTCATTCTAATGTACTCTCTTTTAATGTTCAGTTCAGTTTACTATACTATTTCAGACTAATGTACTATCTTTTAATGCTCAATTCAGTTTACTATACTATTTCATTCTAATGTACTATCTTTTAATGCTCAATTCAGTTTACTATACTATTTCATTCTAATGTACTATTTGTTAATGCTCAATTCAGTTTACTATACTATTTCAGACTAATGTACTATCTTTTAATGCTCAATTCAGTTTACTATACTATTTCATTCTAATGTACTATCTTTTAATGCTCAATTCAGTTTACTATACTATTTCATTCTAATGTACTATTTGTTAATGCTCAATTCAGTTTACTATACTATTTCAGACTAATGTACTATCTTTTAATGCTCAATTCAGTTTACTATACTATTTCATTCTAATGTACTCTCTTTTAATGTTCAGTTCAGTTTACTATACTATTTCAGACTAATGTACTATCTTTTAATGCTCAATTCAGTTTACTATACTATTTCATTCTAATGTACTATCTTTTAATGCTCAATTCAGTTTACTATACTATTTCATTCTAATGTACTATTTGTTAATGCTCAATTCAGTTTACTATACTATTTCAGACTAATGTACTATCTTTTAATGCTCAATTCAGTTTACTATACTATTTCATTCTAATGTACTATCTTTTAATGCTCAATTCAGTTTACTATACTATTTCATTCTAATGTACTATTTGTTAATGCTCAATTCAGTTTACTATACTATTTCAGACTAATGTACTATCTTTTAATGCTCAATTCAGTTTACTATACTATTTCATTCTAATGTACTCTCTTTTAATGTTCAGTTCAGTTTACTATACTATTTCAGACTAATGTACTATCTTTTAATGCTCAATTCAGTTTACTATACTATTTCAGACTAATGTACCATCTTTTAATGCTCAATTCAGTTTACTATACTATTTCAGACTAATGTACTATCTTTTAATACTCAATTCAGTTTACTATACTATTTCAGAGTAATGTACCATCTTTTAATACTCAATTCAGTTTACTATACTATTTCAAACTAATGTACTATCTGTTAATGCTCAATTCAGTTTACTATACTATTTCATTCTAATGTACTATCTTTTAACGCTCAATTCAGTTTACTATACTATTTCATTCTAATGTACTATCTTTTAATGCTCAATTCAGTTTTCGATACTATTTCTGACTAATGTACTATCTTTTAATGCTCAATTCAGTTTACTATACCATTTCAAACTAACGTACTATCCTTTAATGCTCAATTCAGTTTACTATACTATTTCTGACTAATGTACTATCTGTTAATGTTCAATTTAGGGGGAAGGAGATTAGTGTTGTATCTTTTCTGTGTTCATAAAACTATCATCCCAGCCGTTACTTTCTCCTTGGGGGTGTCGTATACTATATATTCGTTCGAAAATAATACCATCCTGCCAGACATTACCTCCTCCTTTTAGGGTTAGTGTAGTATCTGTTCTGTGATCAGAAGACCCTCCTCCCAGGTATTAACTTTTCTTTTTGTGGGGGAGTTGTACTGTAGTATATGTTCTGTTGCCATGAAACACTATTCCCAATCATTACCCCCTCTTTTGGGAGTAATGTGGTATACGTTCGTTCGTCATGATATACACCTCCCAAGCATTATATCCACGTTTGGGAGTAATGTAGTATACGTTTGTTTGTCATGATACCATCCTCTCAGGCATTCCATCCTCCTTTAAAGGTAGTATAGTGTATGTTCGTTCGTCATGATGCCATCCTCCCAGGCATTACCTCCTCCTTTAAAGGTAGTATAGTGTATGTTCGTTCGTCATGTTACCATCCTCCCAGGCATTACCGCCTCCTTTAAAGGTAGTATAGTGTATGTTCGTTCGTCATGATGCCATACTCCCAGGCATTATCAATTTCTTTTGCGGAGGCAGTGTGGTACATATTCACTCGTCACGATACCATCCTCTTAGGTTAGCAAAAATATGCCATCGGATGGAGAATATATATGTTTGGAAAATAAGAAGCATTACGTTAGCAAGATACGTTTATTGCGCCGTGCACACAGATAATACTACTCACCATGATCAGTTGTCCGTCACACTCACATTGCGACCACCCACTGTAAGGGTTGAGCTACGTAAAATGATGATGTGGATGTGGGATAAAAGTCACCCAAAATTATGATTTAAATTCATAAATGGACATCAAATCAAATCAAAGTTATTGGCAAAAAATAGCAACAAGCCATGTAAATGGACAGGTAGAAGATATAAACATCTCAACAGCGTCAGAATGTTTTTATTGAAGGCGACAGCAATCTTACATACAATAGACATCATTACCACCTCTTGTAGGTTGTCGTACGACGCATAAATACAGACATAAAAGTCTGCCCCGCCTTCAATATTACAGAAAAAAACGACCATGGTACATACTGCGCTGGGTTCCCTGGAGACCACAACCTGGCTCCGGGGTGAACCCCACTCCGACTCCGAAAGGCACATTCAAATTCTGGTTAATGTCTTACGCCAGAAACGCGTCCCCATGCATCCCTCGCTTATCAAGTGAGGGGTAATTATCCAAAGATCAACGGCCATGATGCATCCCTCGCTTGTCAAGTGAGGGGTAATTATCCAAAGATCAGCGACCATGATGCATCATCCAGCGCTGCCTTGAACTGTTTGGTCGTCTGTACAACTCATTCAACTGACAATTTATTCATCTCATTAACACTTATCCTCGAGTAACTTTTAGCCTTGATAAATGGTGACTCATTAGCAAGTGAATAAATAAATAAAATATTAAGTCTTCTTGTTTTCGAAATAAAAAATATACAGACATATAATTGTGCATATTCACGTTACGGCCCTCCTTCTATTATATGGGGTCCACACGAGGAGATTTTTTATAAATAAGCCAATGTGTTACTTGTGTCTAGTCAGATGATTACTTAATTTTAAGGAATGTTTCATCATATATTCAATAAATTATATATTTTAATAGACGACCTGTGGCCCAGTTTCGTTTGTATTGTTATAGATGTTATTAAATATTTTTGAAATCCAACGTATGTTCATAATATTTTATAATTCCAAAATATTTTCATAAACATTATTAATTCCAAGTTACGACTGATGCGGATTATGCTTTTAAACAAACTATATATATATATATATATATATATATATATATATATATATATATATATATATATATATATATATATATATATATATATATATGCATATATATATATATGCATATATATATATATATGCATATATATATATATATATATATATATATATGCATATATATATATATATGCATATATATATATATATGCATATATATATATATATATATATATATATATATATATATATATATATATATATATATATATATATATATATATATATATATATATAGAGTCTTGGGACACTTGAACCATGTTTATGACCACTTGACTCTTGCCTCTCAGCTATTAGGGACGGACACCTGTTTTTTCACCATTCTACCACCAACCACCTCCCTCCGTACACACACGCTCCCCCATTACACTGACAAAGGCCGAAGAATCGCGGCCTAAAATGTTGTTCTTCTTTTAAGAAAAACTTCTTTTTTTTTGTTTTATGTAAGGGACAATTGATATTCCTACACGTCAAAATATAGAAAATAAATAAAAGATATATCAAAATATATACTTTTCACATTAATTTTTTATACATATAGATATGTGTGTGTGTATGTAAGACTTACGACTGCATTTAAACAAATGTACAAATACTTATGAACTTTTTATGTGATACTTTAATAGATGACGTCATAAAGTATTGATGGTAGCTTTTGAAAAGTGATCATTTAAACAAATATACAAATACTTATGAACTTTTTTGTTATAGATGACGTCATAAAGTATTAATGGTAACTTTTGAAAAATGATCATTTAAACAAATATACAAATACTTATGAACTTTTTTGTAATAGATGACGTCATAAAGTATTGATGGTAACTTTTGAAAAATGATCATTTAAACAAATATACAAATACTTATGAACTTTTTTGTTATAGATGACGTCATAAAGTATTAATGGTAACTTTTGAAAAATGATCATTTAAACAAATATACAAATACTTATGAACTTTTTTGTTATAGATGACGTCATAAAGTATTAATGGTAACTTTTGAAAAATGATCATTTAAACAAATATACAAATACTTATGAACTTTTTTGTAATAGATGACGTCATAAAGTATTGATGGCAACTTTTGAAAAATGATCATTTAAACAAATATACAAATACTTATGAACTTTTTTGTTATAGATGACGTCATAAAGTATTAATGGTAACTTTTGAAAAATGATCATTTAAACAAATATACAAATACTTATGAACTTTTTTGTTATAGATGACGTCATAAAGTATTAATGGTAACTTTTGAAAAATGATCATTTAAACAAATATACAAATACTTATGAACTTTTTTGTTATAGATGACGTCATAAAGTATTAATGGTAACTTTTGAAAAATGATCATTTAAACAAATATACAAATACTTATGAACTTTTTTGTTATACATGACGTCATAAAGTATTGATGGCAACTTTTGAAAAATGATCATTTAAACAAATATACAAATACTTATGAACTTTTTTGTTATAGATGACGTCATAAAGTATTAATGGTAACTTTTGAAAAATGATCATTTAAACAAATATACAAATACTTATGAACTTTTTTGTTATAGATGACGTCATAAAGTATTAATGGTAACTTTTGAAAAATGATCATTTAAACAAATATACAAATACTTATGAACTTTTTTGTTATAGATGACGTCATAAAGTATTAATGGTAACTTTTGAAAAATGATCATTTAAACAAATATACAAATACTTATGAACTTTTTTGTTATAGATGACGTCATAAAGTATTAATGGTAACTTTTGAAAAATGATCATTTAAACAAATATACAAATACTTATGAACTTTTTTGTTATAGATGACGTCATAAAGTATTGATGGCAACTTTTGAAAAATGATCATTTAAACAAATATACAAATACTTATGAACTTTTTTGTTATAGATGACGTCATAAAGTATTAATGGTAACTTTTGAAAAATGATCATTTAAACAAATATACAAATACTTATGAACTTTTTATGTGATACTTTAATAGATGACGTCATAAAGTATTGATGGTAGCTTTTGAAAAGTGATCATTTAAACAAATATACAAATACTTATGAACTTTTTTGTTATAGATGACGTCATAAAGTATTAATGGTAACTTTTGAAAAATGATCATTTAAACAAATATACAAATACTTATGAACTTTTTATGTGATACTTTAATAGATGACGTCATAAAGTATTGATGGTAGCTTTTGAAAAGTGATCATTTAAACAAATATACAAATACTTATGAACTTTTTTGTTATAGATGACGTCATAAAGTATTAATGGTAACTTTTGAAAAATGATCATTTAAACAAATATACAAATACTTATGAACTTTTTTGTTATAGATGACGTCATAAAGTATTAATGGTAACTTTTGAAAAATGATCATTTAAACAAATATACAAATACTTATGAACTTTTTTGTTATAGATGACGTCATAAAGTATTAATGGTAACTTTTGAAAAATGATCATTTAAACAAATATACAAATACTTATGAACTTTTTTGTAATAGATGACGTCATAAAGTATTGATGGCAACTTTTGAAAAATGATCATTTAAACAAATATACAAATACTTATGAACTTTTTTGTTATAGATGACGTCATAAAGTATTAATGGTAACTTTTGAAAAATGATCATTTAAACAAATATACAAATACTTATGAACTTTTTATGTGATACTTTAATAGATGACGTCATAAAGTATTGATGGTAGCTTTTGAAAAGTGATCATTTAAACAAATATACAAATACTTATGAACTTTTTTGTTATAGATGACGTCATAAAGTATTAATGGTAACTTTTGAAAAATGATCATTTAAACAAATATACAAATACTTATGAACTTTTTTGTTATAGATGACGTCATAAAGTATTAATGGTAACTTTTGAAAAATGATCATTTAAACAAATATACAAATACTTATGAACTTTTTTGTTATAGATGACGTCATAAAGTATTAATGGTAACTTTTGAAAAATGATCATTTAAACAAATATACAAATACTTATGAACTTTTTTGTAATAGATGACGTCATAAAGTATTGATGGCAACTTTTGAAAAATGATCATTTAAACAAATATACAAATACTTATGAACTTTTTTGTTATAGATGACGTCATAAAGTATTAATGGTAACTTTTGAAAAATGATCATTTAAACAAATATACAAATACTTATGAACTTTTTATGTGATACTTTAATAGATGACGTCATAAAGTATTGATGGTAGCTTTTGAAAAGTGATCATTTAAACAAATATACAAATACTTATGAACTTTTTTGTTATAGATGACGTCATAAAGTATTAATGGTAACTTTTGAAAAATGATCATTTAAACAAATATACAAATACTTATGAACTTTTTTGTTATAGATGACGTCATAAAGTATTAATGGTAACTTTTGAAAAATGATCATTTAAACAAATATACAAATACTTATGAACTTTTTTGTTATAGATGACGTCATAAAGTATTAATGGTAACTTTTGAAAAATGATCATTTAAACAAATATACAAATACTTATGAACTTTTTTGTAATAGATGACGTCATAAAGTATTGATGGCAACTTTTGAAAAATGATCATTTAAACAAATATACAAATACTTATGAACTTTTTTGTTATAGATGACGTCATAAAGTATTAATGGTAACTTTTGAAAAATGATCATTTAAACAAATATACAAATACTTATGAACTTTTTATGTGATACTTTAATAGATGACGTCATAAAGTATTGATGGTAGCTTTTGAAAAGTGATCATTTAAACAAATATACAAATACTTATGAACTTTTTTGTTATAGATGACGTCATAAAGTATTAATGGTAACTTTTGAAAAATGATCATTTAAACAAATATACAAATACTTATGAACTTTTTTGTTATAGATGACGTCATAAAGTATTAATGGTAACTTTTGAAAAATGATCATTTAAACAAATATACAAATACTTATGAACTTTTTTGTTATAGATGACGTCATAAAGTAGTAATGGTAACTTTTGAAAAATGATCATTTAAACAAATATACAAATACTTATGAACTTTTTTGTAATAGATGACGTCATAAAGTATTGATGGCAACTTTTGAAAAATGATCATTTAAACAAATATACAAATACTTATGAACTTTTTTGTTATAGATGACGTCATAAAGTATTAATGGTAACTTTTGAAAAATGATCATTTAAACAAATATACAAATACTTATGAACTTTTTTGTTATAGATGACGTCATAAAGTATTAATGGTAACTTTTGAAAAATGATCATTTAAACAAATATACAAATACTTATGAACTTTTTTGTAATAGATGACGTCATAAAGTATTGATGGCAACTTTTGAAAAATGATCATTTAAACAAATATACAAATACTTATGAACTTTTTTGTTATAGATGACGTCATAAAGTATTAATGGTAACTTTTGAAAAATGATCATTTAAACAAATATACAAATACTTATGAACTTTTTTGTTATAGATGACGTCATAAAGTATTAATGGTAACTTTTGAAAAATGATCATTTAAACAAATATACAAATACTTATGAACTTTTTTGTTATAGATGACGTCATAAAGTATTAATGGTAACTTTTGAAAAATGATCATTTAAACAAATATACAAATACTTATGAACTTTTTTGTTATAGATGACGTCATAAAGTATTAATGGTAACTTTTGAAAAATGATCATTTAAACAAATATACAAATACTTATGAACTTTTTTGTAATAGATGACGTCATAAAGTATTGATGGCAACTTTTGAAAAATGATCATTTAAACAAATGTACAAATACTTATGAACTTTTTATGTGATACTTTAATAGATGACGTCATAAAGTATTGATGGTAGCTTTTGAAAAGTGATCATTATGTGACTTAATCGATTTCCAAGTAAATATATATTTCTTTCTTAATGATAATAAAGCATTCGATTAGAATGGTTTTAATCAGTGATGCCAGATGCCAGAATTTCGGATGCTTCCTTGGTCTTTTGGCTAAGATCAAAGTGTAGTATCTGTTCTGACTGTCCTGTGCAGTTATGGGAGGTTAACCCCCTCCCATGCTTTGCCTCCCCTCTTTGGGGAGGAGTAAGTTTATTGCTTACTGTCTGAGGCGCCCTGCCCAGGCAATTTTTTGAGATTCACCTCACTCTTCCTCTAGAGTGAAAATTCCCGCCTTCCGACCTTGTGTCACATTCTACTTTGTGGGACGTAGATAAATAGGTGATGCCAGATCGATTTTGGGTGTCCTGTGGTGCTCATGGTCTATTCCACGTTGAAAATGGACATTGTGTCGCATCCATCCCTCGTGGGGTGGTTGGTGGATGGAGACAAGCATACAAGACAGAATACAACCTATAATAGGACACAATTAGTTTTTAAGTTGACCTGGGTTCAATTGTGGATTGGGGTACGAACTGGCTTGTCTCATTTAATCCTGTCAAAACTCAGCTCGTGTCTTTCAATCGTAGGCGTGCCCCTTTTCTTCCTGAGATTCTCATGGATGGCTTTGCTCTTGATGAGAAATCGACTCTCAAACTTATTGGTCTTTTTCTCCTATCAAATCTTTTATGGAGTTCATACATTAGATCAATTGTTTTTTTCTGCTTCTCGTAAAGTCGGTTCTCTCTATCGCTCCGAAAACTTTCTCACACCTGAGGCTATTCTGTATCTCTACAAATCTAATATCAGACTATGTATGGAGTACAGGTGTCATATTTGGGCTGGTGAATCTCTGTCCCATATGAGAGTTCTTGCTAAAATGCAGAAACATATCTGTAATTTGATTGGCCTCACCCTTTCTTCTCCTCTACACCCTCTCTCTCACAGACGTTATGTTGCTAGTCTCAGTCTTTTCTATACGAACTATTATGACACGTGTTCTTCAGAATTGTGTGATCTATTCTCTGCTTCTTTTGTTCCAGATCGTTTGACTCGTTGGTTTAGTGGTTTCCATCAATTCGCTGTTTTTTTATGCCTGATCTAATACAGCTTCCTTATTCCAGTAGCTTCTTTCCAAGAACTGCAGACTTGTGGAACTCCTTTCTTACTGACTGCTTTCCTCCTACCTATAGCCTTGGTCTTTTCAAGTATAAGGTCAATGGGCATTTCCTGTCTTTGAGACAATCATATTTCGTTCTTGTTAGCTCCATAAATCAAGTGGTTTCATGCCCTGTCTGGAGCGATTGCCATTAAAAAGAATTTTTTAAAAGAGGATACAACAAATGACAAACCCTGTTTCGCTTAGACATCAAATTTGCCAAGTTGTTTTAAAAATAAAATACCCAGCCTTTCCTTACTAACCCCAAGTTAATGGCCATGCTCCTAATTGTATGTAACATCATATGTTACATACAATTCTTGGCCTTTTGGCTAAGATCAAAGTGTAGTATCTGTTCCGATGGATACTGCACCCCAAAGACTGGTATTGTCTTGGCCTTCGGGGCTTGATTTACGCCGGTCTATGGGTCTGTCCTGTGCAGTTCTAGGAGGGCCACCCTCCCAGGCTTCGCCTCCCCTCTTTGGGGTGAAGTAAGTTTATTGCTTACTGCCTGAGGCGCCTCTACCGGGGAATGCCGACGGGGCTGCCCAGGCAATTTTTAAATGGCCAGAGTACTCACCTCTCGAGCGCTGGCTTATCTAATCCCACTTTCCCGACCTTGTGTCACATCTTACCTTGTGGGAGGTAGATAAATATAAATTCTCGGCCTTTTGGCCGGGATCAAAGTGTAGTATCTGTTCCGATTGGGTACTGCACCCCATAGACTGGTACTGTCTTGGCCTTCGGGTCTTGATTCCGCCCGTCTGTGGGTTTGTCCTGTGCAGTTCTAGGAGGTCCACCCTCCCAGACGTTGCCTCCCCTCTTTGAGGAGGAGTAAGTTTATTGCTTACTGTCTGAGGCGCCCCTACCGGTGAATGCCGACGGGGCTTCCCAGGAAATTTTTAAATGGCCAGAGTACTCACCTCTCGAGCGCTGGCTTATGTAATCCCACTTTCTCGACCTTGTGTCACATCTTACCTTGCGGGCGGTAGATAAATAACAATTCGTTCATCATAATCCACAGATGCATTTGCCGCAATTTAAAATACGTTTATCATCTCAAAATTGTGAATTTCTTCGCATTCGAAAAATAAAAAATAATGCCTTATGAAAAACATAAAATAATGTAATATTATAGATGTTATAACAACTAGCAAATATATGATCCCTTCGGTCGCATATTTTTGCTAGGCTGCCGCGTCAGAAATGACGCTAGTATGTAATTTGGGTAGAGATTTTGATAACTACAATTAATTTAAATAATATATTGCACATGATAAATAACAACATTAATAAAAAGAAAAATTAAGTTTGCATTGTTATCGTCTGCTCGCTTTTCTTTCCACCCAATCGTTTTGCGCCAAATCCACGTAAGAATTTACAAAATTATAAATAATAATTGTTTTAGTTGTTCAAAAGTAAAGAGAAAAGTGTTCCTAAAATAAAATTAACAATAAAAAATACAGCGAATACGATTCTAAAAACAGTTATTTACTTGCCCAGTAAAAGGTGTCCCCCCACAAAGTTATCGTCTGCTCGCTTTTTTTTTTACACTCAATCGTTTTGCGCGAAATTCACGTAAGAATATAATAAGTAATATTTTATGTCTTTAAAATCAGTTATGTAGTTTTCCAGTACAATGTGTTGTTTTTTTTTGTTGACAAAAAAAACTAAATTCATTATAATGTGTGTGTTTTTTTAAATAGTAATCTTTAAATCAATTATTATTTTAATTAAACAATTTTATTCAATAAATTTGTTAAAATCAACAATTTAAAAAACTAAATACAGCGAACACTAATTTTCAAATCGGAAAAAAGGTGTATCTAAAAATTATCAATAAAAAAATCGGTACTCTTTTACTGCAGGACCCGCGATAACTTTCGAAAAAAAAGTTTAGCTAAACTAAATTCTTTATTATGTGTTTGTGTTTATCAATTATTATTTTAATTAAACAATTTGATTCAATAAATGTGTGTTTTAAAACAAAATCGCTAATAAGATTAAGAAAATAAACAAACTCAGAACGTTTTAATAAAAAAAGTAACACGGTTAAATGCCAGCAGTTTGTTGAAAAACAAAATGCATTCCCTTCAATATCACTAAGCCGTGGTCCGGGTGACAATATGAAAAAAATCGAAAACCGTGCACGCGCAGTTGACGTAACGAAACCGTTAAAGGTCAATTAACCGTTAAAGGTAAATTTAGAGTCTAATGAACCATTAAAGTTCAATTTAGAGTCTAATGAACCGTTAAACGTTAATATATAGTTTAATGAACTGTTAAACGTCAATTTATAGTCTAATGAACCGTTAAATGTCAATTTATAGTCTAATAAACAGTTAAAGGTCAATTTATAGTCTAATGAACCATTAACCGTCAATTTAGAGTCTAATGAACCGTTAAACGTCAATATATAGTTTAATGAACCGTTAAACGTCAATTTATAGTCTAATGAACCGTTAAACGTCAATTTATAGTCTAATAAACAGTTAAAGGTCAATGTATAGTCTAATGAACCATTAACCGTCAATTTAGAGTCTAACAAACCGTTAAACGTACATTTATGGTCTAATGAACCGTTAGAAGTCAATTTATAGTCTTATGAACAGTTAGAGGTCAATTTATAGTCTAACAAACCGTTAAACGTACATTTATAGTTTAATGAACGTTAAAGGTCAATTTATAGTCTAATGAACCGTTAAACGTCAATTTATAGTCTAATGAACCGTTAAACGTCAATTTAGAGTCTAACAAACCGTTAAACGTACATTTATGGTCTAATAAACAGTTAAAGGTCAATTTATAGTCTAATGAACCGTTAGAGGTCAATTTATAGTCTAATGAACCGTTAATGGTTAGGTTATAGTCTAATGAACCGTTAAACGTCAATTTATGGTCTAATGAACCGTTTAACGTCAATGTATAGTCTAATGAACAGTTAGAGGTCAATTTATAGTCTAACAACCCGTTAAACGTACATTTATAGTCTAATGAACTGTTAGAGGTCAATTTATAGTCTAATGAACCGTTAGAGGTCAATTTATAGTCTAATGAACCGTTCATGGTCAGGTGATAGTTTAATGAACCGTTAAACGCCAATTTATGGTCTAATGAACCGTTGAACGTCAATTCATAGTCTAATGAACCGTTGAACGTCAATTTATAGTCTAATGAAAAGTTGAAAGTCAATTTATGGTCCAATGAACCGTTAAACGCCAATTTATGGTCTAATGAACCGTTGAACGTCAATTTATAGTCTAATGAACCGTTGAACGTCAATTTATAGTCTAATGAAAAGTTGAAAGTCAATTTATGGTCCAATGAACCGTTAAACGTCAATTGATGGTCTAATGAACCGTTGAACGTCAATTTATAGTCTAATGAACAGTTAAAGGTCAATTTCGCTCAAATATACCGGTCGGATCCGTCGACATTTCTCCAGGCGACAGGCAATAAACTTATTCATATACCGAAATGAGGTAGTAATGGACTCCAGTGACCTCTGGAGCTGTAATGAATTCTAAATAACACCAAAGTGCATTAGTTATCCTAACCCTAACCCTAAGTCCGAGTAGCAATACGAAAACAAAAGAAAGAAAATTGAAAACGGTGCACGCAGTGCGCATAATGGAACCGTTAAAAGTCAATTTATAGTCTAAGAGATTGTTAGCAGTGAATTCCGCCTCCAAATATCCTGGTCTGTCTCGTCGGAATTTTCGTACGGACGTGAACGAGTTATGCGATATGCAATGAACCCATCACCCGACCGAAAGGAGGAAGTGATGCATCTGAAGATGTACTCCTGTGATAATTTTGCAAATAAAATTAATTTAGGAAAAAGTTATTATTTTCAAGTAGGAAGTTTATTTCAATAATTTATTCATTTAATGTGAATGCCTTTTGGGAAACTTATGTAAACGTAAGAACAGCTGATATATTTTACGTGTGAATATTCAAGATAAACAACTGCAACATTTATCGTAACCATAGCGACCCGTTTAACTGCTACTGTGTGGCGCAAGCGACGGCAATTAATCAAACGCGGAAACATGTGAAAAAGGAGTAAGGGAATATATTCCGTTATGCAGAGAACGTAAAAGACTGCTGTTTGTTTTGACTGAAAGCATTACGCTGCATATTGATGTTTAAACCGTTTGAAAATAGAGTATTTAATGTAATTGGCGCTGAACTTTCGTTAAAGAATTTATTTTGTTCGACTAATAGTACATAGAATGTATTTAAAAAGTAGAAATTATGAGCGACTATTCATGAGCGATTGGGTTCTTGGCTCTTGAGGCCGTATAAGGTAACCTGCTTTTCTGTTATTCCGATATGCCGAGAATATAAAACCTATGCATTCTGAATGAAGAGAAGCAGTACGTTTCCAATCGGTATGCGTAATCCCATGAAAAATGACACTTTAAGAGGGAATAAATAAAAATTTGATAAGTAGCTTAATGTACCTGGCGTGACGCGGATATCAAATTTATTTTAAATAAATTATATTGTGTCAAAGCTATGATATGAAAGTTATTATAAATAAATAAAAAGTAAACAGTATAAATAATGTAATTTGACTGCTAAGACCGCTTTGTGGTCGCTAAAGGTCAATATTTCAATCTGTTATTCTGTCGAGCGATAATGTAAAAAGGTATTTGGACTCGCCAATGAAACCGCTGAAAATGAAAGTGTAGGTAAAAGGAGCACTCTGTATTTAGGTGTAAAATCTAAAGTAGCTAACATACAATAGCAATTTAAAAATGTTAAATAATCACGGTACAACGAATATATTTGTTCCATGACGAAGACTTCCCGGTAAATGTGGGTGGCAATGGTAGTAGATCTGGGCATGAGAGTGAAACTTTATTTGACTTACTATAGCTTAAAAGATGTTGATCAGGATAAAATGTAAAAATTAATGAACGAAAGAAATGCATACTGTATGACACCACGCATCTAGAATTGGCCTAAATCGATGGGAAGCAGATTTGCATATTGAGCTTTTGGATAGAAATCTATAACTGTCAATAAGGGATAATCACTTTACTTATTTTGAAAAGAAGAGAAGAAGACAACGCATGCATTAACGTCCCTTTGAGAGCCTTCTCTTTTTGCACGTATCTCAAGGCTATACTTTAAATTATACCTTTGAATTACAGATAGAACTTCTCTCTTTGATTTATTCAAACGTATTAGTTCACTTGGAGCCTTCGGATATCTACAAAAAGAGAAGGTTATCGAATTACTTTTAATGTATGCGTTTTTATCGTTAAGTCGGCGTATTTAATCGACATTGCCTGGGTGGGGAACTTAGGGAGAAAATACTTTTTTTAATTTGATTAATGCAGAAATGAAAAAAAGCAAAACACGCTTTTAATCTAATGGTGGTGGTGGTGGTGGTGGTGGTGGTGGTGATGGAGACAGTCGTCGTCGTTGTTGTTGTTGTTGTTGTTGTGGCTGTTGTTGTATTTCTCTCAGTCAGTTCATTACGCCTAAGAAAGGTTTTAAATACTTGAAAGCAAGAACCAGGGACTGAAAAAAGGTTACTTTGACATTCGATAGGATGTAAATGACTTATTTAAATAAAACTAAATTTCGATCACTCAGTCTTTTAATTATTTGCGAGATTAGCGTTCGCTCACTACTTCTATTGGGAGTGACAGTGGCTAAGTGGTTAACGACACGGATTGACAACCTGGGTGTGCCAAGTTCGAATCCAGTTCGTTTCTACAGAAACACTTTCACTTAGGATGTTGGCAACCTTCAAGTAGTTCCTCCCGTGAGTACTCGAAGAATTCTGACTATAACGATGTTATTCAACACCTACCCACAATAGGAATATGTGACACAAGGTCGGAAAGTGGGATTTAAAAAGCCAGCGCCCAAGAAGGTGAGCACTCTGGACATTAAAAAGGTAGGGGCGTCTCAGGCAATTAGCAATAAAATAACCCCTTCTCAAAGGGTGAGAAGGCAAAGCCTGGGAGCGTGGACCTCCTAGAACTGCACAGGACAGACCCATAGACAGGCGTAAATCAAGCCCCGAAGGCCAAGACAATACCTGTCTATGGGGTGCAGTATCCATCGGAACAGATATTACACTTTGATCTTGGCAAAAAGGTCGAGATATCGGGGAAACCAATGCCAACAATAAAATCATCATGTGAATGAATTACTTCTATTATCATTTGTTTTTTTTTATTTACATCATTACTCCTTTATGACGTCAGCCATTTTCAAATGAAGTGAGCACAGTGACAAGCAAGCGATATCCACGGGGTTTCAACAGTATATGAATAGATTTTCTGCTTTTTTGTAGCATTGCAAACAAGATTCTATTTTATAAATGTACTAGAATACCCGTCCCAGGACGGATGAAATTAATTCCATCGAAGATAACCGTGTTGCACCACTTTTATCTCCACTTACGAAGATTAAAATCAAAATATAATGATAATAAACCATATGTCTAGAATCCTTATTCAAATTTTGATCAAAGTTCATTACATGATTTTGATTCTAGAAAATGTCTAAAATTTAAGGCTTAAGCTTAAGGGTCCTAAACAGAAATTGATATTCAGGGAATCTTACTTAATTTGTGTCGAATGAATATGGATCAACTTGAATGCAAATCTGAAAAAATGAATTTTCAAATGAGAGTTTTGTCTAATATTATGCTACTTAAAACCCCTTTAAAATACTATAAAGAAACTGACATCAGGGTAATATCTATGAATTGATGTCTAATTCTATTAATTTTTATTGTTATTTTTTTTTTTTTTAATTTCTTCTTAATTTTTTACATTATTTTTTTTATTTTTTTATAATTTTTTATAATTTTTATAATTGTTTTATTTAATTTTTTATATAATTTATTAATATTAATAAATTGATGTCTAATATATATTCATTTTTTATTCAAGTTTACTTTTTTATTTATTTTTTTAAAGTATTTTCTTTATTTTTTTAAATTATTTTTTATAATTTTTTATAATTTTTTTATTTAATTTTTTATATAATTTATTAATATTTATGAATTGATGTCTAATATCTATTAATTTTATTACTATTTTGTTATTTAATTTTTTTTATTTTTTAAGTTTCTTTTTAATTTTTTTATTATTTTTTTTATTTTTTTATTTTTTTAATAATTTTTTATAATTTTTTTATTTAATTTTTTTATATAATTTATTAATATTTATGAATTAATGTCTAATATCTATGGATTTTGTATTAAAATTTTTGTTTTTAGTTTCTTTTTAATTTTTTTAAATCTTGTTTTTTAATTTTTTAAAGTTATTTTATAATCTTTTATAATTTTTATTTAATTTTTTCATATAATCTATTAATATTTATGAATTGATGTCTAACATCTATTGTAAAAATTTCACAAAAATTGGAGATATCTGAATTTTAAAGAAGGGCTTCAACCCTCTCTTTTCTCCCTCTGCATAAAAATAAATTAAACTAAATAAATACCACATTACGACCTAGCAGCTGTGTTCAAAGATTCACAATGATCAGTGTATTAGTTTAGGAGTGAATCTAACACATGCAAATCTATAAACATAACAAACTTTGTATAAATAAAGAGAGTATCCTTGTAAAACACCAAAATAATAAACTTTCTCACGTTAACTCCAGAAGCAAAATCTTCGGGGGGGAGGGGGCTTATAACATCTTCCGCTCGATAATAAGGACCAATGTGTATTTATTTGTATATATTTTAATAAATAAGTATTATATATCCGTCCCATAACACAAAAGTAAGCAATTAAAAAAAAACGTGCCTTTTCCTAAGCCCCGGACGCAACCATTTTAAGTGATGAAGGGGAAACGAGAAAGCCAAAAGCAAGTCAGACAGACCCCTCTATCTGAAATTAATTTCAGAAAGAAATCCTCCATTCTAAACAAAAAATCAACGGTATGTAATTTTTTTTTCTCTGTAGGTTATCAGAAATTATAATAATAATTTATTTATGAAAAGTTAAATTACTGATGTAATTCTACGAGTTTATATGGATATTAGTGCGAACACGAGTAAAGCACCCGGGTGTGTACTTTGGCTGGGATCAAAGTGTAGTATCAGTTCCGATGGATACTACATCCCATAGATCGGTATCGTCTTGGCCTTCGGGGCTTGATTTACGCTAGTCTATGGGTTTGCCTGTGCAGTTCTAGGAGAGCCCCCCTCACAGGGTAAGTTTATTGCTTACTGCCTGAGGCGCCCCTACTGGGGAATGCCGACGGAGCTGCCCAGGCATTTTTTGTAGGCCAGAGTGCTCGCCTTCTCAGGCGCTGGCTTTTCAAATCCCACTTTCTCGACCTTGTGTCACATCTTACCTTGTGGGAGGTAGATAAATAACGTGCACTAGTTAAAGATAAATGGCTGCAAAATTCATTTTTTAGGATATCTCTCTATATATAAAGTTAGGTATGTGTATATATTTATATATTTATACGTACAGAATAATCTCCTAAACTAATGAACCGATCATTATAAATTTTGGAATATATATTATTGGCAACACGGTGAGTAAAATTGCAACATTAGTTTTATTTCATCAGCAGAGAAACGACATTCTACTCAACATTACGACGTTCTGAGACACAACGACACATTACGACACATTACGACACATTACGACGTTCTGAGACACAACGCACAACGACACATTACGACGTTCTGAGACACAACAATACAACGACACATTACGACGTTCTGAGACACAAAGACACAACGACACATTACGACCGTGGCCACCGAGAGTTACTACAGGCCGGTTGGCTAGAAAATGACGTCACTGCATTCCGTGTCAAAACAATGGCCGTCGTAATGACAATAAGGCATTTCGACTTCTCTATTCACTAAATAATCCATCAAAATTCAGGAAATCAACCAATTTTAATGAAATTTTCAGTATTTATTAATTAATGATCACGGAATATAATAAATCCATTACTTTATTATAAAGCTTGGTGCAAATGTATTATTTCTTGTAAACAAAAAACACCTTTACTAAAGTTATTCAAAATATCAAAACATGTTGACCATACGATATTGTAAATATTTAAAACAAAGCATTAGAAAACTTTAAAAATTGCATGTAGAAAAGAAAGGAACACGATTCGATTTATCCTGAAACTGATCTTTATTCAATATAAATTTAAAGAAAATAATAATTCACGATCAAATACTGCAAAAAACTGAATTATGAATTACCATTATTTAAACTTCTAACCCAATCAACCGTAAGTAATTCAGACTTTGAAATTTGTTTGAACTTTTTTTTTGTATAATTTTTAATGTTAACTGTTTGTTTAATAATGGAATCACCAACTCCTATCTTGCTATTAAGAGATAGGTACGTGCAAAATTAAAGGCCGATCCCCAAAATGTAAAAACATTTTGACCCTCCCTTCACTTAAAAATTCACCAAAATTCAGGAAAGCAACCAATTTTAATGAAATTTTCAATATTTATTAATAAATAGGCACAGGAGATATAGTGAAACATTTTTTAAAATCTTAGTGATAATGTATTTTTTTTTAAACAAAATACACCTTTACTAAACGTATATTTTTATATATATATATATAAAAAAAATCCATGATTTTTTTTTTAATGAAAATAAAATCTGTATATGTTTAAAATATTTTTTAAAAAAAACTATTTCGTATATATTACGGAAAATGCCCCTACACTCTTGTTAATAAAATCAGTATAACTAGAAGAATTAACGATATTATCATTGAATAAAGCATTGTTTAATTAATATTTTTTGTGAAAATTTTGATTAAATATGATGCTATTATTTCATTTATTTAATCTACAAAAGTACAGAGAAAAGATAAACTATACTACACTTAAGACATCGAAAAAAAGTAATTAAAAAAAAAATGGAACACTACTTTTTATCAAATAATGAATAAGTAATTCAGACTTGATTTTTTATATAATTTAAAAAAATTCAAACTTACTACACTATATTTAGTCGGTGTAAACATTATTACGTGTATCCATATTTGCAGTAATTATTTCTCTTTTGGAAATCCAAACATATGCAGTAGGCATTTTAACTTTGTGAATTATGAAATGAAAGCGCGAAATTATTTTAAAATTGGTTGATTTCCTGAATTTTGATTCCATTATTAAACAGACAGTTAACATTGAACTTTTTTTTTGTATAATTTTTTAAACAAATTTCAAAGTCTGAATTACTTACGGTTGATTGGGTTAGAAGTTTAAATAATGGTAATTCATAATTCAGTTTTTTGCAGTATTTGATCGTGAATTATTATTTTCTTTAAATTTATATTGAATAAAGATCAGTTTCAAGATGATACGAATCGTGTTCTTTTCTTTTCTTTTTTACATGCAATTTTTAAAGTTTTCTAATGCTTTGTTTTAAATATTTACAATATCGTATGGTCAACATGTTTTGATATTTTGAATAACTTTAGTAAAGGTGTTTTTTGTTTACAAGAAATAATACATTTGCACCAAGCTTTATAATAAAGTAATGGATTTATTATATTCCGTGATCATTAATTAATAAATACTGAAAATTTCATTAAAATTGGTTGATTTCCTGAATTTTGATGGATTATTTAGTGAATGAAGTCGAAATGCCTTATTGTTATTACTACGGTCCTTGTTTTGACACGGAATGCAGTGACGTCAGAGGGGGCAGGAAGTTAGTTGCTTGGCCTTGTCAACTCTCGGTGGCCATGTTACGACACATTACAACGTTCTGAGACACAACGACACAACGACACATTACGACACATTACGACGTTCTGAGACACAACGACACATTACGACGCATTATGACGTTCTGACACACAACGACACAACGACATATTAGGACACATTACGACGTTCTGAGACACAACAACACAACGACGCACATTACGACACATTACGACGTTCTGAGACACAACGACACAACGACACATTACGACACATTACGACGTTCTGAGACACAACGACACATTACGACGCATTATGACGTTCTGAGACACAACGACACAACGACATATTAGGACACATTACGACGTTCTGAGACACAACAACACAACGACGCACATTACGACACATTACGACGTTCTGAGACACAACGACACAACGACACATTACGACACATTACGACACATTACGACGTTCTGAGACACAACGACACAACGACACATTACGACACATTACGACGTTCTGAGACACAACGACACATTACGACGCATTATGACGTTCTGAGACACAACGACACAACGACACATTACGACACATTACGACGTTCTGAGACACAACGACACATTACGACACATTACGACGTTCTGAGACACAACGACACAACGACACATTACGACGCATTACGACGTTATAGATACAACGATACAACGACACATTACGACACACTACGACGTTCTGAGACACAACGACACAACAACACAACGACACATTACGACGTTCTGAGACACAACAACACAACGACACATTACGACGTTCTGAGACACAACAACACAACGAAACATTACGACGTTCTGAGACACAACGCACAACGACACATTACGACGTTCTGAGACACAACAATACAACGACACATTACGACGTTCTGAGACACAAAGACACAACGACACATTACGACACATTACAACGTTCTGAGACACAACGACACAACGACACATTACGACACATTACGACGTTCTGAGACACAACGACACATTACGACGCATTATGACGTTCTGAGACACAACGACACAACGACATATTAGGACACATTACGACGTTCTGAGACACAACAACACAACGATGCACATTACGACACATTACGACGTTCTGAGACACAACGACACAACGACACATTACGACACATTACGACACATTACGACGTTCTGAGACACAACGACACAACGACACATTACGACACATTACGACGTTCTGAGACACAACGACACATTACGACGCATTATGACGTTCTGAGACACAACGACACAACGACATATTAGGACACATTACGACGTTCTGAGACACAACGACACAACGACACAACGACACATTACGACACATTACGACGTTATAGATACAACGATACAACGACACATTACGACGTTCTGAGACACAACGACACAACGACACAACGACGCATTTCGACGTTCTGAGACACAACGACACAACGACACATTACGACACATTACGACGTTCTGAGACACAACGACACAACGACACATTACGACGTTCTGAGACACAACGACACAACGACACATTACGACACATTACGACGTTCTGAGACACAACGACACAACGACACATTACGACGTTCTGAGACACAACGACACAACGACACATTACGACACATTACGACGTTCTGAGACACAACGACACAACGACACATTACGACGTTCTGAGACACAACGACACAACGACACATTACGACGCATTACGACGTTCTGAGACACAACGACACAACGACACATTACGACGTTCTGAGACACAACGACACAACGACACATTACGACACATTACGACGTTCTGAGACACAACGACACAACGACACATTACGACGTTCTGAGACACAACGACACAACGACACATTACGACACATTACGACGTTCTGAGACACAACGACACAACGACACATTACGACGTTCTGAGACACAACGACACAACGACACATTACGACGCATTACGACGTTCTGAGACACAACGACACAACGACACATTACGACGTTCTGAGACACAACGACACAACGACACATTACGACACATTACGACGTTCTGAGACACAACGACACAACGACACATTACGACGTTCTGAGACACAACGACACAACGACACATTACGACACATTACGACGTTCTGAGACACAACGACACAACGACACATTACGACGTTCTGAGACACAACGACACAACGACACATTACGACGCATTACGACGTTCTGAGACACAACGACACAACGACACATTACGACGTTCTGAGACACAACGACACAACGACACATTACGACACATTACGACGTTCTGAGACACAACGACACAACGACACATTACGACGTTCTGAGACACAACGACACAACGACACATTACGACACATTACGACGTTCTGAGACACAACGACACAACGACACATTACGACGTTCTGAGACACAACGACACAACGACACATTACGACGCATTACGACGTTCTGAGACACAACGACACAACGACACATTACGACGTTCTGAGACACAACGACACAACGACACATTACGACACATTACGACGTTCTGAGACACAACGACACAACGACACATTACGACGTTCTGAGACACAACGACACAACGACACATTACGACACATTACGACGTTCTGAGACACAACGACACAACGACACATTACGACGTTCTGAGACACAACGACACAACGACACATTACGACGCATTACGACGTTCTGAGACACAACGACACAACGACACATTACGACGTTCTGAGACACAACAACACAACGACACATTACGACACATTACGACGTTCTGAGACACAACGACACAACGACACATTACGACGTTCTGAGACACAACGACACAACGACACATTACGACGCATTACGACGTTCTGAGACACAACGACACAACGACACATTACGACGTTCTGAGACACAACGACACAACGACACATTACGACACATTACGACGTTCTGAGACACAACGACACAACGACACATTACGACGTTCTGAGACACAACGACACAACGACACATTACGACACATTACGACGTTCTGAGACACAACGACACAACGACACATTACGACGTTCTGAGACACAACGACACAACGACACATTACGACGCATTACGACGTTCTGAGACACAACGACACAACGACACATTACGACGTTCTGAGACACAACGACACAACGACACATTACGACACATTACGACGTTCTGAGACACAACGACACAACGACACATTACGACGTTCTGAGACACAACGACACAACGACACATTACGACACATTACGACGTTCTGAGACACAACGACACAACGACACATTACGACGTTCTGAGACACAACGACACAACGACACATTACGACACATTACGACGTTCTGAGACACAACGACACAACGACACATTACGACGTTCTGAGACACAACGACACAACGACACATTACGACGTTCTGAGACACAACGACACAACGACACATTACGACGCATTACGACGTTCTGAGACACAACGACACAACGACACATTACGACGTTCTGAGACACAACGACACAACGACACATTACGACGTTCTGAGACACAACGACACAACGACACATTACGACGCATTACGACGTTCTGAGACACAACGACACAACGACACATTACGACGTTCTGAGACACAACGACACAACGACACATTACGACACATTACGACGTTCTGAGACACAACGACACAACGACACATTACGACGTTCTGAGACACAACGACACAACGACACATTACGACGTTCTGAGACACAACGACACAACGACGCATTACGACGTTCTGAGACACAACGACACAACGACACATTACGACGTTCTGAGACACAACGACACAACGACACATTACGACACATTACGACGTTCTGAGACACAACGACACAACGACACATTACGACGTTCTGAGACACAACGACACAACGACACATTACGACACATTACGACGTTCTGAGACACAACGACACAACGACACATTACGACGTTCTGAGACACAACGACACAACGACACATTACGACACATTACGACGTTCTGAGACACAACGACACAACGACACATTACGACGTTCTGAGACACAACGACACAACGACACATTACGACACATTACGACGTTCTGAGACACAACGACACAACGACACATTACGACGTTCTGAGACACAACGACACAACGACACATTACGACCGACGTTCTGAGACACAACGACACAACGACACATTACGACGTTCTGAGACACAACGACACAACGACACATTACGACACATTACGACGTTCTGAGACACAACGACACAACGACACATTACGACGTTCTGAGACACAACGACACAACGACACATTACGACACATTACGACGTTCTGAGACACAACGACACAACGACACATTACGACGTTCTGAGACACAACGACACAACGACACATTACGACGTTCTGAGACACAACGACACAACGACACATTACGACGCATTACGACGTTCTGAGACACAACGACACAACGACACATTACGACGTTCTGAGACACAACGACACAACGACACATTACGACACATTACGACGTTCTGAGACACAACGACACAACGACACATTACGACGTTCTGAGACACAACGACACAACGACACATTACGACGTTCTGAGACACAACGACACAACGACACATTACGACACATTACGACGTTCTGAGACACAACGACACAACGACACATTACGACGTTCTGAGACACAACGACACAACGACACATTACGACGTTCTGAGACACAACGACACAACGACACATTACGACGTTCTGAGACACAACGACACAACGACACATTACGACACATTACGACGTTCTGAGACACAACGACACAACGACACATTACGACGTTCTGAGACACAACGACACAACGACACATTACGACGTTCTGAGACACAACGACACAACGACACATTACGACGCATTACGACGTTCTGAGACACAACGACACAACGACACATTACGACGTTCTGAGACACAACGACACAACGACACATTACGACACATTACGACGTTCTGAGACACAACGACACAACGACACATTAGCACACGACGTTCTGAGACACAACGACACAACGACACATTACGACGTTCTGAGACACAACGACACAACGACACATTACGACACATTCCACCGTTCTGAGACACAACGACACAACGACACATTACGACGTTCTGAGACACAACGACACAACGACACATTACGACACATTACGACGTTCTGAGACACAACGACACAACGACACATTACGACGTTCTGAGACACAACGACACAACGACACATTACGACGTTCTGAGACACAACGACACAACGACAAATTACGGACACATTACGACGTTCTGAGACACAACGACACAACGACACTTATTACGACGTTCTGAGACACAACGACACAACGACACATTACGACACATTACGACGTTCTGAGACACAACGACACAACGACACATTACGACGTTCTGAGACACAACGACACAACGACACATTACGACGTTCTGAGACACAACGACACAACG
>OY744538.1:19555501-19573001 GCA_963556195.1 Sepiola atlantica
AGACACAACGACACAACGACACATTACGACGTTCTGAGACACAACGACACAACGACACATTACGACACATTACGACGTTCTGAGACACAACGACACAACGACACATTACGACGTTCTGAGACACAACGACACAACGACACATTACGACGTTCTGAGACACAACGACACAACGACACATTACGACATTACGACGTTCTGAGACACAACGACACAACGACACATTACGACGTTCTGAGACACAACGACACAACGACACATTACGACACATTACGACGTTCTGAGACACAACGACACAACGACACATTACGACGTTCTGAGACACAACGACACAACGACACATTACGACGTTCTGAGACACAACGACACAACGACACATTACGACGTTCTGAGACACAACGACACAACGACACATTAACATTTACGACGTTCTGAGACACAACGACACAACGACACATTACGACACATTACGACGTTCTGAGACACAACGACACAACGACACATTACGACGTTCTGAGACACAACGACACAACGACACATACGACACATTACGACGTTCTGAGACACAACGACACAACGACACATTACGACGTTCTGAGACACAACGACACAACGACACATTACGACACACGGTTCTGAGACACAACGACACAACGACACATTACGACGTTCTGAGACACAACGACACAACGACACATTACGACACATTACGACGTTCTGAGACACAACGACACAACGACACATTACGACGTTCTGAGACACAACGACACAACGACACATTACGACACATTACGACGTTCTGAGACACAACGACACAACGACACATTACGACGTTCTGAGACACAACGACACAACGACACATTACGACGTTCTGAGACACAACGACACAACGACACATTACGACGCATTACGACGTTCTGAGACACAACGACACAACGACACATTACGACGTTCTGAGACACAACGACACAACGACACATTACGACACATTACGACGTTCTGAGACACAACGACACAACGACACATTACGACGTTCTGAGACACAACGACACAACGACACATTACGACGTTCTGAGACACAACGACACAACGACACATTACGACGCATTACGACGTTCTGAGACACAACGACACAACGACACATTACGACGTTCTGAGACACAACGACACAACGACACATTACGACACATTACGACGTTCTGAGACACAACGACACAACGACACATTACGACGTTCTGAGACACAACGACACAACGACACATTACGACGTTCTGAGACACAACGACACAACGACACATTACGACACATTACGACGTTCTGAGACACAACGACACAACGACACATTACGACGTTCTGAGACACAACGACACAACGACACATTACGACGTTCTGAGACACAACGACACAACGACACATTACGACGTTCTGAGACACAACGACACAACGACACATTACGACACATTACGACGTTCTGAGACACAACGACACAACGACACATTACGACGTTCTGAGACACAACGACACAACGACACATTACGACGTTCTGAGACACAACGACACAACGACACATTACGACACATTACGACGTTCTGAGACACAACGACACAACGACACATTACGACGTTCTGAGACACAACGACACAACGACACATTACGACACATTACGACGTTCTGAGACACAACGACACAACGACACATTACGACGTTCTGAGACACAACGACACAACGACACATTACGACACATTACGACGTTCTGAGACACAACGACACAACGACACATTACGACGTTCTGAGACACAACGACACAACGACACATAACAGACAGGACGTTCTGAGACACAACGACACAACGACACATTACGACACATTACGACGTTCTGAGACACAACGACACAACGACACATTACGACGTTCTGAGACACAACGACACAACGACACATTACGACGTTCTGAGACACAACGACACAACGACACTCAATACGACGTTCTGAGACACAACGACACAACGACACATTACGACGTTCTGAGACACAACGACACAACGACACATTACGACACATTACGACGTTCTGAGACACAACGACACAACGACACATTACGACGTTCTGAGACACAACGACACAACGACACATTACGACGTTCTGAGACACAACGACACAACGACACATTACGACACATTACGACGTTCTGAGACACAACGACACAACGACACATTACGACGTTCTGAGACACAACGACACAACGACACATTACGACGTTCTGAGACACAACGACACAACGACACATTACGACACATTACGACGTTCTGAGACACAACGACACAACGACACATTACGACGTTCTGAGACACAACGACACAACGACACATTACGACGTTCTGAGACACAACGACACAACGACACATCACGCATTACGACGTTCTGAGACACAACGACACAACGACACATTACGACGTTCTGAGACACAACGACACAACGACACATTACGACACATTACGACGTTCTGAGACACAACGACACAACGACACATTACGACGTTCTGAGACACAACGACACAACGACACATTACGACACATTACGACGTTCTGAGACACAACGACACAACGACACATTACGACGTTCTGAGACACAACGACACAACGACACATTACGACACATTACGACGTTCTGAGACACAACGACACAACGACACATTACGACGTTCTGAGACACAACGACACAACGACACATTACGACGTTCTGAGACACAACGACACAACGACACATTAACGACACATTACGACGTTCTGAGACACAACGACACAACGACACATTACGACGTTCTGAGACACAACGACACAACGACACATTACGACACATTACGACGTTCTGAGACACAACGACACAACGACACATTACGACGTTCTGAGACACAACGACACAACGACACATTACGACGTTCTGAGACACAACGACACAACGACACATTACGACGCATTACGACGTTCTGAGACACAACGACACAACGACACATTACGACGTTCTGAGACACAACGACACAACGACACATTACGACACATTACGACGTTCTGAGACACAACGACACAACGACACATTACGACGTTCTGAGACACAACGACACAACGACACATTACGACGTTCTGAGACACAACGACACAACGACACATTACGACACATTACGACGTTCTGAGACACAACGACACAACGACACATTACGACGTTCTGAGACACAACGACACAACGACACATTACGACGTTCTGAGACACAACGACACAACGACACATTACGACGTTCTGAGACACAACGACACAACGACACATTACGACACATTACGACGTTCTGAGACACAACGACACAACGACACATTACGACGTTCTGAGACACAACGACACAACGACACATTACGACGTTCTGAGACACAACGACACAACGACACATTACGACGCATTACGACGTTCTGAGACACAACGACACAACGACACATTACGACGTTCTGAGACACAACGACACAACGACACATTACGACACATTACGACGTTCTGAGACACAACGACACAACGACACATTACGACGTTCTGAGACACAACGACACAACGACACATTACGACACATTACGACGTTCTGAGACACAACGACACAACGACACATTACGACGTTCTGAGACACAACGACACAACGACACATTACGACGTTCTGAGACACAACGACACAACGACACATTACGACACATTACGACGTTCTGAGACACAACGACACAACGACACATTACGACGTTCTGAGACACAACGACACAACGACACATTACGACGTTCTGAGACACAACGACACAACGACGCATTACGACGTTCTGACACAACGACACAACGACACATTACGACGTGAGTTCGAAGACACAACGACACAACGACACATTACGACACATTACGACGTTCTGAGACACAACGACACAACGAACACATTACGCCAATTACGACGTTCTGAGACACAACGACACAACGACACATTACGACGTTCTGAGACACAACGACACAACGACACATTACGACACATTACGACGTTCTGAGACACAACGACACAACGACACATTACGACGTTCTGAGACACAACGACACAACGACACATTACGACGTTCTGAGACACAACGACACAACGACACATTACGACACATTACGACGTTCTGAGACACAACGACACAACGACACATTACGACGTTCTGAGACACAACGACACAACGACACATTACGACGTTCTGAGACACAACGACACAACGACACATTACGACGTTCTGAGACACAACGACACAACGACACATTACGACGTTCTGAGACACAACGACACAACGACACATTACGACACATTACGACGTTCTGAGACACAACGACACAACGACACATTACGACGTTCTGAGACACAACGACACAACGACACATTACGACGTTCTGAGACACAACGACACAACGACACATTACGACACATTACGACGTTCTGAGACACAACGACACAACGACACATTACGACGTTCTGAGACACAACGACACAACGACACATTACGACGTTCTGAGACACAACGACACAACGACACATTACGACACATTACGACGTTCTGAGACACAACGACACAACGACACATTACGACGTTCTGAGACACAACGACACAACGACACATTACGATCACGTTCTGAGACACAACGACACAACGACACATTACGACGTTCTGAGACACAACGACACAACGACACATTACGACACATTACGACGTTCTGAGACACAACGACACAACGACACATTACGACGTTCTGAGACACAACGACACAACGACACATTACGACGTTCTGAGACACAACGACACAACGACACATTACGACACATTACGACGTTCTGAGACACAACGACACAACGACACATTACGACGTTCTGAGACACAACGACACAACGACACATTACGACGTTCTGAGACACAACGACACAACGACACATTACGACACATTACGACGTTCTGAGACACAACGACACAACGACACATTACGACGTTCTGAGACACAACGACACAACGACACATTACGACGTTCTGAGACACAACGACACAACGACACATTACGACGTTCTGAGACACAACGACACAACGACACATTACGACACATTACGACGTTCTGAGACACAACGACACAACGACACATTACGACGTTCTGAGACACAACGACACAACGACACATTACGACGTTCTGAGACACAACGACACAACGACACATTACGACACATTACGACGTTCTGAGACACAACGACACAACGACACATTACGACGTTCTGAGACACAACGACACAACGACACATTACGACGTTCTGAGACACAACGACACAACGACACATTACGACACATTACGACGTTCTGAGACACAACGACACAACGACACATTACGACGTTCTGAGACACAACGACACAACGACACATTACGACACATTACGACGTTCTGAGACACAACGACACAACGACACATTACGACGTTCTGAGACACAACGACACAACCGACATTACGACACATTACGACGTTCTGAGACACAACGACACAACGACACATTACGACGTTCTGAGACACAACGACACAACGACACATTACGACGTTCTGAGACACAACGACACAACGACACATTACGACACATTACGACGTTCTGAGACACAACGACACAACGACACATTACGACGTTCTGAGACACAACGACACAACGACGCATTACGACGTTCTGAGACACAACGACACAACGACACATTACGACGTTCTGAGACACAACGACACAACGACACATTAGACACATTACGACGTTCTGAGACACAACGACACAACGACACATTACGACGTTCTGAGACACAACGACACAACGACACATTACGACGTTCTGAGACACAACGACACAACGACACATTACGACACATTACGACGTTCTGAGACACAACGACACAACGACACATTACGACGTTCTGAGACACAACGACACAACGACACATTACGACGTTCTGAGACACAACGACACAACGACACATTACGACACATTACGACGTTCTGAGACACAACGACACAACGACACATTACGACGTTCTGAGACACAACGACACAACGACACATTACGACGTTCTGAGACACAACGACACAACGACACATTACGACGTTCTGAGACACAACGACACAACGACACATTACGACACATTACGACGTTCTGAGACACAACGACACAACGACACATTACGACGTTCTGAGACACAACGACACAACGACACATTACGACACATTACGACGTTCTGAGACACAACGACACAACGACACATTACGACGTTCTGAGACACAACGACACAACGACACATTACGACGTTCTGAGACACAACGACACAACGACACATTACGACACATTACGACGTTCTGAGACACAACGACACAACGACACATTACGACGTTCTGAGACACAACGACACAACGACACATTACGACGTTCTGAGACACAACGACACAACGACACATTACGACGTTCTGAGACACAACGACACAACGACACATTACGACACATTACGACGTTCTGAGACACAACGACACAACGACACATTACGACGTTCTGAGACACAACGACACAACGACACATTACGACGTTCTGAGACACAACGACACAACGACACATTACGACGTTCTGAGACACAACGACACAACGACACATTGACACATTACGACGTTCTGAGACACAACGACACAACGACACATTACGACGTTCTGAGACACAACGACACAACGACACATTACGACGTTCTGAGACACAACGACACAACGACACATTACGACACATTACGACGTTCTGAGACACAACGACACAACGACACATTACGACGTTCTGAGACACAACGACACAACGACACATTACGACGTTCTGAGACACAACGACACAACGACACATTACGACGTTCTGAGACACAACGACACAACGACACATTACGACACATTACGACGTTCTGAGACACAACGACACAACGACACATTACGACGTTCTGAGACACAACGACACAACGACACATTACGACGTTCTGAGACACAACGACACAACGACACATTACGACACATTACGACGTTCTGAGACACAACGACACAACGACACATTACGACGTTCTGAGACACAACGACACAACGACACATTACGACGTTCTGAGACACAACGACACAACGACACATTACGACGTTCTGAGACACAACGACACAACGACACATTACGACACATTACGACGTTCTGAGACACAACGACACAACGACACATTACGACGTTCTGAGACACAACGACACAACGACACATTACGACGTTCTGAGACACAACGACACAACGACACATTACGACGTTCTGAGACACAACGACACAACGACACATTACGACGTTCTGAGACACAACGACACAACGACACATTACGACACATTACGACGTTCTGAGACACAACGACACAACGACACATTACGACGTTCTGAGACACAACGACACAACGACACATTACGACGTTCTGAGACACAACGACACAACGACACATTACGACACATTACGACGTTCTGAGACACAACGACACAACGACACATTACGACGTTCTGAGACACAACGACACAACGACACATTACGACACATTACGACGTTCTGAGACACAACGACACAACGACACATTACGACGTTCTGAGACACAACGACACAACGACACATTACGACGTTCTGAGACACAACGACACAACGACACATTACGACGTTCTGAGACACAACGACACAACGACACATTACGACACATTACGACGTTCTGAGACACAACGACACAACGACACATTACGACGTTCTGAGACACAACGACACAACGACACATTACGACGTTCTGAGACACAACGACACAACGACACATTACGACACATTACGACGTTCTGAGACACAACGACACAACGACACATTACGACGTTCTGAGACACAACGACACAACGACACATTACGACACATTACGACGTTCTGAGACACAACGACACAACGACACATTACGACGTTCTGAGACACAACGACACAACGACACATTACGACGTTCTGAGACACAACGACACAACGACACATTACGACGTTCTGAGACACAACGACACAACGACACATTACGACACATTACGACGTTCTGAGACACAACGACACAACGACACATTACGACGTTCTGAGACACAACGACACAACGACACATACGACGTTCTGAGACACAACGACACAACGACACATTACGACGTTCTGAGACACAACGACACAACGACACATTACGACACATTACGACGTTCTGAGACACAACGACACAACGACACATTACGACGTTCTGAGACACAACGACACAACGACACATTACGACGTTCTGAGACACAACGACACAACGACACATTACGACGTTCTGAGACACAACGACACAACGACACATTACGACACATTACGACGTTCTGAGACACAACGACACAACGACACATTACGACGTTCTGAGACACAACGACACAACGACACATTACGACGTTCTGAGACACAACGACACAACGACACATTACGACGTTCTGAGACACAACGACACAACGACACATTACGACGTTCTGAGACACAACGACACAACGACACATTACGACACATTACGACGTTCTGAGACACAACGACACAACGACACATTACGACGTTCTGAGACACAACGACACAACGACACATTACGACGTTCTGAGACACAACGACACAACGACACATTACGACACATTACGACGTTCTGAGACACAACGACACAACGACACATTACGACGTTCTGAGACACAACGACACAACGACACATTACGACACATTACGACGTTCTGAGACACAACGACACAACGACACATTACGACGTTCTGAGACACAACGACACAACGACACATTACGACGTTCTGAGACACAACGACACAACGACACATTACGACGTTCTGAGACACAACGACACAACGACACATTACGACACATTACGACGTTCTGAGACACAACGACACAACGACACATTACGACGTTCTGAGACACAACGACACAACGACACATTACGACGTTCTGAGACACAACGACACAACGACACATTACGACACATTACGACGTTCTGAGACACAACGACACAACGACACATTACGACGTTCTGAGACACAACGACACAACGACACATACGACACATTACGACGTTCTGAGACACAACGACACAACGACACATTACGACGTTCTGAGACACAACGACACAACGACACATTACGACGTTCTGAGACACAACGACACAACGACACATTACGACGTTCTGAGACACAACGACACAACGACACATTACGACACATTACGACGTTCTGAGACACAACGACACAACGACACATTACGACGTTCTGAGACACAACGACACAACGACACATTACGACGTTCTGAGACACAACGACACAACGACACATTACGACACATTACGACGTTCTGAGACACAACGACACAACGACACATTACGACGTTCTGAGACACAACGACACAACGACACATTACGACACATTACGACGTTCTGAGACACAACGACACAACGACACATTACGACGTTCTGAGACACAACGACACAACGACACATTACGACACATTACGACGTTCTGAGACACAACGACACAACGACACATTACGACGTTCTGAGACACAACGACACAACGACACATTACGACGTTCTGAGACACAACGACACAACGACACATTACGACACATTACGACGTTCTGAGACACAACGACACAACGACACATTACGACGTTCTGAGACACAACGACACAACGACACATTACGACGTTCTGAGACACAACGACACAACGACACATTACGACACATTACGACGTTCTGAGACACAACGACACAACGACACATTACGACGTTCTGAGACACAACGACACAACGACACATAACGACACAACGACAAATTACGACGTTCTGAGACACAACGACACAACGACACATTACGACGTTCTGAGACACAACGACACAACGACACATTACGACACATTACGACGTTCTGAGACACAACGACACAACGACACATTACGACGTTCTGAGACACAACGACACAACGACACACATTACGACGTTCTGAGACACAACGACACAACGACACATTACGACGTTCTGAGACACAACGACACAACGACACATTACGACACATTACGACGTTCTGAGACACAACGACACAACGACACATTACGACGTTCTGAGACACAACGACACAACGACACATTACGACGTTCTGAGACACAACGACACAACGACACATTACGACACATTACGACGTTCTGAGACACAACGACACAACGACACATTACGACGTTCTGAGACACAACGACACAACGACACATTACGACGTTCTGAGACACAACGACACAACGACACATTACGACACATTACGACGTTCTGAGACACAACGACACAACGACACATTACGACGTTCTGAGACACAACGACACAACGACACATTACGACACATTACGACGTTCTGAGACACAACGACACAACGACACATTACGACGTTCTGAGACACAACGACACAACGACACATTACGACACATTACGACGTTCTGAGACACAACGACACAACGACACATTACGACGTTCTGAGACACAACGACACAACGACACATTACGACACATTACGACGTTCTGAGACACAACGACACAACGACACATTACGACGTTCTGAGACACAACGACACAACGACACATTACGACACATTACGACGTTCTGAGACACAACGACACAACGACACATTACGACGTTCTGAGACACAACGACACAACGACACATTACGACGTTCTGAGACACAACGACACAACGACACATTACGACACATTACGACGTTCTGAGACACAACGACACAACGACACATTACGACGTTCTGAGACACAACGACACAACGACACATTACGACGTTCTGAGACACAACGACACAACGACACATTACGACACATTACGACGTTCTGAGACACAACGACACAACGACACATTACGACGTTCTGAGACACAACGACACAACGACACATTACGACACATTACGACGTTCTGAGACACAACGACACAACGACACATTACGACGTTCTGAGACACAACGACACAACGACACATTACGACGTTCTGAGACACAACGACACAACGACACATTACGACGTTCTGAGACACAACGACACAACGACACATTACGACACATTACGACGTTCTGAGACACAACGACACAACGACACATTACGACGTTCTGAGACACAACGACACAACGACACATTACGACGTTCTGAGACACAACGACACAACGACACATTACGACACATTACGACGTTCTGAGACACAACGACACAACGACACATTACGACGTTCTGAGACACAACGACACAACGACACACAACGACACAACGACACATTACGACGTTCTGAGACACAACGACACAACGACACACAACGACACAACGACACATTACGACGTTCTGAGACACAACGACACAACGACACATTACGACGTTCTGAGACACAACGACACAACGACACATTACGACGTTCTGAGACACAACGACACAACGACACATTACGACACATTACGACGTTCTGAGACACAACGACACAACGACACATTACGACGTTCTGAGACACAACGACACAACGACACACAACGACACAACGACACATTACGACGTTCTGAGACACAACGACACAACGACACATTACGACGTTCTGAGACACAACGACACAACGACACATTACGACGTTCTGAGACACAACGACACAACGACACATTACGACGTTCTGAGACACAACGACACAACGACACATTACGACACATTACGACGTTCTGAGACACAACGACACAACGACACATTACGACGTTCTGAGACACAACGACACAACGACACATTACGACGTTCTGAGACACAACGACACAACGACACATTACGACACATTACGACGTTCTGAGACACAACGACACAACGACACATTACGACGTTCTGAGACACAACGACACAACGACACACAACGACACAACGACACATTACGACGTTCTGAGACACAACGACACAACGACACACAACGACACAACGACACATTACGACGTTCTGAGACACAACGACACAACGACACATTACGACGTTCTGAGACACAACGACACAACGACACATTACGACGTTCTGAGACACAACGACACAACGACACATTACGACACATTACGACGTTCTGAGACACAACGACACAACGACACATTACGACGTTCTGAGACACAACGACACAACGACACACAACGACACAACGACACATTACGACGTTCTGAGACACAACGACACAACGACACATTACGACGTTCTGAGACACAACGACACAACGACACATTACGACGTTCTGAGACACAACGACACAACGACACACAACGACACAACGACACATTACGACGTTCTGAGACACAACGACACAACGACACACAACGACACAACGACACATTACGACGTTCTTGACACAACGACACATTACGACGTTCTGAGACACAACGACACAACGACACACAACGACACAACGACACATTACGACGTTCTGAGACACAACGACACAACGACACACAACGACACAACGACACATTACGACGTTCTTGACACAACGACACATTACGACGTTCTGAGACACAACGACACAACGACACACAACGACACAACGACACATTACGACGTTCTGAGACACAACGACACAACGACACATTACGACACATTACGACGTTCTGAGACAGAACGACACAACGACACATTACGACGTTCTGAGACACAACGACACAACGACACACAACGACACAACGACACATTACGACGTTCTGAGACACAACGACACAACGACACACAACGACACAACGACACATTACGACGTTCTGAGACACAACGACACAACGACACATTACGACGTTCTGAGACACAACGACACAACGACACATTACGACGTTCTGAGACACAACGACACAACGACACATTACGACACATTACGACGTTCTGAGACACAACGACACAACGACACATTACGACGTTCTGAGACACAACGACACAACGACACACAACGACACAACGACACATTACGACGTTCTGAGACACAACGACACAACGACACATTACGACGTTCTGAGACACAACGACACAACGACACATTACGACGTTCTGAGACACAACGACACAACGACACACAACGACACAACGACACATTACGACGTTCTGAGACACAACGACACAACGACACACAACGACACAACGACACATTACGACGTTCTTGACACAACGACACATTACGACGTTCTGAGACACAACGACACAACGACACACAACGACACAACGACACATTACGACGTTCTGAGACACAACGACACAACGACACACAACGACACAACGACACATTACGACGTTCTGAGACACAACGACACAACGACACACAACGACACAACGACACATTACGACGTTCTTGACACAACGACACATTACGACGTTCTGAGACACAACGACACAACGACACACAACGACACAACGACACATTACGACGTTCTGAGACACAACGACACAACGACACACAACGACACAACGACACATTACGACGTTCTGAGACACAACGACACAACGACACACAACGACACAACGACACATTACGACGTTCTGAGACACAACGACACAACGACACACAACGACACAACGACACATTACGACGTTCTGAGACACAACGACACAACGACACACAACGACACAACGACACATTACGACGTTCTTGACACAACGACACATTACGACGTTCTGAGACACAACGACACAACGACACACAACGACACAACGACACATTACGACGTTCTGAGACACAACGACACAACGACACACAACGACACAACGACACATTACGACGTTCTGAGACACAACGACACAACGACACACAACGACACAACGACACATTACGACGTTCTTGACACAACGACACATTACGACGTTCTGAGACACAACGACACAACGACACACAACGACACAACGACACATTACGACGTTCTGAGACACAACGACACAACGACACACAACGACACAACGACACATTACGACGTTCTGAGACACAACGACACAACGACACACAACGACACAACGACACATTACGACGTTCTGAGACACAACGACACATTACGATGTTCTGAGACACAACGACACAACGACACACAACGACACAACGACACATTACGACGTTCTTGACACAACGACACATTACGACGTTCTGAGACACAACGACACAACGACACACAACGACACAACGACACATTACGACGTTCTGAGACACAACGACACAACGACACACAACGACACAACGACACATTACGACGTTCTGAGACACAACGACACAACGACACACAACGACACAACGACACATTACGACGTTCTGAGACACAACGACACAACGACACACAACGACACAACGACACATTACGACGTTCTGAGACACAACGACACAACGACACACAACGACACAACGACACATTACGACGTTCTTGACACAACGACACATTACGACGTTCTGAGACACAACGACACAACGACACACAACGACACAACGACACATTACGACGTTCTGAGACACAACGACACAACGACACACAACGACACAACGACACATTACGACGTTCTGAGACACAACGACACAACGACACACAACGACACAACGACACATTACGACGTTCTTGACACAACGACACATTACGACGTTCTGAGACACAACGACACAACGACACACAACGACACAACGACACATTACGACGTTCTGAGACACAACGACACAACGACACACAACGACACAACGACACATTACGACGTTCTGAGACACAACGACACAACGACACACAACGACACAACGACACATTACGACGTTCTTGACACAACGACACATTACGACGTTCTGAGACACAACGACACAACGACACACAACGACACAACGACACATTACGACGTTCTGAGACACAACGACACAACGACACACAACGACACAACGACACATTACGACGTTCTGAGACACAACGACACAACGACACACAACGACACAACGACACATTACGACGTTCTTGACACAACGACACATTACGACGTTCTGAGACACAACGACACAACGACACACAACGACACAACGACACATTACGACGTTCTGAGACACAACGACACAACGACACACAACGACACAACGACACATTACGACGTTCTGAGACACAACGACACAACGACACACAACGACACAACGACACATTACGACGTTCTGAGACACAACGACACAACGACACACAACGACACAACGACACATTACGACGTTCTTGACACAACGACACATTACGACGTTCTGAGACACAACGACACAACGACACACAACGACACAACGACACATTACGACGTTCTGAGACACAACGACACAACGACACACAACGACACAACGACACATTACGACGTTCTGAGACACAACGACACAACGACACACAACGACACAACGACACATTACGACGTTCTTGACACAACGACACATTACGACGTTCTGAGACACAACGACACAACGACACACAACGACACAACGACACATTACGACGTTCTGAGACACAACGACACAACGACACACAACGACACAACGACACATTACGACGTTCTGAGACACAACGACACATTACGATGTTCTTGACACAACGACGGCCAGGTTAAGTGGCGTAAAATAAACGCTGGGGTTCGGTGCAACTTTTTAATCATTGGTAAAAAGAAAATATTCAAATATATAGTCTCAGTTGCTTTCGGATACAACGGAAATTATCAAGAAATACCGACAAAACCTTTTGACTTTGTTCTTTTTTTTTAGGGATCTCATTCTATATAAGCCCCAAAATATCAATTTACGCAACCAGTTATTGAATCGACTTCATCTTTTCTGCCCCCAGTCGTAGGGGGAGAGGTTTTCTAGAGTGAGGCAATTTAAATTGTTGTTTCAATCTAGAGTGTATTAGGGGGGGGGGGGGGGGCGGCTGGATTTTACTCACATAAAAAAAACGTTAATAGGGACTCGAAACCTATTTAATTATCATCTTCTCGGGGTACCGTATCATTTAGAGGTACCTTATCATTAAGGGGTCATTTATCATTTAGAGGTACCTTATCATTTAGGGGTACCGTATCATTTAGGGGTACTTTATCATATAGAGGTACCTTATCATTTAGGGGTACCATATCATTTAGAGTACCTTATTATTTAGGGTTACCGTATCATTTAGAGGGACCTTATCATTTAGGGGTACCATATCGTTTAAAGATACCTGATCATTTAGAGGTACCTTATCGTTTACAGGTACCTTATCGTTTAGAGGTACCGTATCATTTAGAGGTATCTTATCATTTAGGGGTACCTTATCATTTAGAGGTGCCTTATCATTTAGGGGTAACTTATCATTTAGAGGTACCTTATCATTTAGGGGTACCTTATCATTTTGAGGTACCTTATCATTTAGGGTACCTTATCATTTAGAGGTACCTTATCATTTAGGGGTATCTTATCATAGTATTGTTTATACTCAAATGTTTCCTCAATAATCTGGTTGCATACCGATTTAGAGAAGTTATATGTTATAAATTTATATAGAGACTATGAAACTGATAAAATATGTTGTTTAATAAGCCCCACTAATTATCGCTCGTGTCATATAAATAAGAATAATTAATAAAATAATCGAAACTACTCGTTGAGCAAGTTTAAGATCCTAATTGACGGTGTTAAGTTGCTGAAGTACACACATTAATTAGACAGAAATGACCTTGAGAACAGAGAAAATGATTAGCGTTTGTCAGCAACCTGTTGATTACTTGTCCACGCCGGGAAATCTGTATACCACTTGAACTCTGTGGATCTTGCTTGTTATCTTGCACATTTGATGACGTCAAATAAGCGAATGGCGTAAATAAATGGCGAATCATAACAGGAGGAGGCGAATGGCGTAAATCATTAAAAGATAAAAAAAAGGAGATAAGTGGGAGAGGAGGACAGAGACAAAGGGAGAAGAGAAAGGAAAGAGATAAAGAGGAGAAACGAGAATTAAAAAACAAAACAATTAGTTTTATTGTAAATACATACAATTAAGCCCAGGGCCATTAAATCGGGAGAGGGGAGGGGGCTTCTTTTAACTTGATTATTTCTTGTATTAACCAACTGGCCTAGTGTATTATATAAAGAGCAGTTGTATGTGTGTATGTGTATATGTGTGTATGTGTATGTGTGTATGTGTATATGTGTGTATGTGTATGTGTGTATGTGTATATGTGTGTATGTGTATGTGTGTATGTGTATATGTGTATGTGTGTATGTGTGTATGTCCAGCTAAAACTCTAAAACCACAAAACAAACACCCACAAAGTTGGTATTTTCTTGATCAGCGTATCTCTGATGAAAAAATCTCAAATTTAGAAAATCTTATTTATGCT
>OY744538.1:19583001-19618001 GCA_963556195.1 Sepiola atlantica
CTCTCTCTCGGTCTCTTTTTCTTCTCTCTCTCTCTCCGTCTCTTTTTCTTCTCTCTCTCTATGTCTCTTTTTCTTCTCTATCTCTCTCTCTCTCCTTCTCTTTTTCTTTTCTCTCTGTCTTACTCTCTCCTTCTATTTTTCTTCTCTCTCTCCTTCTCTTTTTCTTCTCTCTCTCTCTCTCTCCTTCTCTTTTTTCTCTCTCTCTCCTTCTCTTTTTCTTCTCTCTCTTTCCTTCTCTTTTCTTTTTTCTCTCTCTCTCCTTCTCTTTTTCTTCTCTTTCTCTCTCCTCTTTTTCTTCTCTTTTTCTCTTTTTTTCTCTCTCTCTCTCTTACACGCGTACAAGTAACCCGTCGCTCTGGTGTTGTCTGTGACTATCTCTCTTTTTAAAGAAACATGTTGTATAATTAATCAACATCGGTGTCCGAGTGGTTTCGTATCCGCAAACAAGCAAGAACTAGGTGCACGACGACGACATAGGTGCCTCATGGTTTTTACATCCATCGGTAAGTGAAACTGTAACACGATGTTGTTGGGTTTATTTTCGATATTAATTGAGCTAAAAAGTATTTTTGTTTTGAAATGTAAGTTTTAAAATTAAAAGGTAAATATATTTTTGTTGTATTTATCTCAATAAAAAATGTTTGGAAAGAATGAGTAAAATTAATGATAATACACTTTTTGATTGAAATCGCTCCAGACAAAGCATGAAGCCACTTAATGTAAGAAGCTAAAGAAGATACTACAAGGTCAAAAACTAGCCAACAATAAGTGTGTGCTGGATAGATTCCGACCCAGAAAACAGCAATTTTCCCCCCTTTTTCAGAAACATCGCTCATGGAATGTGAGGACTAAAAGACAAAATAAGGGAAGCGAGAGTTACGAGGCTGCCGAAAGAAACCCCCATGTCTACTTTCTACTCTTCTTTCAACTTTCTACTCTCATTTGAAAAAAAATTCATTGTTCATGATTAAAAAGCGGCCACTTACACAATGTAAAATCAATTATACAGGCTCAATTATCGACGGCTTGCGTCATTTTATTGAAACAATACTGTAAGTATTAGTCTGAAAGAAAAATTAACTTACCTACTATTGTGAGACATAAATAATTTTAGTAAATATATAGTTTACTATCTATTCTAAACAAATATAGCAATGTTGAAAATATGTTATATTAATGTCGTAAGCGGCTATGGTTGTACAGGTCATAAACGAAAAATGCCTCCATTCTAACAATCTTCCTATCCGGAATAAGTATTTTCTGAAAAAAAAAAACAGCTGGGGCGAAATATATTATTTTGTTGCAAAGAATATAGTAGAAAGAAAGAAAAACACAAATTAGCTAGGCAGAAGCAAATATCGATTCGTCAGATTAAACGCTATCGATAACAAACTTCGAGTAATAGAGTGACTTCATTTTTATATATTAGATTAAAAGAGTATAAACATTGAATTACTCACATCTGAAGTTGCTTGGTGATATATTCTGAATTTCGCATGGTTAGTCGGCAACTTCAATGATGAGAGGCGTCGTATAAGGTGAATGGCGGATCCCGAAACTGTAGCCCGGGGCTGCTCTTTTATTAGGCCAAAACTGTAAATGCCAAAGAGAAATGACAGCAGAGAACAAGAAACAAAACGTGAACCGTCGAGTCAGCCGTTGAGCTCGGGTTAAATTGTTTGAATAAGGAAAAAGTCAGTTTGCAAAGTCAGTTAGAATTATTGTTTTAAATAAAAAGACAAGATGAAATATTAGTTTCTTTTTGCTTGCTATCTCTCGTTTTCCCTCTCCAAATAGGGCTAATTAGTATTACTACTTGTAGAGATATTTCCTTTCGTTGAAGTAAGTAACGGACTATTCATGTCTTGAATTTTATAGTTGATTTTATTACCTTTGAGTGTTAATAAAGGGGGAGACCGACGGAAGCGAAGGTGAGAGACGCCCTAAAAAAATAAGAGAGGGCGTCAAAAGATATATTGAAAGCAGACGACTATGATAGACAGAAACTTCATAAAAAATGAGTCACTAAATGAATTTCCTGTAGATTTCAGTTAATTTGAAACATTTTAATGGAATTTTTCGAACATAACTTAATTCCAGACGTAAGAAATATTTTAACGTATATTTCGTCTTATTACAGTATATAAAAACCGTTGAATCACTCAGCTTTAGTATAATAATAGACAGATAAATAAACACACAATGCACATTATATATAATGATATGAATAAACTGAACTCAACCACACACCCTCGCTTTTCTTTCATTCGCCCTTAACGATACTTATAAAACATATACTCAAGTCTTCTTATTAAAAAAGAAACTAATCCTGAAGACGACTAAGAAAGTTAGAAGCGCTCGAAAAAAATGGCCGAATTAAAAACAATCGAGGAAATACTCTACGGATTGCCACCTGAAACCAGAAGGATAGCTCGATGGTTTGAGAACCTCACGAAGAAGATTTACAAACAAGAAAATTCCGTGACGTTCAATAACGCTTGCATGGATATGTATATATATATATATATATATATATATATATATATATATATATATATATATATATATATATAGTAATCCAGGTAATGGTTTATATCGATGGGTTTAAATCCAGATAATATTTGCTGTGTTTATATAAAAGTGCTCAATAGTAAATAGAGTTATTCATTTAATAGTTTTATTTACACAAACATCTGGCTACACGTCATGACACGTTTCAACCGGAGCTCTTATAAATCTGGTGTCATCAGGCAAATGGGAAAAAATAAACCGAAGAATTATATTTTTCTATTTGTCTGATGGTGCAGGATTTATAAGAGCTACGCTGAAACGTGTCATGGCGTGTAGCTAGATGTTGGTGTAAATAAAATTATGTAATATATATATATATATATATATATATATATATATATATATATATATATATATATATATATATATATATTAATCAACTTTTTATAAATTAATTGTTGCGTGCATAAAAGGAAGACATTGACACGTGTCTCCTGCTATGAACCGTCATCAGCATGAAACAATAAAAAAAACATCTACGTATATATATATATATATATATATATATATATATATATATATATATATATATATATATATATGTGTGTGTGTGTGTGTGTGCGTGCGCGCGTCTCTGTGTGTGTGTGTGTGTGTGTGTGTGTGTGTGTGTGTGTGTGTGTGTGTGTGTGTGTGTGTGTGTGTGTGTGTGTGTGTGTGTGTGTGTGTGTGTGAAACGGCATTGCATTTTAAGATATATCGTTCATAATAAATATATTACGATTCTCCACGAACCGGGGCAATGAACCTTCCGGGTCATCTTCCTTTATGCTGCCACGTTATTTCTGCCGACGCATTTTTTTGTCCATATGAACTATAACTATCCGTAAAGGATAAATGTTTTTTGTCGAAGTTAGACTCTTCTAGATCCGCAGTGTTCTGACTATGCCATTACACATTAAAAGGGTTCCGTCGTGAAAGGTGTGATTCTACGCCGCGCATGGGCGGTCATTCACTAAAGGTAGGCTAACTAGAGATTGCAACTGCACTTAAGTGCTTTGGGACCAATCTGAAAGGAAGCAAATGGAAGAAAAACAATTGGTGGGATTTTCTATTTCATCGGACGATATGCATATTTGTTTAGGAAAATAGAAAATGGACTTTAGGTTTACTTTCGACAGCCTCGTAAGTCTCGCTTCCCTTATTTTGTCATTTAGTCCTCACATTCAATAAGCGATGTTTCTGACAAAGAGGGAAGAATTGCTGTTTTCTGGGTCGGAATCTATCTATAAAACACTTATCGTTGGCTAGTGTTTTACCTTGAAGTGCTATTTCTTTTTAGTTCCTTACAGAAAGTGGCTTCATGGTTTGTCTGGAGCGATTTTCATTATAAAAATGTTTTCTAGAGATGACTAAAGTTAAACGAAGCTCTAAAAATGAAGGACCAATTAAGAAAGTTGAAAACAACAACATGGCTTCTGGAAAACTTTTAATTTACCTTACAGTCTCACCTGCGTAAGTTGTTTAGAATTTTTGTTTCGATCAATGAGACCTTCCTCAGGACACAGTGGATTACGTGGGGCGAGCCAAATTTATGAATGACGAAAAATATATATATATATATATATATATATATATATATATATCGTTTTCAAAATAATTCTCTTTTTAAAACAGAAAAACTTCCGTTTCCTTCACGCTTTATCTTTTTATTACCTCATAATTCTCCGTGTGTCTACGACTTTAACAATACTATTTTAGATGAGATGTTGTATTTTTATAAGTTTAATTTATTTAAGACAGACAATAAAATAAAAAGAACTCTGTGTTTAATAGTGTTATAATGGGAAATGATACTTGCTTCTAAAAGATCATCTGTTAACTATCGTGTATATTAATAAACGTTTTCGAATCTTTAAACTTAATATTATGTGTTGTATTCTAACTTGGGTCTAACGGGTACGTTACCAGTATCCCCTAATTTTAAATCTCCTTTGTGTTCATAAATACGTTTGTTAATTGTTCAACATGGTTCGCCTGTGTAGACAAAGGTTTTAATACATTTTATATGAAACTTAGTGTATAGTAACTCTATGTCTAGAAGTGCAGGTTATATTATATTAGCAGGGCCTTCTGACGTTGTCCAGGATCCCAAATAGGACAATAGAAAAACTAAATAAATTATTTATCATCTTTCTCTCCCACTCTACACACTTCTTCTTCTTCCGTTTGCCTGAATCTCATTATCTCTCATTATACATGCGCAAACTTTTGAAACTGGTTCAATATAATATAAAGAAAGAAATAGAACAAAAAAGAAAGAAAGAAGGAAAAAGATAAAGTCAGCAGAGGTCGAGTAGGTGGCAACTAGTCTGAAAAATCGAAAATCTCTTAATTTTTGAAGTAGAAAATTGAAATTGCTGCTGGGATTCGAACCACGAACCTAAACTAACTAATTCTTCTTAGGCTGTAAAGTAAATAGCAATTTTACAAAAGTAATATTTTGGATAAATTTTCGAGGTATGTATAGAGTTGAGGACATGCGTTGCATGGAGAGAAATGATATAAAAATGATACGATAGATGTGTAATGTGAGTCTTAAAGACAAGCTTAGATCTGTTGACCACAGAGGAAAATAAAACCTGGACAGTATAGGAAGATGTGTTCAGAACAGGAGATTTCGATAGTATGACTATGTTGAAAAAATTGATAAAAGTTCTGAGGGTTAGGGTTAGGGTTAGGATTAGGGTTAGGGCATGTTGAAAGAATTTATTAAAGTTCTGAGGGTTAGGGTTAGGGTATGTTGAAAGAATTAATGAAAGTTCTGAGACGCTCTATACGACAGGTCCGTTCTCAGCTATTTGTGTACCCGGTCAGAGTGACTCTTCGATGAAGCGGGTGCTCCGCTCTTTCCGGCCTAGTGCCACATTTTTTTCACTGCGAAGCGAATAAATACCACCCTTAATTTCCAACAAGATTTAAAATAAAATAAATGAATTTAAAAGAGAAAAGTGTGCACTTTGAAATGGTATATAACACTTTTACGTTCAAATAAGCATTTATTTAAAATTTGATTGAAACATTTGAATAATACAAAAACATACATTATTGTCTTGCCAACGTGCAGTGGTCGGAGAATTGGTGACAGAAGCTTTTAGCAAAGTCACTTGACTTTTTTTATTATGGAAAGGGGAAGTCATCTAAGCGATCTCACTAGTCGCAACTTGCTGACAAATGTTTAAAATTATTAAACTGTATTTGTCATTTATGACTCAGCGTTTATGTGAAATATTTTATCTGTGCGATGGGAGGCTTCTCTATATAGCTCGCCTCTCGGGGGTGGATCGAGTTTGACCGTGTTGGGTCGGGATACTTCTCAGACAGGTATCTGGACAATCATAGTAAAACAACGACGAGGACAACGACCAATCGGATGTCCTGACGTATGAATACAATTTGTTGGGCTAGTTGTTGTAACGCTCACGGAGGTTATTTCCCGGCCTAGCAGTTAGATCTAGATAGTCGTACGAATTGAACGTTCTGTGGCTGGTCCTTTCCAAGTCACCAGCCTAGGATGGAATCTACAAGACCGCGTGGCGCCCCCTTTTTGTAAATATTGACTATTAGCTGTCTTTTCATTCCTTTTCAGCACTGCAAAAATAAAAGATATCTTCTGTTAACCTTCAATGTCGTATACTGTCTTATATATCGGATGGACATTTTATTTTTTTCAAACAATGGATCAGATGGATCATCGATCACAACCAAACTTTAATCATAATATAGAGATCGATACTCAATTACCCCTCATTCATGAACTATTATAACTACGAATTAAATTCCCTATCTGTGAGGTGCTTCTGAATTATATCTAAATATGAGTCTAAATACCCCTATCTATCCGGATTCATGAAGATCTCTCCTTACTAAGTGAGAAGTTAACATTTTTACAGGCTGTAACGCGAGAAAACCCTTTTAGAACCAGTCTTACGCGATCCGTTAACGAAACTACGTGTGTTGTTTGAAACTCAGTGCCGAGTGTCACGGTGCGGTGTCCGTATATTTTTCTCTCGAACGGATTGAATGAGAGTCACAGAAGAAGGATGATTAAGTCAACTTTTTTATATTTACAATTACACTTAAGTATACATTAATTTCCTTATCTATGAGTAGGGGTGGGACGTAATGGGTGAAAATTTCAGATTCATGCGAGTAGTATATTTTTGTGTTCATTTATACATAAATAACACTAAACAATCAAACATTTTGCAAATTTTGCAAAATTCAGAAGGTGCAGGCCAAAAATAGCCGTTAGGGCTCCACGGGACTCAAAATCCATCATTTTTCGGTGAAAAAGTGGTTTCATGCGACATTGCGGGTCCTAAAACATCCTCAAAAGCTATGAATAGATATAGATGGTTAAATCTGATATAGTACTTTAATTTGGGACCATTTTCAGACTGTGAAAGGGTTTTCATGAATGTAAAATAGCCAAAGACTAGTGGCCTGCACCTTCTGAATTTTGTAAAATTTTCAAAATGTTTGATTGTTTAGTGTTATTTATGTATAAATGAACACAAAAAAATACTACTCGCATGAATCTGAAATTTTCACCCATTACGTCCCACCCCTGGTATGAGTTCCTTCTGATAATCTTCAGAGGTGACATGGTAGTTTTAAACACTTTTACATAACGATCAAAATCTCCTGATCTCAAATATATTATGCTATATTGCACCATAGAGGAGGAAGACTTGCCACGTAAACAGATGGCCAACGCATATCGTCCACAATATATGACGTATGATACTGATTGTAATAGCAGCGAGTATAGTTTTGCGGTCCCCTCTCTCGTAGTAGTAAATGTGGGTAACAGTCGTATCTCTTTCTCTTTCCGTTTCTTTGTAGCCACAGCTGTAATCGTTACTTCATAGAATAACAACATACATTATCGTTTTTTTGTGTTGATAATTTTTAGGTAGTTTTATTAAACAGTATTAAAATTACATACTATTTATATACAGTATTAGTCTTCCATACTCCACCCGTCTCTCGTAGGGGAGAGGGAAAGAGACCTTCTAAACACGTTTGCTCCTTTCCGCAGACAAAATCCAAGAGACTTTATTACTCTTAGCTTTTCGTCAAGCGCTTTCATATTTTTACATCACTAATGGAGAACGACTGCTGTTATTTTTTAAGTTCCATCGCTCTCATTATTTTCAACATGATTAAACCCAACCTATCCGCTATCTGTTATCGTATCAGGAAACCGGTGATTAAAACCTTCTTAAATATACTTAACAAATATATCTACATTTGGGTCTAAAAGAAAATAATATGGTATAATGCTGAAAAAGTAATAGCTGACCTTCTCTGGTGAGTGGGCACCAGGTCCTGGTTTAACTGTGGTGTCCCCAGGGGGAGCATTTCGAGACAACATGCTGTATTCGGGAGCCTTCATGCGGTACCTGCCTGGGTTACTAATATTGTAGGCACACGGCCCAGGAGTCTAGAATAAGAAAAAATAAAATGTTACATGCAATTACTACAAGGCACAACAATCAACTGCCTCAGACACCCTTGGGCAAGGTGTTCGCTTTCACTCCACTCCACAACTCCGAAATCCATGTGTATCTTGCCAAACTCGGGAATCTTTCTGTTGAACTCGGAGATCTGTACAAAATTTGGAACGGAACTCTTTATTTAATCCATGGACGTAGATTGCTCTCGTTCCGTCAGCCATGACCGGGTCTTAAGAAATTCTTAATTGTATTTTCAGTATCGCCCGCACTGAGGATTGAACCTTCAACCTCCAGAAGACTTCATCCCTTACGCCACGAGTCCTGGCTGACGGAACGAAAACAAGCTACTTCCGTGAATTAAATAAACGGTTCCATTCGAAATTCCGTGCAGAAAGATTCTCGAGTTACACCTGAATCAGGTCGGAGGTTACATCGGCCGAAACGTTGTGCGAATAACATCCAAAATGAGAACAGTAGTTCGAATGATCCAAATAATCCAAATCCTCCAAATAATCCAAATTATCAATCCTCATCTCAAAAATTCCGAAACAAGTTCAAACTTGTCGAATTTTCACCAAAATGTCTTCGTTTGTTTCATCTCGATGCATATGACCGCAAATATTCAGAAGTATTTTACCAGCAGACTGAGTTCGAACCCTACTGGCTGCCACGTTTGATCATTTGCAAATTAGAGCATGAACGCAGAGGACAGAGTAATTTACTCCTCTCCAGGAGTTAGGCACAAGGCCAGTTTTTATCCTACTCCCACAAGTAAGATGTGACCCAAGCTCGGGTCGGAAAGTGGGGGTTGAAAAGCCAGCGCCCGAGAGGTGAGCACTCTGACCATACAAAAATTGCCTGGGCAGCCCCGTCGGCATTCCCCGGTAGGGGCGCCTCAGGCAGTAAGCAATAAACTTACTCCTCCCCAAAGAGGGGAGGCGAAGCCTGGGAGGGTGGACCTCCTAGAACTGCACAGGACAATCCCATAGACCGGCGTAAATCAAGCCCCGAAGGCCAAGACAATACCGGTCTATAGGGTGCAGTATCCATCGGAACAGATACTACACTTTGATCTCGACCAAAAGGCCGTTATTTTACACCTACCCACAATAAGAGTATGTGACACAAGGTCGGAAAGTGGGATTTGAAAAGCCAGCGCCCGAGAGGTGAGCGCTCTGGCCATTAAAAATTGCCTGGGCAGCCCCGTCGGCATTCCCCGGTAGGGGCGCCTCAGACAGTAAGCAATTAACTTACTCCTCCCCAAAGAGGGAAGGCAAAGCCTGGGAGGGTGGACCTCCTAGAACTACACAGGACAGGCGTGCAGTATCCATCGGAACAGATACTACACTTTGATCTCGACCAAAAGGCCGAGCATCGGAGTTATCACTTTGTCGAAAGCGTGTCGATAACAGCTGCGTAAGATTTGAGGCAAAGCGAATAGACTACTCCATCTTTAAGCGTTCTTTGTGAAGCGGTCTGAGTGGAACATCCCATGTGTGTGGTTCCTGTGGCAGAGACTGCCTGTCAAGAGGTGGTTTAATAAGACACATGATAGCCCATAGCAGTAACCATCTACGTGTGTGTCAAACAGGAGTAGCTGATAGGTATATACGAACGGAGGCCCGTGGTCTCCTGTGTCAAATCTGAAGTACTTAACTTTAACAAAACTAAACAAATGAATAACAACAGACGTGCACTTGATAAGTAGAGCATCGCTTACTTTTGCCAAATCCTCGTGAAAACTGCCTATATTTTTTCGTCCAAGAACCGTGTACGATGGGGCCTGAACCTTTCCACCTTGAATAGTTTTTCCCAATAATCCGGGTAGACAGTAGCTGTTTGGCGCTGAAATTATACACAAAAATAGTTTAGGTTTTGTTCAACAGTTATCTCCCTTGAATATCAATAATTACAGTGACCAGCTGTGTGTGTGGGGGGGGGGGGTATCCATCAGTACGATTATTACTGAACATGTAATCACCATCACTATCAGGGTTTTTGATCACTCCTGGAGGAGGAACATTTCCCTGGTTTCCGTCCACCGTATTGGTGACTGTCTCTCATGGTTTTTTTTGCCATAGTCACCACGCTAGGAACTGCTGGTTAGCGACGCTAGGTGTCCACATACAGCGCTTGTTATTCCCAAATGGTCACCCATCTAGTACTGACCAGGCAAAACGTCGCTTAAGTTCGGTGATCTAGCGGGAATATATATATATATATATATATATATATATATATATATATATAATTATAAAAAAGAAAAAACTATGCACACATTAAGGTTGTATACATTATAACTTATTTCGACCCCTTAATTAGGTCTCCTCAGATGTATAAACAACCACGTCAACGTGGTTTTTTTGACGTGGTTGTTTATACATCTGAGGAGACCTAATTAAGGGGTCGAAATAAGTTATAATGTATACAACCTTAATGTGTGTATAGTTTTTTCTTTTTTATAATTCTGTGTTGCTCTATTTAAATTACATTGAGCTCTGTTATTCAGATTCTCAACAAAATTGAAATCTACACACACTATATATATATATATATATATATATATATATATATATATATATATATATATATATATATATATATATACTATGTAAAGTGGACTGCTTTTTTCACATGTACCTTTGGCAAGAGTTAGAAAATAACCACATGCATCATACACTACTAAAATACTGACTGCAATAAATATATATATATATAGAGAGAGAGAGGGTAGACTGTTTCTCCCAGTACCTTTGACTATAGTAAGAAAATACCCACATTCATCATACACAACTAAAATACAAACTGAAATACTCTTATTCACTCAAGCGAGTTTGCAGAAACTTTCGCATAATTTCATCAACATATATTAATTATCATATTTATTCCTAGATCAATCACTCTCTCAGCTACAACATCCACATAGAAACTGGTCACTGCAAATTATCAACTGTACCCGCCATACATAACACCGCAGACGTTTATTTCATTCGGAAATGTTAAACAGAAACACCGCCAAGTACAAATTACAGGAATATCATTCTGCTATTCCGAACACATAACATTTTCAGGTTATGGAATAACGGATTACATCAAAACAAACACATCATGTGCAACATAACAAAACCACTTCCGCGCGTAGTAAGTGCAGTTCTTAATTTTATAACATTAAAAATATACATAACATAATAAGAATATTTTTATTTAAACCAAGTAATACATGTTTGATTCGTCAACATTAAAAATACATTTCTTTAACGAACATCTATTTCACGCTTATTCAATGATTTCAAAATACCGGATCAAATATTCTACGCGTTGCGTCTTCGTTTTCATTAGTTTCAAGATCGCTATGAATTATAAATGAACACATATCTACTTTACATAGACCATCATTCTTTAAACCGTAAGTAATTTCTGTGTTTTAAAATGATTGATAATTGCATATTCCTTACACGTTTTTCCATTAACAGACAGTAAATTCGTAGTTGTGACTTAATATATTAATAGATACTCATACACGTGACTCATACCAAATAATCATAGTTTCATCTTTTTACGCTCATACTTAATTAAAACATACCAGATTTGTTTTGATTTCAAGATAGAATTTACGTGACTTAAATAGTAATTGCTGACCACCTTCATTTGCTCAATTAATACACATCACAAACATATATATATATAACCATCTTACTTTTCTCAAATATAATTTATGTGACTAAAAAAGTAATTATTGAACACCTTCATTGGCTACATTAAATACATTTTTGATTAATTAACTTTTCCTTTGGACTTTTACCACAATATATAGATCAAATTAAAATTGTTTTCTTTTCTTTTCAGTCCTACGTGAATGAAATAAAATTTAATTTTCATAACATGTGCATTCATTTTTTTTCCTTTCTATTTACATACGATATAATTGGGTTTTTTTCTTTTTAATTTTTTACACAATATATATTTAATTTGCGTGCCTAAAATAGAATGTACTTTCGTTACACGTGACCCACTTTCAATCATTTAATATTTTTTCAGTTCTAATTAAATACAACATAATAATTGTTTTTTTTACTTTTACCGCAATATATACATATATATATATATATATTTGTTAATTCTGAACAGCTTATAAACAATGATAATTTTAACACATTTAAAGCGGCGAGACGTACAGGCATTCAACTTCTATAAGTGAAGGAATGATGCATATAAAGCAAGTGACGTCACGCTGTGTTAGTACTACCATTTACAGTGCTCTACTTTTTAACGAGGAGCTTCAAATATAAATATTTGTTATTGTTTATTTATCTATGGACGTATACGTTTCGTCTCTTTTCAATCAAGACTCATCAGCATAGAAGTACGACTATTCACTACCGGTCACACGATTCGAAACCCTGGATTACAAGTATTTTTCAACCCCAATCCAACGTCGCTAACTGATAGGCCAATTCTGAACAGCTTATAAACAATGATAATTTTAACACATTTAAAGCGGCGAGACGCACAGGCATTCAACTTCTATAAGTGAAGGAATGATGCATATAAAGCAAGTGACGTCACGCTGTGTTAGTACTACCATTTACAGTGCTCTACTTTTTAACGAAGAGCTTCAAATATATATATATATATATATATATATATATATATATATATATATATATATATATATATATATATTGATTTTATTCCATTAGTTGCGACAAAACAAGTTTTGTTTCATTGGCACAAATAGCGACCAACTCATCGGGCTAGCGATGGAATTCAAATGGCATACGTTTTAACTTCACCTTAACGGGAGATTGAAAATTGAAAATACATTGGGGGAGGGGGACAGAGTTGGGGCTTTGTCTATAACGGTGACATGGGACATGAGAGGGGAGGGGGGAGGACCCCAACAAGTCGTGTTTCAAATTATTGCGTGAAACACGACTTGTTGGAGGTCCTCCCCCCTCCCCTCTCATGTCCCATGTCACCGTTATAGACAAAGCCCCAACTCTGTCCCCCTCCCCCAATGTATTTTCAATTTTCAATCTCCCGTTAAGGTGAAGTTAAAACGTATGCCATTTGAATTCCATCGCTAGCCCGATGAGTTGGTCGCTATTTGCGCCAATGAAACAAAACTTGTTTTGTCGCAACTAATGGAATAAAATCAAAAAATATATATTTTGCTCTGAATTTTCATTGAGCACTTTCATAAACCCGGTTTCAACTTCCTTCGGATTCATACCCCCTGGATATTTGTAACAAGTTAATTATATATATATATATATATATATATATATATATATATATATATATATATATATATATCAGAATCTATTGCAGTTTTATGCTCATTACAATAAGTTTGATCTTTTAACACTCATACTTGACTAAAATACTATTTAACGACCAACACATTAGATTTGTTTTGATTTTCAAGCTCCATATGAAAATAAAATTTACGTGACTAAAATAGTAATTAATGACCACCTCCATTTGTTCAATTAATACACATACCAAACATTATGTTAAATTAAAATCAGTTTGTTATATTTTGCCCGGGCAACGCGGGGGCACGGGTTCTGCTAGTATATATATATATATATATATATATATATATATATATATATATATATATATATATATATATTGGTATAGAAAAAATAGTACAACATTCGTACCGTCGGTTTCAAGCACAGAAGGACTTGGCTTGGCAGCAGCAATAGTAGTAGTAGCAGCAGCAGTAGTAGTAGTAGTAGTAGTAGTAGCAGCAGTAGTAGTAGTAGTAGTAGTAGTAGTAGTAGTAGCAGTTGTAGTGGTAATAGTAGTAGTAGTATATTGTACGGAATGTTCTGAGCAATTTCGACATATATTAATACGATACTTATGCAGGACTGAAATAATAACGTTATAATTTAGAAACCCATTTTTAACATGGGAGGTGAGGGATGATTAACTTTTCTGTACTTTCACCTAACAAATTAATAAAATGAAAAAATACCGTAAAAATTGAATTTAACTTTAAAATCTTACCTAAAAAATAGCCTGATTCGTAAACTGCATAAGTACTAGTATCATTACCAACTAGCTGTTCCTACCCGGCGTTGCCCTGGGTGCAGTAAAGTCATTTTAGTTTGTAATTTTCAATCTTTTAGCGCATTTAAAAATTTACGGTAGACTATTCTCATGACATTCTTTTAATTTTAAATGGGTTATACTCTTTGCTGATTTTATTTTTAAGTGATTATTTGAAAATGTTTCATATTAGCAGTTGTCTGGGCCGGGGTAATAATTTATTTCATAAATTGTAGCTAGTATATTGCCAATAACAAGGTACAACAATAACAAATGAAAAATGGCTAGACAGAAACACATTTTATTTGTCAGCTTAAATGCTATATGGGTCTAACTTTGAAAATCCGACAAGATAACTTTATATATATTCTCCCATTGGGCATATATATATATATATATATAGTCTCGGAAGTTTCTCAACCATTAAAAAAAAAAAAACGTTCTGTGGAAAATCACTCATGTAAGTCAATTTAGTTTTTACAGTTATTATATTAGTTTGCTTCTAACATTATTTAAGGGATCATCAGTTGTTTACCATGAAAAACTGTTTCGGGAATATATATATATATATATTAACTGCATTTTTTTTTTTTTTAAATGACTCAAAGCTTCTTTAGACTATATATATATATATAATTTGTAGAATTCTAACCTAGCGATCACGTCTAAGACACAAAATAAAAAAAGATGAAACTTACCTGGTGTTAAATCTGTAGTTCGATGTTTGTGCCTCTGCCCGAAGCTATGGATTGGGGCGGCAGTGAATGCCACATTCGTTGTGTTTTCAGGGCAGTAGCTCCCCGGGCCGGGTGTCTTAAAAATAGTTGAGTCCTTTGGACGACTGTAGAGGGAATAGTGCGGAGTGCCATCTTTGCCATCGCGGTAAACTTGAAATTCATTGAAGTTGTACTTTGGCCCGGGGCTGCAGTTATCGGTCCTGGCTCCGTGTCGAATCCCGAACTGAAAACTGGGTGCCCTTTGGTGAGTACTCCTCGAATCATGACCTTGTTGCCCGACGAGTGTGGGTAATTGATAACACGGGCCTGGACTGCTATACATCGCTGCAATTGGCCCCTTTGGGACCGTGAGTTTAAACGCCATTTTCTATGGAAGCACAGACCTGATCTGAAACAAAAATATATATACATATATGACTTTTTTTCTTTTTTTTTAACAAAGTTCACCACAAACAAGGCAGGTCCCCACTGTAGATGTAAGGGCTACTGAGAAAAAGGGTGAGAGTTTTTTTTAGGGGTGAGGGTCAACCTAAATTGGGGGTTATGCAGCGAGATGTCTGTTTACATTAGTTTTAAATTTCTGCATGTCAGTACTGTTAGGAAAACAGCAAGCAGGGAGGGAGTTCCAGAGTTCATCAGCACGAGGAAAGAAGCTTTTGGAGTAGAAGGCTCTTCGGCATCTGGGGACCTCCACAGTGAACGGATGGGATTTGGCAGATTGTCGGGTTGGTCTAGTGAATTTACGTCGTTGGGGCACCAGAGCAGCAAGTTCATCGGAGCACAATCCATTGAAGTACTTGTAAAACAGGCACAAGGAAGCAACATTGCGGCGATGGGGCAGGGGCAGGAGCGTAGTGGACAGTGAGAGACCTACTAAGTTGGCGACTCTTTTTTTGGACCTTGTCTAAGAGGGAGAGACTAGTGGATGATGCACCAGCCCTGATGTGGCAACAATACTCCATGCATGGGCGGATGGTGGCTTTGTAGAGATATAGGATAATGTCAGGTGTGAGGAGTTTACTAGCACGGTAGAGGGAGGCCACTTTCTTTGCAGGAGCCCTGGTAATGTCTTCAATGTATTTGTTCCAATTCATGTTATCTGTGAAGGTTAGGCCGAGGAGTTTGAATGATGAACTCTCAGGTAGGGTGTTATTTGCCATGACAATCGGTGGTTTAAGAGGTTTACTGTAGTTATTAAAGGAAAGGAGCTTTGTCTTTGCGGCATCTACTTGTAAAGACTACGGTCGGAGATGTTTTAGCAGTGAAACTTTCGGACTGTGGAGGTTATGGTTAGGGTTAGGGTTAGACTGTGGAAGCGTAACGAATCTGCAGAATGGGAAGCAGGTAAGGGTTAGGGTTAGACTGTGGAAGCGTAACGAATCTGCAGAATGGGAAGCAGGTAAGGGTTAGGGTTAGACTGTGGAAGCGTAACGAATCTGCAGAATGGGAAGCAGGTAAGGGTTAGGGTTAGACTGTGGAAGCGTAACGAATCTGCAGAATGGGAAGCAGGTAAGGGTTAGGGTTAGACTGTGGAAGCGTAACGAATCTGCAGAATGGGAAGCAGGTAAGGGTTAGGGTTAGACTGTGGAAGCGTAACGAATCTGCAGAATGGGAAGCAGGTAAGGGTTAGGGTTAGACTGTGGAAGCGTAACGAATCTGCAGAATGGGAAGCAGGTAAGGGTTAGGGTTAGACTGTGGAAGCGTAACGAATCTGCAGAATGGGAAGCAGGTAAGGGTTAGGGTTAGACTGTGGAAGCGTAACGAATCTGCAGAATGGGAAGCAGGTAAGGGTTAGGGTTAGACTGTGGAAGCGTAACGAATCTGCAGAATGGGAAGCAGGTAAAACCCCTGAATAAGGGAGGGTGTTAGGTAGTTTACTAAATTCTGATCATGTGATGTCCTTGTTTTGGAGAACATGTATTTCTTCATTATGTCACCGCTTCATTTTCGACGACACTTGACAATTTTTGTTCTACTCAAAACAAATATGCATTCGTGTAGTAAGACTATTGACCTTTTAGCTGGTATCAAAGTGTAGCAGCTGTTCTGATACTACATTTTTATCTGTTCTGTCTTCGGACGGCGAAGCAGCAGAGATCCGTCTAGACTTTGGCGATGTTTATTGTTGTCCTAACCCACAGTGCCCTCTTTTGAGGGAGCTGGATATCTCACACGTTAAAGACCGGTTCTGTGTCTAATTCTGCCCTCGTAGAGGAGCAAGTAAATAGATGTTTTATTTTTTTATAAATAAAATGATTATACTAAATAAACGTACGATTCTACTTGTTATTAAATAAACACGGTAAGATTCATTACTCTGTGGATACAAAACCACGACCACACCGATCTTTATTTATAAAAAGATGCATTTATGAAAAAGAGACAATCACAGAAAACATCAGACCGACAGGTTACTTGTGTACGGGCGCGAGAGAGAGAGAAAAGGGGAATGGAGAGAGAGGGGAGAAGAAAGACAGACAGACAGGTAAATAGCTCATCTCTCTACACGCAGCCACACTGTGGCGCTGCCCTCCCTATTCCATTTAGGGCAGCAGCCAGATACGTCTTTTTTCCTTGAGTTTTCGCCAGCCAACGAGACAGAAAATCTCTCTCCGAAAATAACGTGATTTCGCGACTTCCGTCTGGGATCACCTCTGACCTTTAAGCTGTCACTCTAACTTTTTCATTCAGATACGGTCCTCGTTATGTATCACATAAATACATACCTTGTAGATATTCCCTTTCTCTATGAACAAAACTACACATGGAAAGCTATGTATACATGAGTGGGACTAAATAATAGAAACAGATTAAAGTTTCATATACAGGGTTGTTGGAAAGTAGCGCCCTATACTTGTAAGTTATTACTAAAATATAATTCTTACAAGAAATGAATGGGAGGGGGGAGGGCAACAGTTATGAACTATGCGTTATTTTTTCCTATAGTCCTCTAATACTGTTTTTGACAATGGGGGAAAAAATGTTGTTTTCTGGGTCGGCTGCTGTTTTCAATACTCTCATAGTATTCATCATCATTTATCTGTCAATACATCCATCTTGTTGGCCCTAATCTTCGAGTGGGTTTTTAGCCTTCATAAGTGTTGACTCATTAGTAAGAAAACGAAAAAAGAAAAAAAAGTTCCTTGTGAAATCAGTTGATGCAGTCTCCAGGCAGCTTTAGAAGCTGATGGTGATTGCTGGCACCCATATCGAATTTTGAATGAAATCCTATTCTATACACTTTCTTATCATATTCATTTCTTGTAAAAAAAATATATTTCAGTAATAAATTACGAGCACTTAATTATAGGAAGTTACTTTCCAATCACCCTGTATATATATATTATAATATGGGGTAGGGCAGACTTTGGCAGTAATTACAGCTTAAATTATATATATATATATATATATATATATATATATATATATATATATATATATATACAGGGTGGGCCAAAATAAGGGTCCTATCTTTAAATTTGAATAACTTGAATTTGAATAACTTCCACAAAATAAAAGTTAAACTCACCAAACTTTATGTGTGTGTAGACTGACCCTTCCGAGATTTTTTGAAATAAACAAAACAAATTTTAGCCGAAAAACACTTCTTAAAACTTACAAAAACTAAAGTATTGTTTTTTACACTGTTTTGAGTTTTTTAAGCAAAAATAATGTTTTCTAAATGAGGGTACGTTCCTTAGGGCTAATACGGCTCATGCTTGCTTCGGAAGGGGTCCTTTACTTATTCTAAAAAAAAAAATTTTTTAAATCAATAAATAAAAAAGTTATGAATTTTTAAAAATAGGACCCTTATTTTTGCCCACCCTGTATATATATATATATATATATATATATATATATATATATATATATATATATAGAAAGAGAGAGAGAGAGAGAGAATTTCTTAGATTAGTCAAATTAATAATGTAAGGAACAATTACACGCTATTTGAAGAATATAGTATTATATTCTGTTGGGTATTTCGAGGATTTTGGTGAAAGCCCACACTCTCTAAGCGCTTTCTTTTGTATTAATACCTCTGTGTGTAGATATATGAAATATCTCAGTAAATAGGGTATAAAGTCATTTTAATGACTCTTCTCAAATGACAACACGGAGGTTGACGACGCGTTACTAACCCGACGCGTCCGTCAGACAAGTCCATGCGTGTGGATAGACCTGTGAGCTATTACTTTATGGAGATTCAATTCATCAGCTCATGACGACACAAACACCTTTCCTCCTATGGCATGTCGTTTTGCAGTAGGTCGTACTCGAATACGTTCGTAACAATCCATCAGTGACAATAGAATATGAAACACAATAATATATATATATATATATATATATATATATATATATATATATATATATATATATATATATATATATATATATATAAGTATTTCATGTATCCACATTAAATTTTATAAGGAGATATAACTTTTTATGTATCAATTTTCAGTATTTACTTCAACAGTGCTCGATACGTAAGTAGAGCTAGGTAGTAAGCTATGAAAATATATTTATGGCAATTAAGCTACACAGAGGCTCCCGCGTTTCATCCCCGAGGAGCATTTTAGCCTGATGATCCCCCCCGGGGATGAAACGCGGTAGCCTCTGTGTAGCTTAATTGCCATAAATATATTTTCATAGCTTACTCTATACATATATATATATATAATTATATATATATATATATATATATATATATATATATATATATATATATAATTATATATACTAGCAAATATATGCTCCCTCCGGTCGCATACTTTTGCTAGGCTGCCGCATCAGAAATGAAGGCTCACGCGTAAGCCAATAGAGCCCCAGTCATATTTCTGTGGTGGTTAGACATTGATTTTCTGTGTTTATGACCAAGATTATTTTTAGTTGAAAATAAAGGAAAAAAAAATTCGATCCTACCCCGATTTTTGTTGTACCCTCGCCCATAAATAGAAAGACTTGTAGTTTAAAAAGAAAGAAAAAAAATTTTTTGTACCCCCCTCAATTTTTTTATATTACCAGTCATAGAAATATTTTTTAGTTAAGAAAAAAAAAAAATTTTTTTGACCGCCTTCCCCCAATTTTGTTATCCTCCCCCCCCCCCCCTATACATGTAAATATTTTTAATTAAAAAGGGAAAAAAACCTAACCTTAACTGTAACGATAGGGTCAAAGTTAGCGTGGGTCCTAAAATGAAAAGGCACCAAAAAATCAAATACAGTGAACACAGTGTGTGTGTGTGGGGGGGGGGTTGTTTAATGACCTTTTTTTAATTAAACAATTTGATTCTACAATCAGTTGTATAGTTTTCCAGTACAATGTGTTAGTTTATTTTGTTGACATTAAAGAAAAAAAAATCACATCTTTTTTTTTAATAAATAAAACATGGAATCATAAATTCTGTTGAGGTCGTGAAAAAATGATAATATTGGATATGAAAGTATTAAGAAATCAAATACAGTAAACACGAAAAGTTTTTTAATTCTCGGAAAGAAAAAGTTTACCTGAATTGTGTGTGTGTGTGTGTGCATGTGCGTGTGTGCGTGCGCGCGCGCGTTTTTATATAGTAATTTTTAAATCAATTATTATTTTAATTAAACAATTTGATTTAATAAATTTGTGTTTTAAAACATAATGGCTAAGAATAAACAAACTTAGGACGGTTTTAAAAATGGAAAACTGAGCACGGTGTTTGCGAGCGTTGTTGTTTACATATTTAACGTCCCACATTAACGTCGGCTGTTTAATCAGATCGCCATATTTAATTACCGGAGGGGGGAGGACATCACTGATTAAACAGCCAATCGGCTGCTTAATCAGATCGCCATATTTAATTACCGGAGGGAGGGATGACACCACTGATTAAACAGCTAATCGGCTGCTTAATCAGATCGCCATATTTAATTACCGGAGGGAAGGAGGACACCACTGATTAAACAGCTAATGACTTTGCAATTTTAACAGTACTCGCGTTGAAATGGTTTAGAAAACACGCCGGTTATGATGAAAATGGCTTTAATTAATTGTATGAATAATGTTTATTAATATAACCTTATCGGAAAATATTGTAAATACATATGTAAATTGGATAATAGCAGTTATAAGTGTATATTTGTAAATATGAATTCAATTGAAGGTTTAAAGGAATGACTTATGTTAATGGCAACATCCATCTGGTGTCTGAACGACTTTTGATGACAGTATATAAAGAATTTCAAAAAGATTAGTTTCAGTAAAATAGTCATACTGGAGTTTCGGCTTCAGACAGACAGATACATAAACTCCATTATTAATAGATATATATATATATCCTAGCAAATATGGAGAGGAGAAAGTGGACGTTTGGTTTAGTTTCGGCAGCCTCGAAATTCTCGCTTCCCTTATTGTGTCCTTTAGTCTTCACGTTCTATGAGTTGTGTTTGGGACAAAGGGGGAAGAATTGCTGTTTTCGGGTACATGAAATAATTATATATATATATATATATATATATATATATATATATATATATATATATATATATATATATATATATATAATTATTTCATGTATCCACATAAAATGTTATAAGGAGCTCTATATTTTATGTATCGATTTTCAGTATTTATTTCAACAGTGCTCAATACGTGAGTAGAGCTTGGTAGTAAGTTATATATATATATATATATATATATATATATATATATATATTATCAAGAATCATGCACAGACGTTGTTCGTGAAAATTTAAAAAACAGTAAAAACTCGTACCCTTATATAAATATGTCTACTCATTTTTTCAAACTATCGATAAATATTAATTATTGTGTTCTTTAATTATTAAATTCATGAATAATTTAATCATTTGTATCATTTCATAACTAACAAAACGCGTTCTCGCAGCAACGTACTTACGTAAAGCCGGTGAGTTTTAAATGTTTTCTCTTGCGGGGCGTGGGAGGTTGAATGGTAGTGTCGATACAACCGGCTCTGGGTATAATAATTTAAATTAATCCAAAATAAAATGGAAAAATATAGAAATTTAATCAAAACGGCTGAGCAGATAAAGTACAGGGTGTTCGACACTAATTTGATACTTTGGGGGACAGGAAGGAAAAAAAACATCATACCTTGACCAATAATTGATGTATTCTTAAAATTTAAAGTGCATCTCTTAGAGCAACTTTTATCAAATATTACTCCCTCGAATAAGCCATCTTGCGCCCACGCCATGCCTTCCACTCAGGGTTTGCCATGCCCTCCACTCAGGGTTTGTCATGCCCTCCACTCAGACCTTGCGCCCACGCCATGCCCTCCACTCAGGACCTGAACCTAGAGAGCATAGCCTCCACGGAGTCCTTCGAGAGACGCCTAAACACCAGTTTGATCTTACCAATCAGCTAGCCATCGGTGTTGCAGGCCGTATAGTTGGTGTATTTTTCTACTGCGCCCATCGCATAATAGTCACATAATAGTCGCATAATAGTCGCATAATAGTCACATAATAGTCACATAATAGTCGCATAATAGTCGCATAATAGTCACATAATAGTCACATAATAGTCGCATAATAGTCGCATAATAGTCACATAATAGTCACATAATAGTCGCATAATAGTCACATAATAGTCGCATAATAGTCGCATAATAGTCGCATAATAGTCACATAATAGTCGCATAATAGTCGCATAATAGTCACATAATAGTCGCATAATAGTCATATGATAGTCGCATAACAGTCACATAATAGTCGCATAATAGTCGCATAATAGTCACATAATAGTCACATAATAGTCGCATAATAGTCGCATAATAGTCGCATAATAGTCGCATAATAGTCACATAATAGTCGCATAATAGTCGCATAATAGTCGCATAATAGTCGCATAATAGTCACATAATAGTCACATAATAGTCGCATAATAGTCACATAATAGTCACATAATAGTCACATAACAGTCGCATAATAGTCGCATAACAGTCGCATAACAGTCACATAATAGTCACATAATAGTCACATAATAGTCGCATAACAGTCACATAATAGTCGCATAATAGTCGCATAATAGTCGCATAATAGTCGCATAATAGTCGCATAATAGTCGCATAATAGTCGCATAATAGTCACATAATAGTCGCATAATAGTCACATAATAGTCGCATAATAGTCGCATAATAGTCACATAATAGTCACATAATAGTCGCATAATAGTCACATAATAGTCGCATAATAGTCACATAATAGTCGCATAATAGTCGCATAATAGTCACATAATAGTCGCATAATAGTCGCATAATAGTCACATAATAGTCACATAATAGTCGCATAATAGTCACATAATAGTCGCATAATAGTCGCATAATAGTCACATAATAGTCGCATAATAGTCACATAATAGTCACATAATAGTCGCATAATAGTCACATAATAGTCGCATAATAGTCACATAATAGTCGCATAATAGTCACATAATAGTCGCATAATAGTCGCATAATAGTCACATAATAGTCGCATAATAGTCACATAATAGTCGCATAATAGTCGCATAATAGTCACATAATAGTCGCATAATAGTCACATAATAGTCACATAATAGTCACATAATAGTCGCATAATAGTTACATAATAGTCACATAATAGTCGCATAATAGTCGCATAATAGTCGCATAATAGTCACATAATAGTCGCATAATAGTCACATAATAGTCGCATAATAGTCACATAATAGTCACATAATAGTCACATAATAGTCGCATAATAGTTACATAATAGTCACATAATAGTCCATGTGGTTAAAAGCAAGCGAGTTGTGGCCCAGATATTATGAGTAGTGAAATCGTGGAAGATCTCAAACGGCCACTTCTTAGTATTTTTTTTCTCGGAAGTGTGACACGGAGTGTAGTCCTGCTGTCACACATATGGCTTTCCCGGAGCCACTTTCTTCACCCAGCGCTTGGCAACAGTTGACAGCAACTCAATATAGGTATCTGAAATGAGTCTGAGTCCCTATTTCGAAAATGTGGAGCAGCATAACGTCTCTTGAGACACAGCCTAAGGCCATCACAGTTTGTGGAAACTTTGTCTCCATGACATGCGGCATTTCGTGCAGACTCTAGGCTGTCACGTGTTGTTCTGCGCCTTATGCAATTGGTTCTAAGAAGAACCAGATCATTTTCGACTCGACTGAGTTGAGGACCTTCATCAGCTTCCCTAAGGCGGTTCTCTTGGGCCTTGGTGGTAAGTAATTGACCCTAGTGACTCTTTACATTAGGAGTAACGAATATCCTCGTGCAGCCCTTTTCTTCATAGTTACCACTCGGACGCCTATGTCTCTAGCCAAGTTTAGCAGTGTCTTGTCTGGATCTTGCCCACCCTTTTTTAGCAACTTCTCAACGAATTTCGTTGTGTTCATACAGTCAAAACACCTGTATGACCATTCTTGCTAGCCACTGCTTCCACATCTCCGTCGCAATTCTCCAGCTCACATCTCACGAGCTTCAAAATATTCAATGAACCCTGACCTCCAGCTACGATTTCCGATTTTTTAAAAATCTGGTTCGAATCATCATAATGCAGGTAATTCTCTCCCAATATTTTAATGCTTTCCAGTCGTCCATGATCTCCACTTACCAAATCCACCAATAGTACACAAGGTAGAAAGTGGACCTTGGGTTTACTTTCGGCAGTCTCGTAACTCTCGCTTCCCTTATTTTGTCCTTTAGTCCTCACATTCCATGAGCGATGTTTCTGACCAAGAGAGAAGAATTGCTGATTTCTAGATCGAAATCTATCTTTCTAACACTTATCAATGGCTAGTTTTTTGCTGTAAAGTAGTATTATTTAGCTCCTTACATCAAGTGGGTTCATGCCTTGACTAGAGCGATTTCCATAAAAAAGAAACCGCTATCCGTTGCACTTTGCCATTATTACATACTTTTACTGGTTCTGAAATGAACGACTATAAAAAAAAACTTATCAAATTTGTCACGAACGCCCTGCATGATTGGATTGCAGAAAGGATTGTAAATTTTATTAAAGATTCCATGAGTGTTTCCTTGTTTTTATTTTGTTTTGTTTTTTGTCAAATTCTTTAGACAACTTGATAAAAAATCCGCAGTACTGCGCAACTGATCTCGCAGATGACCTTATTTATTTTATCTTCTTCACTTCAGGACGAGTTGAAAGATATTCGCAGGGGGGGGGGATGGTAAAAAAAAAATTGCTTTTAAAAGTTATTAATTAATAGTTTTTGCTAAATTTCAAAACCAAGTAAAACAATACAGGGTCCGAAGCTTGGTAGAAAGTTCGGAGCCTATTAGGTTAGAAACGTGTTTTGCACCCTATATAAGAGAGAGGGAGAGAGAGAGGGGGGCGAGAGAGAGGGCGAGAGAGAGAGGGAGAGCGAGAGATAGCGAGAGAGAGGGCGAGAGAGAGAGGGAGAGCGAGAGATAGCGAGTAAGAGGGAGAGAGAGTTAGAGAGAGAGTTAGAGAGAGAGAGAGAGCGAAAGAGAGAGAGAGGGGCGAGAGAGAGAGGGCGAGAGAGAGAGCGAGAGCGAGAGATAGCGAAAGAGAGAGAGAGGGAGAGAGAGAGGGCGAGAAAGAGAGGGAGAGCGAGAGATAGCGAGAGAGAGGGAGAGAGATAGGGGGAGAGAGAGTTAGAGAGAGAGAGCGAGAGAGAGAGAGAGAGAGAGGGGCGAGAGAGAGAGAGGGCGAGAGAGAGAGGGGCGAGAGAGAGGGCGAGAGAGAGAGGGAGAGGGAGAGATAGCGAGAGAGAGAGAGAGGGAGAGAGAGTTAGAGAGAGAGAGCGAGAGAGAGAGAGAGGGGCGAGAGAGAGAGGGCGAGAGAGAGGGGGCGAGAGAGAGGGCGAGAGAGAGGGAGAGCGAGAGAGAGAGAGGGAGGGGCTAGAGGTTGGTGCACTGGTCCAGATGTGGCAACAATACGCCATGCATATACGAATAGTTGCTTAATAGAGATATAGGATACTGGCAGGTGTGAGAAGTTTTCTAGCCTGATTAAGGGAGGCCACATTCTTTGCAACAGACTTGGCAGTATCTTCTATGTACTTATTTCAATCCACGCTGCTTGTGAATATAAGGAACAGGAGGTTGAACGCTGGACTCTCGGGAAGGGTTCTATCAGTTATAGCAATCGGTGGTTTTATTTACTCCTCCCCAGGAGTTAGGCACAAGGCCAATTTTATCTTACTCCCACAAGTAAGATGTGACCCAAGATCGGGTCGAGAGAGTGGGGTTTGAAAAGCCAGCGCTCGAGAGGTGAGCACTCTGGCCATTTAAAAATTGCCTGGGCAGCCCCGTCGGCATTCCCCGGTAGGGGCGCCTCAGACAGTAAGCAATAAACTTACTCCTCCCCAAAGAGGGGAGGCAAAGCCTGGGAGGGTGAACCTCCTAGAACTGCACAGGACAGGCGTGCAGTATCCATCGGAACAGATACTACACTTTGATCTTACCCCTGGTTGAGGTAAAATCGGTGGTTTGTATACAAGTTTCTTTCGATTCTTCATTTATTTTTCTCATGTCAGATGGACAGAGCCTCTTTCAGACGCATCTAAAAAATGACATTCAAAACTTAAGCGTAGCAGACCGACGGAACCCTTTATAGAAATGCTTGGGCGCATCTAATACTGTAAGATGCATCCATTAAATATGTGCGTTTAGCGATGAAAATGCTAATTAAGCCTCACAGACCAATATGGCGGACGTACCTACTGACCGAGACTCTTATAGAAACGCGTGGTCGCATCTGAAATGACGTTGTCTCTCCCCCCACCCCACCCCATCCCATCAAAGCAAGTCCTGACCGGTAATTGACGACCTTAAGCCGCCATAATCTGATCTGATCTCTAAAGTGTTTAAATCTAATGACTTCATACCAACGACAGCTTTAAAAAAAAAAACGGAGCCATAACAGAAACATACATCATTATTCATTTTGAGTTAGGGGAGATAATTACGTACCTCCACCCCTTTTCCCCACGCTCACCTCTGCTAGCAGCAGCAGCAGCAGCAGCAGCAGCAACAACAACAACAACAACAACAACAACAATAATAATAATAACAATAATAATAATAATAATAATAATAATAATAATAATAATAATAATAAACAGGTAACTTGAAATAGAATTAGAAAAAATTTTAAAAATATAGAAATATACAACACGAGTCCAAAGGAACTGAAACTACACGAAATCCTATAATCTGATATTCTCTATATCCCCAAAGAAGTAATGGCATAAACCTTGGTGGATACAACGCAATATGATCGTGAAGCGTCAAGGAGAATGGAAATAACGAGGAGGTAGGGCACCAACCAGACCTCCACTGTACGTGTGCAAAGACTACAGAAGCCTTGGAGAGGCTTATTGCCGCGCAAATTCAAGAGAAGGTCAACGGTCATGTCATCAATAAGTCAATGGTAAACGGCTGATGTGATGACGAGAAATGCTTTGAAATAATTATCGAATGCAGGAAATCTACGCAGAATTGTTGTCACTCAACATCACCTATTGTTGCTAGTGAGCGATCACTAATAATGACCAGGAATCGGATCTGTTATTTTTTTTGTTTGTTCACCCTAAACAAGGCAAGTTGCCACTGTAGATGTAATGGGCTACTGAGAATTCGGGTGAAAGTTTAGGAGGTAATCCTAAATTGGGAGCTGGGCAGCGAAATGCTTGTTCACATTAGTTTTGAATTTCTGCATGTCGGTACAGTAAGGAAAACAGGGAGCAGTGAGGGAGTTCCAAAGGCCGGCAGCTCAAGGAAAGAAGCTATTAGAGTGAAAGGCTCTCCGGCATCTGGGGACCTCCACAGTGAATGGATGAGATTTAGCTGATTGTCGGGTTGGTCGAGTGTATGTACGTCGAGGAGTTACTAGAGCAGCAAGTTCATCGGAGCACATTTATTGAAATACTTGTAAAACACACACGAGGATGCAACATTGCGGCGATGGGACAGGGGCTGGAGCTTGGTAGATAGTAAGGGACCTATCAGATTGGGGACTCTTTTTTTTTGGGGGGGGGGACTTGTCGGTAGTTCGTATTTCCTTTTTTTATGAAAATCGCTCCAGACAAGACATAAAGCCACTTGATGTACGGAGATAAAAAAGAAACTACTTCAAGGTCAAAACCCAGCCAACGATAAATGTTATATAGATAGAGTCCGACCCAGAAAACGGCAATTCTTTCCCCTTTGTCAGAAACATCGCTCATGAACTGTGAGGACTAAAGGACAAAACAAGTGAAGCGAGAGTTACGAGGCTGTCGAAAGTAAACCTACGGTCCAGTTTCTTCTCTCCTTTAAAATCAACAAAGATCCTTCACTCCCCCCCTCTCTCTCTCTCTCTCTCTCTCTCTCTCTCTCTCTCTCTCTCTCTCTCTCTCTCTCTCTCTCTCGAAAGTTCGTCTCTCCTTATCCGTAATGAACGTAAAACTATTTAGTTAATAAATGTGTCACTATCGTTAACGTTACAAATACGTCCATAATTTGTATCGACGGGACATGATGATTGCTTCGACAATATTCAGTTGCTCAATTTGAAAATGTATTTATTTACGATTGAAATGTAATGTTCTGTTTTATTATTTACCCAAATTCATATTGTTGTCAAGGGAAATGACGTCGTATATTAATTAAATATAACTACGTAGTTTTTATTTAGCTCTTCGAAATTTCTTAGTTTGCTAATAATAGTCAAACGTCCTTTTATCACGACTACGTGACGGCGTGAAAACTGCACTTTAAATATTATTTCGAGCGAACACGAGAAGACAATTTACAGACGTGTCAGTTGATCTCCGCCATTTAAGTAAATTCTTTATTTATTGAAAAGTTAGTAAACAGAAAAATACGATGTGTAGAACATAATAATAATAATTATAATTATAATAATGATAATAATAATGATAATAAATAATAATAATAATAATAATAATAATAATAATAATAATAATAATAATAATAATAAATTACTTACGAAGCAAGAGGTCATTTGCAATGTTTGTATTTAATGCCGCTTACAGAAAAGACGGTATAAAAATTGGAATTAGGTTGTATAAATCAAATTATGTCAAATAATATTATGATATACAAGTAATTCCAAACACTAACTGGTATAATATTCAATGTAAACATGTAACTGCTTATCTGATAGCAAATGGAATTTTAGGCAATGTCGAATTTTTTTTATTAATGATGATGTAAGCTTATTATGCTTTTTAGGTGATTATAGAAAAAATGTGTCCGTCTTATTAATCCTCCGGGACAAAAAAATATATGAAAACAATCGTAGTACGATTTTTTTATTGAAGAAGAAAGGATACAACAACAATAATGGATGCTCAAATATTAATTTGTCAGCTTAAAGACTCTGTGGGTCTAATGTCAGTGAAAATATATATATAATATTATATATATATAATATTTATTATTTACAGACATCGATGTTTCATGCTTACGCAATCTTCAGTGTAGGAAGTTAATTCCCGACGGTCGGCGGGCGCGAACTCCAATCAGAAATAGCCATTGATTCGCAGTCAAGAGTCTTACCCGTCGGCCACCGTAAATTAGCTTGGAAGTTAGGAGGAATTTAACTTTGTAAATGCCAAGTCGGCGGGTATTTACAACAAGCAGCGAATAGTGATCAACAACAACAAACCGTGTTGGACTTCGCAATGAAGCTAGTGGTACTACTTATATATATATATATATATATATATATATGTGTGTGTGTGTGGTGTGTGTGTGTGTGTGTGTGTGTGTGTGTGTGTGTGTGTGTGTGTGTGTGTGTGTGTATTGTTGATTAGTCTCGGTTCAATCCCTGGTTCGACATAACACTCTTTTGGAGGTTGAAGGTTCAATTCTCAATACGGGCGATACTAAGAATACAATTACTAATTACTTAAGACCTCTGATCGGTCATGGCTGACGGAACGAGAACAAGCTACCCTGTCGATTAAATAAAGGGGCCCGTTCGAAATTCTGTACAGAATCCCGAGTTCGATATAAAGTTTCCTAGGTTCGACAAGATACATCTGAAGAAGGTCTGGGGTTACATCGGCCGAAACGTTGTGAGAATAACATCCAAGATGAGAATAGTAGTTCGAATAATCCAAATAATCCAAATTATCAATCCTCATCTAAAAAATTCCGAAACGTAATTGCTGGATTTCTCTACTTTTTTTTTTATAGTGTTAGTAAGTTCACATCGGCTCGTGAAAGCACAACCCCGTATAAAAGCGGGTACGCTTCCGATTGGTTTAGAAGGGAAATAGTTAATATTTGTAAATTTTACCGGACGTTTTGCGTCTATCCACATGCGCACGAATAATTTTACACACTTTTTATTTGAACGTTGCAGAGTGAAAAGTCGTAACCATTTCATACTGTTCTATGTACCATCATCCTCTTTTTTCTGTAGCGCGAGTCAGCGACAAAGTCGTATCTCGACGGTAGCCTGATTATCTTTTGGCCTAGATCAAAGTGTAGTATCTGTTCCGATGGATACTACACCCCATAGACCGGTATCGTCTTGGCCTTCGGGGCTTGATGACGCCGTTCTATGGGTCTTTCCTGTGCAGTTCTAGGAGGTCCACCCTCCCAGGCTTTGCCCCCCTCTTTGGGGTGGAGTAAGTTTATCGCTTACTGCCTGAGGCGCCCCTACCGGGGAATGCCGACAGGGCTGCCCAGGCAATTTTAATGGCTAGAGTGCTCACCTTCTCGGGCGCTGGCTTTTCAAATCCCACTTTCCGACCATGTGTCACATACTCCTATTGTGGGTATTGATTTACTCCTCTACAGGAGTTTTTATCTTACTCCCACAAGTAAGATATGACCCACGGTCGGGTCGGGAAAGTGGGGTTTAAAAATTGCCTGGACAGTGCCGTCGGCACCTCAGGCAGTAAGCAATAAACTTACTCCTCCCCAAAGAGGGGAGGCGAAGCCTGGAAGGGTAGACCTCCTAGAACTGCACAGGACAGACCCATACACCGGCGTAAATCAAGCCCCGAAGGGCAAGACCATATCAGTCTATGGGGTGCAGTATCCATCGGAACAGATACTACACTTTGATCTTAGCCAAAAGGCCAAGAACAAGCCTGATTAGTTTGTTTATAAGCTTCCACCTCTCTCTCTCTCTCTCTCTCTCTCTCTCTCTCTCTCTCTCCCTCTCTCTCCTGGTGAGTGTGGTTTATCGGAGATGATTGGATAACTGAGTTATGAGAATCATTTTTCACTTTCTCTTCATCCTAGTTAATTTCTTTCAGCGAGTGTAGATCTGGCAAATAGGTGTGAAGACTTAATTACTGTCTGAAATGTTAATTTAAAGAATGCTGAGAAATGGATACTGATATATATATATATATATATATATATATATATATATATATATATATATATATATATATATTTATTTATTTGAGTGGGTGTGTGGAGTGAAGAGTGGGTGTAATTTGGAGCGAGTTTTTTTTTTTTTTTTCAAAGATGGCGCCTGGTTTGGTGGGTGGGCAGGTGAAGCTGGGATGCCAGAGCGAAGAACGTGTTTGATGTCAGGTTGTTAAAATTTATTACTCAATTTCTACACCTTTTATAGTCTTGATAAATACCCTGGTTTTTCTTTTTCTTTTAACTTGAGTTCACCCCAAACAAGGAGGCATACTGCCACTGAGACGTAAGGGGCGACTGTGCATTAGGGGCCAGAAATTAAATGGGCCATCCGAAGTGAGGAGTTGTGCAGCGAGATGTTTGTTCGCATTAGTTTTAAATTTCTGCATGTCGGTAGAGTCGGGGAAACAGGGAGTAGGGAAGGAGTTCCAAAGGCTGGCAGCTCGAGGAAAGAAGCTAGTAGAGTAGAAAGCCATTCGACATCTCGGGACCTCCACAGTGAATGGATGGGATTTAGCTAATTGTCGAGTTGATCGGGTGTATTTATGTCGAGTAGGAACCAGAGCAGCAAGTTCATCGGAGCACATTCCATTTAAGTACTTGTAAAACAAGCACAAGGATGCAATATAGCGGCGATGGGACAGGGGCTGGAGTTTGATTGGTAGTGAGGAACCTATTAGATTAGATACTCTTTTTTAGACCCTGTCTAAGAGGGAGAGAATAGCGGATGATGCACGAGGCCAGATGTGACAACAATACTCCATTCATGGGCTGATAGTGGTTTTGTAGAGATTTAGGATACTGACAAGTAAGAGAAATTTTTGGCACGGTGGGGGGGGCCTACTTTCCTTGCTGTAGCCTTGATAATGTCTTCTATGTATTTGTTCCAACTCATGTTACTTGTGAATGTTAGGCCGAGGAGTTTGAACCTTGAACTCCCAGGTAGGGGGTTATTATCTCATGGTAATCAATGCTTGAAAAGTTTTTTTTGTAGTTGAGGTTATCATTCTTTCTATCTCGCTTTTCCCTTACCTACTTGGAAGTGGTTTATTCCTGGGAGATATAAAAAAAGGGCGCGTTTCTTCAATCTTGGCGGTGTTTTTTTTTTTATTCGTATATTCTTTCGATTCGGGTGGAATCATCTTTTACTTCCGGTTCACGAAAGAATAACCTTTGTATTCCTATATCCTTATGTGCTTAACAGAAGAATTGCCAGTTTTCTCGTTAAAATCGTAAACTACCAAACCCAGCCCGAGAGTGGGTCGCGAAAATTATCTGAAAGCTGCGAACCCCACTAAATTGGTAACTGCGGCCAACAAGCCGGGCAGCTAAGAACTTTTGCTGTTACGCTTGTTACTGGACACTTTCACCCCCCCCCCCCAACGAAGTGGGTGTTCTAGCCTCTCGATTTGATGAACCGGGTTGTGGAACAGATGGTAAGGCATCGGTAGATTTGTCCCAAGTCATCATTTTACACGATTATATTCATGTATTGTGGTTATTTGTTAGTTATCACTAATGATGGGACGATTCCAATATTTTTCCCGATTCCGATACAATTACCGATTCTGTTCAAAATTCCCGATCCTGATGCAATTAGCGATTTCGATTCTGAGTTTTTTTTTTAATCGCTAAATATTTTACTATAGAGTTGTTGTTTTTTGTTTTTGTTTTTTTTCGGATGTAATATGTGCATTTCTTTTCGCAAACGTAAACATACACTTGTGTGTGTGGGGGGGGGGGATCTATAGATTTTAGTTTTACTGGTAGTTTAAAATCAATAAATGTTTATCATTTTATCATTAGTACCAGTAATGGAAAATTAGGTTTTAAACAAAAACAAACAAAAAAAAAAACAATTAAAAGAATCGTTTTTAGTATCAGAAAATAGGAACACATTTTTCCGATTCCGATACCAATTCTGATTCCGAATAATCGTCTCAACATTAGTTGTTACATGTATTAATAAATAGTGAATAAATGATAAACCGACTTATTCTTCTCGTCTTTATATGTGCACTGCCAGTGTTATATTGTCAAGTTGTACGCTAGAAAGTACACATATAACACAGCTTTATACAAGATATAACAGTTTCTTTATTCGTTATCTGATGAGTTCCGAAATAAAAAGATCTTCCTCTTTTTTGTTAAGTTGAATTGAAAGGATTCTCTTGACGTAATATCAAACAGGGTGATGAAAATTTTTATTTTAGATTCTTTCAACATAATATTATAAGTAATCACAAGTTGTTCATTCGATGAATTATTTAAATTCTCTTATAATATTCTTAATCATAAAACCGACTATCAATCCATTACATTAACCCTTATCCTTGAATAGCTTTTGGCCGTGATAAGTGGTCACTAATTAGTAAAAAAAAAAAAATTCGTACAAGATGTGAGAGTTGGCTGATTGACTGTTTGATTTGTTTTAGGGAAGAACTTAAGTTATACGTCTGTCTCTGTCGACATTCGTATTCTCTTTGATCCAGTGCTCGCCAATCCCAATCAAACTGCCTTTTTCTCACACATGCATTTTCTCACATCTGCAGAGTACTTTTGGCATTGACTTTTTGCCTGACCTCACTCATCGACCCTCCGTAACTTCTAACCTCCCCTGGCCATGTGTTCATTTTGACTCGTCTTTGGAGTTACTTCATTTCCAACAAATATATTACAAAAAAGAAAAAGCTGGTTCACATATCCGGCATTTAATAGATTGCACCAATGCAGCCTATCTTGGTCAGTTGTACCTGGTGGAGCCCATCTCTCTCCAAATACTTTAATAGAACAGGGTAGGTAACGCAATTTAAGTCATGGATATTACGACGTGGAGCCTTCATACCTTCCTTTCGAGTATTTTCTCGAAAGTTAGCATAAAAGTTCAGACTGCATCTCGAACCCAGTCGTGTTTAGAACCATTATATCAGGCGACTCCGCCTCTCAGTAAACCGACACAATCATTAATTACCCAAAAACAAAATGGTTGACTGACAATCAACAACGAACTTACATAGAGACTCAACCTGATTTCTCAGCTGTTCGTCCGTGTACATGATCCTACCCTTGAACCTGTGAGGTCAAACTATAAAAAAAAAAGTCTGCTTTATGTCCTAACCGAGACTGTTTCGCGAGTTCGGTGGCGTATGAGGGTCGGGCCGTTTCTTTGTTCCTAATTTCTTTACTATAGACAAATCTCGATTCCTCGACCTCTTCTGTGGACAGGTCTTCGCATGTTCAACATGAAAGTTTCAAAAATAAATCCTACTCACGAACAACTGCCGTTCGGCAATTTTTTTTCAATGAATAAAAAAGAGATTAGTAGGCAACAATAATTCCTCGGGTTAACCCTAAACCTAACCCTAACCGTAACCTTAACTCTAACCCTAAACCTAACCCTAACTCTAACCCTAACTCTAACCCTAAACCTAACTCTAACCCTAACTCTAACCCTAAAACTAACCCTAACTCTAACCCTAACTCTAACCCTAAACCTAACCCTAACCGTAACCCTAACTCTAACCCTAAACCTAACCCTAACTCTAACCCTAACTCTAACCCTAAACCTAACCCTAACCGTAACCCTAACTCTAACCCTAAAACTAACCCTAACTCTAACCCTAACTCTAACCCTAACTCTAACCCTAACTCTAACCCTAAACCTAACTCTAACCCTAACTCTAACCCTAACTCTAACCCTAAACCTAACCCTAACCGTAACCCTAACTCTAACCCTAAAACTAACCCTAACTCTAACCCTAACTCTAACCCTAACTCTAACCC
>OY744538.1:19620501-19645501 GCA_963556195.1 Sepiola atlantica
GTGATGAGGTGGATAACGACATGGACTGGCAACCTAGGTTTCTTAGTTCGAATCCAGTCGGTTCCATTTTCACTTACGGATGTTGGTAACATTCACGTGGTCTCTTCTGTAAGTACCGGAAAGAATTGGGGGAACCTGTGCCAGAACAAAACGACAGTCGTACCGTGCTGATACACATGAATTTACCTTGTTTTAATATCACCTGGAACATATGACATGAAGCGAAGAGGGCGGCAGAGGGCGCTCTAAAATGAGTGTGTGCGGGAGTGGGGGGGGGGGCTAAGCTGAAGTCGGAAATCACGTGATTTCCGCCCAAGAGAGCGGTTCTGTCTCTTTAGTATGCGGCCAGCCGACGAACGAGGGGCGAGAAATGGACCGGTGCTCTGCCAGCTAGGCAGGTGTGGTTTGGGGGCGTATATGTTATGGGTATGTTCTCTCTCTCCAATTAATTCATTCTTTCTAGACATCCTTCCCTCTCTCTCTCTCTCTCTCTCTCTCACTCTCTCTCTCTCTCTCTCTCTCTCTCTCTCTCTCTCTCTCTCTCTCTCTTCTCTCTCGGCGAACTTCCACAGGGTCTTACAAACTATCTCCCGACTTCATCGATGACGTTACGTGACTCAGACTTTTCTCACTTCCGTATTCTCTGTTCCCACATATGTCAGTTTTGACATCTTTATCCCCCTGCCACCAGCTACCTTCCAAGGCCAAATACCCGGATAGACTTGAAGCCATCCAATGTATCGCACCGGGGCCGGCAAAAAGAAACGATGAATTATAAATCATTAGATTGGGCAACGTTGGCTACTTTCTCTTTAAAGCGTTGCTCATAAATGAGTCTTCCTCGCAACGCTTAAATATTTACAAAAGTCAAGAAGTAAATCTATCGCCCGCTTAATTACTTCATCCATTTGTTTAAGTCTTACTGCCTGATTAATGATTGGTTGTTAAGACAATTAACAGCTCTGAGGATTTCTATTTTGGGACTGGCCTAGTTTTTGCTAAAATTGAAAGTTATATATATATATATATATATATATATATATATATATATATATATATATATATAGATTTAGATTTTTCACTTATAAAATAGATCATTCAGTGAAGACTGGGGTTGTTCCCATAAAAAACAAGCTCGATGATACTCGATTACAGAGTACAGAGCATTTATATGTGATTTTATGAAGGCTTACCAAAGCATTCCTTTCAGGACACCAATGATCACCATTAAAGATATTTTTTCTTACAAATACTACTTATTCAAATTAAATGTTAAATGTTCAAATTAAATGTTAAATAGTATTTGTAAGAAAAAATATCTTTAATGTTGATCATTGGTGTCCTGAAAGGAATGCTTTGCTAAGCTTTCATAAAATCACTATTCATAAAATCACATATATATATATATATATATATATATATATATATATATATATATATATATATATATATGTATGTATGTATGTATGTATGTATGTATGTATGTATGTATATGTATATATATATATGTATAAAATATGAGACTAAAAGTATACTTTTAGAGAATTGAATCTATAGTGAAATGATTTAAGCTCAATATACGAGATAGAGCAATTGTAAAAAAGATAAGTGAAGGAAGAGAGATAAAGATGTGCTAATGACATCTTCGATTGTTCAATTCAAAGATTTGAAAAGCCTGGCTTAAGGAAAGAGAAATAAACATGTTTTTATCGAGTATACCTTGCTTTGGGCAATCAAAGATACAATAGATTTGCCATTCGCACATCTTTATCTCTCTTCCTTCATTTATATATATGTATATATATATATATATATATATATATATATATATATATAGAGAGAGAGAGAGAGAGAGAGAGAGACAGAGAGAGACAGAGACAGAGACAGAGACAGAGACAGACAGACAGACAGACAGACAGACAGACAGACAGACAAAGGGATAGAGAGTAAAAGGAAAGCAAAAAAATATATTATTTATGTATTCATAAACGTTTCGTTTTTATTGTAAGACTTCCTCAGGGTGAGGAAAAATGAAGAAAAATCATACAAACAGATTTGATTTGCCTGCAAGCTACGAGCTTCGGTCGGTTTGTGAGTAAATAAAAATTTTTAAAAACGTGAGAAGGAAAAAAGGATGCGCGGTAGTAGTAGTAGTAGTAGTAGTAGTAGTAGTAGCAGTTAAAAATGGTGGACAGATTTTAACCCCACCATGTTTAATACAATCACAACGAATAATAAAATCTATCAATTCATATACGACTTTCACTAAAAATAAAAATAATTACCACTATGTTTTATTAATTAATTACCAACTATTATTTAAAATCAAAATTCATTTATTTATACTCCAAAATAATTCAAACTAAATATAATAGTATAATTCATTAATACCAGTGTCGTAAATGCATATACGATTCTTACTAAAAATAATCCCCATTATATTTTATTAACTCATGATCAAATATTATCTAGAATTAAATTTATCAATACCACTGCCATTAATTTCATATATGACTCTTACTAACAATAAAAGCAATTACCGCTATGTTTTATTAATTAACTACTAAATATTACTTAGAATTAAAATACATTTATTTATCCATTAAAATAATTATCAATGGATCAAGATATAACGGTAAAATTTATTAATACTAATGTCATAAATATATATACGTTTTTTACTAGAAATAATCACCATTATATTTTATTAATTCATTGTCAAATACTACACAAAATTAAATTTATTTATCACCAGTAAAAACTAAATATCACTCTAAGCTTTTTGCCGCGATAACGTAGACGTCTGCATTAAGGAATTGAAACATCCTCCCTCCCCCTAACACGGAACAACACCTGCCAAATATCGGTCGCATGCCATGAATCCTAGCTAGACACTTAATTTAAATAAGAAGACCGGAGTTAGTGTTTTATAGTTATAAAAAAAAAAAAAAACATAATCCTGAAGACGACTACGAAAGGCGAAAGCGCTCGAAAAAATGGCCGAATTAAGAACAATCGAAAAAGTACTATACAGATTGCCACCTGAAACCAGAAGGAGAGTTCGACGGTTTGAGAACCTCACGAAGAAGATATACAAACGTGAAAGTTCCGTGATTTTCAACAACGCTTGCTTAGATAATGACTTGCTGCCTAAGAATACACACACACACACACACACACATATATATATATATACTAGCCATATTTAAATATATATTTTTCAATTTTAACGCAAACTAGACGATCCGTAACCCATTGTTTCAGTATATGTTATGTATATATTATAAAATATTACACTATCTCTACAAATCTACTATCAGACATTTTATGGAGTTACTGTTGCTATATTTGGGCTGGTGAATCTTTGTGCCATTTAAGGGTTCTTGATAAGGTTCAGGAGCGTATCTGTAATCAGGTTGGCCCACGCTTTCTACTTCTCTGCACCCTCTCTCTCTCTCTCTCTCTCTCTCTCTCAGTATCTTCTATAAATACTATTATGGCATGTGTTCTTCAGAATTCACTGATGTATACCCTGCTTCCTTTGTTCCAGCTCGTTTGACTCGTTGGTCTAGTGGTCTTCATCAATTCGCTGTTCAGATACCTCATTATAATACAGCTTCCTATTCTAATAGTCTTTCTGAAAAATGCAAGTATATGGAACTCTCTTCCTGCTGACCGTTTTCCTCCTTGTTTTTTTTTTCAATACTGTCTTTCAATACTGTCTTTGCGGTAATAATAGTTCGTTTATTTTAGCTCTTTACATCATTGTCTGGGGTAACTTATATATATATATATATATATATATATATATATATATATATATATATATATATATATAAGTTTCACCATTGGATTTACTTATATTTGAACGCCTTCCTATGATGCCTCTACGAAACTTTTTCTTCTCCATTGAAACCCTCTTCCATTGGACACCTTATCGGCGGACAATTACCACCCGGACAAACACAATATCTTTTTACTCGAACTTTTTTTCACCCATCTTTTTCTAAATATTTTTTCAAATGTTGAACTTTGGCTTTTCTATTGCCAACTTATCTATCTGTATAATTCCTCTGATGATAAGATCTCGATCTTTGAAAACCCTTGGCTTAAGGAAAGAACAATAAACTTAATTTTATTACAGAATATACCTTGCTTTGAGCATTTGAAGTTTGACATAAATTTGGACATTCGTGCATGTTTATCACTCTTCGTCCATTTAACTTTATAATTGCTCTATCTCGTATATTGAGCTTTTACCATTTCACTATAGGTTCTTTCTACTAAAAGTTTTACTTTTAGTTTCTTACTTTTTTTTTTTTAATTTTATTTACTTTTTTTTTTTTTTTAATTTTCCAACGAATGTTAAGTCTACAATATCTTGGATTTAGTTAGTTTCTCTGGGAATTAAAACTGCATTTTACTTTCTTTTTTTTTTTTTTTTGTTAAACTGACTCAAAGCTTCTTTAGACTATATATATATATATATAAGAAAGAAATAACTAAAACCAACAATCCAGTCATTTTATGTTATAATTTATTTCTTCTGGCCAGGACGAGAGTCATCAGACGGGAATGAAATGCGGAAGCCTCTGTGTAGCTTAATTGCCATAAATATATTGTCATAACTTACTACCTAGCTCTACTCACGTATTGAGCACTGTAGAATAAATACTGAAAATCGATACATAAAATATTGTATCTCCTCATATATTTTATGCATATACATGAAATCATATATATATATATATATATATATATATATATATATATATATATGTGTGTGTGTGTATATATGTATATATATATATATATGTGTGTATATATATATATATATGTGTGTATATATATATATATATATATGTGTGTATATATATATATATATATATATGTATATATATATATGTATATATATATATATATATATATGTGTGTATATATATATATATATATATATATGTGTGTGTATATATATATATATATATATATATATGTATATATATATATGTATATATATATATATATGTATATATATATATATATGTATATATATATATATATGTATATATATATATATATATGTATATATATATATATATATATATATGTATATATATATATGTATATATATATATATATATATATATGTATATATATATATGTATATATATATATATATATATATGTATATATATATATGTATATATATATATATATATATATATATTAATTTTTAACTTTTGACAAAGTATCTACTTGAAAATAGATGACGTCATGAAGAATGAATTCTAATTTGGGCGGCTTTTGAAAAAAACTAAAACTCACATTGTGACGTCAAAAGGGATTTCTTTCACCATTTCAGATGGAGTGTGCACGGTGACAAGAAAGCAAGATAATTAAATATAAGTAAGATACACAATTTTGATATTTGTGTCCGGATTTATTTTATCTATATCTATTCATGTAAAATTAGTGTTGTATAAATGTTTATATATTTGTGTACAGAGAATTCTAAAACTTACTCTTATGTCCTGAGACACATGGGGCAGTCAAACTGATCCATCGCTTTCATAAGAATTCGAATTTCGCAAACTTTTTACTGTTTTACATTTATTTATTTGTTTGATATGCCTCCCCTTGAACTATCTTCTCAATTCAACTGTTAAAAAAAAAAATGTTTTTAAATTAAAAAATCAAACTCTTAGTACAGTATCGATATCCAGATCAAATTCTGTTAAATATTTCATTTGATAACTCCCAAAAGTGCCCCTTCAATTTCTCCCTCCTACCACTTTCTCTTAATTTCATTCAATTTTAATTCATTTATTTATTTATTTGTTTGTTTATTATGCCTTATTGTGCATCCCCTCTTTTAACTATCTTCTCAATTAAACTGTTAAAAAAAATTAAAACTCTTAGTACAGTATCGATATCCAGATCAAATTCTGTTAAATATTTCATTTGATAACTCCCAAAAGTGCCCCTTCAATTTCTCCCTCCTACCACTTTCTCTGTATTTATTCAACCTCATCTTAAACTGATCCACGCTATTGCTGTTCTTAATCTGATCTGGCAACTTATTCCAAAAACATATTACTCTGTGAGCAAAAAAACTTAACTGGTTAACAGATCTAGTTTTTGAAAACTGCCTTGACAATAACCTTCCAGATCTAAGAGAAATACTAAAAAAAATGCCCACCATAGTTAGAAATGGCATTACTTATCTTAAAAGTCTCAATCATATCACCTCTCATTCTTCTCTCCAGCAAAGTACATGGCAACAATATTTTACAGTGTTATTTACTCCTCTCCAGGAGTTAGGCACAAGGCCAGTTTTATCCTACTCCCACAAGTAAGATGTGACCCAAGGTCGGGTCGGAAAGTGGGGGTTGAAAAGCCAGCGCCCGAGAGGTGAGCACTCTGACCATCAAAAATTGCCTGGGCAGCCCCGTCGGCATTCCCCGGTAGGGGCGCCTCAGGCAGTAAGCAATAAACTTACTCCTCCCCAAAGAGGGGAGGCAAAGCCTTGGAGGGTGGACCTCCTAGAACTGCACAGGACAATCCCATAGATCGGCGTAAATCAAGCCCCGAAGGCCAAGACAATACCGGTCTATAGGGTGCAGTATCCATCGGAACAGATACTACACTTTGATCTTAGCCAAAAGGCAAGAATATTTTACAGTGACAGGTCGCTAGCCTGAAGCCAAACTATTAACATTTATAAAGGAGACTCTAAGTGGAGAAGTCTCCAGTAGATATTTACTTCCTTGTTCCCAATTAAAGGATTCACTCCTAAACTAATCATTGTATTTGAAGCTGCTATTAGCTAGGGTCGGGTTCTGTCGGGTACATTTAGTTTAATTTAGTTTTATGCAAACTGGGCAAAGAGAAAGGGAAGCCATTCGTGAAAATTCAGATACCTCCGATTGTTGTGCTATTTTAATAATAGGTATTAGACATCACTGAATAAGTACTACCCAAATTTCAGTTTCTTTGGAGTATTCTAAAGGGTTTTAGGAGCATAATATGGGCACCACTTCCTATTTGAAAATGCAAATATTTCAGATTTGCATTAAATCTCTAATCAGCAGACACGATTTCTTCGGGCCTTGATTCCGCCGGTCTTAGGGATTGTCCTGTGCGGTCCTAGGGGATCCACCCTCCCAGGATTTGCCTTCTCACCCTTGGAGAAGGGTTTAGTTTATTGCTAATCGCCTGAAACGCTCCTACCGGGAGATACCGACGGGGTTGCCTAGGCATTTTTTTGCAGGCCAGAGTGCTCTTCCTCTACGGCGTTGGCTTTCCAATCCCACAATCCGACCTTGTGCCACATCTTACTGTTGTGAGAGGAAGATAAAAAAAAATGTGTTAAAAGTCATATAATGGATTCTGATCGAAATCCTAATAAGGATTCTAGACATAAGGTTTAGTTACATTATATGGTGATTTTATTATTCGTAAGGAGGCATAAAAGTGGTGCAAAGCTGTTAATTTTACCCGTCCTGGGGCGGGTATTCTTCTAGTATGCTTATAACTGTGAATCTTGACTGCTTGTTTGTTATTTCACTTATTTGTTATCTTGTTTGCCTCCGTACACAGTGAATGACGTCACTGCAGCATGACGTCATCCATTAAAACAGAGAAGGTGGGAGAGATGTTTTATCACGTCACAAAAGAATAAAGTAATCAATTACAACAGAGAGCGGGAAGAACTGGTAAAAAAATAAATGAATTTAACCAAGAAAGAAATCCATATATTAATACGCTAGCATCTACCTACCTACCTGTATCACGTTCTGACACCCCTTTGTAAGACGACGGGGTGGGGTGAGAGGAGGGGAGGGGTGAAGGGGAAGACAGTGGGGTGATGGGAAAGACAGTAGGGCGAGGAAGAGACGGACGACCGGGGTGAAGGTCGGGGGGTAGATGAGGTTGCAACCGGGGGACAACAGGTGAAGAGAGAGATTTTTACACTTCTTGGCCTTTTGGCTAAGATCAAAGTGTAGTATCTGTTCCGATGGATACTGCACCCCATACTGGTATTGTCTTGGCCTTCGGGTCTTGATTTACGCCGGTCAATGGGTCTGTCCTGTGCAGTTCTGGGAGGTCCACCTTCCCAGGCTTTGCCTCCCCTCTTTGGGGAGGAATAAGTTTATTGCTTACTGCCTGATGCGCCCCTACCGGGGAATGCCGACGGGGCTGCCCAGGCAATTTTTAAACCCCACTTTCCCGACCCGACCTTGGGTGACATCTTACTTGTGGGAGTAAGATAAAAACTGGCCTTGTGCCTAACTCCTGGAGAGGAGTAAATCAATACTGTATATATTTACTTGAAAATGAATGACGTCATGAACGATGAATGGTAGACTAGGGCAACTTCATAGATAGACCAGATACTCCCACCCGATATTCGCCATAATGCACTTCCTTCGTTCACTAAAAGCCTGGACTGATATCCACCCCCGTTTCTTTATTAACTTTTCACTCTTCTTCAGCGCTATAAATGTCTTATTTTTTATCCTGATTTTCTTACTCTACTGCTTCTATTATCGTATTGATGGCAAGCCGCGTGTTCTGGCACTTTTTTTATCTTATTTTCATCTTGATTTCTATTTCTAATTTTTATGTGTGTTTTTCATGTATAACATGTTATTCTTACTTTTATATCTTTTAAAATTTAGTCTTTTTACCTCTATCCTTCATACTCCCGGGCGGTGTGTGTTTGTTCGCCATGCTTGCTGTGCGGCCCCATTGGTCATAGCATGCTGGTGCATTCTCTATAATATAAACATTAGCCTGTTGACTGATGAAAAGACGATAGCGCTTATTCACGCTCTCGAAACCGGTGCTATTAGATAGCTAATCAACTTAACACTGTATAGTAGCACACACACACACACATATATATATATATATATATATATATATATATATATATATATATATATATATATATATATATATATAACATGTTGTATACCTACAGACGCTAACGTTTCAAGCTTATTGCTCTCATCAGTAAGTAACAATTTCAGACGGTCGGGAGGCGCGAACCCGGTTCACAGAGTCAGCCTAGAATCTACAAGCAATATCCACTCGGCCAACGGAAACTGTCACGTAATTAAGGGAAATTAAGATCTATAGAAGACTAGTCGAGAGGGTTCTACGAACGTATTCGGAACTTTACATTATATATATATATATATATATATATATATATATATATATATATATATAGAGAGAGAGAGAGAGAGAGAGAGAGAGAGAGAGAGAGAACGAGAGAGGGGAGAAGAAGAGAGGAGTTAGAAAGATGTAAAATGTATTTAAATCAAGTTTCAGAAAGAAAAATTAATATAACACTTGTTACACGTGTTTTGAAGTTTTTATTCCACTTTGTTATAGACTAACAGAAAAGTAACCATATCGTTCTATGCGCGTTTATCCACCGTCTTTTTAAAATTCTCTTCTTTCTCTGGCCTTTTTGTTCATTTGATTTTGACACCTGAGGATGATTCGACGAAGAATCGAAAACGTTCGTGAAACCTATGGAACATTTATTAATTTTTTAAAAATTCTTATGCAAAAAAGACCATCAGAAAAATTGAAAAAATAAAACAGGTATAATTAAATAGACGAATTCTGTTATATTTAACAATGTTCGCACACACAAACACACACACACACATATATATATATATATATATATATATATATATATATATATATATATATATATATATATATATATATATATATATAATAAAAGAGAATGGTAGTTTGCTTGAAGCATTGCTGGGAATTGTAATAAATGTATTAAGAAGGCTGAAGGCAATGCAGAGAGCCGGATTGGTGAGAAGCTGGAAAGAACAAAAATAAGCAATCGGAAGAGAGGACCTACAACTATCTATTTATTGTATGTGTGTGAAAGAGGTGGGAGGTCCGCTTGACGTAATTGTTCTCTGCGCAGTTAATGACGTCACTGTTCCGAGTTCAAAATCCAGCTTTAAACATTATGTTCATTTCGAGCTAATATCCTTACGTATGAATTTCAAAATGTCTCTCAGATATGAGTAACAAAGGGTTTCTAAATGCGTTCTCATGTACTTGGAGAGGGGTGGACGCTGCCCAAATATAAGTAACCAAGACATGCCCCATGCCAAGCGCACCGACTGACGCCGTTTAGGACGTGTGTATGTAAGTTAGTTTCGTCCTGTCGACCAGCTGTGCCGCTGCCCCTCCACTAATCGTATAACAATTTAGTCGTCAACCTGTTTGGACGTCCGTATCAAATTCTGTCCTACAGTCTCGCACCTGTTTATAGAAACGCACCTGTTTACTTAAAGGTGATTTGATTTCAGCCATCGTATTCATCCGCCGACTCGTATGTAAATAAGAATGGATCCATTATTAAGATACGCTCATTCAATCTGCGCGTTTAGCGATGGCAATGCCGTTTCAAACTGAAGCGTGACGGACATACGGACGGACAAACTGACAGAGCCTTTCATGGACATACGAGGACGCATCTAACCAGAGCAATCATACGTAAGATGCGTCTATTCGTTCTACGCATTTAAGGACGAAAATACCATTCCAACGTTTAGCGTGACAGACCAATGGACAAACCGACCGCCTGAAAGAACCTCTTTTAAAGATGCATGGACGCATCTTTAAAAGAACGTATTTTCTTAAGATACGTCTATCCAATCTGTGCGTTTAGCGATTAAAATATTACTTCAAACTTAAACGCGACAGACAACGGACCGACCTTATAGAAATACGCGAACGAATCAAAGAATGTTATTTTAAAATTAAGCGTGACAGACCAACGAAAATATCATTGTCAAACTTATAATGACAGACCAGTGAAAATTATATTTTTAACTTAAATGTGACAAACAATCGGAAATGGTATTTCAAACTGAAGCCAGACAGACCGAGCTACACAGATTCGGGTACACGTCTAGAAAGAACACAGATTTACAATCTCAGAAACCGTCCGCATACAAACGAAACAACCTACTTGAACGAAAATGAATTACGGCTTCACACCATTCGCACTTAAGCGCGTTTTAAGTAATACTTTAATTGCTAAGCGCGTATAAAAAAAAACACGTTGACCTTTGTCGATGATCGTTGAATTCACAAATTAATCATTGAAATATCCATCGTCGATTGTAGGCACTAATTCATGCCGCGGCAGTCCAGTCATTACAAAGAATGAAATCAATGACGCCTTCATGGTCAACACGCGGGAATCCAGATAAAGCCACTACGACCTGTATGAAAAGAAAAATACCGAACACGCTGTTCGATGCAACCTGCTTCAGTTGCGTAGTTTTAATTTACCAACGCTGTAATTACCTATTTTTTAATGAGGGGTGGAATGTGATGACGTACGTACAAACGAAGTTACCAGCATATTATTATACAGATGTGAATGTATTTCTTGGCGCTTAAAATGCCTTTTCGGTTTGTTTGTTTTTTCGTTCTTAGTCATAAAGTAGTTTAATTGTATTTAACTATTTACAAGCAGGGTGACCAGAAATGTCATCAACCCATAGAATCGTTAATAAAATGTACAATTCTTTCAGCAATACAACCATATTTTTTTATATTTTTTCATGGAAATTGCTCCAGATAAGGCATGAAGCCACTTGATGTAAGGAGATAACAAGAACGAAAGATGCTTATCGCAAAGACAGGGGGTGTCGAGTGGTCTTTGTCTTCAAAAGACTAAGGCTCTAAGTAGGAGGAAAACAGTCAGCAGGAAGAGAGTTCCACAAGCCTGTAATTCATGGAAAGAAGCTACTGGAATAGGAAACCGTATTACACTGAGGTATTAAAACAACGAATTGATGGAAACCATTAGACAAACGAATCAAACGAGCTGGAACAAAGGAAACATGGAATAGATCACTTAATTCTGAAGAGCACATGCCATAATAGAATTTATAGAAAAGACTGAGACTAGCAACATCACATCTGTAAGAGAGAGGCTGCAGAGAAGAAGAAAGAATGGAACCAATCAAATTACAGATACGTTTCTGCGCCTTATCACCAACCCTCAAATGGGACAGAGGATCACCAGCACAAATATGGCAACAGTACTCCATACATTGTCTGATAGTAGATTTGTAGAGATAGAGAATAGCCTCGGGCGTGAGAAAGTATTTGGAGCGATAGAGAGAACCGACTTTACGAGAAGCAGAAAGAGCACTGGATCCAATGTATGCACTCTAAGAAAGATTTGATGAGAAAGAAAGACCAAGATACAAATAAAATTCAGTCTATTACTGACTTGTCCACCAAGTTCCAGTCATGAATGTCCAACGGTCTTTGTTTTATCATTGTTTATTGATATGCTCCAAATGTGCACTTCTCCGTTGCAAACACATCTGGATACGACAGGATTTTTTTTTATGATGACACTTCTTCAGTTCAGGAATAGTTTTTGGATTTCTGTGATGAATATTATCTTTAAGATAAAAATATGGGGGCTAATTTCGATAAGTTTGAAGCACATTAAGCATCATATCTCTTACTGATGAGACGATCACCAAAGTGTCCCCGGATATCATCGAACGGCGATAAAATAAAGACTGTGGGAAATTCATGACCGAAATTTGGTGAACAAGTCAGACTCAGACTTCAGTTTATATGGTTGAATTGTAGCAAAGATTGTGAATTTGATTAATCATTTCATAGGTGGATATATGATTAGATTACGGATCTCGTCTCGGCCGTTTTGGTTCCGCGCGTTGAACACCTGCACAAAAGCGTCCCTATTAATTCTCATTTATATTCAGATAAATACTTTTTAACTTTCTCATTTCTTTTTATTTGCCCCGGTTTTAGTTTGATGCAACCACCATGAGACTGTTATTCTGAACATATGCCACACCATTAAGTGCAAACAAAGAAAAAAAGAGACTAACTCGAACAATGTAACTGAATCACTTTCTTTTGGTACTTCATTTATAAGCATGATACATCTGTTGCCAGTGTTCATACAACGTTTCCGGAAGCGAGTCATATCAAACCACAACTTTCAACCAAATATGGATGATACAGCAACTTATCTCCAATAGATCGCATACAACGAATCGTGGATAATCCAGAAAACCCTACTCATTTTAAAAGTCGTAAAATCTTGTATATCTCGCCCTATTGTCCTGGAAAGTACTGGATTTGAAAACCTCGCGCTCTTCGCCTCTATCAACACCAGTTATATCGTTTTGTATTGTATGCCTTTTGTCACACTTGCTGGTCTAATGTCCAGCTGATAGTTGTCATCAGATACCAGCAAGCTATTCGATCCTGCGACGTCGCCATCTTAACTATTCAGAAAATATTATTACAGTAAAACTCCTACGATGTAAACTTTTGATTAGTTCATAGCGTAGGGTAATATAGATGACCTTGACATTTTTCTTCGTTAATGAGTATAGGTTTGGCCAACACTAGTAATATTTTATGAGGATAATTAAAGAAACTATATGTCAACCAAATGGATTTATTCAGAAATTACTATTTATCAACGCAAATAAACATTAAATACCTAAATATTTTTTTTTAAATGTTAATAGATACCGCATGTATATCACTTCACTAAAATTATTGAATATCCTCATTATGTTCAAAGTCACTGATTCCGTTGAGTCTTTTATGTTTTGTCGGAATTTAGATACTTTGTTCAGTTCCATTTTCTTAATGAATATTTTCTTTGTAAAGCACGAACCATCTCTATATCGTAATTATTAAAGCAACTCTTTTCTTCCAAAAATGTAAGAAGTGATTCTGTATTTCATCTTCGACTTGTAAAAGTGCGTACATTCGTTCGTATATCGAAAATAATATCTTTAAATATATTAATTTATAGAAATATTTTAATTAACTTTATAAGTTTTTTATTGTTAAGCGTAGTTCATAGCGTAGGAAGTTCATATTTAATTTTGTTCATAGCGTAGGAAGTTCATATTTAATTTTTTCATAGCGTAGGAAGTTCACATTTTATTTTTTCATAGCATAGGAAGTTAATATTTAATTTTGTTCATAGCGTAGGAAGTTCATATTTAATTTTGTTCATAGCGTAAGAAGTGCATATTTAATTTTGTTCATAACGTAGGAAGTGCATATTTAATTTTGTTCATAGCGTAAGAAGTGCATATTTAATTTTGTTCATAGCGTAGGAAGTTCATATTTAATTTTGTTCATACCGTAGAAAGTTCATATTTAATTTTGTTCATAACGTAGGAAGTGCATATTTAATGTTGTTCATAACGTAGGAAGTGCATATTTAATTTTGTTCATAACGTAGGAAGTGCATATTTAATTTTGTTCATAGCGTAGGAAGTTCATATTTAATTTTGTTCATACCGTAGAAAGTTCATATTTAATTTTGTTCATAGCGTAGAAAGTTCATATTTAATTTTGTATATAGCGTAGGAAATTCATATTTATTTTTTTTCATAGCGTAGGAAGTTCATAGCCTATGGAGTTCATAGCGTAGGTGTTTTACTGTAATGTTATAGTTCGTGTGTCCGTTCGTTTTTCAATGTCAGCATCATAGAACATAATTCGTATAAGGATTTGAATACACTTCCACTGAATTAGGTGACCGCTGTTTTTTCATCTACGCTACGAAGGCCGCACAACTGAACATTTCTAATTAATCCATTTATTGCAATGTCTTAAAAATCCAGCCAATATTAATAATCAGCTGTTTTTTAGTAATTCATTCCGGTAACTAGCATCGTTTACTTTAATTCTTTTCAAGTAATCATCCCAGCCGATTTGATCTCCGGCCTTAATCAGTCGTAAAATAAACTTTACTTAATTTTTAATGAACGATTCACGTGTGAATGTCCAGCCGGTTTGATCACCAACGTTCAGTGGTCATTAATTATGATGAGCACCTGTTGAAATACTTGGACTCAAATCAGTGTGTGGTAAATCGATACGTATTAATAGTTGGGGACCCCCTGATTTAACGTGCTGGAAGCAGTTGTTTGATTTTAATGAAACCGCATAGGTTAATGACCCCCCCCCCCCAAAAAAAATATATATTTAATAAGAAACTACATAGCATAGTCCTACCACCACTAACCCCCATCCACATCGCCCACCAATTGTAAAATTCCAGCTATCGACCCTCACACACACACTCTAAAATAGTAAAGATTGTATCATTATATTAATTAGTTTTACCTGTATTATTTGACGGGTATTATTCTACTTTATTATTTGACGGGTATTATTCTACTTTATTATTTGACGGGTATTATTCTACTTTATTTATAATTCGTATGAAATTGAATTTTAAGTAACAAACATTCACAAAGAAAATGGTCTATTCAATTTTAATTATTTAACAAAAACCTATTAGTCATGACATTGATTATCTACAAAATTAAATCATATTTAACTAGAAGGGCTACCCGAAGTTGCCCGGACAAAAGTATAACATATTTCTATTAAAACCTCCATCTCTCTATCCGTCTCACCATCTTTTTTTTTCCCGTCCCCGTTCTTCCCCCTCCCTGTACGTACACACGGATAACACAAAATCATGCCTGACTTTTCTGGATCTCTGGGTTGCCTTGACTAATGATGCTGAAATTCTACACACTTATAGAACCTATCAAATAAAAATTTTGTGCAAAGTTTTAAATAATTTGGTTTATTGTTTTTCGAGTTATGATTGATCAAAGAAATGAGATTTCTAGCATAGGCCGTTCTTGAAGTCTATTAAGGGATAGAGCGCTCTCGCGCCTCACTTGATTTAATTTTCTATATCCATTATTAATGGGGATTTGGTATCTGTCTGTCTGAAGCCGAAACTATACTAGTACTTTCTGTTAATGCTCGATTAAGTTTACTGTTCTATTTCAGAATAATGTATTATCTTTAGAGTCAGGGGCGTAGTGTAGTTACTGTTCTGTTGTCATGATATCATATCTCCCAGGCATTACGCTTTCCTATTTTTGTATTGGAGGGAGGAGGTGGTGTAGTATTTTTTTTTTGTTCCCATGGAACCACCCTCCCAGGCATTACTTGCTCCTTTTGATAGGAGGGTAGTGTAGTATCCTTTCTGTTGTCATAAGACCATCCAGCCAGGTATTACTTCCTTCTTTGGAAGGAGTATAGTATATGTTTGTTCGCCATGATACCATCGTCCCAGGTATTACCCCCTCCCTTTTGGGGGGGGGGGGTGTATTTTATGTTCTGTTGTCATGATAGCATTATCATAAGCACAACCTCTTCCTTTGGTGGTAGTGTAGTAAATGTTATGTTGTAATGAGACCATCGTCACAAGCATTACCTCCTCCTGAGTGGGGGGTGTAGTGTATGTTCGTTTGTAAGGGATACGAGCAAAACTATGCGACCAGATCGAACATATTTTTGCTAGTTTTTAAAAGACTAATATGTTTTAATTGAATGAAATTTATTGAATCGAGTGTTTTTGTATTTTTTTTTATATAGCCTCGCTTCCAAAGGTTCGAATTGTTGGTGAATTCTCCAGGTGTTTCTGCATGTATCTCCCGATTTTTTGCTCGTCGGGCGTTGGCAGAATAATTTCTTGCCTTAATCTGTATGACTAGTAAGACCAAATGAAATAAGCTAGCCATATTCGAAACGAGATGACATTTTTGTGTATCTAACCGGCCGACATAAAAATGGACGGCTTCCCGAGTTCTTCAAACGTGTGCTGACGAGAAAATAGCCACTCGTTAAGCGATACTATCGACTCGACTCGGTGAAATTGTATACAACTGACAGATTGGGTTAATATATGGCGACGACATCTTTGTTTACCGCCGACATTTTGTTGAGTGGCGTTTACTGTTACAAATGCTAAAACCCGACGACGACAATCGTGGAAGAGATTTGAAGTTGCCATGGCGCCATTTAAGAATAAAAAAGTGTTGTCGTTATTTTGTTGTTTCTGCGCCCTCCCCCCTGCCTTTCTTCTTATCCATCTCTTTCTTATTCTTCTCCTAATTTTTCTTCTTCTTCTTTTCTTCTTCTTCTTCTTCTTTTATTTATTCTTCTATATTTTCTTTGTTTCTGTTTTTTTTATTCTTATTCTTTTTCCCTTACTTTTTATTCTTCGCTTTTTTCTTCTTCTTCTTCTTCTTCTAATTTGTCTTCTTCTTTCTTCGTTTCTTTCCTCGTCTCCTACTTTTTCTTCTTTTTCTCCTTTTTCTTCTCATTCTTCTTTTCCTTCTTTCTATTTTTTCTTTTCATTTTTCTTCTTTTTGTTCTTCTCTTTCTTCTTCTTTTTCTTCTTCTTCTTTGTTTCCTTCTTCGTCTCCTACTTTTTCTCGCTTTTCTCCCTTTTCTTCTTATTCTTCTCTTTCTTCTTTTTATTATTTTCCTTCTTTTTATACTTTTCTTCTTGTTCTCCTCTTCTTTTTTTTTTTCATTTTTCTTCTTATTTTCTTATTCTTCTACATTTTTCTTCTTTTTCTTCTTCTCGTTCTTCTCCCAATTTGTCTTCTTCTTCTTTCTTTTTTCTTTGTTTCCTTCCTCGTCTCCTACTTTTTCTTCTTTTTCTCTTTTTTCTTCTTGTTATTCTTTTTCCTATTATTATTATTTTTTTTTTTTTCTTCTCATTTTTCTTCTCATTTTTCTTCTCATTTTTCTTTTTATTCTTCTTCTACTTTTTTTCTTTTTATTCTTCCTCCTTAAAAAAAGGCAAGCCGTTTTAGTCACGACAGGCCCTACATAACCTATACTGTTTCACATTCCTCCAGCCTCTGTGCACATATATGCGGTGTCACTAAATGGGGAGCCTCTATTTACTTGCCTCCTCACGAGGGCAGAGTTAAATACAGTTTTTACATGTGGGCAAAATCAAGCTCCCCAAACATGGCACTCCGAAAAATCAAAACTTGCCTCCGTCTATAAGAATTTCTCTTTCACTGACCGAAGACAGAAAAGATTTAGTATAGAACAGATACTACACTTTCATCTTAGCCAATCGAGTGGAGTAATTCGAATGCGTTCGAGTGCATAACCTTGTAGAAACATCTAACCCTCGATCTTATTTAAATACATAATTAATAAGAAGGAACACGAAAAGCAGATAGAAACAGAAAAGATTTATATATTTTTTTTATGGAAATCGCTCCAGACAAAGCATGAAGCCACTTGATGCAAGAAGCTAAAAAGAACGAAAGACAGGAGATGGCTATTGGCGTTTGTCTTGAAAAGACCAAGGCTGTAAGTAGGAGGAAAACAGTCAGCAGGAAGAGAGTTCCAAAAGCCCGCAGTTTTTGGAAATAAGCGATTGGAATAGGAAACCGTATTATGAAGACCACTAGACCAACAAGTCAAACGAGCTGGAACAAAGGAAGCGGGATATAGATCACACAATTCTGAAGAACACATGCCATAATAGTAGTTATAGAAAAAAACTGAGTCTAGGAACATCATGTCTGTGAGAGAGAGGGTGCAGAGAAGAAGAAGAAAGGGTGAGGCCAATCAAATTACAAACACGTTTCTGCACCTTATCAACAACCCTCAAATGGGACAGAGATTCACCGGCCCAAATATGACAAGAGTACTCCATACAAGGTCTGATAGATTTGTAGAGATAGCGAATAGCCTCAAGTGTGAAAAAGTGTTTGGGGCGATAGAGAGAACCGACTTCCGCAGTTTCACATTGTTTTCCTCTTTCTTTTTAATCTTGATGGCAGACTCTAAAGAACTGATAGGGTTAGGGTTAGGGTTAAAAGAACTGATAGGATAATACAAATACAAATATACACAATTCCACACATATACTTTGAAGCAAGTAGGAACTTTTTTTGTGGAGAATTCTTTGCGATGGTTCAGTTCGTTCATTATTTTGGGTGCGGTAGATTCGAATCCAATCGCGCTGGATGTGAATGTGTAGGTGCAGCCGTAAGTGTGCCTGACTATAGTCAGACGTATATGTGGCAGTGGCAAGTATGTGTGAAACGCTTAATGATAGTCAGAAACGTTCAACATATGGAGCAATCAAAAAGGAAGAAGAAAAAATGGATACTTAAGTATTCATTGAAGAGCAACATCTTGAGTATGACTAGGTGTGCTGCTAAATGTGGGTATTGCGCTTGGCCAGTGTTTAAAAACAGTGTGGTGGACGCGACGGTTGGTGGGTGAGTTGGTGATAGCGGAAACACCGAGTGAGGGCTTTAAAATGGTGCCGTAGAAAATCCTACTGGTTAATTAATGAATGGTGTCGCCTGTTACATTATTGGTGAATTCGAAGTCGTAGGGGTTGTAGGGTTAGGGTTAGGGTTAGGGTTAGGGTTAGGGTTATGGTTAGAGTTAGAGTTAGGGTTAGGGTTAGGGTTAGAGTTAGGGTTAGGGTTAGGGTTAGGGTTAGAGTTAGGGTTAGGGTTAGGGTTAGAGTTAGAGTTAGGGTTAGGGTTAGAGTTAGGGTTAGGGTTAGTGTAGCAATGGACTTTTCCTATGGTCTAAAACTTACGATCACGAAACACAATTTTGTATTTAAATGAGGACACTTTTGATTGGGTTAAAATATAAACGTTTTTTGTATTTGTTGGTTTTACCGGAAATGCTGCGTGAATCCACTACGTAGTATTATTATAAAATACTTTTTTATTCGGACGTCGCAGGGTGAATATTCGGTACTCTGCGCGTAACTACAGCGGCTCAGACTCATAAAACTATACCAATAGTGGCAATATTATACACGTAATATTTGAATGCCGCGTCCAAGTCTTGTTCACTTACTCATTTTCACATTGTCTTCCTTTTTTTCTTTTAGTGTTGCTGGCAGACGCTAAAGAACTGATTCGTGGAATAAGAGCTGAGAGAGGTAAATCTATAGCACATAACAAAGAGTTCATCGGTATATATATATATATATATATATATATATATATATATATATATATATATATATATATATAGGGCTTTACGCGCTCCACTAATTTTGGAGCTGCTCCCGCTCCTGCTCCAGCGCCCAAAATTGGAGCTGGCTCCTCTCACGCTCACCATTTTCAAAAAGGAGCCGCTCCCGCTCAAACTCCTATAAAAAAAAGGAGCGGGTCTTTTTCAGCGCTCCATAAATGAAAATGTACCTTCTTTCATAAACGTTATATTCTGCCAATGAATGGTCGAAGAATAAGGGTGGGCGTCAAAGGATATCATCAATATGGGTTGGGATGCCACTTTAAGTGTAAGACTGTAAGATAATATTTGACAAAATCTCGCTAATATTTTAAGAGTTATAGGAGAACATGTCGGACGAAGTATAGGATTATACGTAAATTTTCGTTTCCTGAGGTATAAAATAGAAATAGAAAAATCCCTGAATTATTTTAAAACAATTTTAATTTTCATTACGTTAGCAACCTATTTTTTCAGGAAAGGAAAATTTGACCCGATATTTTTTCTATTTATTTCATTATTAGTGAGTATTTTCTTTTTAAAGAAAACATTTCTATAGGAGAGGAGAGACAGCCATTAATCCTCGTATTGTTGTTTAATATTTGTTTTTTTTTACGAACGTAACTATATTGTATAATTCAATCAGCAATAAACATCCTTGTCATAAATACAAAAAAAGTTCAAATCTATAAGAAAATAACTTCAAAGACATCTATAGACTCACTGGCGCATTTGAAGACATTTGTTGCCAAATTGTCTCCTGCCTTAAGAAAACTGTCCCATCAAAAATTTAACACGTCGATGTAAAAATCTGAGAACTTCAAATGTTCTGTTTTCGTTCGTTCTCCCTCTCTCTCCCTTCTTCTCCCCCTCCCTCTCTCTCTTTCTCCCTATCTCATATACATTTACCAGAGATATACTTTTAAAAAAATAACTCAGAGTAAACTCTAATACTTTCTTTTCTTTTCCTTTTTATTGCATGAATAAAAAAAACTAATGTTTAAAAGAAAAAAATCAAATAATTTTGAAGCGAGGAGCGCGGAGCGATAAAACCACCGCTCTTTAGTCCCAAATGGAGTTGCTCCCGCTCCACTCCCGCTGAATATAAAATGAGCCCTCCTCTCCTTCGCTCCAGCAAAAAGGAGTGTGCTCCTGGAGCGCGCTCCTTTTTGGAGGGCTCAGTAACGCCCTGTGTGTATATATATATATATATATATATATATATATATATATATATATATATATATATATATATATATATATATGTGTGTGTGTATTTCTATGTAATTATTTTTATGGGTGATTTTCAGCTCGTTGTTATTGAGCTTACTATTATTTAAATTGTTTCACTTCCTAAGTGATTAAGATGCAGACAAACTGTATTATTAGTCGTCCAAAACTTGAAAGGCCGTATTTTTCGTTAATATATATATATTAATTTTATACGTACATAAAAGTAATCCATGGACACGTGATTCTGACTCACAGCCGTCATCAGCATGGCTAACTTACACAGAGATCGAACCCTCAATGTTGATGTCTATAGTCCAGCGTTCTGTGTAAGTTAGCCATGCTGATGACGGCTGTGAGCCAGAAACATGTGTCCATGGATTACTTTTATGTACGTATAAAATTAATATATATATATTAACGAAAAATACAGCCTTTGAAGTTTAGGACGACTAATAATGCAGTTTTCTGCATCTTAATCACTTAGGAAGTGAAACAATTGAAATAATAGTAAGCTCAATAACAACCAGCTGAAAATTACCTATAAAAATAATTACATAGAAATACATTAAATACTTAGGTGATAAAAATCGTACATATTTCTACACGGAGCGTCTTGGTCCAGTGGTAGAACGCTGGACTATAGACATCAACATCAATGCTGATGACGGCTGTGAGCCAGAAACACGTGTCCATGGGTTACTTTTTTGTATTTACTTATTTTTTTATTTATTAATTTTCCAACGAATGTTAAGTCTGCAATATCTTGGATTTAGTTAGTTTCTCTGGGAATTTAAACTGCATTTTTTTTTAATGACTCAAAGCTTCTTTAGACTATATATTGGGTATTTGGATCTGTATGGCTAGGTTTCCTTCCTCTTATCTAATTACCTTTCTGGTACCTAAGGTACTTAAGCTTTATTCTTTATTTATTTATTTATTTTTAATGCAACTTTAATTCCTATATAATGTTATTGCTAGCTACCATATTGCAGAATGGTTCTTGGGTGTAGTGTTTAGATTTTTAATTATTATTATTGTTATAATTAATGTTATTTGATATGCAAATTATCATATCATACGGTAGTCTTAAGGGTAATATATTATTATTATTATTTTATTATTATTATTATTTATTTATGTATATATTAGCGAAATTTTAAGCTGAATTATTTCGACATATGATTATTGGGGAAATGGTAGTTTAATCAGTACCATTTGAGAGCCATGAATATTATAACTGTTCTGTTTTTAAATCTCCGAAACAGTTACATGGTAAACAGCTGATGATCCCCGTGTTAATATTAGACGCTTAAGGTCTCCTGTTTTTGTTTCACTCTTAGATACTTACCCCCCCCCCCTTTATTTTTTTTATTTACTTATTTTTTATTTTTTTTATTTATTAATTTTCCAACGAATGTTAAGTCTGCAATATCTGAGATTTAGTTAGTTTCTCTGGGAATTTAAACTGCATTATTTTTAATGACTCTAAGCTTCTTTAGACTATATATATATATATATATATATATATATATATATATATATATATATATATATATATATATATCCGTATCTTCCTTTATATCTCTCTTTCTCTCTTCCCCGCCCTGTCCTTTTCCCTTCAGCGTTTCTGTCTCACTCTAGCAACTCACACACATTCGACCGCTGTCATTGGTGATAGATACACTCAAATGGCTGAGCATTGTAAAGAGACCCACGCTGAGTTTTTGTTCTTCTCACAAAAGAGGCCAACCATCGCAGACCAATAGAACCCGTGAATCCAATTGGCAGGTGGACACATGAAATCGAAATAACCAATATACAAATGCGTTCTCCCCCCAACCCCATTTAAAACTATAACAAACAAAAAACAAAAAAATACACGTACATTGTCAACACAACTTTTAAATTCGATCCAATTCAATGACTCAGAAATATGGTCAATCATATTTATAATTACTAGTTATATTAAATAACCATTTATTTTAATAAAATAGAAATAAGTAGAATACAGCTTTAAAAAAAAAACGGTGCTTATACGGATGAGGGCACATATGAAAAACCCATTTACAAATAAAAACTATTGTTTAAACTTACGTATCTGGCAAATAGAAGTATACTCAACAAAAATTAGGGAAAATGATCGAGTAGAATTTTAATTTAAAATAAACATCAGTCTTATCGTATTTTACCGACTGCCATTGATTTATTACTTGTTAATATGACAGATTGAGTTATCTCTCCCTGAATTTCGTGTTTTACGCTCGAATCAAAGGCCGTAACCCTAAAAAAACGATATAACTGATTTTTATTTTTAATTAAAATTCTATTCGATAATCTTTGCTAATTTTTTGTGTATATACCTATTTTTGCTTGATACATAAATATATCAAAGAGTTTTCCGGGTAATTTATTTGGAACTACGATTTCCACATGTGTAACTACGTTTTCCACATGTGTAACTACGTTTTCCACATGTGTAACTACGATTTCCACATGTGTAACTACGTTTTCCACATGTGTAACTACGATTTCCACATGTGTAACTACGTTTTCCACATGTGTAACTACGATTTCCACATGTGTAACTACGCTTTCCACATGTGTAACTACGATTTCCACATGTGTAACTACGTTTTTCATATGTGCCTTAATCTATATAGCACAAAAAAAAACACTAAAAGAATTAATTCCTCAAACAGAACAGTTTTGCACCACTTTTATGTCTCTTTACGAAGATCAAAATTAAGATATTATGATACAAAACCATATGCGTAGAATCCATATTACAACTTTGATTTTAAATCCATTACACAATTTTGATTCTAGAAAATATCTCAAATTTATGACTTAAGCTTAAGGGGTTTTAAGAAGAAATTTAAATTCAGGAAATCTTATTTAAATGTTTTTTTGACTGATTATGGATCAAATTCAATTCAAATTTGAAACATTTAAGTTTCAAATAGAAAGTTGTGTCCATATACTTCCCCTTAAAACCCCTATAAATTACTCCAAAGAAACTAAAATTTGGGAAATATTTATTAACTGATGTCTAATATTTATTAATTGATGTCTAATATTTATTAACTAATGTCTAATATTTATTAACTGATGTCTAATATTTATTAAATGATGTCTAATATGTATTAACTGATGTCTAATATTTATTAACTGATGTCTAATATCTATTAATTGATGTCTAATATTTATTAATTGATGTCTAATATTTATTAACTGATGTCTAATATCTATTAATTGATGTCTAATATTTATTAATCGATGTCTAATATTTATTAATCGATGTCTAATATTTATTAATTGATGTCTAATATTTGTTAACTGATGTCTAATATTTATTAACTGATGTCTAATTTTATTAATTGATGTCTAATATTTATTAACTGATATCTAATATTTATTAACTGATGTCTAATATCTATTAATTGATGTCTAATATTTATTAACTGATGTCTAATATCTATAAATTGATGTCTAATATTTATTAACTGATGTCTAATATCTATTAATTGATGTCTAATATCTATTAATTGATGTATAATATTTACTAATAGATGTCTAATATTTATTAATTGATGTCTAATATTTATTAACTGATGTCTAATATTTATTAATTGATGTCTAATATTTATTAACTGATGTCTAATATTTATTAATTGATGTCTAATATTTATTAACTGATGTCTAATATTTATTAATTGATGTCTAATATTAATTAATTGATGTCTAATACCCATTGTTAAAATTTCACAAAATCGGAGGTATCTGAATTTTCATGAAGAGCTTCAACTCCTACTGTTTCCCTTTGCATAAAACTATATTAAACTAAATATAATACACATGA
>OY744538.1:19650501-19653001 GCA_963556195.1 Sepiola atlantica
AATCAAAGTATGTCGTCGACTAAAAAAATTCAACTTTAAATAAATATATTTCAAAACGTGACATTCGTTTTATTGATTTGAAATGCCTGAACAATGTTATAATCTATTGTTGTGACCGGCATATAACGCAACTGCTGTACTTATACGCACTAGGTACTTAAGATTTATAGACCAATTTTATAAAGTACTATTAGTCATTCAAGAACAGAAAAATTTCCTTAATTATATATTTAAAAGAAGAAAAAATTAATTAAGGAATGTTTGTTATATAGATTGATATGGTAGGTTATACATACAAAAGAACTATTAGCGATAAAAAAAAAATTGAAAAAAAGAAAAAGTTAGTGAGATAGTGAGTTGGTATCAGAAAGAGTTAGAAAAGTCAAGTTTTTTTTTACGCAAGTCGCTCCAGCCAAGGCATGAAGCCACTTGATGTAAGGAGCTAAAAATAAAAATAAATACTACTTCAAGGTTAAAAACTAGCTAACTATAAATGTTAGATAGATAGATAGATTCCGACCCAGAAAACAGAAATTCTTCCACCTTAGCAAGAAACATCGCTCATGGAATGTGAGGACTAAATGACAAAATAAGGGAAGCGAGAGTTACGAGGTAACTGCCGAAAGTAAACCCAAGTTAGTCACTTTCTACTCTCCTTCTTTTTAATAAGTGTTTTGTTGACGTACTACAATCACTACCCCTCCCCCACATACACACATTAACTTATCGATCATTGAAATAAATATGATTGTAATTACTATTTGTTTTCTTTTCTTTTCTTATTCCAGTTAACTGATCAACTAATTCCTAAGGTTAGTACAAATAATGTAAGATAATGAGTAATATTTAGCTGACAATTATTTTACCGTAAGAAGATAGAGAATATTGTTTTTTTAAAAAGAATTCAACTGCTACTTTTTATTTATTTAGAGAGTATTTAGGATTGACAATTATTTTACAGGCATTTATTATTTCAATAGGAATGTAATTATTAACAGTAAATTATACAGATTGATGTATAAATCACCGTGGAATTTCAACGGGGTCCTGCTAGTCACCAACATTGGCTGAACATTTAAGACGCTGCAATAAATAGATGATCTCGCAACGTCATCATCTATTTATTGCAGCGTCTGCTGTGACTGTGCAAGCCTATCCTGGATCAGCAGGAGTCGTTGCAGTTGCCACAGATGTAGGTGGTGTCTGTTGCAGCCCTCTCCCGTCTGTGCTCTCTCCTCTCCCTCTACTGCTGGTCTCTCCTCTCCTCACTCCTCTCGCAGCATGCCTTTACAATTATTCTCCAGCGGCTGCGATTCTTCAGCTACGTACTCCCAGCCTGTTGGGTCAAAGCCACCTGCTCCATGTCTCGCTTGCAGACATCCTTGTATTGATTTACTCCTCTCCAGAAGTTAGGCACAATGCCAGTTTTTATCTTACTCCCACAAGTAAGATGTGACCCAAGGTCGGGTCGGGAAAATGGGGTTTAAAAATTGCCTAGGCAGCCCCATCGGCATTCCCCGGTAGGAGCGCCTCAAGCAGTAAACAATAAACTTACTCCTCCCCAAAGAGGGGAGGCGAAGTCTGGGAGGGTGGACCTCCTAGAACTGCACAGGACAGACCCATAGATCGGCGTAAATCAAGCCCCGAAGGCCAAGACAATACCGATCTATGAAGTGCAGTATCCATCGGAACAGATACTACACTTTGATCTTAGCCAAAAGGCCAAGGAGACATTCTTGTAGCGACGGAGATGTTTATTTACTCCTCGCGTTAGGCACAAGGCCAGTTTTATCTTACTCCCACAAGTAAGATGTGACCCAAGATCGGGTCGAGCAAGTGGGGTTAAAAGCCAGCGCTCGAGAGGTGAGCACTCTGGCCATTTAAAAATTGCCTGGGCAGCCCCGTCGGCATTCCCCGGTAGGGGCGCCTCAGACAGTAAGCAATTAACTTACTCCTCCCCAAAGAGGGGAGGCGAAGCCTGGGAGGGTGGACCTCCTAGAACTGCACAGAACAGGCGTGCAGTATCCATCGGAACAGATACTACACTTTGATCTTAGCCAAAAGGCCGAGAGTAATTTACTCCTCTCCAGGAGTTAGGCACAAGGCCAGTTTTTATCCTACTCCCACAAGTAAGATGTGACCCAAGCTCGGGTCGGAAAGTGGGGGTTGAAAAGCCAGCGCCCGAGAGGTGAGCACTCTGACCATCAAAAATTGCATGGGCAGCCCCGTCGGCATTCCCCGGTAGGGGCGCCTCAGGCAGTAAGCAATTAACTTACTCCTCCCCAAAGAGGGGAGGTAAAGCCTGGGAGGGTGGACCTCCTAGTACTACACAGGATAGATCAGACCCATAGACCGGCGGAAATCAAGCCCCGAAGGCCAAGACAATACCGATCTATGAAGTGCAGTATCCATCGGAACAGATACTACACTTTGATCTTAGCCAAAAGGCCAAGGAGACATGGTTATTTATCTACTCCCCACAGAGTAAAATGTGACACAA
>OY744538.1:19658001-19693001 GCA_963556195.1 Sepiola atlantica
TCAAAGTGTGTCGTCAACTCAAAAAGTTCAACTTTAAATAAATATATTTCAAAACGTGACATTCGTTTTATTGATTTGAAATGCCTGAACAATGTTATAATCTATTGTTGTGACCGGCATATAACGCAACTGCTGTACTTATACGCACTAGGTACTTAAGATTTATAGACCAATGTTATGAAGTACTGAACCCTATTAGTCATTCAAGAACAGAAAAATTTCCTTAATTATATATTTAAAAGAACATGAACAAAATTAAATATGAACCTCCCCCGCTATGAAGAAATTAAATGTGAACTTCCTACGCTATGAACAAAATTAAATATGAACTTCCTACGCTATGAACAAAATTAAATATGAACCTCCCCCGCTATGAAGAAATTAAATGTGAACTTCCTACGCTATGAACAAAATTAAATATTAACTTCCTACGTAGCATAGATGATAGAACAACGGACATCTAATCCAGTGGAAGTGTATTCAAATCCTTAAAGTAATTATGTTATATGATGCTGAAATTGAAACAACGGACGGGCACAAGGACAATAATATCTATATAATAGTACGGTAAAGCATTTCATGTTCGTACGTACGTTATCACCTTTTACACGCACTAAAAAATTAGATCGTCCGATCTGCAAAGATAGTGATTGGCGATTCATCTAATGTCGCTAAGGTAAGCAATTCCGACTTTACCTATTTTTATATGAATTGCTCGAAAATCAAAGTATGTCGTCGACTAAAAAAATTCAACTTTAAATAAATATATTTCAAAACGTGACATTCGTTTTATTGATTTGAAATGCCTGAACAATGTTATAATCTATTGTTGTGACCGGCATATAACGCAACTGCTGTACTTATACGCACTAGGTACTTAAGATTTATAGACCAATGTTATAAAGTACTATTAGTCATTCAAGAACAGAAAAATTTCCTTACTTATATATTTAAAAGAAGAACAAATTAATTAAGCAATGTTTGTTATATAGATTGATATGGTAGGTTATACATACAAAGAAACCATTAGCGATAAAAAAAAAATAATAATTGAAAAAGAGAAAAAGTTAGTGAGACAGTGAGTTGGTATCAGAAAGAGTTAGAAAAGCCAAGTTTTTTTTTACGGAAGTCGCTCCAGCCAAGGCATGAAGCCACTTGATGTAAGGAGCTAAAAATAAAAATAAAAACTACTTCAAGGTTAAAAACTAGCTAACTATAAATGTGAGATAGATAGATTCCGACCCAGAAAACAGCAATTCTTCTCCCTTTGTCAGAAATATCGCTTATGGAATGTGAGGACTAAAGGACAAAATAAGGGAAGCGAGAGTTACGAGGCTGCCGAAAATAAACCGAAGTTAGTCACTTTCTACTCTCTTTCTTTTTAATAAGTGTTTTGTTTACGTACTACAATCACTACCCCTCCCCCACATACACACATTAACTTATCGATCATTGAAATAAATAGGATTGTAATTACTATTTTTTTTCTTTTCTTTTCTTATTCCAGTTAACTGATCAACTAATTCCTAAGGTTAGTACAAATAATGTGAATTTGATACTCCCATGAAACTTCCTGCCATACCAGGTACAGATAAACGTGAAGGTTGTCATTATCCCATCCATAAGTGAAAGTGACGCTATGGAACCGCCTAAATTCGAACCTGGCACACACAGGTCGTAAGTCATCAGCATTATTCACTGCACCACATTCACCTTCTTACAATAATTATTGCAAACGCTTCATTGATGTGCTAGGTGACTCTGTTTTACGGCATATCAACCTTTCGGGAAATTTTGAATGTTGAGACACTGCTTATTCAATACTAGCCATTATTTTGTTCGGTTGAGATATTTTACGCCGGATCGACCGTTTTGAAACGAGTCCTCTTAATAAGACTGTTATAACTCATTTTATTTACCTTTCTAGGACGTTTAACACAAGGTCAGATATAAAGTAAAAAAAAAAAGCCAATGCACTAGGATTAGCGCACCCTGGCTTACAAAAATATGCCTGAGCAGCCCGTAACTTATATATTATTAAAATTAACTCTAGTTACATATTTTTTTTAAAATAGAGAAGATTTTTAGACTAAAGTATTTTAGATACGCGTGTGCAAGAACCACCACATGATCATAGTACCTAAAAATATCGATATCAAAGTTACATATGGGCGAGAAATACAAACACATTGACACAAAATGTTGTCTGGTTATTACTACAGAGGTGATAAACCGTTTCTTGGAAGTAGCGTTCAACAATGCAGCCGAAACAATTTTTTTATTTTTTTTTAAAGTGCGTTCAATGTTACGCGATAAAATGCTGGTCATATTTGTATTTTTTTAAGAATGATTTCTTTTAGTTTACTTTAGATTTTCCGTATGTTATATTTGATTTCAATAAATATTCAAAGTTACTTATGAGCGAGAAAAACAAACACACACGGGACTTTGTCTGAAAGTTTTTGTTAATTAAGAGATTGTTCGTTTTCAGCGGGATGTCACCACCACCGAGAACCAACGCTATATTTATGCAATGAATTTCGACTGCACGACACAACTGATGTTTGACGATCGGACAGTCACGTGTTTCCGGTAATCCATGGAGTTTTGAAGACGCGCGGTGCTGATGGATATGTGGAAGGAGATAGGCGGAGGGGGGGGGTAGAAGATGGCGACTCCTTAACGCCGTTAAATCTCCATAAATGCACGACATGAATATTCGTCCGGTTGATCAGTCGGAAATAACCTTCGAATGGGTCGTGCGCGGATGAATATTTATCAAACACGTCAGCAAACATACCATTTGCAGAATGAGGTATGGCATACATTTCATTAATATATATATATATATATATATATATATATATATATATATATATATATATATATATATATATATTTATTTATATATATATATATATATATTTTATATATATATATATATATATATTTATATATTTATATATATATATATATATATATTTATATATATATATATATTTATATATATATATTTATCTTTATATATATACATATATATATATATATTTATATATATATATTTATATATATATTTATATATATATATTTATATATATATTTATATATATAAACACATATATATATGCATGTCTAAATACATATGTATATATATATATATATATATATATATATATATATATATATATATATACATAGATATGTATACATATCTGTGTATATATAAACACATATATATATACACATATGTATATATATATATATATATATATATATGTGTGTGTGTGTGTGTGTGTGTGTGTGTGTGTGTATTATCGTGTATGTGTGTGTGTCTGAGTTGCGTCGTGTGAACAGGCTGTTTGCATTAAACATTGAATATCAGAAAACATGTTTGGCAAGTTATTTTTAGAGGGCCGGGACACTGGAAAAAGAAAATTAGAGCCCATGGGCCAGAAACAAAACCCCTGCTGGTTTTCTTTATGCCACAACAGTAGGTCAGCTACAACATGCAATTCTCTGTCGCTGTTATTCCTTTATTTATCTTTTTTATGAGGTGAGAATGTTCAATATCGGGGTACAAAGCGTACATAAATCTGAATCTGGAATTATCATCAGTTTTTAAGTATGTGTATTTTTTTATCTTAATTTTATAATTAATAAGAGGCTAAGAGCCAGCCTGTCAAATTACCAAGCAAAATGATAGAAAGAGAGTGTGCTGATTACGTGACGAATGCAGAAAGGAGGTAACTGTCTCGTTAGTGTCGGCTTTGCGTGATAACTAAAGAAAAGAACGAGTGAATATTAATAGAGTTCGAAATGGGATTTAAAATGTTCTTTTAGTTAACACTATCGCATTATTAATAATTAATAAATATTTAATTAATCGTAAATAGAAACATAATAATTCAATGTGAAGTTATCGAAGTAAATTTGACATGAGAAAACACACGCGTGAAATGCTTTCATAATTTTCTTAATATAGATTTTTATTTTTGATTTCGTAACGATTTTAAAAACTATTTACATGTGCGACCTTCTCTTTGTAAACAAAGATAAAATCTTCTCGGACTTAATGTAGTTTCTATTTGATTTTTAAAAAATGTTATTTCCCTTTCTCTCGCTATAATATTCATAGCATGTTTTTTTTTCCAGTCATCGAAACTATATGAAGTAAACATGTTGACAAATTACCACGTTAGTCGTTATATTGTAAATGTTATTTCTTGGATAATTTTATCTTCTCAAAAATGTATTAATTTTATTTAAAACTGCCGTTATTGTCTGTGTGATTTACTAGGATGATGGATGTAGACAGACATTGTGAGGACCAGAGTTTATCGTTTGGTACATACTGAGAATGCCACTTCCAATACTAGGGTATACACACTATCAACCAAGACATTCCACTTGCCCAGTTATCATTACTTCGGTGCTTTTGTATTAATTTTGAAGACTCAAATGACAGGGGGAGATAATTCAAATTGTTCTTCCAGGATTTATATAAAAGTGGATTTTAACGCTCTGAATTTGCAAGATATTTTATATTTAACCAGAGATAATGTAAAACTAATAGACTTCTTGCAAGATATTTTATATTTAACCAGAGATAATGTCAAACTAATAGACTTCTTGCAAGATATTTTATATTTAACCAGAGATAATGTCAAACTAATAGACTTCTTGCAAGATATTTTATATTTAACCAGAGATAATGTCAAACTAATAGACTTCTTGCAAGATATTTTATATTTAACCAGAGATAATGTCAAACTAATAGACTTCTTGCAAGATATTTTATATTTAACCAAAGATAATGTCAAACTAATAGACTTCTTGCAAGATATTTTATATTTAACCAGAGATAATGCCAAAATAATAGACTTCTTGCAAGATATTTTATATTTAACCAGAGATAATGCCAAACTAATAGACTTCTTGCAAGATATTTTATATTTAACCAGAGATAATGCCAAACTAATAGACTTCTTGCAAGATATTTTATATTTAACCAGAGATAATGTCAAACTAATAGACTTCTTGCAAGATATTTTATATTTAACCAGAGATAATGTCAAACTAATAGACTTCTTGCAAGATATTTTATATTTAACCAGAGATAATGCCAAACTAATAGACTTCTTGCAAGATATTTTATATTTAACCAGAGATAATGTCAAACTAATAGACTTCTTGCAAGATATTTTATATTTAACCAGAGATAATGCCAAACTAATAGACTTCTTGCAAGATATTTTATATTTAACCAGAGATAATGTCAAACTAATAGACTTCTTGCAAGATATTTTATATTTAACCAGAGATAATGCCAAAATAATAGACTTCTTGCAAGATATTTTATATTTAACCAGAGATAATGTCAAACTAATAGACTTCTTGCAAGATATTTTATATTTAACCAGAGATAATGTCAAAATAATAGACTTCTTGCAAGATATTTTATATTTAACCAGAGATAATGGCAAACTAATAGACTTCTTGCAAGATATTTTATATTTAACCAGAGATAATGTCAAACTAATAGACTTCTTGCAAGATATTTTATATTTAACCAGAGATAATGCCAAAATAATAGACTTCTTGCAAGATATTTTATATTTAACCACAGATAATGACAAAATAATAGACTTCTTGCAAGATATTTTATATTTAACCAGAGATAATGTCAAACTAATAGACTTCTTGCAAGATATTTTATATTTAACCAGAGATAATGACAAAATAATAGACTTCTTGCAAGATATTTTATATTTAACCAGAGATAATGTCAAACTAATAGACTTCTTGCAAGATATTTTATATTTAACCAGAGATAATGTTAAACTAATAGACTTCTTGCAAGATATTTTATATTTAACCAGAGATAATGACAAACTAATAGACTTCTTGCAAGATATTTTATATTTAACCAGAGATAATGCCAAACTAATAGACTTCTTGCAAGATATTTTATATTTAACCAGAGATAATGACAAAATAATAGACTTCTTGCAAGATATTTTATATTTAACCAGAGATAATGTCAAACTAATAGACTTCTTGCAAGATATTTTATATTTAACCAGAGATAATGTCAAACTAATAGACTTCTTGCAAGATATTTTATATTTAACCAGAGATAATGTCAAACTAATAGACTTCTTGCAAGATATTTTATATTTAACCAGAGATAATGTCAAACTAATAGACTTCTTGCAAGATATTTTATATTTAACAAGAGATAATGCCAAACTAATAGACTTCTTGCGAGATATTTTATATTTAACCAGAGATAATGTCAAACTAATAGACTTCTTGCAAGATATTTTATATTTAACCAGAGATAATGCCAAAATAATAGACTTCTTGCAAGATATTTTATATTTAACCAGAGATAATGTCAAACTAATAGACTTCTTGCAAGATATTTTATATTTAACCACAGATAATGACAAAATAATAGACTTCTTGCAAGATATTTTATATTTAACCAGAGATAATGACAAAATAATAGACTTCTTGCAAGATATTTTATATTTAACCAGAGATAATGACAAAATAATAGATTTCTTTCAAGATATTTTATATTTAACCAGAGATAATGTCAAACTAATAGACTTCTTGCAAGATATTTTATATTTAACCAGAGATAATGCCAAAATAATAGACTTCTTGCAAGATATTTTATATTTAACCAGAGATAATGTCAAACTAATAGACTTCTTGCAAGCGCACAGATGAATTTCTAGGTGCATAAACCTGCATCTGTGACCATCACATGCGACTTATACCAACAACATCAAAAACATTCTGTGATGCTTAATTTGTTTCAATAAATCTTTTTACTTTTTATTCGTACCGAATACCATAACTGGTGATACCAGATCAGGCTGCCCTGTAGCTCCCTGAGACGAAATTCACCTACATTGACGTTTTTTTTTGTTTTTTTTTGTAAAACTTAATTATGTTCTACAAAACCAAAAACAAAAACAACAGCCCCTCTCCCTTTCTCCCTCCCCTTTTTTATTTTATTTTTCCTACCCTACTCCCGGTCCTGGATATGACCTTAAACTACATCCGATGGTGAGATCCGGCTTACGGACTTTGGGGAATGTGGAGCCTCCTCTTAATTACCATTGCTCCCAGGTCCACCCTGACCCGGAGTGGTAGTACCTGTTAGGGTCCCAACTATGGGTTAAATAGAAACATATATTAAAAGGGGAAAGAAACAAAAAAGAGAAGAAAACAAATATACTTTAACAACCAAACCAAACATCATCAATAAATATTTGAACATATAAAGAACTTGAAGCATAAAAACTTTCACCAAAATGACTGCATTCGGCATTAAATAACCTGAAAAGGGTTGATATGCCGTAAAACAAAACAACCAAACTAAACACCATGAATAAATATTTGAAGATATAAACAACTTGAAGCATAAAAACTTTCACCAAAATGACTGCATTCGGCATTAAATAACCTGAAAAGGGTTGATATGCCGTAAAACAAAACAACCAAACAACCAAACAACCGAATACCATAAAGCATCGTGATTGGTTGATTCTTAAATAATCCTTTTACGTATATATATTTTTTAAACTTTATTTTAAGTTAATTAAAATGCATAACGGTAAAATATTTTATGAAGATAAATCCTGGGGGGGGGGGGACACTTGGAATTATCTCCCCCTGTTATTTGACTCTTCAAAATTAAAGATAGAAACTATTTTTTGGCCCTTTAATAGCAGAAGCACCATTTCTTCATAATTTTTCACACGAAACTAAATATGCAATGGAAATTGTCGGCTTTACACAAAACTATACGCGGTTTTGCCATCCTATATTCTCATATTTATGTTTGTGTTATATATTTCCATGACTCCAGACTTATAGCGCCAAAGAGGAAACCTAAGCAGGTAAATAGGCAGGCTTATTTTAGAAGTGCAGCATGGTTCTCTTCGGTCCTATGGCGCCATAATCCGAGGCATTACCTCCTCCTTTGTGATAGGAGGGGGGGGGGGGGGTATCGCCAATCATTGGTGGCACCCCAACCTGAAAATGCGGTCACAGTAAATTTTGTATCCATCCAGAGTGCCTCCTCCCTTTTTGGGTGGGGTTGGATTCCCCCACTCTAAGCTGACGTCATGTCTAACCTTTCTGCAATGGGAAGGGTTAGGTAAATATACAGACGAGGCCTCCTGAATAGGGAAATCCACACACGAGGTCGTGTTGAAAAGAAATGAGGCTTGGTGTGCTTGAAATCAAATCACAGTGAATAATTTTTTTTTTTTAAACTTTTATTCACCCCAAACAAGGGGGCACATTGCCACTGAGGCGTAAGGGGCTACTGTGATTTAGGGGGCTTATCCATAAGGGCATCCTAAGTGGGGAGTTGTGCAGCGAGATATTTGTTCACATAACTTTTTTGGCCTGGTAGTACAGTCAGAGAAACAGGGAGCAGGTAGGGAATTACAAAGACGGCATTTCGAGGAAATAAGCTATTAGAGTATAAAGCCTTCCGGCATCTGGGGGCCTCTACAGTGAGTCGAGCACCTACCGTAGAAATAACGATTGAGTAGAGAGAGACTAGCAATCTCTCTTCTGTGAGAAAGAGGACATAGCAGAGAAACAAAGACATCCACCACTAGATTTCGAAGTCGGTTTTGTACTTTGTCAAGACAGGAAAGGGTGCTTTGAGCAGCACCTCCCCAGATGTGGCAACAGTACTCCATCTGTGGATGTAATTGACTTCTGTTTTCGTTGTTAAATTTATGTTATACGTATATGATATTAGTTACTTATATTTTTTTATAGATACTGTTGTTGACTAGCTTTTATTGACATATGCTCTGAATAAGACCATGTTGTATCCTGCAGGTAAGTAATCATGTGGAAATGTGTTCTACTAATGAGAAGTTTTATTATTATTATTATATGTCGTCCATTCGTTACAGGGGAAGATTCCAGCTTATCAAGTAGAAGATTCCAGCTTATAAAGTAGAAGATTCCAGCTTATAAAGTAGAAGAATCCAGCTTATGAAGTAGAAGATTCCAGTTTATTAAGTAGAAGATTCCAGTTTATTAAGTAGAAGATTCCAGCTTATTAAGTAGAAGATTCCAGCTTATGAAGTAGAAGATTCCAGTTTATTAAGTAGAAGATTCCAGCTGATGAAGTAGAAGATTCCAGCTTATGAAGTAGAAGATTCCAGCTTATGAAGTAGAAGATTCCAGTTTATAAAGTAGTAGATTCCAGCTTATAAAGTAGAAGATTCCAGCTTATTAAGTAGAAGATTCCAGCTTATTAAGTAGAAGATTCCAGCTTATGAAGTAGAAGATTCCAGTTTATAAAGTAGTAGATTCCATCTTATTAAGTAGAAGATTCCAGCTTATGAAGTAGAAGATTCCAGCTTACAAAGTAAGAGATTCGAGCTTATTAAGTAGAAGATTCGAGCTTATCAAGTAGTAGATTCCAGCTTATTAAGTAAAAGATTCCAGCTTATTAAGTAGAAGATTCCAGCTTACAAAGTAAGAGATTCGAGATTATCAAGTAGAAGATTCGAGCTTATCAAGGAGAAGATTCCAGCTTATCAAGTAGTAGATTCCAGCTTATTAAGTAGAAGATTCCAGCTTATGAAGTAGAAGATTCCAGTTTATCAAGTAGAAGATTCCAGCTTATGAAGTAAAAGATTCGAGCTTATGAAGTAGAAGATTCCAGCTTATCAAGTAAGAGATTCGAGCTTATCAGGTAGTAGATTCCAGCTTATCAAGTAGAAGATTCCAGCTTATCAAGTAAGAGATTCGAGCTTATCAGGTAGTAGATTCCAGCTTATTAAGTAGAAGATTCCAGCTTATGAAGTAGAAGATTCCAGCTTACAAAGTAAGAGATTCGAGCTTATTAAGTAGAAGATTCCAGCTTATCAAGTAGTAGATTCCAGCTTATTAAGTAAAAGATTCCAGCTTATTAAGTAGAAGATTCCAGCTTACAAAGTAAGAGATTCGAGATTATCAAGTAGAAGATTCGAGCTTATCAAGGAGAAGATTCCAGCTTATCAAGTAGTAGATTCCAGCTTATAAAGTAGAAGATTCCAGTTTATCAAGTAGAAGATTCCAGCTTATGAAGTAAAAGATTCGAGCTTATGAAGTAGAAGATTCCAACCTATCAAGTAGAAGATTCCAGCTTATTAAGTAGAAAATTTTAGCTTATGAAGTAGAAGATTCCAGCTTATGAAGTAAGAGATTCCAGCTTATCAGGTAGTAGATTCCAGCTCATGAAGTAGAAGATTCCAGCTTATTAAGTAGAAGATTCAAGCTTATGAAGTAGAAGATTCCAGCTTATAAAGTAGTAGATTCCAGCTTATTAAGTAGTAGATTCCAGCTTATGAAGTAGAAGATTCCAGCTTACAAAGTAAGAGATTCCAGCTTATGAAGTAGAAGATTCGAGCTTATCATATAGAAGATTCCAGCTTATGAAGTAGAAGATTCCGACTTATTAAGTAGAAGATTCCAGCTTATGAAGAAGAAGATTCCAGCTTATGAAGTAAGAGATTCGAGCTTATCAGGTAGTAGATTCCAACTTATAAAGTAGAAGATTCCAGCTTATAAAGTAGAAGATTCGAGCTTAAAAAGTAGAAGATTCCAGCGTATGAAGTAGAAGATTCCTGCTTATCAAGTAGAAGATTCCAGCTTATTAATTAGAAGATTCCAGCTTATTAAGTAGAAGATTCCAGCTTATTAAGTAGAAGATTCTAGCTTGTCAAGTAAAAGATTCCAGCTAATAAAGTAGAAGATTCCAGCTTATAACATAGAAGATTCCAGCTAATCAAGTAAGAAGATTCCAGCTCTAAAAGTAGAAGATCCCAGCCTATGAAGTAGAAGATTCCAGCTGATAAAGTAGAAGATTCCGGCTCATGAAGTAGAAGATTCTAGCTTATGAAGTGGAAGATTCCAGCTTATGTAGTAGAAGATTCCAGCTTATGAAGTAGAAGATTCCAGCTTATTAAAAGAAAGATTCCAGCTTATGAGGTAGAAGATTCAAGCTTATGAAGTAGAAGATTCCAGCTTATGTAGTAGAAGATTCCAGCTTATGAAGTAGAAGATTCCAGCTTATGAAGTAGAAAATTCCAGCTTATGAAGTAGAAAATTCCAGCTTATGAAGTAGAAGATTCCAACTTATACAGTAGAAGATTCCAGCTAATGAAGTAGAAGATTCCAGCTTATAAAGTAGAAGATTCCAGCTAATCAAGTAGAAGATTCCAGCTTATCAAGTAGAAGATTCCAGCTTATGAAGTAGAAGATTCCAGCTTATCAAGTAGAAGATTCCAGCTTATGAAGTAGAAGATTCCAGCTTATGAGGTAGAAGATTCCAGCTTATCAAGTAGAAGATTCCACTTAATCAAGTCGAAGATTCCAGCTTTCAAAGTAGCAGATTCCAGCTTATCAAGTAGAAGATTCCACTTAATCAAGTAGAAAATTCCAGCTTTCAAAGTAGCAGATTCCAGCTTATCAAGTAGAAGATTCCACTTAATCAAGTCGAAGATTCCAGCCTATCAAGTAGAAGATTCCAGCTTATTAAGTAGAAGATTCCAGCTTAAGAAGTAGAAGATTCAAGCTTATGAAGTAGGAGATTCCAGCTTATGAAGTAGAAGATTCCAGCTTATGAAGTAGAATATTCCAGCTTATAAAGTAAAACATGCCAGCTTATGAGGTAGAAAATTCCAGCTTACAAAGTAAGACCTTCGAGCTCATCAGGTAGAAGATTCTAGCTTATGAAGTAGAAGATTCCAGCTTATCAAGTAGAAGATTCCAGCTTATCAAGTAGAAGATTCCAGCTCATCTAGAAGATTCCAGCTGATACAGTAGAAGATTCCAGCTAATGAAGTAGAGGATTCCAGCTTATTAAGTTGAAGATTCCAGCTTATTAAGTAGAAGATTCCAGCTTATGAAGTTGAACGTTCCAACTTATGAAGAAGATAATTCTGGCTTATGAAGTAGAAGATTCCAGCTGATGAAGTAGAAGATTCCAGCTTATGAAGTAGAAGATTCCAGCTGATGAAGTAGAAGATTCCAGCTTAAGAAGTAGAAGATTCCAGCTTATGAAGTAGAAGATTCCAGCTTATGAAGTAGAAGATTCCAGCTTATAAAGTAGAAGATTCCAACTTATGAGGAAGATAATTCTAGATATCAAGTAGAAGATTCCAGCTAATGAAGTAAAGATCTTAGCTTATTGAGTAGAAGATTCCAGCTCATGAAGTAAAAGATTCGAGCTTATCAAGTAGAAGATCCAGCTTATAAAGTAGACGATTCCAGCTAATGAAGTAGAAGATTCCAGCTTATGAAGTAGAACTTTCCAGCTTATGAAGTAGAAGATTCCAGCAATAAAGTAGAAGATTCCAGCTCATGAAGTAGAAGATTCCAGCTTATGAAGTAGAAAATTCCAGCTCATGAAGTAGAAGATTCGAACTTATCAAGTAGAAGATTCCAGCTCATCAAGTAGAAGATTCCAGCTTATAAAGTAGAAGATTCCAGCTAATCAAGTAGAAGATTCCAGCTTATCATATAGAAAATTCCAGCTCATGAAGTAGAAGATTCGAACTTATCAAGTAGAAGATTCCAGCTTATCACGTAGAAGATTCCAGCTTATAAAGTAGAAGATTCCAGCTAATCAAGTAGAAGATTCCAACTTATCATATAGAAGATTCCAGCTCATGAAGTAGAAGATTCCAGCTTACAAAGTAGAAGATTCCAGCTTATGAAGTAGAAGATTCCAGCTTACAAAGTAAGCGATTCGAGCTCATCAGGTGGTAGATTCCAGCTTATTAAGTAAAATATTTCAGCTGATCAAGTAGAATGTTCTAGCTCATGAAGTAGAAGATTCTAGAATATAAAGTATAATATTCCAGCTTATCAAGTAGAAGATTCCAGCTTATCAAGTAGAAGATTCCAGCTTATAAAGTAGAAGATTCCAGCTTATGAAGTAGAAGATTCCAGCTCATAAAGTAGAAGATTCCAGCTTATGAAGTAGAAGATTCCAGCTTATTAAGTAGAAGATTCCAGCTCATGAAGTAGAAGATTCCAGCTGATAAAGTAGAAGATTCCAGCATATAAAGTAGAAAATTCCAGCTTATGAAATATAAGATTCTAGCTTATGAAATAGAAGTTTCCAGCTTATAAAGTAGAAGATTCCAGCGTATAAAGTAGAAGATTCCAGCTTATCAAGTAGAAGATTCCAGCTTATTAAGTAGAAGATTCCAGCTTATAAAGTCGAGGATTCCAGCTTATGAAATAGAAGAGTCTACCTTATCAAGTAGAAGATTCTAGCTTATCAAGTAGAAGATTCCAAGTAATAAAGTAGAAGATACCAGCTTATAATGTAGCAGATTCCAGCCTATGAAGTAGAAGATTCCAGCTTATGAAGTAGAAGATTCCAGCTAATGAAATAGAAGATTCCAGCTTATTAAGTAGAAGATTCGAGCTTATGAAGATGAAGATTCCAGCTTATGATATAGAATATTCCAGCTTAGGAAGTAGAAGATTCCAGTTTATGAAGTAGAAGATTCAAGCTCATGAAGTAGCCGATCTAATCGATATATAAACAAGCATTTCAATCAGAGCCGATCTAATCTATATATAAACAAGCATTTCAATCAGAGCCGATCTAATCTATATATAAACAAGCATTTCAATCAGAGCCGATCTAATCTATATATAAACAAGCATTTCAATCAGAGCCGATCTAATCTATATATAAACAAGCATTTCAATCAGAGCCGATCTAATCTATATATAAACAAGCATTTCAATCAGAGCCGATCTAATCTATATATTAACAAGCATTTCAATCAGAGCCGATCTAATCTATATATAAACAAGCATTTCAATCAGAGCCGATCTAATCTATATATAAACAAGCATTTCAATCAGAGCCGATCTAATCTATATATAAACAAGCATTTCAATCAGAGCCGATCTAATCTATATATAAACAAGCATTTCAATCAGAGCCGATCTAATCTATATATAAACAAGCATTTCAATCAGAGCCGATCTAATCTATATATAAACAAGCATTTCAATTAGAGCCGATCTAATCTATATATAAACAAGCATTTCAATCAGAGCCGATCTAATCTATATATTAACAAGCATTTCAATCAGAGCCGATCTAATCTATATTTAACCAAGCATTTCAATCAGAGCCGATCTAATCTATATATAAACAAGCATTTCAATCAGAGCCGATCTAATCTATATTTAACCAAGCATTTCAATCAGAGCCGATCTAATCTATATATAAACAAGCATTTCAATCAGAGCCGATCTAATCTATATATAAACAAGCATTTCAATCAGAGCCGATCTAATCTATATATAAACAAGCATTTCAATCAGAGCCGATCTAATCTATATATAAACAAGCATTTCAATCAGAGCCGATCTAATCTATATATTAACAAGCATTTCAATCAGAGCCGATCTAATCTATATATAAACAAGCATTTCAATCAGAGCCGATCTAATCTATATATAAACAAGCATTTCAATCAGAGCCGATCTAATCTATATTTAACCAAGCATTTCAATCAGAGCCGATCTAATCTATATATAAACAAGCATTTCAATCAGAGCCGATCTAATCTATATATAAACAAGCATTTCAATCAGAGCCGATCTAATCTATATATAAACAAGCATTTCAATCAGAGCCGATCTAATCAATATATAAACAAGCATTTCAATCAGAGCCGATCTAATCTATATATAAACAAGCATTTCAATCAGAGCCGATCTAATCTATATATAAACAAGCATTTCAATCAGAGCCGATCTAATCTATATATAAACAAGCATTTCAATCAGAGCCGATCTAATCTATATATAAACAAGCATTTCAATCAGAGCCGATCTAATCTATATATAAACAAGCATTTCAATCAGAGCCGATCTAATCTATATATAAACAAGCATTTCAATCAGAGCCGATCTAATCTATATATAAACAAGCATTTCAATCAGAACAGATCTAATCTATATATAAACAAGCATTTCAATCAGAGCCGATCTAATCTATATATAAACAAGCATTTCAATCAGAGCCGATCTAATCTATATATAAACAAGCATTTCAATCAGAACAGATCTAATCTATATATAAACAAGCATTTCTAATCAGAGCCGATCTAATCTATGTATAAACACGCATTTCAATCAGAGCCGATCTAATCTATATATAAACAAGCATTTCAATCAGAGCCGATCTAATCTATATATAAACAAGCATTTCAATCAGAGCCGATCTAATTTATATATAAACAAGCATTTCAATCAGAGCCGATCTAATCTATATATAAACAAGCATTTCAATCAGAGCCGATCTAATTTATATATAAACAAGCATTTCAATCAGAACAGATCTAATCTATATATAAACAAGCATTTCAATCAGAGCCGATCTAATCTATATATAAACAAGCATTTCAATCAGAGCCGATCTAATCAATATATAAACAAGCATTTCAATCAGAGCCGATCTAATCTATATATAAACAAGCATTTCAATCAGAGCCGATCTAATCTATATATAAACAAGCATTTCAATCAGAGCCGATCTAATCTATATATAAACAAGCATTTCAATCAGAGCCGATCTAATCTATATATAAACAAGCATTTCAATCAGAGCCGATCTAATCTATATATAAACAAGCATTTCAATCAGAGCCGATCTAATCTATATATAAACAAGCATTTCAATCAGAGCCGATCTAATCAATATATAAACAAGCATTTCAATCAGAGCCGATCTAATGTATATATAAACAAGCATTTCAATCAGAGCCGATCTAATCTATATATAAACAAGCATTTCAATCAGAGCCGATCTAATCTATATATAAACAAGCATTTCAATCAGAGCCGATCTAATCTATATATAAACAAGCATTTCAATCAGAGCCGATCTAATCAATATATAAACAAGCATTTCAATCAGAGCCGATCTAATGTATATATAAACAAGCATTTCAATCAGAGCCGATCTAATCTATATATAAACAAGCATTTCAATCAGAGCCGATCTAATCAATATATAAACAAGCATTTCAATCAGAGCCGATCTAATGTATATATAAACAAGCATTTCAATCAGAGCCGATCTAATCTATATATAAACAAGCATTTCAATCAGAGCCGATCTAATCTATATATAAACAAGCATTTCAATCAGAGCCGATCTTATCTATATATAAACAAGCATTTCAATCAGAGCCGATCTAATCAATATATAAACAAGCATTTCAATCAGAGCCGATCTAATCTATATATAAACAAGCATTTCAATCAGAGCCGATCTAATCTATATATAAACAAGCATTTCAATCAGAGCCGATCTAATCTATATATAAACAAGCATTTCAATCAGAGCCGATCTAATCTATATATAAACAAGCATTTCAATCAGAGCCGATCTAATCTATATATAAACAAGCATTTCAATCAGAGCCGATCTAATCAATATATAAACAAGCATTTCAATCAGAGCCGATCTAATGTATATATAAACAAGCATTTCAATCAGAGCCGATCTAATCTATATATAAACAAGCATTTCAATCAGAGCCGATCTAATCTATATATAAACAAGCATTTCAATCAGAGCCGATCTAATCTATATATAAACAAGCATTTCAATCAGAGCCGATCTAATCTATATATAAACAAGCATTTCAATCAGAGCCGATCTAATCTATATATAAACAAGCATTTCAATCAGAGCCGATCTAATCTATATATAAACAAGCATTTCAATTAGAGCCGATCTAATCTATATATAAACAAGCATTTTAATCAGAGCTTATGTCCGTCAGTCGGTCTGAAACGGTTAAGTTTGAAATAGCATTTTTATATGCATCCACGAATCTCTATAAAAGGCTCTGTCCGTATGTCACTTCGTCTGTCTGTCACGCTTAAGTTTAAAATAGAATTTTCATCACTAAACGCGCAGATCGAATTCACACATCTATTACTGTGGGAGATTTCGCATCTGTCTAAAGCCAGAAACTATTACTTCTATATCTGAAGCCGAAACCATACTACAACTATCTTCCAATGCTCAATTCAGGTGGGTTAGTATAGTCTATGTTCTGTTGTCATAATACAGCAACTCTTATATCACCTCCTTGTTTAGGTGGATAGTGTAGTATCGATTCTGTGGTCATATCTTCCTCCCACACATTACCTTCTCCTTTGTGGGTGTCGTGTAATATGTGTTCTGTTGTCATGACACGACCCTCCCATTCATTATCTCCTCCTTTTTTTCGTGGGAGGGGGTAGTATAATATCTGTCCCGTTGTCATGAGACCATCCTCCCAGGCATTACCTCTTTTTGGAGGGAGGGGGGGGGGGCAGTTTAATATATGTTCGTTCGTTATATATACTGAGAAAAAAAATATCCTAGTCTTACGAATAACCGTAAACGTTTCTTGAAACTTGTAATATTTTAATGTTATTATTCTCAGCGTGACCGGTTAATTGAAACTCGGGTAAAAGTCTGTCTTTCTTTGTCGAAGTGATTTATTATTATTCGAAATTTAAGCCTCGCTCTTTCGGCGCCACGAATAATTCCATTCATTAAAGAAGCCATAAAAGTGTTCAGTTTTCGACTGAAAAAGCTCATAAAATCAATCAGAACTTGGCAACTAAATTGTTACAAGTTACACGACGCACGTATGAAACTGTTATTCTCTGTTAAGAATCAATTATACATATCAGCATTGCCATAATTATGATGAACTTGCATTAGCTACACGTATTACGTAGAGATTTAAAGTCACAAGAAAATATATACATATATTATTTGATCTACTATACGATGCTCATGATGTCAATGCAATTGGTTTCTAGGGTGGGGAGGATCGCAATTTTGCTGCTATGACAAAACTATCAAATCTGCACGGCATTGCCCGCTCTAGACGCTAATTCATATTCCAATTCTGAGCAAAGTCGATTACATAAATTTTATTCTAGAAAGTGTATAAAATTTAAGACTTAAACTTAAGGTGTCTTAACAAATTTAAATTCAGGGACTCTTGCTTCATTAGTATTTAATTGACATGAATCAAATTCAATGCAAATCTGAAATATTTCAACTTTCAAATAGAAGGTTGTGTTCATATTATGCCCTCTAAAAAACATTAAAATACTCTAAAAAACATTAAAATACTCTAAAAAACATTAAAATACTCTAAAAAACATTAGAATACTCTAAAAAACATTAAAATACTCTAAACAACATTAAAATACTCTAAAAAACATTAGAATACTTTTAAACCATTAAAATACTCTAAACAACATTAAAATACTCTAAAAAAACATTAAAATACTCTGAAAAAACATTAAAATACTCTAAACTACATTAGAATACTCTAAAAAAACATTAAAATAATTTTAAAAAACATTAAAATACTCTAAATAACATTAAAATACTCTAAACAACATTAAAATACTCTTAAAAAACATTAAAATACTCTAAAAAACATTAAAGTACTCAAAAAAAACATTAAAATACTCTTAAAAAACATTTAAATACTCTAAACAACATTAAAATACTCTAAAAAACATTAAAATACTCTAAAGAAAACATTAAAATACTCTGAACAACATTAAAATACTCTGAAAAACATTAAAATACTCTGAAAAACATTTAAATACTCTGAAAAACATTAAAATACTCTAAACAACATTAAAATACTCTAAAAAACATTTAAATACTCTAAACAACATTAAAATACTCTAAAAAACATTTAAATACTCTAAACAACATTAAAATACTCTAAAAAACATTAAAATACTCTAAACAACATTAAAATACTATAAAAAACATTAAAATACTCTAAAAAACATTTAAATACTCTAAACAACATTAAAATACTCTAAAAAACATTAAAATACTCTAAAAAAACATTAAAATACTCTAAACAACATTTAAATACTCTAAACAACATTAAAATACTCTAAAAAACATTAAAATACTCTAAAAAACATTTAAATACTCTAAACAACATTAAAATACTCTAAAAAACATTAAAATACTCTTAAAAACATTAAAATACTCTAAAAAACATTTAAATACTCTAAACAACATTAAAATACTCTAAAAAAACATTAAAATACTCTAAAAAACATTAAAATACTCTAAAAAACATTTAAATACTCTAAACAACATTAAAATACTCTAAAAAACATTAAAATACTCCAAATAAACTGGAATTTGAGGAATATCTATTAATTGATGTATAATACCTATTGTTAAAATTTCACAAAAATCAGAGGTTTTATCTGAATTTTCACTAAGGGCTTCCATCCCTTTGTACCCCATTTGCTTAAACCTAAATTGAACTAAATATAGATGAAATTACAATCCCGTACGCCTAGCTGTTGCGTTCCAAACATCCATAATGATCGGTTAATTAGTTTATGAGTGAATCTTTTACATGCAAATATATAAACATATATACGTACCTAACTATAATTGAATACATTTTACTGAACAATTAAAAACACGTAATTTATTCAATAAGTATAACATTCTGTCTGAGAAGTCATCGAGCACTGTATATCGGTGTGAATGCAAAAACCTTAGTCAGTTTTAAAAGCCGATACTCATAACTAACAGTAACTACTACAAGATTGCAATGTCTTGTTGTGGGCACACAGATGGCTCATTAGCCCTGATTTATTCTAACAAGTCTTACTGCAGATATGACAGGCTCCATTGTTTTAGGGGTCGGGGGAAGACCCCAGTTCTGCCATGCTTTATATATTTTAACTAGCTGTACACACCCGGTGTTGTTCAGGATGCAGTGAAGTAATTTTAGTGTTTTTTTTATTTGCTTGCACATATTAAACATAAAGGCAAACAACTCATATTCATATTATAGTCTTCTGGTCTATCCGTAAAAGGAAAGTTCTTGAAAAATAAAAATCTATGAATTCTCCACCAACTGCCTTCTGCACCTCTTTCTCTCTCCACTTCACTTTGCTCACTGAACATTGACGCTCTTCACAAAAGAGTACAGTTTTTATACTGCTAAATCCACCCCTATGCAAATTGACTCCCCACCAGAGCCATCCAACGGTTAGAGACTCCAAACAGCCAATCTGCAAAGGGGTATAACTCAAATGGCACTTAACCACAAGTCTTTAATTTAAAACGGGTTATGTCCTCTGCTCTATTTTATTTTTACGTAATTATTTTAAAATGTTTCATATTAGCAGTCGTCCGGGACGGAATAAGTATTACTTGATGAGAAAGCGGACCAGCGGGTGTCTACCAGTAGACTCACATTTTGTACCCACAGACAATTCCAGTCGTTAGTACACCGGTTGTTGCGTAGTTCGGGTACCTTTTTAATAACTAGAGCTCTTTTAACATCATGATAAACAGTTTAAAAGTGAGTGTTCATATTAATTGTTTACCATGACTTGAGTATAAATCTTTTTCAGATCATTGATGTGTTGCAGCCCGTTGGTGAGGGTGCTACAACATTCTGTTGTATCGTAAGAATAACAATAAGTAAATAAAGAAACCCAAGACAGGAATTGAACGGAATAGGAATTGTATTAAGAATACTTAATTACAATAAGTTGGTCGCCATTACCGGCTCTAGGCAGACGTGCTAAGTGGTTCGCTAAGCGGTTCTTCTTGGTAAGGAAAAAGGTGTTGACTTCATAGTGACCTGACGAATCCGTCCTGTCACTATGGGTGAATCCGGATCAGTCCACAACACATTCGTAGATGGATGAAGCGTTTTAAGGAATGTAGAGACGACATCAAAGATGCCCTGAGAGAAAGAAAGGACATCAACCTCCACAAATGAAGCGACTGTGGCTCAAGTTCCAAGAATGCTGTTGATTGTCGATTGATGCGATAGCTAAAAAGCGTTGCATTTCACATGGTTCAGCATTTGCAATCCTGCATGAACTTCTTGCCCTCATTGAGCAGTATGTCCGTTTTGTAGTAACCGAGCCGAATAGAGATCAGCTGGCTCAAAGGACCAACATTTTCGCGAGTCTCTGGGCCAGATTGAAGTTGATGAAGAAGACTTTTATGTAACGAAACCATAATTCGAGGTTAGACTTGGATTAATCAATATGATCTACATAGCAAAATATTTTTTTAAATGTCTTCGGAGGAGTTTTCTACTGAACCGTTCAATTTTTTTAAGACAAGGAGGTCGGTTCAGATAGCAATGGCTACCGTTTGGTGGAATTCTAAAGTGAGAATTCGGTACTCTCATAGTGAACGCACCGCGTTTCCGTGACTTCACGTCGTCAACGTTCAGGAAGGTCTCGGAAGCGCTCGAGAGTTGACGAAACTATTAACCAATCAGGTTACAGCAGGTATTAGATAATCAGATTGCAAGCAAGCAGACGATAACTTTTGGAACATATTAATTTGCAGCGCGTAAAAAAAAATCAATTTCTACGATCCGTGTCAGCGTGTTGAATCTCCCGAAGGACTAATTGAGTTCTGTCATCAACGGTCACTTCTAGTGAAAGACTAACCCTAAACCCTAACCCTAACCCTAAACCCTAATTCTAACCCTAACCCTAACCCTAATTCTAACCCAGAAAAGGTTAAAAAGAAAAGAAAACATAGGGGAAAAAATGAAAAAACAAAACAAGAAGTTGGTTTAAAACAGTAGTTTCGTTGTTTGTTATATATAAAAAAATCATCTTTTGAAACTTTTCGGTGCACAAAAAAAAACATTTTATTTAAAAACATTTGATTGACAATGGTTCTTTTGGCAAAAAATAAAAATAAACATCTAATTTCTTACAGTTGTTTAACTATGGCTTGTTCGTTCGTTATTTTTATATATGTATTTTACTCTGATTTTCTCTGTCTCAATTTATCGTCTGCCAGTCTTCAATTTATTGTTTTGCAGTTTTCGCCTCTTTAACTCTCGGGTGCTTCCGTTGTAACAATGTTGAGCGCCCCTACGGAAGACGGAGCCAAAATACACACTAGTATGAATCAGAAGTGGGCCTACGAAGGTCGGCGATCAAAGTATCGCGCTAGTGTGAATTAACAGGGAAAGGCATAGGTATCTTCATTAAAACCAAACACCGATAAAGGTAGACAACGGCGTCGCGCTGGCTAGAATTTCAGTTTAGATTGTCACAGTGTATTAATGCATACACCAGATGATAAGAATTGATAAACGAACACCAATATTGTGGAGTCAACGCCGCTGTATCTGGCCTCATCGGGAAGAATGCAATTTTCCCTCCAGGTTGGAAGGTTGGGTATGACACAGGTGTCATTTGTGCCGATTAAGGGCCCCCAGGCACTAGCCAACGAGTTGGTTTCGGTGGACCTAGGTTAAGCGAATCTACGGCTTTGGGTGAAATTACATTTTCTCGGTTATCTATGGACCGAGAAATCCGAACACGATAGAGACGGAGACTGGGTGGACACATTTCTTTTCTTTCTCTGACTAAATTCTATTGGGAGAGAGGGTGGACGCAGGTTAAGAGAACTTACGGCCAATGGTGGAATTACATTTTCTCGGTTATCAGTGAGCAGTGGGGGGGATGGGGTCAATTGAGAATCCCAATTACCCAAGGAAAGAGAGAATGATGAAGACATTTATTTTCTTTCTTTGTTCTCTGACTAAATTCTATTGGGAGAGAGGGTGGACGCAGGTTAAGAGAACTTACGGCCAATGGTGGAATTACATTTTCTCGGTTATCAGTGAGTGGTGGGGGGGGGGGGATGGGGTCAATTGAGAATCCCAATTACCCAGGGAAAGAGAGAATGATGAAGATATTTCTTTTTTCTTTGTTCGCTGATTGACTGCTGTTGGGGGAGGGTTGTTGCCACGCACAACTAATCTCAATATAACTCGACGCGTGGCAGGTTTCAGTGACTCGCTTTTACTCGTCACTGGTGTCCACGTCGGTGGGGGACGAACCTCCCCTCCTCCGGACCTGGTGTTAGGGCTTTGCCGGTCTGAGACACATAGTTGGAGGAGACTCGTTTTGCTTGTCCACCTATTCCATGTCGCTTTGGAACGGACCATCCCCCTGACTTAAACAAGCTCGCCAAACTTACTAAAAATCGCCCATTAACAATTAGAGTGTCGGTCCAAAAACACACAGATTTCTTGACTTAAAATTATACAAGTTTTCTTTTGTTTACTATTCTCTTTACCAAATAATTATTCTTCTAAAAATAAAACAACATACGAGTTGTTGAAGACTTTATTTTCTTTCTATTATTTCACTTGTTCTGCTTGAAATGACTTTTTGCTCGGTTGCTGACCCAATCCGGATAGTTACCAACTGATCAATCAATCACAACGTGGGAGTATGGTAATCGCTTGGCCAGGCTTTGCGACATCTGCGGCCTTCATCAGAGCGGCAACTTGTCCCGAATGGTACCGAGTGATCAACCGAACTCAGGAACGGCCAAATTGGTGACATCACCGGCGCTGGGCGAGCGATTGGACTTAATTCTGGCGGCACAACAAAGATAGGGTTTCACCTTAACCTGCCCGAACCTGCCCGAACGTTGACAACGCGAAGTCTCAGAAACGATACTGTTATAGATAACAGTATCGAGAATTCTCATATGTGTTTTCGAAGATCAAAGAAGGACAGTGAGACCAAATGTTTGAATGAAATTGAAAAATGCATTAGTAAAAACGATCAGGAAACTAAACCCTTAAATGCTTTATTTTGTATATTGGTTTGAAAAAGGTGAAAAACGTTTCATTTGGGTAATATAAAGTAGTATAAATAATTTTGGGGAAAAAATATATTTATTTAACAAAAATAAATGATATTTCAAGTGTGCAACAAATTGCATAAAATATTACATGTATAAAAAAAACTCTCTAATATATGCATCTAAATAATCATAATACATTTTATAGGGTTAATATAAAGTAGTATAAATTATTTTTGGATATATATATATATATATATATATATATATATATATATAACAAAAATAAATGTTGCAAATGTGCAACAAATGACAAAATTTTACATGTATAACAAAACACTGCAATATGTGCATCTAAATAATCATAATACACTAGAGAATCATAAAATAATTTTTACTTACCATGAAATTCGTTATCTATCATGGTAATACACCAGCACAAGCACCAGCACCAACACCGGTACCAGCACCGGCACCGGCACGAACACCAACACCGGTACCAGCACCAGCACATTGTTTGGTTTTATGTCGTTGGGAAACATTACCTAATACACCGTACAACCCCTTCAGAATCTTTTTATTTCCAAAACTTAACGGACATTTTAAAAGAAACCTAACCCTAACCCTTCAGAATCTTGTTATTCCTCAAACTTAACGAACATTTTAAAAGAACCCTAACCCTAACCCTAACCCTAAATAACCCTAACTCGTTTCCACATTGCGTATGACAAAAATAAAACGGAATTCTTTATAAAAAACAAAGGTTTTCGTGAAGCAAAAACATCGTCTTCAAAAGTAGAATTGACTTAGATTGGGGGACTTTGTTGAGAATTGGTTTGTAAATTAAAAGTTAATTAATGAAATGTCCTTTTTTTCAAAACAATATGAAAATTGGGTGACATTATGACTTTGTACGTGTGTAAGCTAAATAGTATTTTAGAAGGGTATATGTTTCTGTATTGTGTCTGTCTGAAAAGATGTTTTTCATCTCATTTTAAGCACCTGGAATCTCACGAATTCATATCGAACAAGTAAAAAACTACCCGCCACCTGGCGGCTATTAATCTAAATCTAAGTATTCTTTGAAAATGTATAACTTACATTATATATCTTGGATATAAATCTATTGTAATTTTTTAAAAGTAATAGATTTAATTTAAATTACCTCCAATGAAAATCAATGAAAATCAATGAACATAATATTTTAAGAAACGGTTTATTAATTTATCCTTTTTTATTAAACCACTTTAAGCAATTACTGTTAATAGCGACAAAACTATTGCATATATAATAAACAAAGGACAAAAAATTACAAATGAATAACACCAAACATTAATTTATTAGAAACTGTTTAAAAAATTGTTATGCAAATTAGGCATACAAAATAGCTGTGTTCGGGTCTTTGCTTTCTACTATATATACAGTATTTCAAAATAATATGCTGTATTATTGAATTAATTAAAAGTGAGCCGTTTTTTATAGTAATATAGGTGTGATAAATTTATAATAAAACTTTCGCATTTATTCATTTAGATGATATGAATTATTTATTTTTAATAAGCTTTTCGTTTTAAATCGTATATATTTTAGGGGGCGATAACTGCATTGGGGGTTGTGAGTAAAAGTTAAATGTTGAATTTCATAAATAATTGTTAAGTTTCTACCGAAGTTTGCCATATGTCAATATGTTAAACCATGTGTTTTGCTATTTGCTAATAATTTTTAAGGCCAGTCTTCTTCTTAGTTGCGTGTCTTTGAATCATGTGGTCATATGACAGTTCCCCACATTTTTATGCAGTCCTTTGCAATAGTGTTGTACTCTGCAAGATCTTTCAAGCTACACCGGTTGGGCAGTAGGGGGCAGACCAGGCATAGTATGGTCCCCCTCTCCACATTCACAGATGGTTGGGTCAGTTTTGTAGCCCCATCTACTCATAGCAACTTTTGATCACCCCATTCCCGTTCTCAGGCGGTGTAGTGTTTTCCACTGGAGTCAGGATGCCTCTGACCGGGAGGGAGTTTCTCAGAAGCAGGGATTCGCATGTAGTTATCAGGGGCGGGGTCATCTTCTAGCCGTCTGGTCCACAGCTGTAGTCTGGTCTCTTCCTGGGATGTTGTTAGGGGTTCGACATGATTGGGAAAGCCAGTAGAAATGACTTTGAATTGGACAGTTTAAATTGTTTCAAATTACTTTCGAAAATTCAGATGTGACGAAGTAATTCATTATTTGATCAAAATTAACTAGCAGGGACCCGTGGCAATTCCACGGTTACGCATCTACTGTCTTCTCTGTCTTCTATGTCTTTTCACCGTTCAAATACTTGTCGGTTAAATATATATTTTAATAAATAAAACTAGCGTTTTCACCTTTTAATTTTTCTATATATCGTAACAATTTAAATTTAAGTAATTTTGAAATAAATAATTTACTTGTTTGAAATTGTAACAATTAGATGTATTGAAATTTAAAAAAAGAAGTCAAAGAATGTGTTGTGAAACGTTTAAGTCGGGGGGGCGATATAATTCTATTTATGACGATTTATTCGATTTCGGAATAATTCATTTTTTAAATATTATATAAATAGAGATTTTGTCCGTCCGTCACAATTTTTTAAACGAAATAAATACATTGCGGAATTTGTCTAATTTCGAAATATCAGAGATCTTAAACTACTTTTAGAAATGGAGAATATTGCAGAATTTATTATTTACTATTAGTAAATAATAAATTCCCAACAAATGAAGCGGATGCCATCAGCAGGAATCGAAACCGAAACCTTGAGATATTCAGTCTGAGGTTCTACAAACGGACACAATTATACAGGGTGTTTCAAAAGTCTTGGGAACATAACGATTTTTAATAACTCAAAAACTATTAGGAGTTGAAAAATGAAATTGGTACCGTTGGAAAGGTTAAAGTTTCAAGTTTTGTGGGGAATCTTCAAAGTTGCTCAATATGAGCACCATTCGTCACACGGCAGACATCTAGTCGATAGTCCATTTCCTGCCAAACGCGTTCCAGCATCTTGACGTCAATGGTTCCCACAACTGCCGTTACTGGAGCCTTTAGTTCGTCAATATCTCTTGGAAGGGGCGGCACATAGACTTGTTGCTTGACAAAGCCCCAAAGGAAAAAGTCACACGTCTAACAAAAATATGCGACCATTAAGGACCTCCAAAGCGTACTACAAAATCGATGACGTCATTATTATTTGCGTACTTTACATAAGATGCGTAAATGCGTTTTTAATTCTTTGTTTTTAAATCTCCAAAAATAAAGTTATATATGTAGGAAGTTGTTTTAAAGTAAAATAGTTTATTTAAAGATTAAATTATCGAACTCAGAATGAAACCCATTCTTTATCTTAAGATTTTAGTACGAAATTCGATTTTTTTTCTACAGCGGGGGTGGGGGGTGGGGTCTATTGTTTACACTTTTTATTTATGAATTCACGGATACTTTACCCAAAAGTGTTTACCAATAAAAAGAAAAGGTAAATCTGTTGTGTTTTTTAAGACTCTTTCGCTTTATATAACATTAAAATTTCGATCGATCATAATATATTTTTTTCAAATTTCATAAAATGAAATAAGGGGGGGGGGGAGGTCACGTACAAAACATATTTTCCCTAATATATTTTACGAAAAAAGCATTTTATAGATAATTTAGTCCAATAATGAATAAGTATTGTAAATTTCGTGAAAATCTGATCATTACTTGATTTTTGCTTGATTTATTAAACACACAGGTGTTAGCGCATAAAAATTGATCACTACATAGGAACGTTGTTTTAAGGCATAAATAAAGTACACAGGTTTTTAGTTTCTCATTTTCATTACTTTCGTACGTAAAAATTTTTAAAAATCATCAGCTGTTTATTTTATGTTTCTTCTTTTGAATGGTAAAAAAAAATATGATGATAATGTAAACCTATATTAAAGTTACATCGTGTTACATATATGGGGTAAATTTTATGGTTAGCTTTGAAGGTCCCTAGCGACCATATAAAGAGAAATCATTTGCTAGTGGGGGAAATTATAATTTAACTATTTATATTTGAACTATTGTTCAATAACTTCTTCCACCTCATCTTTAGCGACTGGGCGATCTTACTTTTTCACATGGATGTGAAAGGTGATAACGTACATACAAACACGAAATGCCTTAACGTATTATTATATAGACCGGGCGCATATTTTTGCTAGTTGTTTTATTTAATTACTCTCTCTCTCTCTCTCTCTCTCTCTCTCTCTCTCTCTCTCTCTCTCTCTCTCTCTCTCTCTCTCTCTCTTGAAATAGAACTCTCTGTGCGTTTTGATAATCAGAGGTTGGGTAACCAAATGTTGGAGTGGATGCCGGCTGTTCCATCATATTCAATTACAATCTAATTTAATTACGTAACTCAATTATATAGATAAAAAAAACAATGTCTTTAATTAATTCTATTTATAATCTTTATTAAGATTATTATCGAGGAAAATATTTTAAATACATCTGGGAATCTAAAAAAAAATTCTTCAGTGTATATTTGTGAATATTAATTTATTAGAAGCTTTAAAACAAATTAATTATGTAAATTTGAAAGACGCGTGATGTTTGGGAAAGTTTTGGAATGGGTATTTAGGAGATGATAAGTCATGGACGGCGGCACCGAGGGGGCAGGGGGAGGGCTCAAGCCCCCTCACTTTTTCACTTGGGCCCCACCACTTTATGGGCATCAATAATGAAGTTGATATGCATGTGTTTAACCGGCCCCCCCACACACTTTTTAGGAGAAGCCCCCCCCCCACTTGTATAACTGTCCCGCCGGCCCTGTAAGTAGATATAAAAAGAGAGCGATCAAAACTAATAATATAGTTTCGGCTTCAAACCGACAGACAGACAGACAGACAGATACATAATCTGCATTATAATTAGATAAGCCAAAAAAAGGCCTGCTTGTCTTTGTCTGTTTGTTTGTGGTGGTCTTGGGCGATGACGTATTTGTGTGAAGACATGTAAATATTAAATTAATTTTTCATCATTTTTCCTTTCTTCTCCTTGTAATGTTTCCGCTAATCTGACAGTTTTGGTTTTCAACTTTAAACGAAAAAAGGGGTATCTTTCAGAATGATCAGTACGCTGAAAACGCTCAAAAAAACAAATATACAACAAATAAAAGTAACTGTCGTCGATAAAAGTTAATTTAAAACTGACCTGTGATATTTGTTTGTATTTATAACCCGTGTCAATTGCTATTTAGTAGAAATCAATAGTTTTGTAACACGAACTTGCAAAAAAAAAAAAAAAAAAAATGGCGCTTGCTCGTAAGTGAGCACAAGACGCCATATTGTCTTAAAAAAAAAACGAGTAAAAAATGAACAAGAAATTTTTTTTACATCTAATAAAACCCCATTTATAGTACGTAAAAATACAAACAAATATCATAGGTAAGTAGACAAATATCTCTTCTCGACGTAGGTTAAACTCACTTGTTGCATATTTATTTTTATAACCCCGTTCTCGTTAGTTTTTTAGACCCCGTCCGCGACTGTACTGACAATTCTGAAAGATACCCGAAAAAAGAATAGAGAGCTGTCGTCAAAGTTCGCCTTTGTTACGAACCAAAGAGAAAACAAGGAAAAAGAATGGTTGCGTGACGTCACGACCCGCGGTATCACTAATCTAGCCTCTAAAATGTTTGGTATTCCATTTAGCATTATTTCTTTTCTTTCTTTTAATAAATATCCAACCCGACGTTGCTCGTGAGTCTTTTTACTTTCGTTTTTATTTCTCTTTTTTTATTAACTGTGTCGTTTGATTTTGAAAGTTAAATTTAATTACTACGGTATAAGTTACGTTATTCGAACCCGGCACGCCCAGGTTCTCAGTTCGCGTCGTTAACCAGTTAACCACCGTGCCAACCAAATTATTACATAACTATACTGGGAATCTTTTACAATGATCAGCAGAATAAAAACGCTCAAAAACAGTTATTTTCAAACTTACGTGTGGCATTTGTTTGTATTTTTAGACCGTTACAACCGCTATTTATTAGAAATCAATAGTTTTGTCACATGAACATCGAAAAAAAATGGCTGATTTTGGGGGGGGGTGCTAAGGAAGTAAGCTGAAATCGCCATCTTGTTTTTAATAAAAACCGCGGGGATCTTTTACGACGCTCAGCAGAGTAAAAACGCTAAAAAAACAAATTTACAACAAATAAAAGTAACTGTAAGCTGTAAAAGTTAGTTTCAAACTTGCATGTGCTATTTGTTTGTATTTTAAACCCATTTGAAGTGCTATTTATTAGAAATTTAAGTTCTACACACGGTCAGCGAAGAAAACAAAATGGCCGATTTACGTGATAATATTCGAGGGACTCGCGGCCATTTTTCTTTGAGAAAGTAGATGTTTTAAAAAACAAGAATTTTTTTTAACATCTAATAAAAAGCCATTTATACTACGTAAAAATACAAACAAATTACATAGGTAAGTAGAAAAATGTCTATTCTAGACATAAGTCAACTTTACTTGTTGCAAATTTATGTTTTTAAACTCTTTCTCGTACTTTTTTGGACCCCGTTCGCGCCTCTGCTGAGCGTCGTAACATATACACAAAACCGCTGTGAAAAAAAAACAAGAATTTTTTTTTACATCTAATAAAAACCCATTTATAATACGTAAAAATAAAAACAAATTACATAGGTAAGTAGAAAAATATCTATTCTCGTCGTAGGTCAACTTTACTTGTTGAAAATTTATGTTTTTAAACCCTTTCTCGTTCTTTTTTTGGACCCCGTTTGATGATCATTGTAAAAGATTCCCACTATACTTAATGTTTTCAAATGTATAAATGTTGTTGTTTTAATCTATTTATAAAATTATTGGATGTAAAAAGCTTCTAGAATATTCACTATTTTAAAATCAGTTCAATTTGCAGTCGACATTTTCAATGCTTTTAAATCCCTGTCAAACTTTGAAAGGGTTACGAAGTAATTCATCATTTTTTGTTAATAAAAGATTAAAATGGCTGACCTATTCGTGATATCGCGACACTTCAAAATTCTGTAGTAGTTTGAAGCCTTTAAACTGGCAGAAAATAAAGTATTTTCTTAACATAAATAAACGTTTAAAAACAAAAATAAAAAAATATGGTTCTTTTTGCTCCTAATCAAGGAAACGTTATTTATTTTTTAATCCTTCCCATAATGCACCTCGTCTAGATGTGAGATTAAAAGTTTTATTTATTTATATTTGAGGGGGGGGGGTAATAAATGAATTGAAAGATAATTCAATGAATTCAATGAAAGAAAAGGTTATTTAAAAAATACTGATCGGAAATTTTTTTTAACAAATTATTATTTTTAATAGGATTTTTAAACTAAAATTTGTTCATTACATTTTTTAATTAACTATTTTAAATAAATTACTAATTAATAAAACAATTTATACTATTTAAATTTAACAAATTACGTTAATTCCTATTTACACACACGATATTTGATCAAATAATCGTCTACCTCTAGAATAAAAAGCGATATATATATATATATATATATATATATATATATATATATATATATATATATATATATATATAAGTAATCCAACAAAAGATATAAGCGTCAACTAATATCTTATAATTAGTGAAACATCCGGATAAAAACTGAAGCTCAATATACTGGATAGAGCATTAATATTATAATATAAAATGAAGTAATAAAATAAGGTGTCAATCAAATTTTATTAGAATTCAAAGTTCAAGCAAAGTATTCTTAAGTTCTTAGCTCATGAGTTTTCAAAGATAATTCTTCTCTTCAGAGGACCATTACCTGTAGTAGTATAACTGCGGTAATGGTCCTCTGAAGAGAAGAATTATCTTTGAAAACTCATGAGCTAAGGGCTTAAGGATACTTTTCTTGAACTTTGAATTCTAATAAAATTTGATTGACACCTTATTTTATTACTTCATTTCATGTTATAATATATATATATATATATATATATATATATATATATATGTATATATATATATATATATATATATATATATATATATATATATATATATTTATATATATATATAACTTCTTTGTAATCTAGTAGGAAAAATTAAGAGCGTAATATTTATTTATTTTGGTACAGAAAAAATAGTACAACATTTGAAGAGTTCGAATGCAAAACGCGATAAATCCAATTAGTTTAAATTGCTACCTTAAACAATAAAAGGTCGAATATATTAAAGTAAATTTTGACTAAGAGCTTATTTTGATTGACAGCAAAGATAAAGTATGGCAGTAACATATTATGTAAAATTTGACTGTGGGGTATGGTCGGGTGTTCACATGGAACACTTTTCGTAATGATAGTTTCGTCATTTAGAGAATGGCGTTTATCGCGTTTTGCAGTCGAACTCTTCATTTGTAACTTCACATTTCCGAAACAGATGACAACAGAAGCTGAAGAGAGCCGGATGGCTAAGTCCTCTTGTGCTTGAAACCGACGGTACGAATGTTGTACTAATTTTTCTGTATCAAAATAAAGATATATATATATATATATATATATATATATATATATATATATATATTTATATATATCTTTAACTATATATATATATATATATATATATATCTTTAGCTATATATATATATATATATATATATATATATATATATATATATATCTTTAACTATATATATATATATATTTAACTATATATATATATATATATATATATCTTTAACTATATATATATATATATATATTTAACTATATATATATATATATATATATATCTTTAACTATATATGTATATATATCTTTAACTATATATATATATATCTTTAACTATATATATATATATATATATATATATATATCTTTAACTATATATATATATATATCTTTAACTATATATATATATATCTTTAACTATATATATATATATCTTTAACTATATATATATATATATATATATATATATATATCTTTAACTATATATATATATATATCTTTAACTATATATATATATATCTTTAACTATATATATATATATCTTTAACTATATATATATATATATATATATATATATATATATATCTTTAACTAATATATATATATATATATATATATATATATATATCTTTAACTAATATATATATATATATATATATATATCTTTAACTAATATATATATATATATATATATATATCTTTAACTAATATATATATATATATATATATATATCTTTAACTAATATATATATATATATATATATATATATATATATATATATATATATAGTGGGTGTGTGTATCAGGTTGTATATGAAAAGAAATCAAATAAAGTGCTCGATCATATAAGAGAGCTAATATAATTTATTTAGATACTGTATTTTACATATTTCAGCAATCTGCTCTTTTGGATGAAACCGCGGTACATTGCTGAAACATGTAATATACAGTATCTAAATAAATTATATATATATATATATATATATATATATATATATATCCGTCCTGTCACAGGAAAATGAGCGCATAAATAACTGCCGGACGAATCTTTTTTTATTTCAAGTATTTAGGGGAAATTATAAGCAAATATATTTCCATAATAAAACGTTTTCTTTCTTTCGTTTTTTTTTTCGGGATTACCGATTCATGTTTTTTCTCCTTTTTTTTTCTTTATTTAAACGTTTGGTGCTTCTTGTGTTTCACAATAACATGTTAGGCTTCTCTTTAAAAAAAATAGCTAAAGAAGTGTATAAGCTTTGTTATGTACTTACGTGGTAGTTGAAAAGAAGACTACACGAAAAATTACGCAAATTCATCCAGTATTTATTAAATAAAAAATAAAAAAACGATTTTATCTATATGTCGCCATATTATATCTATCAATCGTCAGATTAAACAAAAATTGAGTTATCTCCCTTGTCTAACCAGTAAGATGAACTGGTTACAAAATGGCTCCCGATACGTAAGAACGGTTTTTTTTCTTCTTTTTCTTATAATTTAATGAATACTGGATGAATTTGCGTAATTTTTGGTGTACAATTTTTTTTCTGCTACCACGTAAGTACATAACAAAGTTTATACATTTCTTTAAATATTTTCATCTCGTTGCGAAACGAAAGAAACACCAAACTTTTTTTTTATTTCACTAATGCAGCCGTTATTTTATATAAATAAATATTAGTGCGAACACTGACGAAGCATAATTTTCTCCGTCATTTTTGACGGAAGGTGTACACTCGTTTAGAAATGGAGATTAAGCACCATATATAATATAATAATTTTAAAACAAAATACTCTTTCAATTTTTAGCAAGGTGTCCAGTTTTTTCACGTAACTAAAACTGTACCCGTGTTGCTCTTTTAAAAAAGCCTTTTCGGAATTTCGAGCCGTGGGTTACATTTACGCTAAACCTGCAAAACAAATTAAATACATTTCGAAAGATTGCACAGGTACACTTTTCAAAGAAATAGTTTTATAATCCGAGAATTTGTTTTTTAATTCAAAACTTTAAAAAAAAAAAAAAAAGAAAGAAAAGCAAACATTTTATTTGGAGAAGAACAAGTTTGGGGGAAATATCAACTGAAATTGGGAGGGGGAGGGGATTATTTCACATTAAACTTACACCATAGAACAGAATCGTTCTTCTAAAAAGTGAACAAATTGTTTTTTTTATTTATCTATATATTTATTTGGTGCTTAAGCATATCCGCCCCGATATTAAAAAATTTAAAGAATGTATAAACGTTATTATGTACTTACGTGTTAGCTGAAAATAAGATTGTGCAGAAAAAATTACGCAAATTCATCCAGTAGTTATTTAATTATAAGAAAAAGAAAAAAAAATGATTTAAATAAACCAAGAAATCGTGAAAATATGAGTTATCGTTCTTGACCACTGGAAAATCTAAGATACAAAATGGTGGAAATATCTACCGAGTGAAAAAATCGTTAAAATCGTTTTTTTTTAATAATTAAATAACTACTGAATGAATTTGCGTACTTTTTTCTGCACAATCTTATTTTCAGCTAACACGTAAGTACATAATAACGTTTATACATTCTTTAAATTTTTTAATGTCGGGGCGGATATGCTCAAGCACCATTTATTTCACTTAAAAGGGAATTGGCGTGGCGTAGTGGTTACAGGCACGGGCTACTGAGTTCGAGTTCAATCGGTGACTACTGCGTCACTTTTACTAATACTCTTGGGGAAAGTTTGAATTCATCTAACCTCACTCCAGCTATGGATTAAATGGTAGACTACAATCTCAA
>OY744538.1:19698001-19705501 GCA_963556195.1 Sepiola atlantica
AGTAATAATAGTGGTTTTACCGACAGAAGTAATCAGAGTGGTAATCCCAGTAATCTTAACAATAGTAATACTGATAGTGAAAAATTAATAAATAATAATAGAACAGTACAAATAGTAGTAGTAGTTATAATGATGGCAATAATAGCAATAAAGATGAAAACAGTAATAATAATAATAATAATAATAATAATAATAATAATAATAATAATAATAATAATAATAATAATAATAACATTAATAATAATAATAACTGAAATAAAATAATAAAGTTATAGATAATGACATTATCATTATTATCATCAATGATAGTGGAAGCAAAAGTCAAGTAACGGTAAAACATGGCAATATCAATATTATTAATAATAGTGATACTGTTAATTTCACTGCCGCAAATAACAATAACTATGATAGTAACAGCAGATATGATGCCACCACTAACAACAATAATCATCTTAATAAAAGTACAGAAATGAAACATAATTCAATGCCAAATAATTAAGTTAAAATATTAATAATAGTAATAATAAATAACTGATGATGATAATCTAAAAATAATCTGAAAAATATAGAAATATTAATCAATAAATGGATAAACATATAAGGGGATATTTAAGGGTAAATAAAAATACAGAAGATGACAATTAGTATTAATCGTTGTGGGTATGATAATAATAATAATAATAATAATAATAATAATAATAATAATAATAATAATAATAATAATAATAATTATCTCCTTGTGGGAAACTTTACATCTCTAGATGAAGTCATCAAGCGGTTTCCAAATGTTGTGGTTATCTCTCCTTTTACATAACTTTTAATTTTAGCCCGTTACAACTTTCAAATTTAAAATATATATATATATATATATATATATATATATATATATATATATATATATATATATATATATATATATTGATGGAGGAGGTGGAGAAGGAGCAGGGGGAGAAAAAAGGACTAAAAGTATATATATGTATATATATATAATTAAAAAAAATTTTTTTTTTAATATTTGGATATGTTGATATTTTTAATATTTTTAATATAAAACTAAAACAAAAAATGCATTAATCACCTAAAAAGTAGTGCAATGGATTCGTCTACACAACTAAAAATAAGAATACATTAATCACCTAAAAAGTAGTGTAATGGATTCGTCCAAACACTTTAAAATGCAACAACATTTTTGTAAGTAACGGATAAATTTTATTAGACAGACGAACAACACAGGTAAGGAGGACTTTTTTTTTAATTTAAAAAAAAAAAAATTTTAATAACTAATATAAGTTAGCAAAACATTTATACGGAACAAAACTTAAGTTTAGTATACGGAACGTTTATGTTTTTGTCTTTTAAGGGAAGTGGGGTCTGATCAACTCTGCTGGAAAGCCATGAAATTAAATACTGTTTTGTTTTTAAATTCCCGAAACAGTTTTTCATGGTAAACAACTGATGATCCCTTAAATAATGTTAGAAGCAAACTAATATAATAACTGTAAAAGTTAAATTGACTTACATGAGTGATTTTCCATTGAACGACTTGGGACTTAAGGGTTTTTTTGGGGGAGGGGGGTATATATAGTTTTAATGGTTGAGAAACTTCCGAGACTATATATATGTGTATATATATGTTTATATATATATGTATATATATATATATGTATAGATTTAGGTTTTTCACTTATAAAATAGATCATTCAGTGAAAACCGGGGTTGTTCCAATAAAAAACAAGCTCGATGATACTCGATTACAGAGTACAGAGCATTTATATGTGATTTTATGAAGGCTTACCAAAGCATTCCTTTCAGGACACCAATGATCACCATTAAAGATATTTTTTCTTACAAATACTATTTATTCAAATTAAATGTTTTTTTCCTACACGTGTTTCACTACCAAGCAGTTACTTGCTTGGCAGATCATCAGGGAAATTAAATGTCTGGAATACTGGTTTCAACTGCCGACAATACACAATGTGGCGTTGCAATAGTTGAGGTCACTTAAGAAGAGAAGAGGAAAAAAATAAAAAATAAAAAATAAATAAATAAATAAAAATAAAAGTCAAAATTAAAAAGCAAGGAAGAACAACGATAAAAAAAGAAAGTCCTAGAAAAGTCTTAGAAAAGTAGCTCGTGCATTATTTCTTCCACCAAGCCAACAAGCAAATAATCGGTCCCAAATACATTCAATAAAACCATAAAACCGGAACAATGTGCGATAATACACTTTCACGTCGGCCGGCACAATGATGAATAAATCCCCCCCCCCCACAAAAAAACAAAAGAACTAAATCATTCAAGATACCGCTCACAAGTTACCATTCCAATCCAATGATAGTATGGGAATTCTAAATCCAACTTCTCACAAAGAAAAGTCAACACAAATGTTCGTCCGAGTTCAAAGAGTCTTATTTCAATGGTTGATTTATTATCCTTCGAAACAAACACACGACGAATTGAATGTCAATCCCGCAGAAAACTCCCTTACATTAAGAAAAAATCTTAATTAGTAGATAGAAACTATTTATTCAAAATACTGTTTCTAAAAATATTTATTATTAAACCTATTCCTTATAGAAATTAATTATCTAGTGTCTGGGACGTCATTTTACATTTTGGGAAAATATCCTTCATTTAATTAACTGCCGAATTATTATCGTTTTGTTGTTTAACGAAGCGAAAAAAGCCTATCCCGCAGAATTTGTTTTTAAAAGATTATTCATATATCAAAAATAAAATGTTATTATAAAAAAGTTTTCTACAAAAATCTAGTTATTATTTTAAATCATTTAAAATATTTCCTTAACGGCTGTGTCTGTTTGCAACTCTCTGTGGAGAATATTATTCTATATTCCATAAATAAATGTTACTACGGAATATCGTTATCAGAAATCTATTTTCTATTTTGAAAAAAACTTTTTTTAATGGACCGGTTTATTTTTTGTCAACTTTACGGGAAAATATCACTCTAACTCGTTAAATGACAGGAGACTTTATTATTACTAATTTAAAATCCCGTACAAAATACTTTTTATAAAAATCCAATTGTTTCTATTTTTAGAAATTAAGTCCGTGTCGGCATGTTTTTTAAATTATTTTTTCCTTAATTATTTTTCCCCATTCCTGCCACCCAATTGTTTTATTTATTTTAATCTAATTAAAAACTAATTTAATTTAACCTAATTTAATTAAATAGTGATAGCATTCAGGTTGCTATTTCTTATTTTTCACTTAAAATTACTTGAAATTCCCAATGCATTTCGTATAATATATCTATTTCTGAGAATAAATTGTGATTTATTATTTATTATTCCACTATCTTTTTATATGTAACAAAATTTCCCCCCTCTATTCCGCTGAATAAGTATTTACTATAGTTGACTATCACTGGGCCTTATTCCGATAGAATATTCCTACCTTATCACCCCCAACCTAAGTCTCGAGTATCCGCTAATAATTGAATCAAGACATATCTTAGCATAAGTACGTGTTACTAATTCTCATCCTCCATATTATACACTAATTATTGCCCCAGATTGCCTCAGGAAGTGTCCATCCTGCCTATCTCTGCTGTAAGTTTATACTTCCCCCAATTCCCCTCCTATCCAGGTTTTAGGCTTGATAACAGGTAACGGTTTCTATGCAGACAGCATTGTAGTATTTCCTGCCTAGCGTTCAGTAAATTATCTCTAGATGTCATGATGTGGTACGACTCCAATGCACATAGGTTGCATCTCTTCTTTTTGTTCGGTTTATATTTGTTAGCCCTCCCTAAAATTGACCATTTCTGTTCGAAAGGGTCTTGCCTAGCAATGAGGTTTCTCACAAAACGGCCAACAGAAGTGTTAGGCCTATCTATGTCTTCCCTTTGGCCTCCCCTGAAGGAACTCATGTGGTTTCTGAATCTATCTTTGAACCCACCCCCGGTTGAACCGATATATGATTTCCTACTACTCTCTGTTATCACATCGCATTTGTAGACAATGCTTGAAACTCTACAGTTCCCCCCCAGTGGACAGATGTTATAAGCTCTGCAGTTACAGTTGTGTGCTGGGCCGTTGCTGGATGTTCTACTACTATGGATATTTATAATGGAGGTTCTCACTGAACTGGTGTTACTGGGATCAACACCAGAAGAGAACATGGCTTCCCTTGTTTTAGTTATCTTAGAATTATTATATCCTATGATGGATGTGGCTATATTTCTACAGGTTGAATAAGACAGTTTTACAGTATTTTTGTTAATGATTCCCCCCAATCTGCTATCCCTTGGAAAGTTTTTTTCCACTATGCTATAAAAAATCTTTGGGATATTAGTCTTAATATGCTGGCTATAGGGGGGGTTGAACCATGTAGTGGTCCTTCTCCTATTTTTCTTCCTACCTTCCCCCCCGGTTTGGGTAGCATGTGAGTTCAATTCGTTACTTCCAACTTCACAAATATTATCATCAACCGGTTCCCTCCCTACCTGGTTTACATTACCGTGGGATACACCAGGTCTCCTATATCTAGCCTTGCCCATTGCCCTATTATATGAAACCATTGATCGAGAGGCAATCGGTCTCCCGTTTAGTCCCCCATTCCCAACCGAAGGAGGCACAAGGTAATTAATTTTTTCCTTGTATCCTGATCTGTTTAAAGCTTCATTGTAGAATTGCTTACTGCTGTCGAATATTTGTTGATTCTTGGACAGCTTAGATATCCTACTCGATATTGCAGGAATAATGGCTCTTTTCACCATCGGTGGGTGATTCGATTTAGCGTCGATATAGTAGAGTGTGTGGTTGGGCTTGTGATAAGGTTCATATGTGTTGTTGCATAGATCAAGCGTAATATCCAAAAAATTGACCCTCCGGTAGTTTATATCTATAGTTATGCTAAGTTGTATTGAACTGAAGAATATATTGAGTTTTTTCTTCTTAGTTTCAAGATTCCTTATACTTGTGTTGACAAAGAATAAAGCGTCGTCCCTATATAGACCGCCCGCCAAAATTTCTCTGAGGATATATATCCCTACCAGGTCAGTAACCTGCGCTGAGTCCGGTGCCCCCATAGTAATATCGAAATTGTTTTCCCTATCCTTTCTAGTCCATAACTTATCATTGTAGGATATTAGTGTCCTTCTGGCTAGTCTAATTATATCCATCTCTAAGTTTGTAATGTTGGATTCGTTTCTAGCCATGGTAAGCGCCTTTTCAAGTAAAGTAGAGGATATGGAGGGATAGTATGAATCTATATCAAACATTATAAATTTACTTTGATTAGTAATGTGTAATTCTTTATACCAACTTAGCACTTCTTCTGATGAGGTCCACAGATTCAATTGAGTTCTGCGTTTAATTCCTGGCAATATTCTGTCTAGTATTTTTTTGCTGATTACACCCATGTCTGAAATACACGGCGAGATCAGTCTAATGGATGGGTTATTACTAAAATCTGGCTTATGATCCTTAAAGGTGAAACGAGGGCATTTAGGGGTATAGATCTCAACATTACCTTCTATACCAATCTCAGAGCAGATCTTATATATATGTATATATATATCATGGACGACGGCACCGGGGGGAGGGGGCAAGAGTGGCTCAAGCCCCCCCCCCACACACACACACACTTTTTGACTTGCCCCCCCCACTTTACGGTCATCAAAAATAAAGTTATATATGCATGTGTTTAACCGCCCCCTCCCACTTTTTAGGATTGCCCCCCCCCACTTTTATAACTGTCCCGCCGGTCCTGTATATATATATGTTTATATATATATATTTTTTTATATATATATGTATATATTTATATGTATATGTATATTTATATGTATATATATATGTATATATATATATGTATATATATGTATACACATATATATATATATGTATACACATATATATATATATGCATACATATATATATATATATATGTATGTATACGTATATATATATATATGTACATATATGTATATATATACACATATATATATGTATATATATATACATATATATATGTATATATATATACATATATATGTATATATATATGTATATGTATATATATGTATATATATGTATATATATATATGTATATATATATGTATGTATACATATATATATACATATATATATATATATATATGTATACATATATATATATGTATATATATATATGTATGTATACATATATATATATATATATATATATATGTATACATATATATATATGTATATATATATATGTATGTATACATATATATATATATATATATATATATATATGTATACATATATATATGGTAAAATGAAACAAGGAAAACCAAAAACTGAATGTTTTTTATGTGTACATCAACGTTTCGTCTTTATTTATAAGACTTCATCAGGATGATGATATAGAGAAAAGATGTCATGCAAGTACAAATACATGTAGGGTAGACATGTTGGGAGGAAAAATAAAATAAAATGAAAATAATGGCCACATCTTGGTGGACGTCCGTACTTGTTAGAGAATAAAAATGAGTGAAGAAGATGAGTGGGGAAAAAAAAGAAGGATGGAGGGAGCAAGGACTACTGTGGCTGGCGGTAAGAGAAAGAGGTGGGGGATGAGCAGGGGTAAAGTGGATGGCAGAGAGAGAGTGGAGGAAGAGGGGGAGGGAAGTGTTTGACCAGATGGCTGCGGTCAAGATTGAAGGGGAAGAGTAAGTTGGAATGTTTGTGTGTGGGGGTGTATGCAGGGAAAGGAGGATGGGTAGAGAGGGAGGGGGCTGTGATTTTGGTGGATGGGCGAAAGTTATGGTCTTAGAGAGCGTTTTGAGAAAATGAGGGAATTTAAGAAGAGGTATGGGAGAAAATAGTTGAGAGGGGGAGAGGGAGGATTTGTTGTGATAGGGTGTGAAATATTTTAAATATTTGGAAAATGATAGCAATGAGTGAGGGATTGGAATGGGTGGAGGAGGGCGGTGATTGAAAGGGTGGGTGAGGAATATTTGAAATATTTGGAATATGAGAAAGTTTATTTGGACTGCAGTATTAAAAATGTGAGGGAAAAAACGGAAAAGTAAGGAGAAAATGAAGATTCAGGGAGAAGAAGGAAGGGTGTGGGTGAATGGAAGAGTGTCATAAAGGTTGGAGATGAAAATAAAAGTTAACCATGATCAGGCAAAAGTCTTTGTTCTGTGAGGATGATCTTGCTTATTAAGGGTGATAGGTTAAAGAAACCATTTCGTTGCTTGATGGTGGTGGAGGAGGTGATGAGGGCAGTTTCCAATAATCTTCGCCGAGATTTGTTGTGGATGTGTTTAGTGATTTTGGCTTGTTCAAATTTGAAGGCATGACCATGTTCTAGAGCGTGGGTGAAAAGTGCACTAAGAGGGTTGTTGTTTTTTATGTCCCTTTTATGTTCATTTAATCGTTTCTTTAATTCACGTTGTGTTTCTCCCACGTAGAACTGATGGCAATCATTGCAAGGGACAGTGTATAAGCCGGCATGGGATGTGGGTGTGTTTTGGAAAT
>OY744538.1:19710501-19715501 GCA_963556195.1 Sepiola atlantica
AAAAACAAATTAAATACGGGAATAAATTATCAAAAACGAGAGCTTTACCGGTTTTGTTCGAATCAACAAACGTCTTTTCTGAAGATCCGAACAAAACCGGTGAAGCTCTAGTTTTTATCATTATACCTGTGTTTATTTTTTTTATCTTTTGTCTTTTTTTACACACACACACATATATATATATATATATATATATATATATATATATATATATATAAATCTCTCTCATATATATATATATATATATATATATATATAGCATGAAAATGAATATGTGGCAAGTAAGCTACAGAGAGGCATCCTGCGGGAAATTATCAGGTTAAATTATATATATATATAGTCATCCTGTTTCGCTGTTTCACAGTGCGGCTAGTCCGGGATCGAAACGTTGTTAACCCCTACGCTATCATGCGACACTGACTGAAAACATTGTTTTCGAAATTAGTTTTACCTAATGAGCTATGCCTTAAAGCTAATGGCAGTTGACGATACCCTTATAAACTCACAGCTCATCAGTTAGTGCCTTAAGCCGGGATCGAAACGCAACCGTCGAGCTGACAGTCGGCGTTGTTAACCTACGCTATTATGCGACACTGACTGAAAGATATATCTCAATGTAAACATTGCAATTGCCGGAGCTCGAAATTAGTTTTACCTAATGAGCTCTGCGTTAAAGCTAATGGCAGTTGACGATATATATATATATATATATATATATATATATATATATATATATATTTCTGATAGGGTCTTGTCCAATGAATCATTACTGTGCTTACATAATAGCATTGAGTAACAAGTTGAGCTGTATATTTACAGCTCAACTTTTATTTTTGCATTTACACATATATTACGGGCTACCAATTTGCATACATGCTTCTGCTACAGCCTAAATCAGCCGAAATTCTTGAAGCCAACCTGTTAGAAAGAAAACGGGGATAATAAGTTAGAAGTCATACGATCACATGACATATGTTGTATTTAAAATTATTTCAAAAGTAAAACGGTCGATTTGTCGTTTTCTGTTTTTTATTCATTATTCATTTAATTGAATTGAAACTCGCCGGGTGCTTTTCAGCTATTATCAAATTGCGATAAAGTGGGTTGGAGTCTATTAGTCATCACCAACCAGCATAAAATTCAAAATAACCTAGTTTTATGACATAAGATTGCGACACGCTTCAAATGTGTGGCAATTTCATTTTACCAACTACACAGCCAATGCGTAGACATTTTAACTCAGCCAATTCCTTTTTATTAACTAATATATATATATATATATATATATATATATATATACATAATATATATATATATATATATACATAATATATATATATATATATATACATAATATATATATATATATATATATATATACATAATATATATATATATATATATACATAATATATATATATATATATATATACATAATATATATATATATATATACATAATATATATATATATATATATACATATACATAATATATATATATATACATAATATATATATATATATATATATATACATAATATATATATATATACATAATATATATATATATATATATATATACATAATATATATATATATATATACATAATATATATATATATATATATATATACATAATATATATATATATATATATATATATATATATATATACATAATATATATATATATATATATATATATACATAATATATATATATATATATATATATATACATAATATATATATATATATATATATATATATATATATATATACATAATATATATATATATATATATATATATATATATATATATATACATAATATATATATATATATATATATATATATATATACATAATATATATATATATATATATATATATATATATATATATATATATATATATATATATATATATATATATATATATATACATACATAATATTTGTGTTTTGTTTATTATCTATGTACGTATACGGTTCGTCCTTTTTAATCATGACTCATCAGCATAGAGATATACTGGTCGCGTGATTCGAAACCCCGTATACGAGAATTTTACGACACTTAGAACCATTTGGCCACTGGATAGCTAAATAAACAGTGATCATTTTAACACTTATTTCGACGGCTTGACGTCATAAGAGCGTATATATATATATATATATATATATATATATATATATATATATTTATATATATATATATATATTTATATATATATATATATATATATATATTTATATATATATATATATATTTATATATATATATATATATATATATATTTATATATATATATATATATATATTTTTATATATATATATATATATATATATATATTTATATATATATATATATATATATATTTATATATATATATATATATATTTATATATATATATATATATATATATATTTATATATATATATATATATATATATATATATATATTTCAATTTCGTAATATCATTTAAGAAATAGTTATTGGTAAAATTTATAAGAGGTTTACATTTCTGTTTAACTTCTTATAAGATCCACCTACATGTAAAAGCCAGTTGCCCGAACCTTTATGTCGCCATATTTAACAATATAAATAACTATATATGTTTAAGTTCATTAATATACATCACACCCTAAATACCCGTATATGGACCAATGACTGCATCATACACCACACTATCTAACACACACATACATATAAAAATAAACTTCATAAATGTTTATAAATATTCACAACGATATATAAAATATCTATGTAAGCCTACTTCTACGCATGACTATATTGTGGTGGATCGAGATGCGATTCGAACGAACGCCAAAAAAAGCGACTGGCTTGATTGGCCACACTTTTTCTTTTTCTGGTTCGTTTGGATACACTCTCCTCTTCATTTCCAAAAAAAAAACAAGTTTGTTTTCACAGGAACATGTTAACTCAATATTTATCAATCAATGACTATCGTTTTGAACCCAAAATCAAAACACGTAATGCTGACAAAGTCGATAATGAAACTACTAGTAAAACATACAAGTCTAGATCAGGAAAGAAAAGTTACATGGAAGAAAAATAACGAATTCTTTTATTTTGAATAAATGTTTGGTAGTGCAGAGAATTATAATAACGCATTCTTTTGCATTACTTTATTTTTTTTATTTTATTTTAATATCAATTATTCCTTTATATTTATCTTATATTTTATTTTGTATTTTTTATTTTTATTATCATCTTCCTATTGTTATTTTTGTTTTTTGTTTTTTATTTTTATTCTGTATATTATTAGTTTACTATTTTTTAAATTATTTTTTTAATATATTTTTTATATATATTTTTTTATATTTTTATTTTTTTTTATTTTACTTTATTTTTTTTATCCTTTTTATTTTATTTTTTCCTTTTTATATTTTTTATTTTTTATATTTTATTTTTATTTTTATTTTTATAATGTTTCATTATTATTATTATCATTTTATCTTTCTATTTTTTTAAATTTTATATTTGTAACTTATTCTTTTTCTAATATCTGTCTCTGTGGCTCTTTCTGTCAATAGATGTTCCTCTACGACGAGCTTGTTATAGGTACAAGTAATGAGGAGAAAACAAAAGTAAAGAAAATACATGAACAAAGATACTACCTATTTGTTAGCTCCGTTTATTGGCGGTGGACTATTGTGGTGGATCGAGATGCGATTCGAACGAACGCCAAAAAAGCGACTGGCTTAATTATTCACACTTTTTCTTTCTCTTGTTTGTTTGGATACACTCTCCTCTTCACTTCCAAAAAGCAAGTTAGTTTTCACAGGAACGTGTTAACTCAATATTTCTCAACCAAAGAATATCGCTTTTGCTTCAAAATCTCACAAATCGATACGAACAGAGAAACCCTATAAAGACGTAGAAATAAACAGAGTGCCCCAGAGAGATTCAACTCGGCGCAGGACCCAAGAACGTTTACTCCTCCACCCCCACCCCACCCCCCGAGCCTTTGGCTGAGAGAGAGAGAGAGAGAGAGAGAGAGAGGCGAAAAGAACACTTAAAAACTCACGTACAAGCTTTCCTCATCTCATGCACATCTACACACGCACCGGCAAGATGTCTGACGATCAGAAGCAAATTGCTACCCACTTACACGAACTAAAAGAATAAAAGAACAAGGTAAACATATGCATACTTACAGTGTCACATTATCGAATTTTCTTGGCCTTTTGGCTAAGATCAAAGTGTAGTATCTGTTCCGATGGATACTGCACCCCATAGACTGGTATTGTCTTGGCCTTCGGGGCTTGATTTACGCCGGTCTATGGGTCTGTCCTGTGCAGTTCTAGAAGGTCCACCCTCCCAGGCTTCGCCTCCCCTCTTTGGGGAGGAGTAAGTTTGTAGCTTACTGCCTAAGGCGCCCCTACCGGGGAATGCCGACGGGGCTGTCCAGGCATTTTTTAATGGCCAGAGCGCTCACCTTCTTGGGCACTGGCTTTTCAAATCCCACTTTCCGACCTTGTGTCACATACTCCTATTGTGGGTAGGTGTTAAATAACGGCCTTTTGGCCAAGATCAAAGTGTAGTATCTGTTCCGATGGATACTGCACCCCATAGACTGGTATTGTCTTGGCCTTCGGGGCTTGATTTACGCCGGTCTATGGGTCTGTCCTGTGCAGTTCTAGGAGGTCCACCCTCCCAGGCTTTGCCTCCCCTCTTTAGGGAGGAGTAAGTTTATTGCTTACTGCCTGAGGCGCCCCTACTGGGGAATGCCGACGGGGCTGCCCAGGCAATTTTTAAACCCCACTTTCCCGACCCGATCTTGGGTCACATCTTACTTGTGGAGTAAGATAAAAACTAGCCTTGTGCCTAACTCCTGGAGAGGAGTAAATCAATACTCAACCACTCATATTTACACTAACAAATATATAGACTACATATGCTTATGCTGTGTTTTTATTACTATTATTTTTCGCTCCCTGAGAGTTTAAGAATATGCAAGATAATTCATTCAGTC
>OY744538.1:19720501-19730501 GCA_963556195.1 Sepiola atlantica
TACCGGACCGTAGCCGTAGTTTGAATCTTCTCAGGTATAGTTTTTTTCTTTCTTTCATTGAAATGTCCGTTTTAAAAGTCCCTCTTTGTCTTTTTTCAACATTTTTCACTCCAATGGAATCGATCCGCGAAGTTACTTCCTAAATGAATATCTCCAAAAATGTCCTTCGTTAATCCTTCGCATTTTTCATTCCAAGGCTCAATCCTCAGAATAAATGAATTTCTCTAAAAAGGTCAAACACTTTTTCTTCATAAAGTGTTCCATTATCCAGAAACGTCTTTCGTTAATCCCTTCTAGGAAAAAAATGTTTCTGTATAAATAGGGTCGTTCAAATACCCAGGATTTCAAATATATCGCTCTTCCTCTAAGAACGAGTAGAAATCATCCACATATTTTACGTCCATTTTGAATGGACGGAGTCCCTTGAAAAATCAACTTCACTCTCTGAAATCAAGCTCGAACTAACCAAAAAACCGCAAAATTTCAGATCGAGGCTGCTGCTATGCCGTCACCTCTAGATTTATTCATAGCGATGATGCAACTGAAAGAAAAAGAAGGCGCGAAATATCACGCTATCCAGACAAACAACCTTGACCTTCATTCACGCAGTGGCAACATGTCAACCTCCCCCCTTTTAATGCCCAAAACAGAAATAAATTTCCGAAACCATTTTCGGAGAAATTGCGTACTAAAAAAAGAGAGTTATCTGCCCCTTACACCATTGGAACTCTTCTAAAATAAATTTCGACTTGTGCACCCGATCTATACAAGTGCTAAAATTATTTAAAATAACTTTTTAAAAAAATAATCCGAAATAAAACAAAAACAATTTAATATAAATTAAAAACAATTATTAAAAAATCAAAATAAAACATCTAAGTTCATTTTAAAATAATTAATAATATGCAAATAGTCACTTAATGGTGGTGTTGGGGTGTGATCGTATGGAGATTGGTTTAAGGATTTGTGTGGATGTTCCAAGAGATAGGGAGATCTCAAAGAATTCAAGGGGTGACCAGTTATTGAAAAAGAGCGCACCTAAAGAACTTTCTCGAAAAATCACGAAAGATTATCAACGCAAAGAGTTTCTTTTTTTAGGGTAATTTAAAGAAGAATTTCTCGTTTGGGGATTCTGTTAAAATCTGAACACATAGGACAAAGCTCTCATAAGTTTTCCCAAAGACGAAAATTCTTTGAAATTCATGGAGTCCCTTGAAAAATCAACTTCACTCTCTGAAATCAAGCTCGAACTAACCAAAAAACCGCCAAATTTCAGATCGAGGCTGCTGCTATGACGTCACCTCTAGACTTATTCATAGCGATGATGCAACTGAAAGAAAAAGAAGGCGCGAAATATCACGCTATCCAGACAAACAACCTTGACCTTCATTCACGCAGTGGCAACATGTCAACCTCCCCCCTTTGAAATTCATCACCGGAATCACATTACGAATCACCGGTGAGACAGTGATGGTATTAGTCAGTACCATCCTCTGACTGTCAGAACTACGACAGTTCAGATCACTCAATGGCCAGCAATAGTCTTCACCAACTAACCACTCCGGCTTAGACAACCAAAATTGTAATTGGGACTTAAACTTCTCCTAAGTGATTCCCCCCGTGACCATATCAGCTTCAACCTCCAAGGAATTGACTGCCACATGCAAATCATCCTGTGCAGGATCATACAAATATCCCAGCACTCTCTCCAAGGGAGAATCATGGGTGACAAAACTGTTGTCAGCCCTCATTCGAGCCGTTAAAACTTCACTATTAGAGTTACAGGATCTCAGTGAAAAATTACCTTCCTGCGTGATGTTCATAGCATTCTGGTATAAGTCCAGCAAAATATCAGGGGAATTATGGGTCCTCATAAGGTTATCTACATAAAAATTTCCCAGAAGCATATCCCTACACAAACTAGGGGCTACTTCTCAACATGGTGTTTAATTACAAAGTTGAGGATAAATGGGCTGGCAACAAAACCAAAAATGAGTGTCTTATAACAATAACACACAAGCGTATCGTCAAATTTCACAAAAAAGCAAAACCAATACTTGTCACTGTCGGTTTCCAATCGAATCAGGAGAAAAGCCCTACGGACATCTGCCAAAAGGACATAACGATCCATCCTGAACTTTTATAACAACTCCAGCATATCTGTAAAGACGTTAATTCCTAGATAAACACAGTCATTCAGAGCGGGGTGTCCACCTGTTCGCAAAGAACAGTTGAACACCGGCCTTATCTTGGTGGTACTCAGGCCATCGGCTTTAACAACTGGTCGATGAGGAATCAAAGTGTAACGGATGAAATCCTCTGGATTAACCTTCACTTTTTCAATGATATCTTCCCTTTTCAGATCTAAGAAAACTTGACAGTATTCTTCATACAGACGTTGTTTTGACAAACGGGTGGCAACCCTATCAAGCACGTTCAACGCTACTTGATGGTTGGAGGGAACGTTATGTCGTACATCTAGTTGACATACTTTGTTGCCAGAATTAACTGGATTCGAACCCCGTTCACGTCTTAGCTGCTGTACCAACTGCACTCGAACTCTTACCACAACTATCGCTAGCCAACGAACTAGCGTTCTGTTCGTTTCCGATAAATAAATTTCCGAAACCATTTTCGGAGAAATTGCGTACTAAAAAAAGAGAGTTATCTGCCCATTACACCATTGGAACTCTTCTAAAATAAATTTCGACTCGTGCACCCGATCTATACAAGTGCTAAAATTATTTAAAATAATTTTTTAAAAAAATAATCCGAAATAAAACAAAAACAATTTAATATAAATTAAAAACAATTATAAAAAAATCAAAATAAAACATCTAAGTTCATTTTAAAATAATTAATAATATGCAAATAGTCACTTAATGGTGGTGTTGGGGTGTGATCGTATGGAGATTGGTTTAAGGATTTGTGTGGATGTTCCAAGAGATAGGGAGATCTCAAACAATTCAATAAACTTAAAATACTAGTCCACAAAATTAAAAATCAGTTTACCTTTGCTGGAAACGAATACGATCACCACGGCGTTTGGTAGCTCAGTTGTAAGTTGTTCCGCAAATACCGAGCTTTGTTGACTAAGTAACTCCCATATCCGTGTCCGAATCCACGTAGCGTACTAAAGAAGTGATTAAAAGCGATAAATAATATTTTTTAAATTGTAATTTATTTCAAATACTTAGTTATAAAACGTTAAGTCGTACATCTAGTTGACATACCTGGTTGCCAAATTTAACTGGATTCGAACCCTGTTCACAACTTAACTGCTGTACCAACTGCATTCGAACTCTTACCATACGTATCGCTAGCCAACAAACTTACCAGTGCGTTGCTAGCGTTCTGTTCGTTGCCGAGACTAATGAACTTACAATACTGGTCCACAAAATTTAAAATTAGTTTAAGTTTACCTTAGCTAGAAAATGAACACATATATACATGTATGTATATATATACATGTGTGTTTATATATATGTATATGTATATACATGTGTATGTGTATATACATGTATATATATATATGTGTGTATGTATATATATATACATGTATGTATATATATATATGTGTATGTGTATATACATGTATATATAGAGAGAAAATGAACACAATCATTGCTAGATTTAACTGGATTCGAACCCTGTTCACGTCTTATGTGTATATATGTATGTGTATATATATATACATGTATGAATATATACATGCATATATATATACATGTATGTATATATATGCATGTATATATACATGTGTGTATATATATATACATGTGTATATATATACATTCATATATATATATACATGTATGTATATATACATGCATATATATATATACATGTATGTATATATACATGCATATATATACATGCATGTATGTATATATATATATGTATGTATATATATACATGTATATGTGTATATATATATATGTATATACATGTATATATGTGTATATACATGTATATATATATGTGTGTGTATATATATACATGTATGTATATATATATGTGTATATATATACATGCATCTATATATATACATGTATGTATATATACATGTAGCTATATATACATGTATGTATATATATACATACATGTAGCTATATATATATACATATACATGTATGTATATATACATGTATGTATATATATGTTTATATATACATGTGTATATGTATATATATGTGTATATGTATATATATGTATATATGTATATATATATGTATATATATATGTATATATATATATGTATATATATATGTATATATATGTATATATATATATGTATATATATATGTATATATATATGTATATATATGTATGTATATATATATGTATATATATGTATGTGTATATGTATGTAAATATAAGTATGTATATATAAGTATGTATGTATATATAAGTATGTATATATATATATGTATGTATATATATATATATGTATGGGTATATGTATATATAAGTATGTATATATATGTATGTATATATGTATGTATATATGTATGTGAGTATGTATGTATATATGTATGTGTATATATGCATGTGAGTATGTATGTATATATGTATGTGTATATATGCATGTATATATATGTATATATATATATATATGTATATATATATGTATGTATATATATATGTATATATATATATGTATGTATATATATGTATATATGTATGTATATATATGGGTGTATATATATGTATGTAAAAATAAAAATGGAATAAAGGATAAGCAAATCAACAACTACCAAAAATAAACTCAAAACACATATTTAATAGTTCTACCAAAATATTTCGATTGTTAAAATACAATCATCATTAATCGGTAGCAGAACTTACATTAAAAACCGAAAAGTTTTCAAATTGATACAAAGAACGCAATTTGGAAAAAAAATTGTCACGTGTAATAAACAGTAGAAAGGAAGAAGAAGAAGAAGAAGAAGAAGAAGAAGAAGAAGAAGAAGAAGAAGAAGAAGAAGAAGAAGAAAGGAAAAAATCGGCAGTTAGCTTATAAACGCCGATAGGAAACGCTGTAAATTAATACAGTGGGAAGGATGATTTAGTAGTCATTTAAAATGAATGACAACAAGGAATTAAACAAAAAAGGAGGAGGAGGATGAGGAGGAAAAAAGGACAAAAAGTTATAGAAGTTATCCGTTATCATATTGATTTAGGTTAATTTGGATTAGAATCGATCGGGCAGAAGATGTAGAAATGTTATAGAATCTTGGTCTTTGAATAATTGTGTTATTATTACGTAGACCAGGTTCCCAAATTTTTGTGCGAACATTTAAGGTGTGCGAACACATTCCGACAAAAAATAATTAATATACACTACCCAAGCGTTAATGATACAATTTCAAATAGTATATGTGTTGCATAGTCTTTAATTTATCGTACCTTCTTTTCCTCGTCGTGTGGAGGGGTGTCGTCTCGATGTCGTCTAGTGGTTGAGTTCTTTCTTTACTTCTGTACAGCCGTGAACATCGCCGTCCGCTGTGCCTACAACAAAACCTTCACAACACGATTCAAAAGGCAAACAATCTTTTAAACTTTGATTAGTTTATTTCAGGCGTCAATTTACCGTCGACAATGGAGATGTTTTACTAAACGTTGAGGGAGAGATCAAATTACTACTTTATCGTAGTTAATTCCTAGCTTAAGTCCTTAGCCATTTGAGGAGGAGGAAAGAAGGAATCTCATGCCTGTATTCTCTTAGGGAAATAAATTCCCATTTTTCATTTCGGACTACATAGAGAAATAGTCTGTTCGGCTTGCTTCCAAAAGCCGACTGGCAAAAAGCCTATTGAATTCTCTCGACAGCCTGCTTATAATGCTTGCTGACTTTAAGACGTTAATTTACTCTCCCATTTATAGACAATGTGTGGTGGGCAACTCGGTGCGCGCTCTGACTACTGAGTTAAATATGACTTTAGTATTGGGGGTTCAAACTGTGTGACCGGCAGGGATTGCCTCCTCCCATACTGATGATTGCAGGTTTGGCTTAAAACACATGTGTATATGGGTTAATTTGAAGAACATTATTTATAAATAATTATATATATATATATATATATATATATATATATATATATATATATATATATATATATATTAGCGGAAGAGATACAGAGATTTTGTGTACGTCTAATGACGTATGGATACACCATTCGCTATGTTCCTGAGAAGGAACTATACACAGCCGATGCTCTGTCAAGACCAGTACTCAGTAATGGCCCTATCAAACAAGGAGGACGTGACAGCATTCATCCAGGCCATAAAAAACGCCTAAAGGAGCTGGAGGAAGCAACCAGAAGTGACGAAACAAGCAACTACATATCACAATATGTAAGAAATGGCTGACCATCAAATGATCATATTCCAGCATCAGTCAAACCATATTGGGCATACCACAGCAGCATATCATGCAAGAATGGGCTACTGATGTACGGAAGGGACAATAATCCGATGCAACGACAGCACATTGTGCCCAAACTCGCCAACGAGAGAGTTGCGGCTTGTAGCAGTTACCTCCTCCTTTCAAAACATAACTACACCGGTTGGCCGTTAGGTGGCGCTTTTTCACCGACAGGTGGCGCTGTAAAGCGACACCAGAGTTATCTGCCCTTCTGACTATAAAAACCGTTGCAAACGAAAAATCCATCTCTTCTTCACCAGCCTCGACAGGAGTACGCTGACACTAGCGTTCCGTTTCACTCTTCTCTGGTCGACAGAACGACGCTAATACACTAGCGTTTCGTCTCACGCTTTTCTTCTCAATCGGCATAACAACTACCAACACACGTGGGCAAACAACGGTAAGAGTTTCTCAACTCATTTTCTTTGTGTGCGGCTTTCAAAGACTTTTCCACACGCCGGTTTCATTTCTTCTTATACCTTTTTCAAGAACTGTTTTTCCATCGACACACATGCATACATCACACACTTCATCATTCCACGTACACACACGTTCAATAAACGTTATTTGAACTACTTCATTTTGTTTATTAATTATTACTCTGTCTTTGCATGCAACAATTGCTTGATTCAACTTTGCACGATTATAATCGGGGGAACACGACCCTCGATCCGAACATTGGTGACCCAACGTGCAAGCTTTGTTGTATGGGGCAGAGTAATTAATTTCGTACAAGAACAAAAAAATATATATATATCATTTCTCGTTTTTTCTTTCGTGGTGAAACGAATTACGCATCCATCTTTTTTCCTTTTTTTTTCTACCCACGAGGTAGAAATATACAAACAAACAAAAGAAAAGAAGCCACCGTCTCCATTTTTCCTGGCCACGCGGAAATACCCAAACAAGAAAAACAAAAACATTTCTCGGCTTCTCCGAGTATAAAACAAATTACAATTTCATTTTTTCTCTTTCTCTTTCTCGTGTCGGAAAATTATATACAAAGAAAAAGACAAACTTTTGCCAATCCTTTTTTTTCTTTTTCAACGAACAAAAGGAACTTACAAGATGCCACTTCCTTTGTTTTGAACACGTGGAGATAAAAAGAAAACAAAAGAAAACAAACGCTCACGCTGCCCATCTTTTTCGTGACTACGTGTTGATAAAAAAAAAATTCAAAAATGCCGTCATCTTTTTCCGGACCACGTGTTGATAAAAAACTTCAAAAATGCCGCCATCTTTTTCCGGACCACGTGTTGATAAAATAAATTCAAAAATGCCGCCATCTTTTTCCGGACAACGTGTTGATAAATTTTTTTTTAAAATAACGCCATTTTTTATCTCTCGGACGACGTGGAAATGAAAATTCAAACAAAAAAAAAAGAAAATACGAATTTTTTTTTTCTTTCTTTTCAACAACAAAGGAAAAGAGAAGCCGCCATTCTTTCTCTACGTGGAAACTAACATTCAAACAAACTAAAACGAAAACAAAAAACGTCATTTCTCGTGTGAAACAAATTACGACTCCATTTTTTCTTTTTCCCTTCTACCCACGTGTTGGAAATATATACATAAAAGAAAACTACAAAACAGAACACACGATGCCAAACTCGAACATCACTAAGCCCCAAGACTTAATACTGGTTGTAAAAAGTCAGGCTCAGCAAGCACCAACATCACCCTTCAATGACTACCAACCCTCTTCAACAACTGGACGTTCATTGATAAACAGGAGGACACATCAACTTGAACAACCAACTCTTCCCGGACATTCATCAAACATTTCCGGACCTCACTGACAACACTATGGAAGAAATCACACCAGTTCAAAATGAGTACACCTGCACAAGCACCACTAAATACTCAACAACTGGACGTTCGTTGATCAACTGGGAGACACATCAACTCGAACGACGCGCACCAACACCAGTACAGACCCACTTGTACCTGGACCTGCTAACTCACTTGCAGACATTTGTGCATCTGATTTTGACCATAGTGTACCACCAATCTCAACAACTAGATGTTTGTTCATCAGTTCCACAACACGGACTAATTAACATGAACAAACTCATCAACTGCACAGACTCACTTGTGCTCACTCATCAACAACTGCACAGACTCACTTGTGCTCACTCATCAACAACTGCACATACTCACTTGTGCTCATTCATCAACAACTGCACAGACTCACTTGTGCTCATTCATCAACAACTGCACAGACTCACTTGTGCTCATTCATCAACAACTGCACAGACTCACTTGTGCTCATTCATCAACAACTGCACAGATTCACTTGTGCTCGCTCATCAACACCGCAAAGACCCACTTGTGCTCACTCATCAACAACCGCGCAGACCCAAGCACCAAACATTCACTGACAATTCCACGTTCGTTCATCAGCTCCGCATCACGCAGACTAATCAACGTGAACAACGCCACCAACAAGTGCAAATTCACTTGCACTCAACATTTTTCGACCGCAAACTCACTTGCACTCAAACTTGATGCAGACCCAAACAACACGCAGATCCACATGCGTTACAAACACTCAATTCCGCAGATGCACTTGCGATCAATCATTCAATACAGATGCAGAAACAGAAATTAGTAGCGTGCACACTACTTTTTTCTAATCTTCAACAGCAAAACAGACATACCCACAAAGAATGCTTCTCATCTACAACTGTACATATTGAATAATATTTTCAATATTTTTCAATCTGGGGGGGAGTCCTTGTAGCAGTTACCTCCTCCTTTCAAAACATAACTACACCGGTTGGCCGTTAGGTGGCGCTTTTTCACCGACAGGTGGCGCTGTAAAGCGACACCAGAGTTATCTGCCCTTCTGACTATAAAAACCGTTGCAAACGAAAAATCCATCTCTTCTTCACCAGCCTCGACAGGAGTACGCTGACACTAGCGTTCCGTTTCACTCTTCTCTGGTCGACAGAACGACGCTAATACACTAGCGTTTCGTCTCACGCTTTTCTTCTCAATCGGCATAACAACTACCAACACACGTGGGCAAACAACGGTAAGAGTTTCTCAACTCATTTTCTTTGTGTGCGGCTTTCAAAGACTTTTCCACACGCCGGTTTCATTTCTTCTTATACCTTTTTCAAGAACTGTTTTTCCATCGACACACATGCATACATCACACACTTCATCATTCCACGTACACACACGTTCAATAAACGTTATTTGAACTACTTCATTTTGTTTATTAATTATTACTCTGTCTTTGCATGCAACAATTGCTTGATTTACTGAACACGTTTATAATCGGGGGAACACGACCCTCGATCCGAACAGGCTCATAAATCAGAGTCCTACAAAGATGTTCATTAATCAGAGGGGGAAACTGAGAAAACAGCATGTCCAACCCTCACTCTTTGAGACTACACCACAACCAGGCCTGGACAGCAGTTGGGACCACCCAGGTTTGGCATAAAACACATGTGTATATGGGTTAATTTGAAAAATATTATTTATAAATAATATATATCTTGTCACGACGGGACCTCTGTTGGGAACGACAGTGTTACGATCGAGGGGGTGATGTTCCCGGAC
>OY744538.1:19735501-19818001 GCA_963556195.1 Sepiola atlantica
AAACGGTGAGCAGTTCGATATCGATGTGTGCAAAGGGGATTAAAAGTATATAAGGCAAATCATCAAGTAAATAAGAGGGCTAGGGTCTAATGCAAATATGGTGGGTTAGTTATCAGGTTGAAAGGGAAGATTAGAAGGTTGGATGTGTTGATGGGAAGTTATAGGAAAAAGTAATATAAATCATATAAAGGTTATACGGTTAAGGAGGTTAAGTACAATGATTTAGGGGGTAGTGGGAGAAAGGCACTAAAGCTAAGGGGATTGTAAAGCTAACGGAATTTATGGGTAATTTTTTAAGTTAAGAGAAAAGCTAAAGGAATGAGGGAGATATATGCAGAGTTATAGAACAAAAGGAATTAGAACTATCGGAGAAAAAATCCGAGATGTAGGGAGGGTAAATCCGAGATGTAGGGAGGGTAGTTAATCAAATGGGGGAGGGGTGTCTGGGGGATTACTATGGTTGCTATACTTAAATTTACGTTTATGTCTGCAACTGGGGATAAGTTCATTCTTAGAATTAATAATATTTTTAGATTTAGTAGCAGTAGCTATCATAAAGGTTTCCAATGTACAAAGTTGGCAGTGGGGTGCACCCGGGGTATATGATTTGGACTTTTTAAGTATTGACCAGTGAAGTGAATAGGGGGTATTTTTAAGATTGAGGTTTCTAATTAAATTGGAGAGTGAAGTGCCAGTGCTATTATCGTTGCTATTTTTAAAGGAGTAGATATGGTTAGAGATCCGGGTCTTAATGGGGAAAAAGGACGCCCCAATGTATGTGTGTATCTTAAAGGGTGGTGCTATAGTTGCATTAAAATTGCTAGTGGTATTAGATGAGATTTGGGTTTGGAGATTCAGGTTGTGCAGGGGAGATTGGTTGCAGTTGTAGGGCGGAGCGGAAATGGTGGAAATGTCAGTTAGCCCAAGGACACTATCTATTATTGGGGGTGCTTGGTTAGAAGTATGGCTGTATATGTGGGGGTCTTGAGGAGAAACGGATTGGGGTTGTGGAGAGATGTGGAATCCGGGTGGAGTGTGGGAACTGTGATTGCTCACAATATTGGTGGAACGGGGGAATTGTTTCACAGTACAAGCGTATATTACGTCCTTCTGTACACAATCGTTGTTTAAGGGACAATCTCTGGGTTTACGGCAGTTACAAGTGGTGAGGGGTGCGGTGGGTGGTTGTTGTTGGATATGTTTGATTTTCCTATTGTTAGAGGTTATGATAGTTTGTTCAATATTGGGCATTGTAGAATAAGATATTTTAATAGAATTTTTGTTAAGAATAGTGCTATATCTGTGGGGGTGCTTAAAAGATCTGTCTAAAATTTGGAAAAATTCCTTAGGTATATTGGTTTTGACATTACCGCTGAAAGGCGGATTGAACCAAATGTTGTTCTTTCTTCTAAGTTTTTTTCTTTGTCTGTGCGTCTGTGGGTCTGCCCGATTATCAATATTGTTACTTCCTATGGGCTTATTTGCGTGTTTTTTTATTTTCTTGGGTGCAGATGCGTTAAACTTTTTACTTCTGTGTATCGTCATGTTGTGCGTAATATCGCCTGAGGGTTTGTTAACTTGAGTAGGGGGGTTGCAGTTATATTTAATTTTGTGATTGTAGCCTGAGTTTAGCAAAGCATTATTGTAGAAGCTAGAATTTGACTTTTGCTTTTCTAATTCCTTTTCATCCTTCCACATATCTATCTGCTCTATCCTGGATATTGAGCTGTATACTTTTCACAATAGGTTTTACCTTTCCTAAGAGTTCGCTTTTAGTTCACCACTTTATATATATATATATATATATATATATATATATATATATATATATATGTATATATATATATATATATATATATATATATATATATAGAGAGAGAGAGAGAGAGAGAGAGAGAGAGAGAGAGATCAATATCGACGGTTCGATCCTTGTCTAAGTTAGCCATCCTGATGACGGCTGTGAGCCAGAAACACGTGTCCATGGATTACTTTTATGTACGTATAAAATAAATAAAATATATATATATTAACGAAAAATACGTCCTATAAAGTTAAGGGCGACTAATAATGCAATTTTCTACATCTTAATCACTTAGGAAGTGAGACAGACGAAATAGCAGTAAGCAAAAGAACAACGAACGCTACAATCACCAATAAAAATAATTACATAAAAATACATTAAATATTTAGGTGATAAAAATCGTACATGTTTCTAGACAGGACGCTTTGGTCCGATGGTAAAACGCTGGAATATAGACATCAATATCGAAGGTTCGATCCTTGTCTAAGTTAGCCACGTTGATTGCGTCTGTGATCCAGAAACATGTCTCCATGGCTTACTTTTATGTACGTATGAAATAAACACAAACATAGAAATAAAACGCAAACATGAAAATAACGGGGCCATAGAGTAGGAAGTAGAAAATTTTCCACAAAAACTTGAACTTTTACGGTTTTGAAGTTTTAGTCAGTTTAAGAGGAATATTTAAAATTCTTTGATTTGTTGGTAGTTAAAGTAACTTTTCAATGATTGGAGATTTATTTGAAGAAATCGTAATATGTAAAATTTAATCGTAAAATAGAAGCTGACGGTATTTAAAAAGAATTTCATCGATTTACATCGAGTTATTTTTTGACAAATCTTTAGTTTCTTTTTCATCCAGATCAATACAACGCAGGGCAGACATTTGTTTTTCAAGCTCAGCCGTTGAATCCATGTTAACAGTAAGGGCCATACGAAGCCGATCCCAGTCGCTATTCTGTGTGAAATTAATCGGAACAATGGTCTGAAGAATGTCGGGAATTTCACAACTCTCGCGGACAATAGGGATGACCACTTTTTCTTCTGCTTTGCTTTTAATCATCGAATGAATACAAATACGATTGAAAAATTTCATCCACTTGTCGTCAGAGTTTTTTGGTGTGAGGATTATCAGAAGCTTACGACTTTTATTAATCCCTTTCCACATACTATCTAGTATTAACTCGCCAGGTATGAAATCACGACTTGGAAAGCAACCTTAAAAATAAAAAAAAGAATCATTAAGACAATAATGAAGGCTATGAGTTAAACAAACTATATGCCTAGGGCCACAAACACTCGAGGACGCTGATTCAAAGAATACTTTAAATAAAAAGAGGTTTGTTATTTATAATTTTTGGACTGGTTTCTTCACTTTCATGTTGTTATCACAATGTTTCAGACATTTTAAAAGAGTAACAAGGTCAACTTAAGTTAAATTTTAGATGACTAAAATAATTTTTGTCAGTTTGTCATTATAAAGTTTGAATTATCATTTAAGTCAATAACACTAAAGTTATTACGGTCTTCTATAAATAAAATAGGGTCTGCTTGGCGGAAAAAACAAAATAAATAAAAAGCAAGTTTGAAATGATGCTATCGTCACTAAATACACAGATTGAATGGACGCATCTTAAGAATGGATGCGTTCTTAGATGCGTCCAAACCTCTCTCTAGGAGGCTCTGTCAGTCAATTTGTCTCTCGATCCGTTCATCAGTTACACTTAAGTTTGAAATAACATTTCTGTCGCGAAACGTACAAATTGAATGGACACAGCTTAAGAAAGGATCTGTTCTTAGATGAGTCCAAACCTCTCTCTAGGATGCAAAGCATCTCTATTAGAGGCAGGCTCCGTCTGTCAATCTGTTTGTCTATCCGTCTCTCAATCTGTCCGATAGTCACGCTTCAGTTTGAAATGAAATTTCCGTCTCTAACCGCATAGATTGAATGGACGTATCTTAAGAATGGATTCGTTCTACGATGTGTCGAAGCATCTGTCTAAGAGGCACTGTCTCTCGGTCCGTCGTAATAATATACATTCTCTGTTTCTTTTCAGTATAAACAGTAAACACTCACCTCTAAAGTTGATTACATCGTCATATTCTTCAAGTTGTGGCCGCAGCATAAAATTCACCCATTCCTTGTCGTTTTCTGAATGCAAAACAAAGAAATCGTACTCAAAACTCTCTGAGTTTTCCAAGACCTCGATCTCTGCCGGTCCGTTTCTGTCTGATTCTTGATTGTTTTCTTCTTGAAGCCTTGTTTCAAATCGTTCTCTCATATTGTCAGACACAGTAAACCCCTTATGTAGTATTTCCTTGACAATGTCTTCACAACCCCTTACATCCCACTTTATCATGTTTTCAATTAACTCAGACAGCATTTCTGGAAAGTCTGCGTGCATGGTTTCGAGGGCCTTTGTTACCCAAATGCCACACTGCCTTTTCTTTGCTGCTTTTAGCATGTCGCGGAATTCACTCAGCAAATTTCTATCCTTGCTTTCATTGTAAAAACACACGAAACTATTGATAAGATACGAAAAGCACTTAATATATTTTCTATTCCACTGGTTCAATTCTAGTGCCGTTTTCAATGACTCAATAGATTTCCTATATTCACTTATAAACAGATAATACTTTCCAAGTTCAGTGTGGATCCTAGCTTCTTTAGTTATGTCTCCTTTGTTCAGTATGTCGTGGAGAATTTCCAGAGCTTCGTAGATGAAATTTATGTTCTGGCATTCGAAACTGATACCTGACTTCCTAACAGGCATAGCTCTCTCAAAGCAGATCTGGGCCATCTGGAGCATACAGTACTGCGTACATTTCGATTGAAGGCAAACTTCCCCATCCTTATAAGCCAGTTCTAAATATTTATTAATTTCTTTCTCATCAGATTTTTTAGCTATCAGTGTTTTGCTATAAAAATAATACGCATCTCTTCGGCTTGAATAAGAGAACCAGTTGATATATTTATCTGGAAGCAATTTGATGAATTTACCGTAGATATCTACTGCTTGTAAATATTGTCCCATATTAGACTTACTTCGTCCATATCTTTGCAAAATTATATTGTCGTTTGGGCAAAGTTGTAATGCCTTCTTCTCTAGTGAGGCCAGATGTTGAATCTCCTCTTTAACACACTCTAATATGAGATTATTGTCAATATAATCTCTTCGTGGCACATACAGCTGAACAAAATAGATGCATGACTTGGCCAGAGGGTTCTCGAGTTTTTCAACTGAGGTAAGGCTATCAATCACATACGAATAATCTCCCAAGGCTTTTATGCAGTTATCAGAGCGGATATCAATGTTGTCGCCTTTTCTATTTCTCCAGATATCCAATCTGCTCCGAGCAATGGCAAGATTATGTTTCCACGTTGAAATTTCTTTCTTGGAACGATTCAACTCAATCAGCTTTTCAATTCCTTTCTCAAATTTTTCAACGGCCTTTTGTTTCGCTTTGATCTTTTTCTTACGGGCTATCTCAGAAATTTTATTTAGCACCTTGTAGGCCTTTTTTAATTGTTCTATGTTGTTATCTTCCAAATTAAGGAGTTTCCAACTATCTTTTAATAGAAATTTGGGGGCGGGTGTTATGGTCATCTGGCCAATCATAGGTTAGAGCATTTGCCTGGCCCAAAATACTTTTCGCTTGAGATAACGGATTATCCTTACATAATTCAAGCTGCTTTTTACATTTTTCAGCATCCTTTTCACGCCCCATTTCTTTGTAGACGTAAATTAAGTCGGCAAGGGCATTTAATTCATCTGGATTCGTTCTAACCAACATCAAACGCGCTCTCGTTCGACCTATGTCTATGTGGAATGACTGTAAGGCATGCATATTGCAAATTGCTGGCTTTATGTAGTCGGGTTCGATTTCACCATAGTATGTAAACTGCTTCCTGTCAATGTTCAAATAATGGCTGTTAAATTTCTTTGCAATATACAAGCCCAGATCAAACAATCCTGGCGTGAAAGTCTCATTTGAGGCAATCATGCTGAAAGTAGAGAAAGGTTAAAACGATTAGAACTTTGTTTTGGGGGTTAGGGTTAGAGTTAGGGTTAGGGTTAGGGTTATGGTTAGGGTTAGGGTTAGGGTTAGGGTTACACCGCAGTTGAGTTTGCTGTAGTAAAAAAAAATGACAACTACACCTCCCTACTTAACCATTTCATTTTACAGCCTATCGCAGTCGAAATGTCGGTTCTGATACTGCACGATTCATATGAGCCATTGAACGGTTGATAGCAACCTGCAGGGACGAGCACTGAGAGACCGCTTGGATGTTCCAGCCCATCTCCCCAGCTATCATCCGAGGCAACGCCATGTTCATTATGATGTCGCCTTCAACAGCTTTTTTTAGAAAGTAATATTATTTAAAACTTAACTGTGACAGACAAGAATAGTATTTTAACCTTAATAAAAAAAAGACAAAAATAATATTTCAAAATTAATTGTTACAGACACAAATATTATTTCAACAGACACAAATATGATTTCAAACTTAAACTATTATTTCGAACTTAGCAGACAAAAATATTATTTCAAACGTAAATGCGACAGACGAAAATATCATTTTACACTTTAGTGTAACAGACGAAACTATTATTTCAAACTTAACTAGGTATCGGCAAAATGAATGGCCGAGATAGCAAATAAATTTTAAAAAGTTGACCTCTCATTTAAAAATTTACAATAATTCAGGAAAATAAACTAATTTTTATTAATTTTTCAATATTAATGATCACAGAACATAATAAACTCATTATTTTATTAAGAAGCTTACCAAAAATGTACGTTTTTGTGTAAACAAAAAAACAGCTCTACTAAAGTTAATGTCAGGGTTCAAAAGTAATTGATACCCATCTCACCCCTTTATTAATAATGGAATATGCTACATTCGTGTAGTATATTAGGAGTGAATATTTCCACCTCATTTGTAACATTAAGCAACGAAAAGTTAAATAAAGCTTATCAGTAAGTTATTCTGACTTCCAGTTTTTATTATAATTTATTTAACTTCGTTATGGAACGTTACCTAACACACGACCGTCTGGACCTCGATACGGCCGATTCGGATTCTACTAACAAATAGCGGTACTGGTGAAAAATGTTTGAAGCATTCCTTATGAAATTGCTGTGGACTTTCTAGAAAGAATGTTCGTCATGAAAAAAAATACCATTTACTTGATACCCGGCGTAAACAACCAAAAGAAAGCCTTGAACAGTACCTTCCGATTCTAAAGACATTAAGTCACGAGTATGAATTTACAGCCTTAACTGCGAAACAAGCGAGAGATGTTTTTATCAGGGACGCATTTATTAATGGAATACAGTCCAACCCAATAAAACACAGACTGTCTTCTATTTACAACCCGAGGTTTTTGGGAGCTGCTATTGTAGCCCCTCCTCTGCAGGTTCAAAATTCTTCCATTGTTCAAGATACTCTCGCACCCCTTCTAATGATGACGAACAACGTATCACTGCCGCATCAGCTGGATCTACATGCTACTTTTATGGCCTCCGTATACATTCTCGTTCGTTCTTCCCGGCTCGAGACGTCAGATGCCACAAGTGTGGTAAGCAGGGACATTTTTTTAAAGTTTGCCGGTCAGCTTCTTCACAAAACAAACATTCAGCTACTCTTGCTACTGTATCACCAAGTACAGTATCAGCTGCGTTCCCCGGCTGCCTCGATCCATGCCTTTATTGATACAAGCAGTTCCGAAGGTTTTATTAATGCCAGTTTCGTAAAAGCGAATAAATGGGAAATCTTTCCTTGTTCCAACCAAATATCAATGGCAAATTCATCTTTATCGTCCCATGTAATTGGCTACTGGTTAAAACAGGATTCCAGTGTTATTGCTAGTCTAAGATGGACGGCAGTGTAAAACAATAATTTGCGTTGTGAAGGTTTTCTAAATATTTTATAAAAAAAAATATTCTCTTTAGCTTTGCCATTTCGCCAACGGTTTTAATGTGTGAATTTTCAAATATATATATATATATATATATGTGTGTGTGTGTTTGTGTGTGTATTTCGTTTATATCGTACTACAATTAGAGAGTCACCAAACTAGGGAATCATTTTCCTGATAAAGCATATTTTAGTGACAGATTCGCTGTATCAACAACAACATGAAATCAAACCAGGGAAATCAACATTAGAATGAAACAATGGAGCTTTAAGCGGTGCTTTTACTCTATGTCAGACACCCTGATAAAAGATCATAAGATTTGAAAGATCATAATATACCATCTCTATTTAAATGGAAACTACTGTAGTGCAGGATTCATACACTTCACCTTTCAGAAAATGTAGGATGTGTACTACTGAAAAACTTAGAATTTTACAGGCCATTATTTCTTCGCTAGTCACTTGTTTCAACACAAGTCTAAAATTTTCAGGATGTGCTCATACCTCAATAAATACATCCATGCGAATTGGACCGAAAAAAATGTTAACAATAACAAATCCTTTTAAATATAGTAATTATATATTACTAAAAAATACCCTAGATTCCATGTTAATAAAATCAACCAGGCTTGAAATAATAACATTATTTAGACAACGATTATTTACATGGGGAGAATGGGGGGGTGCTTTGTTAACTATTCTGTACTTTCACGTAACAATTTAATAAACAAAAGATATCGTAAAAATTGAATTTAACTTGAAAATTTATGTAAAAAATAAGAATTTAGGAAAACTCGTCACATGAAAATTGGGGTACGGAAAATTGGGCATCGGAAAATTGGTCAACGGAAAATTGGTCACCGGAAAATTCGTCACTTCTGGCCAAGTAGGAAAATTCGTCACTTTTGGGCAAGTAGGAAAATTCGGCAATTATCGAATAAATATCGATTGAAAATAGATTTTAGAACCGATTTTACAGGAGATATACTTGTAAATACGAGGCTACCCACCCCCCAGTGGAGAACATTCTTTTATATTATTTTTTTGGTACTTGTGCAGTTTACGAACCGGGCTATTTTTTTAGATAAGATTTTAAAGTTAAATTAAATTTTTACGATATCTTTTTATTAAATTGTTAGGTGAAAGTACAGAATAGTTAACAAAGCACCCCCTCATTCTCCCCATGTAAAAAATCGTTGTCTAAATAATGTTATTATTTCAAGCCTGGTTCGTAATTAAGTTACGAGATGAAATCCATCATAATGCATTTAGATTTCTTCGTAAACAAGTCAGCCATTTTAATTGACAAAACATCAATTACTTCGTGTGTGCAAAACTTGACAGGGATTTATAAACTATGAGTAAAAGGTCATTTAAACTGGCTTTAAATTCTTAGAAAATTTCCATGTATTTAAAAAAGCAAAATTGTAATTCAGTGTTTTTTTTTTTTTTCATCTTGCCTGAAACTTGTTTTAACTAACAACTTTATTTAATACTTAAAAAAAGAAATTCTTCTTTCAGACAACGATTTTTTACATGGGGAGAATGGGGGAGGTGCTTTGTTAACTATTCTGTACTTTCACGTTGTAAAGAATAACCCGGTCCAAACCTTTAATTTCGTAATATAATTACGAACCGGGTTGAAATAACATTATTTAGAAAGCCATTCTTAACATGGAGTGGGGGGGGGGCTTTGTTAACTATTCTGTACTTTCACCTAACAATTTAATAAACAAAAGATATCGTAAAAATTGAATTTAACTTGAAAATCTCATCTAAAAAATAGCCCGGTTCGTAAACTGCACAAGTACCAAAAAATAATATAAAAAAATGTTCTCCACTGGGGAGTGGGGTAGCCCCGTATTTACAAGTATATCGCCTGTAAAAACGGTTCTAAAATCTATTTTCAATCGATATTTATTCGATAATTGCCGAATTTTCCTACTTGGCTAAAATTGACGAATTTTCCGTTGCCGAGTTTTCCTAAATTCAAACAGACATCTCGCTGCGCAGATCACAATTTAGGTTTACCCCCCCCCCCCAACCTTATCCCCTCTTCTTTTTTCTCAGTAGCCCCTTACGTCTACAGTGGCGACCCGCCTTGTTTGGGGTGAACTATGTTAAAAAAAAAAAAAATCACTAACTAAGTTGTCCATTACTTTAATTTTAACTTTATGGGAAGGTAATCATTAATTTGTAATGAAAAAAGGAAGCGGAAGTCGAAATTTAAAAAACGTTTTCGTTTGATAATTTGTTTGTTAAAATTAATTCAATATTATTAAACTATAATTCGAAGGAACAATACTAATTAAAAAAAATCGCATAAACAAAACTAATTTTTTAAGCCGTTTCAACTGCTATTTATTAGAAATCAATATTTTTGTCACACGAACATTGGACAAGCGATGGGGGGGGTTCGTAACGAGGTAAGGCGGGCGGCCATTTTGTTTTTGTAAAGATACGTGCCAAAAAAAACAAAATTTTTTTTACATCTAATAAAAATCCATTTATAGTACGTAAAAATATAAACAAATTTCATAGGTAAGTAGGAAAATATCTATTCTCGACGTAGGTCACCGTCACTTGTTGCAGATTTTTTTTCTTTTACCCCATTCTCGTTCGGTTTTTTGACCCCGTTGGCGACTCTGCGGATTATTGTAAAAGATACCCGCATATGTTTCTATTTATTTCAAACACTTATGTTTTTTTTAATGTAAATGTTATTTCTTTTACTATATTAAACTAAAAAAAAATTATTAAACAAATGTATTATTATTATTAAACTATAATCCGAAGGAACAATAATAATAATAATAATAAAATTCGCATAAAGAAATGCTAATAAAAAGGTTTTATTTTTTATTTCTGGTCATCCGTACGTAAGATGACGCGCATGATTAAACAGGAAGTCACAAAGAGATAAGAATCTTGGATTTAACCGAATTTGGAATAGTATTATTTACTCCTCTCCAGGAGTTAGGCACAAGGCCAGTTTTATCCTACTCCCACAAGTAAGATGTGACCCAAGGTCGGGTCGGAAAGTGGGGGTTGAAAAGCCAGCGCTCGAGAGGTGAGCACTCTGGCCATTAAAAATTGCCTGGGCAGCCCCGTCGGCATTCCCCGGTAGGGGCGCCTCAAGCAGTAAGCAATTAACTTACTCCTCCCCAAAGAGGGGAGGCGAAGCCTGGGAGGGTGGACCTCCTAGAACTGCACAGGACAGACCCATAGACCGGCGTAAATCAAGTCCCGAAGGACAAGACAATACCAGTCTATGGGGTGCAGTATCCATCGGAACAGATACTACACTTTGATCTTCTATGGGTCGCTTCTTCTGATATGCCCTTATACTTAAAGAAAAAAATGTGGAAAAAAAAAGTACTAAAGGTTTTTTAAAAAAAAAGTGAATACAAGAAAATAGCAAAAAGAAAGCAACAAAAAAAAATTGGCCGCAGACATATTTGTGTGCGCGGACATTTTTTTTTTTTTTTCTCGATTTCTTTTTGCTTTTTCGAACCTGTGCAAAATAGCTACACAAATATTTTGTTTGTTTCGGATGGTGGAAAATCTACCCTGAAAGAATTCATGTGTATTTCAGAATTATTATTTTACCGTTATGAAAAAGACAAAATAAGATTTTAAAAATAAAAATAGATATTTCATTTGGTTATACTTTTTTTTTTTCTAACTGAAGTTTCAAATAATTGGTTTATGGCCACGGAATTTAGGAAAATTTGTCACAGGAAAATTCGGCAACGGAAAATTCGTCAATTTTGACAAAGTAAGAAAATTCGGCAGTTATCGAATAAATATCGATTGAAAATAGATTTTAGAACCGTTTTTACAGGAGATATACTTGTAAATACGGGGCTACCCCCCTCCACAGTGGAGAACATTTTTTGGCAATGTTCAAGTACGACTAACTCTAAGCAAAGTTGTTTTCAACCGGAAACGGTGTCCGTTCGAAATTGGTTCCGATAATAAAAACCTCCTGTTTTGGTTAGTTTTTTACTGAATTTTATTTTAAATAATTTATTAGACAAAAAAAAAATAATTACAGTTACTAAAAATAAATAATCACAGTTACTGAAAATAAATAATTACAGAGGGAAAATAATAAAATAGGTTGTTTCAGAAATCATAGTACTGTTATAATATGGCCGAAGTAATTTACTTTTACTTGTCGACGCCAGAGAAACTCCTGCAGGTAGCTATTGAAATGTGCTGCACTTGTACCTCGCATGGACCTGAATTTGTCTTTAGCGTGACTCCATGAGCCTTCAATACGATTGTGTGGATTGTATTGTCTACGGGATCCACAAAATTATACGTGTGGTTTACCACATCATGGTTAGGTAGGGCATTGTAGGCCCTGCCAACCATTCCAACGTTTTCTTTTCTCCATTTGTGTCCATTAGTAACACTTGCAAGGAGATAGTGCGCAACCGACATTCATCTGCGGTTAGTACGTCTTGTACGATATAATTCATTATCATAAAATACAAAAGAAATAAAACCAGAAAATTGACTACCAGAAACTAGAGAAAATAAAACTAAAGAATACCGGAAGTTGTTAAGTACGAAGTTTATTATCGGGTACGGATGGCGGCGTAACACCGTAGCAGCGCCGCAGAAACTGCTCTTACAGTTAGTCGTACTTGAACATTGCCCATTTTTTATATATTTTTTTTTTTTGTACTTGTGCAGTTTACGAACCGGGCTATTTTTAGATAAAATTTTCAAGTTAAATTCAATTTTTACGATATCTTCTGTTTATTAAATTGTTAAATGAAAGTACAGAATAGTTAACAAAGCACCCCCCAATCTCCCCATGTAAATAATCGTTGTCTAAATAATGTTATTATTTCAAGCCTGGTTCGTAATTAAGTTACGAGATGAAATTCATCATAATTCATTTAGATTTCTTCGTAAACAAGTCAGCCATTTTAATTGACAAAACATCAATTACTTCGTGTGCGTGCAAAACTTGAAAGGAATTGATAATCTATCGAGTAAAAAGTAATTTAAACTGGCTTTAAATTCTTAGAAAATTTCCATGTATTTAAAAAAGCAAATTGTTTTCTAACTGTAATTCAATTTTTTTTTTATCTTGCCTAAAACTTGTTTTAACTAACAACTTTATTTAATACTTAAAAAAAGAAATTCTTCTTTCAAATAAATCGTTGTATGGTCGGAACAAAAATCAGAAAAATACAGCCAATTCATTGTCTGCCATTTTAGTTGTGAAACGATGGATTAACCACTTTTTCTCACAGTGATTTACACATTTTGAAGTAAAAAAAAAAAGACTCAACGAGCGGCCGATTTTCTTGTCTTTATTCGATTAAAAGTTTCTTTTTTTTCACTCATGCACCCACTCATAATTACGAACCGGGTTGAAATAACATTATTTAGAAAGCCATTCTATACATAGAGTGAGATGGGGGGGGGGCTTTGTTAACTATTTTGTACTTTCACCTAACAATTTAATAAACAAAAGATATCGTAAAAATTTAATTTAACTTTAAAATCTTATCTAAAAAAATAGCCCGGTTCGTAAACTGCACAAGTACCAAAAGACAATATAAAAAAAATGTTCTCCACTGGGGAGAGGGGTAGCCCCGTATTTACAAGTATATCTCCTGTAAAAACGGTTCTAAAATCTATTTTCAATGGATATTTATTCGATAATTGCCGAATTTTCCTACTTGGCTAAAATTGACGAATTTTCCGTTGCCGAATTTTCCTGTGACGAGTTTTCCGGGCACCATGGCTACGAAATGGGTGATCATTTTACGTTAAATTTATATAGAAAAGTGATCCCTTACTCTAAAATGTTGGGTAAAAAAATAAGAGATCAAACGCGAATTCTCTAGCGACATCACCGGTAAGTGACAGAGAAAAGAAAAAAATGGTCCATAAAAAATGGCAAAACAAATGCTGAGTAAATACCGAAAAACGCCTTGATAATTTATTTAGTGAATGGAGAAGGCGAAAGGTTTTGATATTTTGGATAACTGTTTTTTGTTTACAGGAAATAATACATTTGCACCAAGCTTTCTAATAAAGTAATGGATTTATTATATTCCGTGATCATTAATTAATAAATACTGAAAATTTCATTAAAATTGGTTAATTTCCTGCATTTTGATGGATTATTTTGTGAATGGAGAAGTCTAAATGCCTTATTATTATTATTATTATTATTATTATTACGACGGCCATTGTTTGACACGCAATACAGTGACGTCATTTTCGAGCTAACAGGCCTGTAGTAACTCTCGGTGGCTTTGCCCCTGCTCCCTTTTTTATGCTTCATGGGCAAAATATGTACATATAACACGAGGAAACAATGACGACCAGCTGTGAATTACCAAAAAACTTATGACTATACTTTTGGTGATGTCACAAAAAAAAAAACTTTAGTTAATTTATATTTCGATCAGAAATATGAATTAACTAAAGTTTACGTCGGTCGATCACGTAAATTATTTAGATTGGAATGGGTTTTGGCATTACTCTCAAACAACTTTATTTTACTTAAACCAAGTTTTTTTTATTACTACTACTACTAATATAATAATAATACTAATGTAATCTTGAACTTTTCAGCTCTGCAATAGTTGCCAATTTTGATGATTATTATTATATTTTTTGGTGCTTGTGCAGATGAGCGGCCGTACGAAAATATTATATTTTTTATAAAAACAGTATTATGTACTTATTCAGTGTTATTTTCTTACTGTAGAAAAAAGTAGAAAAAATTATCCACTAGAACTTTAATTACAAGTATTTTTCCATTTTTCGTATCATAACAGCGAATCGTTCAGTAATCGTCCATCTTTTTTCTTAAAAATAATTCAACGGCAGATAATTCGTGAGAATATGAACATTTCGTTTTATTGCAATAAATTAATTTAATTTCGTTTATTTACTTTCATTTTGTTTTATTGGAATAAATTTAATTTTTATATATGTATTTGTTTTTTTGTTTTTGTTTTAAATTGCGTAATTATCTTCCTTGCGAATTATCACTGACTATTCATTAAAATGATAAATGTTCGTTTTAAAAATCACTGACTATTTTGAGACAGTTTTTATTCATACAATAAAAAAAACACATTTTTATTATTTTTATAAATTTTTAAATTATTTAATAAAATATTTTCATATTCAATAACGATACATTGTTCGCTGTTAATATTGTCATTTTGAATAAAAACATCTAATTCGGTTACTTCCGGTTGGTTGTCTGCCCCTGCCTTCAAAAGAGGAAATCAAATTAAGTCCAAGTGACGGTTGAAATGCAGAAGTGCCGAAAAAAATAATAATATTTACAAAATTGAATCCAGTAAAATGCATTTTGGTTTCTTCGGAAACAAGTCAATCATTTTAGCTTTTGTTAATAGTTGAAAAATAATTTGGTTACAAAAAGCAAAGAAAACGTGATAGTTAAAAACATGAGAATAAAAGCAATACCTGAATAAACCTTTTTTTCTTTGGCAATAAAAAATGAAACAAACACTATGTATCTCTAAGGAATTTGTTTATTTACAAAATTGTAAAACAATGTAATAATAAACATTAAAAAATAACAGTAAATAAACAATGAATATGGTGATCTTTTTTGACATCATTTTTCTTTTTAATAATACACTAAATGGTCTTGATTGATTAATAAGTTAGTCGGCCGCTAAGAATAACCCCGCTGCCAAGGGAGACAACTTTTCGGCTTGCTAAATTCTTTACGCGTTAACCCTTTTCATACGGCGCTCTTGAATGCAGCAGCCGATCTGAGGGGGATAACTCTATTTTTTTTAGCCGAATTCGCTTATACAGGGTGGGCAAAAATAAGGGTCCTATTTTTAAAAATTCATAACTTTTTTATTTATTGATTTTTTTTAATTTTTTTTTTAGAATAAGTAAAGGACCCTTTCCGAAGCAAGCATGAGTCGTATTAGCCCTAAGGAACGTACCCTCATTTAGAAAACATTATTTTTGCTTAAAAAACTCAAAACAGTGTAAAAAACAATACTTTAGTTTTTGTAAGTTTTAAGAAGTGTTTTTCGGCTAAAATTTGTTTTGTTTATTTCAAAAAATCTCGGAAGGGTCAGTCTACACACACATAAAGTTTGGTGAGTTTAACTTTTATTTTGTGGAAGTTATTCAAATTCAAGTTATTCAAATTTAAAGATAGGACCCTTATTTTGGCCCACCCTGTACTTTGGCAATCGCAGAATGAAATAAAAATTGTGGCATGTAAATAAAAGTGCTTAAAAGTTATTTTGAACGGGTTAGGGTTAGGGTTAGGGTTTTCAACGCATTTCAAAACCGTAACATGTTTTTTATAAATACACAAAGTTATCTCCCTTGCCAAAGTATAAGCGAATTCGGAATAGCGGCGGCTAAGAAAAATAGAGTTATCTCCCTCAGATCGGTTACTGCTTATACAAGAGCACCGGGTTTTTTTTTTCCAAACCACGAAGTACTACATCAGCAGCGTCTCTGCAACAATGGCCATCAAATGGTTTTATCGAGCAATTGGTCCAGATAGCGATGTAATTCACGTCAATATAACAACCACTTAATGATAAAACATTCTTATTTTGTTCATTTATGAAAAATTTAATTACAAAAAAAATAACATCCATTAATACTAAAATCGTATATAATAAGTTATACATTCTTATTTTGTTAATTTTTTAAGCAAAAGTGGCTGAAAAGTTGTCTCCCTTGAATAGCGGGGCTTTATTTTTTGGCGGGGAGCTTCTTAAAAAGATCCTTATAGTCTAACAGGAATTATAAATTTATTTTATTTTTTAATTGACATCATTGATTTTTATTTATTTTGTTCAATGTTCTTATTGACTTTTTTAGGTACGTGTAAAAATGGCCGTCTTTTGTACGGACTGTGCTTATTAAAAAGCGCTTATCATTAATTATTTAATTAGTTTCCGTGTAAACTTTGATTGTGTTTGAAAGATAAAAGCCTAAACTTAATCTCTAAAAGGAAAATACTGTATATTTACGTGTGAAAAAGAAATTATAATGGAATATGTTATCACGACGGCTGAAAAACCAGAAAATTCAATGAATTTCGAACTTTGAAGAAATTACTAGTAAAAATCCCTTGAAAGATAAATATAAGTTTTTGGGGACTATTTCAAAGATAATTATTAAAGTAAAGTCATAAGATACTGAATTTAAAAAAAAAAAATTACTACGTTTTACTAAAAATTAGTAAAATTATCCCCCCCCCCCACCAAAAAAAAGTCATAGATTAGTAAAATCCGGCAGCAGCTAACCGGTAAACGACTTTGTTTACTGTTATAATTGTGGTACTAGGACACTGAACGTTACATATACGTAATTCAGGCACGAATGTAAAAATGTGAAAAGGTTGAAAACCCGATAAAAACGAAACAACCCGTACTCCATAAAAATGAATAACACATCGTATCACAAAGTATAATCATATATTGTATAAACAACCAAGACAAATTAACAATACATAACAAGTATTTATTTTTTCAAAAGGTCAACTGATATTCTTTCTGCACAAACAGAGTTGTTTATAAGAGGCTGGTTTTTGTTATTCCGAGAAAGTTGATCAGTCAGGATAAGAATTAAAAGTTCAAATATAGCAATTAAGAAGGCTTATAGCCTTTATGGAAAATGAAAATAGGAAAGTCTTTTTTTCTTACGTAATTCGAGGAAAATAAATGAGAAGTCCTTCTCCTCCCACGGGAGATCGAGATATGAAGGTAAATGTGTTAAAATCGCGGAGAACGATTGAATGAGATCATTTAACACAACGATATATAACAATATGAAAGTTCGATTTAGGACGAATTAATATAGTATTTTTTTGTTGTTTGTTTTTTGTTGTCCAGGGTGCTGGTGCCGGAGTCAGGACTGCAGGGTGCTGGTGCAGGAGTCAACACTGCAGGGCACTGGTGCAGGAGTGCGCTGAAGCAGGAACTGGAGATGCAGGGTGAGGCAAGTGTTGACTTCTCAGGAGGCAGGCAGCAAAGAGAGTAAATCGCATTATTATAGTAGTCCTGAGAAGGGCTGTTTGTATCTTTGCTGCTGCTGCTGGGTCCGCGTCTCTGGCTAGGTAGGCATCTTCTGGGAGGTTTCCTAACCCCCGGGTTGAATTGTTTCTATTTATCTTCCTCCCACAAGGTAAGATGTGACACAAGGTCGGGAAAGTGGGAAAGAACCAGCGCTCGAGAATTTGAGCACTCTGGCTGTTTAAAAATTGCCTGGGCAGCCCCGTCGGCATTCCCCGGTAGAGACGCATCAGACAGTAAGCAATAAACTTACTCCTCTCCAAAGAGGGGAGGCAAAGCCTGGGAGGGTGCACCTCCTAGAACTGCACAGGACGGACAACCCCCAATAGACCGGCGTAAATCCAGACCCAAAGGCCCGGACGATACTGGTTCCTTTTCACCTTAGGCACAAGGCCCGAATCGTTATGGGAGGGGGGTTCGTTGGTCATACAATTGATCTATGTGCACTTTACCCTTAGCTAGATTCTCTCACCAAAATACCTCATTCTCTCTGCGGGTTGGACCTACTTAGGTGATCCCCAATTTGTATTAAAAAAATTTTTATTTCAAAATTCATCGTGGGGGAGTGGGACAATATTTACAAAAGTTCTGTACAAGATTAGTAGTGCCCCCCCAACCCTCTCCTAAGTGATAGACTGTCCACTGTTTTCCGGGTGATCCAAAAACAAGCAGATCGGTCTCTAATTGGGGTAGGGATTAAGGAGGGGGGTGGTCAAAAATAAATTGAGTCTGGATGGGGTGTTGGAATGGATGGTGGTGTCCTCTGAGATATAGGGTGACATAGGGCAAAAACAAAATGTAGGGAGTGGGCATCTTTGGAGGCTCTCTAGTACGAAAAACAAAAAACAGGGTCAGAACGCATTCACTCTACTAGCTAAGGGTCTTTGTTAAAGAAAGCTTGAGGGGTGGGTTCCGTAGAACCCAGGACCGCATGTGCTATGCCTAAGCAGGGAACATGGCGCCTCGACGGATGCACAAGCTAGTGTCATGCACCCACCTCCTATCGAACTCCGTGCGATGTAATCTTCTCCAATCGCATCTGATCTTCACTCTGAGCTGGTGCTTAAAGTAGACGATCAGATCACGATCGGAAACAGATCCAACCCCATGGACCTCGTCAAGACGTGAAACCCACGTCACCATTCTCGCTACGGCTAGGATGGTTAGAAAAACCATTCTTTTCTCCCTAGGCCACGGCGGGGCCACGTTGTGGACAACCAATGCTTCATTCAAGGGCATCGGATGCTCGGCATCGATGTGAACCGTTACCTCTCCGACATACTCTCAGAATCGCCGAAGTTTGCTGCAAATGAAAAAGGTGTGCTCGGCCGTTTCTCTTTTGTGGTCATCACAACGCTGGCAGTAAGGATCCGTCCTCACTCCATCTCTGGTGAGCTTGTCGTAAAGGGGCAGCACGTCCCGGACCAGTCGCCAAGTCAGAGAGTACTCAGAGTTGTTGAGGTAACTCTGGCCTGGCGCCCAACTCCACTGAGAGCGGATCTCCTCCTCCGACCATCCCAGCCACTCCCCAAGCGGATCCGAAGCGGACCTCTCCACTAACTCCCGGTATAGTCTTTTCCTCGGCTGTGTAAGAGCCCTGGGCCCCGGCAACGCCCTAAGTGCGGCTCGGCATTCGGTGAGGAATTTCGCTTCTCCCCTCGGTCTACGACAGGCTTCGACCTCGGGGGCGGGTATGAGGCCGCGGAAGGCTTTCCAGACAGCAGGGACCCAAGGAAAATCATCTGTCAAAGAGCGACCCAGAAAAGCCAATCATTCGGCATGTCTATGACTTGCCAGATCCGGCATTCCCAGGCCCCCCCCCCCTCGCTCGGACGTTGAGTACAGACCTATCCGTGGACATATGGCTTCCCTCTCTTCCAAAGAAGCGAGAAGAGCAGGCAGGTGAAAACCAAAAGGCGATCTGCAGGCAGGGGTAGTACAGCCAGTCGGTAAAGGATGAGAGGAAAGACGTAAGTGGCGCACGCCTCGGCTCTACCCTTTAAGGAAAGTTTCCTTCGAATCCAAATCGCGACCAACGATTCGACCTTTGACTGTACCTCCGACCAATTCTTTTCCAGCTGGAGGCCCGGTGCCAAGGATCCGGACCGGGCCATCCGACCAGCTGAAAATACCTGGTAGTGCGGCTTCACCGCTCCAGGCACCCAACCGCAGGCCGGTGGACTTGCTGCGATTGATTACGGCCCCTGTAACTTCTTCATACCGAGCGAGCGCCTTAACCACCGTTCTCACGTCAGTGCGGCTCGACATGAACACGGTGACATTATCGGCAAACGCGGAAACCCTGGCACGCCTTCCGCCAGGTATAGCAATCCCGTGCAGGACTGGTCTCGTAGCCCCGTCCCTTAATTTGCGGAGGAAAGGCTCCAACGCCAGGACATAAAGCAGGGGCGGCAGCAGATATCCCTGATGCACTGATCGAGAGACAGCAAAAGACTCCGAAAGCTTACTATTGACTTGTACCATCGCCGTCGGCAGACGATACAGGATGGAGATCCACTTGCAGAAGTCCGGATTAAAACCGGCGGCCTCCAGGACAGATTCTAGAAAACGATGGTCGACCCTATCGAAAGTCTTGGACTGATCCAAATTGATCAGCGCGGCCTCCGTGTCGTCTTCTACGCCCTCTATGATCGTGCAGAACAGATGCAGGCCGTTTTGAATCGATTTCCCCTTCACAGCAAAGTTCTGATCTAGTTCGACCAAGTCGGCGACAACGGTCTGCAAGCGGTTCGCAAGAACTCTTGCCAAAATGTTTAGCATAGTTATGGGCCTATGGTCATCAAAATCCTCCCCACCATGCCGATCCTTTTTCTTCAGCAATGTGATCACGCCCTTGGTTACCTGTCCAGGGATGGAGCCCTGGGCAAACCAGAAGAGGAACCAACATGGGCTACAGCCTCAAGTAGAATTCCTAGGGCAGACCATCGAGTCCCGGAGATTTGTTCCGGCCGACCTGCTTCAACGCAGTAATGATCTCGCGCTCCGTAACCATGCCATCACAGCCAGCCGCTCGGGCCGCCTTCAGGCGGGGCGAATCGGCTAAATAGCTGTCAAACTCCTCGACGCAGAGTCTGGGCAGTCGGGTGAAGCGCTCCTCCAAATGCTCCCGGAATCCCTCGCAGATCTCACGAGACGATGCGAGGGTATCTCCTTCCAGGTTTTTGACTTTCCGAATATAGCTATCCGAACCACGACGTAAGGCAGCCTTACGCTCAACAGCGTCAACGTTCACAGATTCGTTCAAGACTCTCTTTAACCTAGCTCTAACTACCTGACCTTCGTACCACTCGCTAGCCAAACGGTTGAGGTCCCCCTTAGTTAGTGCTGCAGTTAGGGAATCCCCCCCCCAGCCACCACTCGGGTCAGCTTATTCTCTAAACGCTTTTCTGCCGCTGCCTTATCTCGGGCGAGGCGTTGGGCATACTTGACAGCAAAGCGTCTAACCTTAGTCTTAACCTTAACCCAGTCCCTGCTCCCGATTACCGCCCCCACTAGAGACTGTTGGTAAAGCAGGATTACCTTATCCCGGAAGTCTTGTATCTCCAGTAAGGAGGTATTCAGCTTCCTGTATCCATCTAATCTAGGCTTAGCACTTAAATTCAAACTGGCCATAACTAATTTATGGTCCGAATGACCTAACCACTTGGATGTGGGACAAGATAGAAAATCTACATCGCCTCTTCTAACTAGCATCCGATCCAAGTAAGTACTCGAAACGGACGGCACACCGCTAGACCACGTCCACATCTCCTGCCCCGGGTGATCGACACGAAGTCTGTCGACAAGATCGCACGAAGCCATCAAGTCAGACAGGCTGTTCTCACACCCGCCTGACCCGCTACTCCCCCCGACCTTGTCTATCTTGGGGTCGAAGATGGCGTTCCAATCCCCCATTAATACTACCTGCTTCGAACCTTTGAGGAAACCCTCCAACCGCCGAAAAAAGGAAACCCTCTCCCCGGGGTTGTTGGGCACATAAACCGCAATGATCCGGAACTTGCTGTTATTAACGGCAACATCGAGCACGAGCAACCTACCTTCTGCACCAGCATGCACAACGTTAACCATCGCAGACAGGGCACGTCTCACTAGCCCAGAGATGCCATGACTGTGGATATTGCCATATACTGAGAAGACGTCGAATTCGCCAGCCAGTACATGACAATCCCCACTGGAATCGAAGTGTGTCTCCTGTAGTGTAGCTAAATCTACCTTAAGGGCCACCAGATCCCTCAGCACGCGAGCAGCTCTGCTCTGGGATCTCATGCCCCTCACGTTCCACGTAGCCAGATTAAGAGCCATGATCACTGCTTATTCAGTGTCACACACGGGACTGAAGTCCTCGGGGGTGAGGACGCCTGAGGACTGGTTGATGCTGCCGGTTAGCAGTTCGGCCGTAAGTCGACCGTCACGAACAAGTCCACCAACGTCCATGGGGAAAGTTAGTTTGAGAGCCCTGTAAAAAGAGGGGTGCACATAGACCGGGACCCTCCCCTCGCATTTTAAAGCAATTGCAACCAAAGAGGGGTGGTCGACCTCAATGGTTTTTAGTCCATCAAATGCCCCCTTTGCCGCGTCTACCATTTTCCAGACTCTCTGTGCAGCTGCACTTTTGAGCTCTTAGAAAAGTCATTAGCCTAGGGGCACTTTGAAAATTTTCCGGGTTGGAGACTTCCAACCCTCTTACCTTTGTGAGACCCTGTATGGGTCTCAACTTTTTTCTTTGTACAGGTGTGAGGTCGGCTATCGCATGCGATAAGTCAGCCTCACAAATCCGGGCCCCTGGTAAGAAGGGCAGTTTCCTCGTCCTCTCCTGTCTCACGGGGAGAGGAGTAGGTGTTGCAGGGTTGGGAGTGTCCCGTTTAAGTTCTTTTGGTCGGGCTGAGGGGGCATCACAGAGGGGGAGGGTGGGCTGTTCAATCGGGGTGAAGGGGGTTTTCAGGGGTTGTGTAGGGGGGGGGGGTCTTTTTTCTCCTCTGTCGGGGTTGGGGGTTGTGTAGGGGGAAGCGGGGTAAAAACCCCTGATTTCATGGAATTTGTGTTAAGTCACCGTTGCCGGTCTTGTGGAAAGGATTAATTTCGACAAATAATTTCCGGAGAGATCTCTCGCCGTACAACATAGTTGAAAGGTGCCTTGAATATATAAGTAAGGTTATTTGCATAGTCGGCGAATCGCATTTGTATTCCTTAAAGGAAAAAAGGGAAAATATAAGCTGGCCAGTTTTTTCGCAAAGTCATTGCACAAAAATTGTGACTATAGCTGCTGCTGATTTTCTAAAAAAAAATGGCGTCTGTTCTTTCTTTTTGCAAGAATTGCTACTCCTGCTGCTGCTATGGTTTTTCAAGATGGCGTCTTTTCCAAAAGTAAACACACGTCGCGATGTGTTGAACCCCGACAGTCCGTATCAGCAACTGCTGGCTGGATCCTTCTCAGACTCCCCGAAACATACATACGTCGCGTCAAAATAATAGATCAAGACCATTTGGCATATTATTTTTTAGAAAGTTCAGCCCCTCACTTACAATAATCACAGGCAAAAATACCAGTCCATTTAGCATGCCACAGAAATATTTAATGTCCGGCTCTTAGTAGTCCTAGTTCCTGTATTTTCCTTAATGATGATTGTATCAAGTAATAAAAACACCCTTGACTTTTTACAAATCGTCCAAATACCGAAGTAGTGGCTTGAACAGTGGCTATTTCGAAGTCTGTGGCGATTGTACGTGGATTAGGAAATAGTCCAAGTTTCTCACATTTCGCCAACAACATCCGGAGAAATTGTTCGTACGCTTTCTGTGTTTTTACCTTGAAGAAACGCATACACACACGAGACGGCAGTGTTTTCTATTGGGACACGTACAGTGTACAGATGTGTAAATATACAAGGACACATTGAAAATGTCCCATCCATATGCGATGTGTCAGTACATAGAGTTCTAAGCCCTTCGTCCGTTGTATATACAATAATACGAGGATAACTTTCGGAACCAGTGTTCTTTCATAAGAAAGTGTTGCGGATTTTTTTTCCCTGTTGTAGTCCATGAATGAGTCATTGTCAGTCCACTGAGTGAGTCTGGTTCTTCAGGTAGGGGTCCCCTTTTTTTGTGTTGAACGTCTCGCTTACATGTTTCAAGCCTACCCACGCTGGCACGGACATCTTTGGGTGCATCTTGGAGGTATGGTGCAAGGACCTGGTTTGGTCTTGAATGAAGGCTTTTTGCATGCGTCTTCATTTTGGAGCGAAGCTTGGTGACCTCAACTCCTATTTCATCAGCGTCATGGTTGTGTTCCACAAATGGCCGTGGATTTTGATAAGCGACAAGTAAATGCCCCTTTACAGCCTCCAGTCCAGTGACGGAAGTAAACCCAACGTATCCAATCTTTCTTAGAAATCTTCTGGACATATAGGTGACCATTATAGCATAATTAATCCTTCCCCTCGCTAGACGTGATAATCTCCATCTTTCCGGAATTTTTCGTGATATTGTACAGTTGGCCTTACTTGTAGCAGTGTGTAAATGCGTGAGATATATATATGGATTATAGACGTTTTGCCAGTTAATTCAGTGCGGTCTTGCTGAAATGGTCAATTGGTCAGCAGTAGTAGCGTCTATTGGACTGGTGTTTTCTACTTCTGTGTTGTGAATCTTTTTGTTCCTCCAAATTGATTGAATTATGTGTGTGTCATTCAGTCTCAAGCTCTTTGTTTATATGGGAATTAAGGGGCTCCCGGAGGCTCCCAGATCACCCCGTCAATATCCGAAGGAAGACATCTCATTGGTTGATATCATTTAACATCTATATGTTAATCGATGTTTTTTTATGGAATTTTCATGAGGGCATAGCTGGGAGCAAAAAATGGTGTCTGTTCTTTCTTTTTGCAAGTCATTGCAAAAAGAATTGCTACTCCTGCTGCTGCTACGGTTTTTCAAGATGGCGTCTTTTCCAAAAGTAAACACACGTCGCGATGTGTTGAACCCCGACAAGACCCCAACAGTCCGTATCAGCAAGCCCCTATTTTCTTTATTACCCCTGTCCGCCTGAATGTCTGCTTAATAAATGATTCCAGCCAAATTGACTACATAGAACCAGGGACTTGTTTGTCAAGGAAAAGCTAGCAAAATATGCTCAAAAATTTTATTAAAGTTAATATGGTCATCGTAATCTTTGGATCATCATTAGTTAGTTAATTAGAATATTAAGTGTTCATGAAAAGGAAGACATTTGACTGATTTGTTTCTGAAGAAACCAAAATGCATTATACCGGATTGAATTTCGTAATTATCATTATTTATTAAAATAGGATCTCTAAAAGTTTATTTTAGTACTTTACTCTATTGCATTTTTGAAGATCAAATACAGTTGAAAAAATTGGTCAAAAACAATTTATTTGGGTTTGGTTACTCATTTGTGACCTATATAACAAGATGTATGACGCTTATTACTTTACTCACAACCAATATTTACGGTAACTTAATGTGCTTGTATTTTTTTTTTTAACGCAAAGACGCCACAAATAATCTATTGTTAATAATTGTCAATTGATGAAAATAGATTTTAAGACTTTTTTAAATATATTTTAAACCAAATTATTAACCCTAACCAAATTATTAAAAAAAAAAGAAAAAGATTTTGAATGTTAAATTTACTTTTTACGGTATAGTTTGGTCATTAAATTATTAATTGAACCAAATTGTTATGAAACTTTGTTATGAAACTATAAATAATGATTGTTATGGTAATGTTGATTTTATCTTTATAAAATTATTGGCTATGAAAAGCTTCCAAAACTTTCAATCTTTTAATACATGAGGATTTGCTAAGAATAAAAATTCTTAGCAAACCCTCATGCCAGTTTAAAGTTCTTTTTCTCCGACAGTTAAAATGCTTCTAAATTCCTTTCAGATTTCTAAGGGTCACGAAGTAATTCATCCATTTTTAAATATTTTTTTTACTATTAACACAAATTAAAATGACTTGTTTCCGAAAAAATCAAAATGCATTCTACTGGATTCAATTTTGTAAGTATTATTTTTTTTTTTTTAATCTGGATCTCTAAAAATTATTTTTAGTACTTTACGCGTCTAATTTGATTTTTTTTTTTTTTTAATTGGTGAATTTCAGTTTCCAGAGTTCACTTATGCCTATCCCCTAATTAAACGTTTTGAAACATTAAAATCATTTTTATAACGCCTCTCAGAGAGTTCAGTTTTGGAGACAAGATTTTTATTCGCTGGCGCCGCCCTGACCCTGGCGTTTTGTCCGGTCAGCGCGACGCGTATATATACTCTGAAATAATTAATGTTTGTTTGTATTTTTTTCGGTCTGAAGTTCTTTAAACCTAATACTTATTTCCTTTAGAAATTAATTAAATCAATTTTCAATTAATGGAGAATTTGAAAACTCATGAGAGTTAAACTATTTGGCAAATGAGCATAACAAGGAGGAACGCTGGCTTCCGGTGGAAAAAAGTTGAAGAAAGTGTCTACGGATGTCTGAAAGTGATACAACAATTTTTTTTATTCATATTAATTTCAGACTTTTCTTTTTTTCATATTAATTTCAGACTTTCCTTTTTGTCATATTAATTTCAGACTTTTCTTTCATTATAATCTAATAATTAACATAATACAGACTATTTAAAAAATAATTTATTTGTTTTTATTTGATTGTTTTCAAAACATTTTTTTGTAATAATAGTGAAAACCTTTTTTCTTGGAATCAAACTTTGGGTATATGTTACGACGCTCAGCAGAGGCGCGAACGGGGTCCAAAAAAAGAACGAGAAAGAGTTTAAAAACATAAATTTGCAACAAGTAAAGTTGACTTATGTCTAAAATAGACATTTTTCTACTTACCTATATAATTTGTTTGTATTTTTACGTAGTATAAATGGCTTTTTATTAGATGTTAAAAAAAAATTTCTTGTTTTTTAAAACATCTACTTTCTCAAAGATAAATGGCGGCCAGTCACTCGATATTATTACGTAGAGCGGCCATTTTGAATTCTTCGTTGAACGTCTGTCGAACGTAAATTTCTAATAAATAGCACTTCAAACGGGTTTTAAATACAAACAAATAGCACATGCAAGTTTGAAAATAACTTTTACAGCTTACAGTTACTTTTATTTGTTGTATATTTGTTTTTTTTAGCGTTTTTACTCTGCTGAGTCTCGTAAAAGATGCCCCAAACTTTTTTTCTTAGAAATGGAAATGCCCTAGCCCTAACCCTAAACTATAACCCTAACAAAAAACATTATTTTGACTAAATATTTTTTTTTTTAAACATTAAATAAAAAAAAAACACATTCCGGTGCTCAGAAACATTATTTCTTGAAAAAAAAAAGATTATTCTATTTTGTTTATTTTCTTCAATGAAATTTTTTTTTAAGTTTTGAAAACAATCAAATAACTTTTTTTTTTCAAATAGTCTATATTATGTTAATTATTAGAATATGATGAAAGAAAAGTCTGAAATTAATATGAAAAAAAAAATTGTTGTATCACTTTCAGGCATCCGTAGACACTTTCTTCAACCTTTTTCCACCGGAAGCCAGCGTTCCTCCTTGTTATGCCCATTTGCCAACTATTTTTTCAAATCGCTATTTTCACTGAATTTAGTAAAAATGGCCCCAGTAAAAATGGCACGAGTGGATAAATAGGGAAAAAAAATGGCACAAAAGAAAAATATAGATGAAAATTTCACTATGAGTTTATCTGATAAACTTTATCAAAATCTTGGCTACAATACGTAAAGGGAAAACATAAAAGTACCCCTCCCCCCAAATGAGATTCTATATTTTTAGGCGATTACGTGTAAACACATTGAAAATAAAACAATTATTCTTTTAATTTAGAGTAAGGGATTAGTTGCGCATATAAATTTAACGTAAAATGATCCCCCTTTTCCGAGCCATTTTAACTTTTTAGGGCATTAACTAATTTTTTTTACAACGAACCCTACGTCGTCCGACCGACAAAGTCGTAAAACAACACGTAATCGCTTTAAAAAGTAGAATCCGTCCACCCCAGAAATGGTGGATCATTTTATATTAAAATTATATGCAAAACTGATCCCCCGATCTGCATTCTAAAATAGTTGTTGTTTTTTCTTTCCGCGAAAGATACATAAATTTTTAAAAGAATGCAGTATTTACAAAGTACAGTAAAAAATGTTTAAAAATGAAATTTGTCAAGAAAAAAATATTACAGACAAAGAGTTATTGATAATTATATCATTTTTCTTTTTAAAATTAATTTATTTTTACGTTGGTCTGGGGTTGGATTATTTTGGTGGGCTTTTGTCAGTGGGTTTTTTGTCCTTTCACCGTCATTAAAAATGCCCTGACTTTCTATTCGATTTTGAAACATGGTTTAAGTAAAATAAAGTTGTTTGAGAGTAATGCCAAAACTCATTTCAATTTAAATAATTTACGTGATCGACCGACGTAAACTTTAGTTAATTCATATTTCTGATCGAAATATAAATTAACTAAAGTCTTTTTTTTTCTGAAACATCACCAAAAATATAGTCATAAGTTTTGTTTATTTTGTTGTTTTTTTTAATTCACAGCTGGTCGTCCTTGTTTTCTCGGAAAGAGTAGCCTTAATTGTTTCTAAGTAAAATCACCATAGTTTTACTTTCTTTTTCACAGGAAAAGTGAAACTATAAAGTACTAATGTTTTTATTATCGTTAAAAGAACTAAAAGCCACACAACAAGTTTTTTCTAGTGGATAAACAAAAAAGATAGTGAAATATTTGAAGTCCGAAACCACGAAAAAAAAAAAATCTTGCAAAGTGAAAGTGCGGTTTTGTTCGTTTTTTCCCGAATTTTATTCTTTGCCTTCCCGCAGACTTGTTGACAAGACATAAAAACAAAGGTATGATTCAGTTCTTGGTTATATTGAAGTTTTCAGCTTTAAGATAACTTCCATTAAAACAACATTATCTCAACCAAATTAGTTATAGTTTTATAACAATTTGGTTCGATTAATAATTTAATCACCAAACAATACCGTAATAATATAACCTAATTATTACGGTCTTCTTATAAAACTAGAATTAATTAAGATAATGTTGTTTCAGTGGCAACCATCTTAAAGCTGAAAACTTCAAGATAACATTTAATTTTTTTTATTCGTTGCCCCTTTTTTTTTGGGGGGGGGGGCTTCGTATAAATTATCAGGGCGTTTTTCGGTATTTACTCAGCATTTGTTTTGACATTTTTTATGGACCATTTTTTTTCTTTTCTCTGTCACTTACCGGTGATGTCGCTAGAGAATTCCGTTTTATTTTTTATTTTTTACCCAACATTTTAGAGTAAGGGATCACTTTTCTATATAAATTTAACGTAAAATGATCACCCATTTCGTGGCCATAAACCAATTTCTTGAAACTTCAGTTAGAAAAAAAAGTATAACCAAAAATATCTATTTTTATTTTTTTGTCTTTTTACATAACGGTAAAATGGCAGATGCGAAGAACATGGAGGACCACTGGCTTCCGGTGAAAAAAAGCTTGAAGAAAGTGTGTACGGATGTCTGAAAGTGATACAACATTTTTTTTTTATTCATATTAATTTCAGACTTTCCTTTTTGTCATATTAATTTCAGACTTTTCTTTCATCATAATCTAATAATTAACATAATACAGACTATTTGAAAAATAATTTATTTGTTTTTATTTGATTGTTTTCAAAACATTTTTTTAATAATAGTGAAAACCTTTTTTCTTGGAAATGGAATAACTTCCAGAATCAAACTTTTTTCGGTGCTTCTTGCTTAAAAGTCCGAAAAAAAGATTTCTTTGTCTTTTACTGTTTAAGAGGTAAATAAGGGGCAGTAACTCTTAATTGTAATTTTGAGCCAGATTTTACGAGCATACGATCGCCTTGGTGCCGAAGGATTCCATCATTTGCGTGTGAATCACAAGTACAATTTTGTTGATCCACAAACCGGGGCCACCACCAACCACGTTGAACGTATGTGGTGTGAAGCAAAAAAGAAATAAATAAAATTGAATGTGGCACCCACACGCAAATGGTGGATTCCTATCTCGCAGAATTCATGTGGCGGCAGAAATTGCCCAAATTTGCAAACAAATTGCTGAATTTTATTCAGTATAAAACCCAAGTATAAACACAATAAATTCTTAAATTTTCCATTGCTGTATACTTTGTTGTTCATTTATTACTAATTAATTTTCTGTAAATTACGTTACATGTAATAACAACAGTTGATAAGAGTTACTGCCCCTTATTTACCTCTTAAACAGTAAAAGACAAAGAAATCTTTTTTTCGGACTTTTAAGCAAGAAGCACCCTTTTTTCTTAGAAATGGAAATGCCCTAACCCTAAACCTAAACCAAAAACATTATTTTCACTAAATATTTTTAAAAATAAAAAACATTAAATAAAAAAAAAACACATACCGTTGCTCAAAAACATTATTTCTTCTTCTTCAAAAAAAAAGATTCCTTTTTGTTTATTTTATCTTATAAAAACCCATTTGTAAATACGTAAAAATAAAAACAAATTACATAGGTAAATAGAAAAATATCTATTCTCGTCGCAGGTCAACTTCACTTGTTGCAAATTTATGTTTTTAAACCCTTTCTCGTTCTTTTTTTTGGACCCCGTTCGCGCCTCTGCTGAGCGTCGTAAAAGATACCCGTTTATTTTCTTCAATGAAATTTTTTTTTAAGTTTTGAAAACAATCAAATAAATTATTTTTCAAATAGTCTATATTATGTTAATTATTAGAATATGATGAAAGAAAAGTCTGAAATCCGTACACACTTTCTTCAAGCTTTTTCCTTCGCATCTCCGGTAAAAATTGACGCTTGTGTCAACGTTTTTATTTTTTTTAAGATACGTAAAAAAGGAACAACAAAAAATCACTTAGGCCCTATTTTGCACAGGTTCGAAAAATAAAAAGAAATCGAAAAAAAAAAAATATCCGCACACACAAAATATGTCTGCGGCCAATTTTTTTTTTTTTTTTTTACTATTTTTTTGTATTCACTTTTTTTTTGGCCTTTAGTACTTTTTTTCCACGTTTTTATTTTTTAAAAGTATAAGGGCGTATCAGAAGAAGCGACCCATAGCTTGGCCAACGTGTGCTTGGCCACGCCCGTCGTCAGCATGCCGCTATTTGTGACTTCCTGTTTAATCGTGCGCGTCATCTGACGTACGGATGACCAGAAATGAAAAATAAAACCTTTTTGTTAGCATTTCTGGGTATATGTTACGAGACTCAGCAGAGGCGCGAACGGGGTCCAAAAAAAGAACGAGAAAGGGTTTAAAAACATAAATTTGCAACAAGTGAAGTTGACCTACGACGAGAATAGATATTTTTCTACGTACCTATGTAATTTGTTTTTATTTTTACGTATTATAAATGGGTTTTCATTAGATGTAAAAAAAAAAAATTCTTGTTTTTTTTCCCCCACCGTTTTCACAAAAACAATATGGCGCTCCTAGTGCACTTGTTAGTAATCCCCCCCCCCAAATCGGCCATGTTTTTTTTTCGAAGATACGGTGTCAAAACTATTGATTTCTAATAAATAGCACTTCAAACGGGGTTAAAATACAAACAAATAGCACATGCAAGTTTGAAACTAACTTTTACAGCTTACAGTTACTTTTATTTGTTGTAATTTGTTTTTTTTGCGTTTTTACTCTGCTGAGTCTCGTAAAAGATTCCCATAATTTTTTTTTAGTTTAATATAGTAAAAGAAATAACATTTACATAAAAAAAAACATTTTGTTATTAATGTAAGTGTTTGAAATAAATAGAAACATGATATAATAAAACATTTTATTGAATTAATTTTTTAAAAAACAAATTATTAACTGAGAGTTATTTTTTTTTTACATTGAAAAAATTGAGTTTTATCGAATTAATTTTACCAAACAAATTATCAACTGAAAGTTATTTTTTTCTTAACGTTACGCTATAAGACATTTTATCGAATTAATTTTACCAAACAAATTATCAACTGAAAGTTTTTTTTTTCTTAACGTTACGCTATAAGACATTTTATTGAATTAATTTTACCAAACAAATTATCAACTGAAAGTTTTTTTTTTCTTAACGTTACGCTATAAGACATTTTATTGAATTAATTTTACCAAACAAATTATCAACTGAAAGTTCTTTTTTCTTAACGTTACGCTATAAGACATTTTATTGAATTATTAAAAAATAGAAGCTAATTTGAATTAAAACAATTATTTATTAATTATTAAAATATAAGTGCTAATTTGAAAGAAAATGATTATTTATTAATAATTAAAAAAATGAAGCTAATTTTAAAGAAAATGATTATTTATTAATTATTAAAAAATAGAAGCTAATTTGAAAGAAAATGATTATTTATTCATTATTAAAAAATAGATGCTAATTTGAAAGAAAATGATTATTTATTAGTGATTAAAAAATAGAAGCTAATTTGAAAGAAAATGCTTATTTATCTATTATTAAAAAATAGAACCTAATTCGAAAGAAAACAATTATGTATTAATTATTAAAAAATAGATGCTAATTTGAAAGAAAACAATTATTTATTAATTATTAAAAATAGATGTTAATTTGAAAGCAAAACAATTATTTATTAATTATTAAAAAATAGAAGCTAATTTGAAAGAAAATGATTATTTATTAATTATTAAAAAATAGAAGCTAATTTGAAAGAAAATGATTATTTATTCATTATTAAAAAATAGAAGCTAATTTAAAAGAAAATGATTATTTATTAATTATTAAAAAATAGAAGCTAATTTGAAAGAAAATAATTATTTATTAATTATTAAAAAATAGAAGCTAATTTGAAAGAAAAATATTTATTAATTATTTAAAATAGAAGCTAATTTGAAAGAAAATGATTATTTATTAATTATTAAAAAATAGAAGCTAATTTGAAAGAAAATAATTATTTATTAATTATTTAAAATAGAAGCTAATTTGAAAGAAAATGATTATTTATTAATTATTAAAAAATAGAAGCTAATTTGATAGAAAACAAATATTTATTAATTATTAAAAAATAGAAGCTAATTTGAAAGAAAATGATTTATTAATTATTAAAAAATAGAAGCTAATTTAAAAGAAAATAATTATTTATTAATTATTAAAAAATAGAAGCTAATTTGAAAGAAAATGATTATTTATTAATTATTAAAAAATAGAAGCTAATTTGAAAGAAAATAATTATTTATTAAATATTTAAAAAATAGAAGCTAATTTTAAAAAAAATGATTATTTATTAATTATTAAAAAATAGAAGCTAATTTAAATTAAAACAATTATTTATTAATTATTAAAATATAAGTGCTAATTTGAAAGAAAATGATTATTTATTAATTATTAAAAAATTGAAGCTAATATGAAAGATTAAAAAATAGATGCTAATTTGAAAGAAAACAATTATTTATTAATTATTAAAATATAAGTGCTAATTTGAAAGAAAATGATTATTTATTAATTATTAAAAAATAGAAGCTAATTTGAAAGAAAATGATTATTTATTCGTTATTAAAAAATAGAAGCTAATTTAAAAGAAAATGATTATTTTTTAATTATTAAAAAATAGAAGCATATTTGAAAGAAAATGATTATTTATTAATTGTTAAAAAATAGATGCTAATTTGAAAGAAAATGATTATTTATTAATTATTAAAAAATAGAAGCTAATTTGAAAGAAAATGATTATTTTTTAATTATTAAAAAATAGAAGCATATTTGAAAGAAAATGATTATTTATTAATTATTAAAAAATAGAAGCTTATTTGAAAGAAAATTATTATTAAAAAATTATTAAAAAATAGAAGTTAATTTGAAAGAAAATGATTATTTATCTATTATTAAAAAATAGAAGCTTATTTGAAAGAAAATTATTATTTATTTATTATTGAAAAATAGAAGCTAATTTGAAAGAAAATGATTATTTTTTAATTATTAAAAAATAGAAGCAAATTTTAAAGTAAATGATAATTTATTAATTATTAAAAAATAGAAGCTAAGTTGAAAGAAAATGATTATTTATTCATTATTAAAAAAAAGAAGCTAATTTAAAAGAAAATGATTATTTTTTAATTATTAAAAAATAGAAGCATATTTGAAAGAAAATGATTATTTATTAATTATTAAAAAATAGAAGCTTATTTGAAAGAAAATTATTATTAAAAAATTATTAAAAAATAGAAGTTAATTTGAAAGAAAATGATTATTTATCTATTATTAAAAAATAGAAGCTTATTTGAAAGAAAATTATTATTTATTTATTATTGAAAAATAGAAGCAAATTTTAAAGTAAATGATAATTTATTAATTATTAAAAAATAGAAGCTAATTTGAAAATAAAATAATTATTTATTAATTATTAAAAATAGAAGCTAATTTCAACGAAAATGATTATTTATTAATTATTAAAAAATAGATGCTAATTTAAAAGAAAATGATTATTTATTCATTATTAAAAAATAGAAGCTAATTTGAAAGAAAATCATTATTTATTAATTATTTAAAATAGAAGCTAATTTGAAAGAAAATGATTATTTATTAATTATTAAAAAATAGAAGCTAATTTGAAAGAAAACAATTATTTATTAATTATTAAAAAATAGAAGCTAATTTGAAAGAAAATGATTATTTATTAATGATTAAAAAATAGAAGCTAATTTGAAAGAAAATGATTATTTATTAATTATTAAAAAATAGAAGCTAATTTGAAAGAAAACAATTATTTATTAATTATTAAAAAATAGAAGCTAATTTGAAAGAAAATGATTATTTATTCATTATTAAAAAAGAGAATCTAATTTGAAAGAAAATGATTATTTATTAATTATTAAAAAAGAGAATCTAATTTTAAAGAAAATGATTATTTATTCGTTATTAAAAAATGGAAGCTAATTTGAAAGAAAACAATTATTTATTAATTATTAAAAAATAGAAGCTAATTTGAAAGAAAATGATTATTTATTAATGATTAAAAAATAGAAGCTAATTTGAAAGAAAATGATTATTTATTCATTATTAAAAAATAGAAGCTAATTTGAAAGAAAATGATTATTTATTAATTATTAAAAAATAGAAGCTAATTTGAAAGAAAATGATTATTTATTAATTATTAAAAAATAGAAGCTAATTTGAAAGAAAATGATTATTTATTAATTATTAAAAAATAGATGCTAATTTGAATTAAAACAATTATTTATTAATTATTAAAATATAAGTGCTAATTTGAAAGAAAATGATTATTTATTAATTATTTAAAATAGAAGCTAATTAGAAAGAAAATGATTATTTATTAATTATTAAAAAATAGAAGCTAATTTGAAAGAAAACAATTATTTATTAATTATTAAAAAATAGAAGCTAATTTGAAAGAAAATGATTATTTATTAATGATTAAAAAATAGAAGCTAATTTGAAAGAAAATGATTATTTATTCATTATTAAAAAAGAGAATCTAATTTGAAAGAAAATGATTATTTATTAATTATTAAAAAATAGAATCTAATTTTAAAGAAAATGATTATTTATTCGTTATTAAAAAATAGAAGCTAATTTGAAAGAAAACAATTATTTATTAATTATTAAAAATAGAAGCTAATTTGAAAGAAAATGATTATTTATTAATTATTAAAAAATAGAAGCTAATTTGAAAGAAAATGATTATTTATTAATTATTAAAAAATAGAAGCTAATTTGAAAGAAAATGATTATTTATTAATGATTAAAAAATAGAATCTAATTTTAAAGAAAATGATTATTTATTCGTTATTAAAAAATAGAAGCTAATTTGAAAGAAAATGATTATTTATTAATTATTAAAAAATAGAAGCTAATTTGAAAGAAAATGATTATTTATTAATGATTAAAAAATAGAATCTAATTTTAAAGAAAATGATTATTTATTCATTATTAAAAAAGAGAATCTAATTTTAAAGAAAATGATTATTTATTCGTTATTAAAAAATAGAGGCTAATTTGAAAGAAAACAATTATTTATTAATTATTAAAAAATAGAAGCTAATTTGAAAGAAAATGATTATTTATTAATGATTAAAAAATAGAATCTAATTTTAAAGAAAATGATTATTTATTCGTTATTAAAAAATAGAAGCTAATTTGAAAGAAAATGATTATTTATTAATTATTAAAAAATAGAAGCTAATTTGAAAGAAAATTATTATGTATTAATTATTAAAAAAAAGAATCTAATTTTAAAGAAAATGATTATTTATTCGTTATTAAAAAATAGAGGCTAATTTGAAAGAAAACAATTATTTATTAATTATTAAAAAATAGAAGCTAATTTGAAAGAAAATAATTATTTATTAATTATTAAAAAAATAGAAGCTAATTTGAAAGAAAATGATTATTTATTAATGATTAAAAAATAGAAGCTAATTTGAAAGAAAATGATTATTTATTCATTATTAAAAAAGAGAAGCTAATTTGAAAGAAAATGATTATTTATTAATTATTAAAAAATAGAAGCAAATTTTAAAGTAAATGATTATTTATTAATTATTAAAAAATAGAAGCTAATTTGAAAGAAAACAATTATTTATTAATTATTAAAAAATAGAAGCTAATTTGAAAGAAAATGATTATTTATTAGTGATTAAAAAATAGAAGCTAATTTAAAAGAAAATGATTATTTATTCATTATTAAAAAAGAGAATCTAATTTTAAAGAAAATGATTATTTATTCGTTATTAAAAAATAGAAGCTAATTTGAAAGAAAACAATTACTTATTAATTATTAAAAAATAGAAGCTAATTTAAAAGAAAACAATTACTTATTAATTATTAAAAAAGAGAATCTAATTTTAAAGAAAATGATTATTTATTAATTATTAAAAAATAGAAGCTAATTTGAAAGAAAATGATTATTTATTAATTTTTAAAAATAGAAGCTAATTTGAAAGAAAATGATTATTTATTAATTATTAAAAAATAGAATCTAATTTTAAAGAAAATGATTATTTATTCGTTATTAAAAAATAGAAGCTAATTTAAAAGAAAACAATTACTTATTAATTATTAAAAAATAGAAGCTAATTTAAAAGAAAATGATTATTTATTCATTATTAAAAAAGAGAATCTAATTTGAAAGAAAATGATTATTTATTAATTATTAAAAAAATAGAAGCTAATTTGAAAGAAAATGATTATTTATTAATTATTAAAAATAGAATCTAATTTGAAAGAAAATGATTATTTATTAATGATTAAAAAATAGAATCTAATTTTAAAGAAAATGATTATTTATTCGTTATTAAAAAATAGAAGCTAATTTGAAAGAAAACAATTACTTATTAATTATTAAAAAATAGAAGCTAATTTAAAAGAAAATGATTATTTATTCATTATTAAAAAAGATAATCTAATTTGAAAGAAAATGATTATTTATTAATTATTAAAAAATAGAAGCTAATTTGAAAGAAAATGATTATTTATTAATTATTAAAAATAGAAGCTAATTTGAAAGAAAATGATTATTTTTTAATGATTAAAAAATAGAAGCTAATTTGAAAGAAAACAATTATTTATTAATTATTAAAAAATAGAAGCTTATTTGAAAGAAAATGATTATTTTTTAGTGATTAAAAAATAGAAGCTAATTTGAAAGAAAATAATTATTTATTCATTATTAAAAAATAAAAGCTAATTTGAAAGAAAATGATTATTTATTAATTATTAAAAAATAGAAGCTAATTTGAAAGAAAATGATTATATATTAATTATTAAAAAATAGAAGCTAATTTGAAAGAAAATGATTATTTATCTATTATTAAAAAATAGAAGCTTATTTGAAAGAAAATGATTATTTATTAGTGATCAAAAAATAGAAGCTAATTTGAAAGAAAATGATTATTTAATAATTATTAAAAATAGAAGCTAATTTGAAAGAAAATGATTATTTATTCATTATTAAAAAATAGAAGCTAATTTTAAAGAAAATGATTATATATTAATTATTAAAAAATAGAAGCTAATTTGAAAGAAAATAATTATTTATTAATTATTTAAAATAGAAGCTAATTTGAAAGAAAATGATTATTTATTAATTATTAAAAAATAGAAGCTAATTTGAAAGAAAACAATTATTTATTAATTATTAAAAAATAGAAGCTAATTTGAAAGAAAATGATTATTTATTAATTATTAAAAAATAGAAGCTAATTTGAAAGAAAATGATTATTTATTAATTATTAAAAAATAGAAGCTAATTTGAAAGAAAATGATTATTTATTAATTATTAAAAAATAGAAGCGAATTTTAAAGAAAATGATTATTTATTAATTATTAAAAAATAGAAGCGAATTTTAAAGAAAATGATTATTTATTAATGATTAAAAAATAGAAGCGAATTTTAAAGAAAATGATTATTTATTCGTTATTAAAAAATAGAAGCTAATTTGATAGAAAACAATTATTTATTAATTATTAAAAAATAGAAGCTAATTTGAAAGAAAATGATTATTTATTCATTATTAAAAAATAGAAGCTAATTTGAAAGAAAATGATTATTTATTAATTATTAAAAAATAGAAGCTAATTTGAAAGAAAATGATTATTTATTAATTATTAAAAAATAGAAGCTAATTTGAAAGAAAATGATTATTTATTCATTATTAAAAAATAGAAGCTAATTTGAAAGAAAATAATTATTTATTAATTATTAAAAAATAGAAGCTAATTTGAAAGAAAATGATTATTTATTAATTATTAAAAAATAGAAGCTAATTTGAAAGAAAATGATTATTTATTCATTATTAAAAAATAGAAGCTAATTTGAAAGAAAATGATTATTTATTCATTATTAAAAAATAGAAGCTTATTTGAAAGAAAACAATTATTAATGAAAAAAATTACAAAAATACAAACTTACATTTTATTCTTTGAAATAATGTAGATTTTTTGTTGGTTGTAGTCACATGGTTTCTGTCGACTTCCGTTCTGGGGTCACCTTTGACCCCTGGGTGTCACCCAAACTTCCATTTAAACAACAGATTTCGTTATTTGTATAATTTTTGTTATACAGACTACATTTCTCATCTTGGGTGTTATCATCACAGCGTTTTGGCCGCTGTAACCTCCAGCCTTCTTCATGTGTATCTCTTTGAACTCGGGAATATTTCTGTCGAACTCAGGGAATCTGGACAGAAATTTCGAGTTCGAAGAGATACACCTGAAGCAGGCCGAAGGTTACGGCGGCCAAAACGTTGTGATGATAACACTCAAGATGAGAAATATAGTCCGAATAACCAAAATTATACAAATTATCAATCCTTATCTCAAAAATTTAGAAATAACACATTAATTGTTCATTTCAGATGTTCACTTATAAGTATATAAGTGTGTGTATGCGTGCGAACCTGTAGACATTTGTGCATGAATGTGTGTATCGCCTTTTGTCAGGGTGCGTAGTTGTATGAATTTGTGTGTGTGCGAGAGTTGAGATTTTGTCAGGGTGCATAAGTATGTATGTGTGTGCGTGAGTTGAGAATTGATAGGCGTTTAGGTACTTGCGTGTGTGCCGCTTTTTGTCAACAGGAGGTGTAGCATGTGTGGATGAATTGAATGGTGGCAGCGTCTCCCAAGCCCAAGAGGGCGAGGAAGGTGTTAACCTTGTCCTTTTGTTGACCGTGTGCTGATTTTTTCCAACTCTCCATTTCTCGACGAAAACCTCAGCTTTTATTACATTTTATCGGCTCCCAACGCATGGTGTTATTTTACCGTGAAGGCGGACGTAGTTCGAAACATATCACGTGACAGCAATTTTATTTATTTATTTATTTTTTTGCTAAGTTGGCGCTGGGAGCCACTTTTTTAAACGAAAATCTAATCTCGTCTTTTAGATAGAATTTGGGGGTGTGGCTTGTGTTTTTGCTCACGCAGTCTGTCAGTCAACATTATGGGATTGGGATGCATGTTGATCCGATAGTCCTTCTGTAGAATATGAAGCAAAACGTTTGTACAATTTCGTCCAAAATTCAATATTTTTTTGAAACTGCCCACTGTCTCAATTTTATGAATTTTTTTGGGTTTCATGGTTAAAAAAAATTATTACACTTATGACTTCATTTTCATACACAAAAGAAAACTATTCAAAAATTGCGTCGTTAAAATTACACATAAAATGTTATTATAAAAATATTGTAATAATATTTATGAGACCATTTTATTTTTCTTGTGAAAATATTAAATAATAATTTAATAATATATCATTAATTCGATAAATGAGTTATATTGATTTTATTAACATGGAATCTAGGGTAATTTTTAGTAATATATAATTACTATATTTAAAAGGGTTGTTTATTGTTAACATTTTTTCCGGTCCAATTCGTATAAATGTATTTATTGAGGTATGAGCACATCCTGAAAATTTTAGACTTGTGTCGAAACAAGTGACTAGCGAAGAAATAATGGCCTGTAAAATTCTAAGTTTTTCAGTAGTACACATCCTACATTTTCTGGAAGGTGAAGTGTATGAATCCTGCACTACAGTAGTTTCCATTTAAATAGAGATGATATATTATGATCTTTCAAATCTTATGATCTTTTATCAGGGTGTCTGACATTGTAGAGTAAAATCACCGCTTAAAGCTCCATTGTTTCATTCTAATATTTATTTCCCTGGTTTGATTTCATGTTGTTGTTGTTGATACAGCGAATCTGTCACTAAAATATGCTTTATCAGGAAAATAATTCCCTAGTTTGGTGACTATCTAATTGTAGTACGATATAAACGAAACACACATACTATAACATATATATATATATATATATATATATATATATATATATATATCTTACAGGTCACACTGCCGTCCATCTTAGACTAACAATAACACTGGAATCATGTTATAATACCACCAACATTAATGAATAGTCTTTCTATTTAGACTGGATATGAGCTTTTACCCCTCAATATAGCCTAGTACTATCTTAATTCTTTGACATACGCATAAAACACCCGCACTCCCCTGACATGCTGTATTATTACAATTAAGAGTTAGCCCTTTATATATTTATTATAGCTAAAATGTAAGCCTTAACGTATATGTAATGCAACCTTTGACAGATTAATTAATAATCAATTATTTCAAGTAACATTTAAATTTCTTAATTATAAAACTGGAAGTCAGAATTGTAGCAGTTTGCTACAAGCCAGTGCACAGCCGCCATATTGTTTGAATATCAATGACTTCTTAGCTGCCCGCTGATTGGTTCCAGCAATCTGCTTCCTCCTTGGCTTGACCAATCAGTGGCCTTCTCTTAGGTGAATCTCGGATGGCTAGCATAACTATATAAACACTTGAGCGCCATCTGCTCTCTCTCTTTTTTTTTTCGGCATGAGACGCCTCTTCTCTCTCTTTCCTTGTTTGGCACAGCCAAACATGTCACCCCTCTCTGGTGTTGCAACAGACATCTTCCCGGGCCAATAAAGAATGAGAGTTTGTCACTTCCATCCTACAGAATAACTTACTGATAGCTTTATTTAACTTTTCGTTCGTTACTGTTACAAATAGGATAAAATATCCACTCCTAATATACTACACGAATGCAGCATATTCCATTATTAACAAAGGGGTGAGATGTGTATCAATTACTTTTGATACTATATTCTCTCCCACCTACCTACTTATTCATAGGGAACAAAGTCATCCCATCGACCTGGCTTCCTGTTGGTTCGAGGGCATCTTGGTGGTTAGTGTCCGGCATCCATCTCTAACCTAGGCTCCTTGGGGCCTGACAACATTTCTGGACTGTCTTGTGGGGCTAGCTTAGGGCTAAAAGATCTTGTTAAAAAATGCTATCGTTTTCATTGGCGCTTCGGTGTCTGAAGATTGAGTATCTGTCTCAGATATTGGGTGAAGCCGCTTTCGTGGTACCCATCGGTCGTCAGAACTAGAATCAGATTGACCTCTGTTAGAATATTCAGATTCGTTTTGTAGGGACTCTTGACTTGATGTATATGGCGCAAGATCACCTAAATGGGTCGCAAGATCACCTAAGTGGGTCGGGGCTGTATATCCCTCTGAAGCCGTTCTATGTTCAGATACGTTTCCTGCCGGGGCTAGATTGCTTAAGAAGACAGTAGATTGCCTTCCTTCTGAATTTCGGACCAGTGATTAATTTAAAATGTCAGCCGATTAGGTAATGCCTCCATTTTCGTAATGCCTCAACTATGGCATACGCTTCTTTTTCTATCGCCGAATGTCGTCGCTCGGACCACAAAAAGTGTTCGGGAAAAAAAAGCTACAGGACGAACGGATTGTCTCAGCGAAGCAGCTATCGCACAGTCAAAGTCATCTGTCTCAACTAATAGAGGGATAAAAAAATCCACAGCAGAAATGGCAGACTGAGCAATGTCTTTTTCATGTTTTGAAATGCTTTGATGGCGGAACAGGACAAAGGAAAAGTAGATACTTGTGTCAATGGGTGTATATCTGTTGACGGTCTGAGAATAGTCAATGACCATGCTTTTCTTGTGATTTTCGGTGGCTGTTACAAGGACCTGGGCTCTCCATGGAGATTTACTTGGCTCTATAATTCCTTCCTTAAGCAGTTTTGTTACTTCTGCTGCTATGAACTGTTTGTCCTCTTGTGAATAGCGTCTTGATTTTACTGCTATTGGTTTGCAGTCAGGAGTCAAGTTTGTAAAAAGTGACCGGTGCCACACTTTGACATCTGCTAGTTCGGATACGCTTAAGACCGGCTTGAGGTCACCAAAGGGGATATCAACACATGAAGGTTGTTTTAGGAAATTGTGACCCAAAATAACTTTACAGCAGAGGTTTTTCATTACCGATAATTTGATAGGAATTTCCTTTTAGTTTCAGATTAACCAGTATCCAATTACATGGGACGATAAAGATGAATTTGCCATTGATATTTGGTTGGAACAAGGAAAGATTTCCCATTTATTCGCTTTTACGATACTGGCATTAATAAAACTTTCGGAACTGCTTGTATCAATAAAGGCATGGATCGATGCAGCCGGGGAACGCAGCTGATACTGTACTTGGTGATACAGTAGCAAGAGTAGCTGACCGGCAAACTTTTAAAAAATGTCCCTGCTTACCACACTTGTGGCATCTAACGTCTCGAGCCGGGCAGAACGAACGAGAATGTATACGGAGGCCACAAAAGTAGCATGTAGATCCAGCTGATGCGGCAGTGATACGTTGTTCGTCATCATTAGAAGGGGGTGCGAGAGTATCTTCGAACAATGGAAGAATTTTTAACCTGCAGAGGAGGGGCTACAATAGCAGCTCCCAAAAACCTCGGGTTGTAAATAGAAGACAGTCTGTGTTTTATTGGGTTGGACTGTATTCCATTAATAAATGCGTCCCTGATAAAAACATCTCTCGCTTGTTTCGCAGTTAAGGCTGTAAATTCATACTCGCGACTTAATGTCTTTAGAATCGGAAGGTACTGTTCAAGGCTTTCTTTTGGTTGTTTATGCCGGGTATCAAGTAAATGTCTAGCAAAAATGGTATTTTTTTTCATGACAAACATGTCTTCTAAAATGTCCACGGCAATTTCGTAATTCTCACATTCAGATAAATTTCTATAAATTGGAGTGGAAACATGATGTAGCAGAAGAGTATATTTTTCAGTACGTGTTAAAACCATGTTTGAAGATAACTGTAGCGCTGTAAGGAATCCTTCAAACATTTTCTCCGCTATTTGTCAGTAGAATCCGAATCGGCCGTATTGAGGTCCAGACGGTCGTGTTTTAGGTAACGTTCCATAACGAAGTTAAATAAATTGTAATAAAAACTGGAAGTCAGAATAACTTACTGATAACTTTTCGTTGCTTAATGTTACAAATGGGGTGGAAATATTCACTCCTAATATACTACACGAATGTAGCATATTCCATTATTAATAAAGGGGTGAGATGGTTATCAATTACCTTTGATACTACAAGAACCCTGACATTAACTTTAGTAGAGCTGTTTTTTTGTTTACACAAAAAAATACATTTTTGATAATCTTCTTAATAAAATAATGAGTTTATTATGTTCTGTGATCATTAATATTGAAAAATTAATAAAAATTAGTTTATTTCCTGAATTTTTGTAAATTTTTAAATGAGAGATCAACTTTTAAAAATTTATTTGCTATCTCGGCCATTCATTTTGCCGATACCTAGTTAAGTTTGAAATAATAGTTTCGTCTGTTACACTAAAGTGTAAAATGATATTTTCGTCTGTCGCATTTACGTTTGAAATAATAGTTTAAGTTTGAAATCATATTTGTGTCTGTTGAAATAATATTTGTGTCTGTAACAATTAATTTTGAAATATTATTTTTGTCTTTTTTTTATTAAGGTTAAAATATTATTCTTGTCTATCACAGTTAAGTTTTAAATAATATTACTTTCTAAAAAAGCTGTTGAAGGCGACATCATAAAGAACATGGCGTTGCCTCGGATGATAGCTGGGGAGATGGGCTGGAACATCCAAGCGGTCTCTCGGTGCTCGTCCCTGCAGGTTGCTATCAACCGTTCAATGGCTCATATGAATCGTGCATTATCAGAACCGACATTTCGACTGCGATAGGCTGAAAAATGAAATGGTTAGGTAGGAAGGTGTAGTTGTCATTTTTTTTTTTTGCTACAGCAAACTCAACTGCGGTGTAACCCTAACCCTAACCCTAACCATAACCCTAACTCTAACCCTAACCCCCAAAACAAAGTTCTAATCATTTTAACCTTTCTCTACTTTCAGCATGATCGCCTCAAATGAGACTTTCACGCCAGGATTGTTTGATCTGGGCTTGAATATTGCAAAGAAACTTAACAACCATTATTTGAACATTGACAGCAAGCAGTTTACATACTATGTTGGAATCGAACCCGACTACATAAAGCCAGCAATTTGCAATATGCATGCCTTACAGTCGTTCCACATAGACATAGGTCGAACGAGAGCGCGTTTGATGTTGGAGGAATTAGTTAGAACGAATCCAGATGAATTAAATGCCCTTGCCGACTTAATTTACGTCTACAAAGAAATGGGGCGTGAAAAGGATGCTGAAAAATGTAAAAAGCAGCTTGAATTCTACAAGGATAATCCGTTATCTCAAGCAAAAAGTATTTTGGGCCAGGCAAGTGCTCTAACCTATGATTGGGCAGATGACCATAACAAAACCCCCAAATTTCTATTAAAAGATAGCTGGAGACTCCTTAATTTGGAAGATAACAACACAGAACAATTAAAAAAGGCCAACAACTTGATTGTTGATGCCTACAAGGTGCTAAACACAATTCCTGAGATAGCCCATGAGAAAAAGATCAAAGCGAAACAAAAGGCCATTGAAAAATTTGAGAAAGGAATTCAAAAGCTGATTGAGTTGAATCGTTCCAAGGAAGAAATTTTGACGTGGAAACATAACCTTGCCATTGCTCGGAGCAGATTGGATACCTGGAGAAATAGAAAAGGCGACAACATTGATATCCGCTCTGATAACTGCATAAAAGCCTTGGAAGATCATTCGTATGTGATTGATAGCCTTACCTCAGTTGAAAAACTCGAGAACCCTCTAAAAATATATCTAGCCAAGTCATGCATCTATTTTGTTCAGCTGTATGTGTCACGAAGAGATTATATTGACAACACTCTCATGTTGGAGTGTGTTAAAGAGAAGATTCAACGTCTGGACTCACTAGAGGAGAAGGCATTACAACTTTGCCCAAACGACAGTATAATTTTGCAAAGATATGGACGAAGTAAGTCTAATATGGGACAATATTTACAAGCAATAGATATCTACGGTAAATCCATCAAATTGCTTCCAGATAAATATATCAACTGGTTCACTTATTCAAGCCGAAGAGATGCATATTATTTTTATAGCAAAACACTGATAGCTAAAAAATCTGATGAGAAAGAAATTAATAAATATTTAGAGCTGGCTTATAAGGATGGGGAAGTTTGCCTTCAATCGAAATGTACACAGTACTGTATGCTCCAGATGGCCCAGATCTGCTTTGAGAGAGCTATGCCTGTTAGGAAGTCAGGTATCAGTTTCGAATGCCAGAACATAAATTTCATCTACGAAGCTCTGGAAATTCTCCACGAGACACTGAATAAAAGAGACATAACTAAAGACGCTAGGATCCACGCTGAACTTGGAAAGTCTTATCTGTTTATAAGTGAATATAGGAAATCTATTGAGTCATTGAAAACGGCACTAGAATTGAACCAGTGGAATACAGAATATCCTAAGTGCTTTTCAGATCTTATCAATAGTTTCATGTGTTTTTACAATGAAAGCAAGGATAGAAATTTGCTGAGTGAATTCCGCTACATGCTAAAAGCAGCAAAGAAAAGGCAGTGTGGCATTTGGGTAACAAAGGCCCTCGAAACCATGCACGCAGACTTTCCAGAAATGCTGTCTGAGTTAATTGAAAACATGATCGAGTGGGATGTAAGGGGTTGTGAAGACATTATCAAGGAAGTACTACATAAGGAGTTTACTGTGTCTGACAATATGAGAGAACGATTTGAAACAAGGCTTCAAGAAGAAAACAATCAAGAATCAGACAGAAACGGACCGGCAGAGATTGAGGTCTTGGAAAACTCAGAGAGTTTTGAGTACGATTTCTTTGTTTTGCATTCAGAAAACGACAAGGAATGGGTGAATTTTATGCTGCGGCCACAACTTGAAGAATATGACGATGTAATCAACTTTAGAGGTGAGTGTTTTCTGTTTATACTAAAAAGAAACAGAGAATGTATATTATTAAGACGGACCGAGAGACAGTGCCTCTTAGACAGATGCTTCGACACATCGTAGAACAAATCTATTTTTAAGATACGTCCATTCAATCTATGCGTTTAGAGACGGAAATTTTATTTCAAACTGAAGCGTGACTAGCGGACAGATTGAGAGACAGATAGACAGATGAAGCCTGCCTCCTAGAGAGAGGTTTGGACTCATCTAAGAACGAATCCTTTCTTAAGCTGCGTCCATTCAATGTGTATGATTCGCGACGGAAATGTTATTTCAAACTTAAGTGTAACTGATGGACGGATCGAGAGACAGATTGACAGACAGAGCCTCCTAGAGAGAGGTGTGGACGCATCTAAGAATACATCCATTCTTAAGATGCGTCCATTAAATCTGTGTATTTAGTGACGATAGCATCATTTCAAACTTGCTTTTTATTTTTTTTGTTTTTTCAGACAAGTAGACCCTATTTTATTTACAGAAGACCGTAATAACTTTAGTGTTATTGACTTAAATGATAATTCAAACTTTATAATGACAAACTGACAAAAATTATTTTAGTCATCTAAAATTTAACTTAAGTTGACCTTGTTACTCTTTTAAAATGTCTGAAACATGGTGATAACAACATGAAAGTGAAGAAACCAGTCCAAAAATTATAAATAACAAACCTCTTTTTATTTAAAGTATTCTTTGAATCAGCGTCCTCGAGTGTTTGTGGCCCTAGGCATATAGTTTGTTTAACTCATAGCCTTCATTATTGTCTTAATGATTCTTTTTTTTATTTTTAAGGTTGCTTTCCAAGTCGTGATTTCATACCTGGCGAGTTAATACTAGATAGTATGTGGAAAGGGATTAATAAAAGTCGTAAGCTTCTGATAATCCTCACGCCAAAAAACTCTGACGACAAGTGGATGAAATTTTTCAATCGTATTTGTATTCATTCGATGATTAAAAGCAAAGCAGAAGAAAAAGTGGTCATCCCTATTGTCCGCGAGAGTTGTGAAATTCCCGACATTCTTCAGACCATTGTTCCGATTAATTTCACACAGAATAGCGACTGGGATCGGCTTCGTATGGCCCTTACTGTTAACATGGATTCAACGGCTGAGCTTGAAAAACAAATGTCTGCCCTGCGTTGTATTGATCCTGATGAAGAAAGAAACTAAAGATTTGGCAAAAAATAACAGTAAATCGATGAAATTCTTTTTAAATACCGTCAGCTTCTATTTTACGATTATATTTTACATATTACGATTTCTTCAAATAAATCTCCAATCATTGAAAGGTTACTTTAACTGCCAACAAATCAAAGAATTTTAAATATTCCTCTTAAACTGACTAAAACTTCCAAACCGTAAAAGTTTAAGTTTTTGTGGAACATTTTCTACTTCCTACTCTATGGCCCCGCTATTTCTATGTTTGCGTCCCACTTTCACTTTTTCTCATCCACTCATGCACAATTTTGAATCTTGCTTCCACTACTCACGGCTGTATATCTAAATACTTTGTGATTCCTTGTAACATGTATCTTGAACAAACCTGAATAAATAAGTGTTGCCTTCAATGTGGCCCACTTAGATTTTCTTTGCTTTATCCTTTATTCCATTTTATTTTATCTATACATTCTCTTGAATTTTTGTCCTCTAAATATATATATATATATATATATATATATATATAAAATTTATTTTATATATATATAAAAGTAATCCATGGACACGTGTTTCTGGATCACAGCCGCAATCAGCATGGCTAACTTAGACAAGGATCGAACCTTCGATATTGATGTCTATAATCCAGCGTTTTACCATCGGACCAAGACGCCCTGTCTAGAAATATGTACGATTTTTATCACCTAAATATTTAATGTATTTTTATGTAATTATTTTTATTGGTGATTGCAGCGTTTGTTGTTTTTTTGCTTACTGCTATTTCGTTTGTCTCACTTCCTAAGTGATTAAGATGCAGAAAATTGCATTATTAGTCGCCCTTAACTTTCTAGGACGTATTTTTTGTTAATATATATTTTAATTTATTTCATACGTACATAAAAGTAATCCATGGACACGTGTTTCTGGCTCACAGCCGCAATCAGCATGGCTAACTTAGACAAGGATCGAACCTTCGATATTGATGTCTATAGTCCAGCGTTTTACCATCGGACCAAGACGCCCTGTCTAGAAATATGTACGATTTTTATCATCTAAATATTAAATGTATTTTTATGTAATTATTTTTATTGGTGATTGTAGCGTTCGTTGTTATTTTGCTTACTATTATTTCGATTGTCTCACTTTCCTAAGTGATTAAGATGCAGAAAATTGCATTATTAGTCGCCCTTAACCTCATAGGACGTATTTTTTGTTAATATATATTTTAATTTATTTCATACATACATAAAAGTAATCCATGGACACGTGTTTCTGGATCACAGCCGCAATCAGCATGGCTTACTTAGACAAGGATCGAACCTTCGATATTGATGTCTATAGTCCAGCGTTTTACCATCGGACCAAGACGCCCTGTCTAGAAATATGTATGATTTTTATCGTCTAAATATCTAATGTATTTTTATGTCTCTCTGTAGAGGGGTTTGTCAGGACAATATAGCACGAGGATACTTGCCCCTACAAGTAAACCCTGACCAAATATTCAAAGTAAGATAGTATTCAAAGCCCAAATAAGATCCTCTCAGTATGGCTATACAAGGAATGTTGCAGCTGCTCCAATTGGTGTTGTCTCTAGTAACAGCACTTAGCTGGATACTCCACCAGACTAGATGAATTATTGTTCTGAAATCCACTAAAACTGAGAGACCATAAAAAAGATAAGCTATAAGATAGTTAGCTGGTCAATTTGGGGAGAAGAAAATTAATGTTCTTCACTTCTTTACTAACTCAACGTTTGAGAAGTAAAAGAGAACCTTAGTTGAACACTCGGATATCTATGTATCTCCTATAGAGATCAAGTGTAAGCCCCAGGAAGGGGACCCTTGATTTCTGAGACTTTACACTGAAGTAAAATGAAATAAAAAATAGAATAGCTATGTTATCTGCATACATTCAACAATGTGAAATGCATACATGCAACACTCTTACATAATGGTGAGCCGTCTTAGAACAGCACTCACACCAAACTCTACAAGATTGTGACTATTTGGAAACATTCTTCTGAAACGACAAAAAAATTAAAGTTTTTTAAAGTTCATTTTTTTTTTTAGAAGCATCTAATTGAAATTTAATAAGGAATAAGGTAAAATAAATACCTTTTGAAGCATTTATAGATGCGATATCAATTTTAAAAGAAAAATAAATCGAAACCGAATTTTTTTTCTTTTTATAAACTTTCATTTTTTTTTTTTAGTTTAAAGTGATATAAATATTTCGCCAATAGACTTGGCCTTTTCAATGTGTCTGTATATCCTGATTTTATCGGATTTGGATTTTTTTTTTTCCCGGCTTCTGTTGGTGCAGCCCGGCTTAAGGGAAGTTGTTGTTGTTTTCCACTTTCAAATATGAGATCGTGAATGCACACGAGATAGGTATAAAGTTTTTTAAAGTTCATAAGTCTATTGGCAAAATATTTGTATCACTTTAAACTAAAAAAAAAAAATGAAAGTTTATAAAAAGAAAATAAAATCGGTTTCGATTTATTTTTCTTTTAAAATTGATATCGCATCTATAAATGCTTCAAAAGGTATTTATGTTACCTTATTCCTTATTAAATTTCAATTAGATGCTTCTAAAAAAAATATGAACTTTAAAAAACTTTATACCTATCTCGTGTGCATTCACGATCTCATATTTGAAAGTGGAAAACAACAACAACAACTTCCCTTAAGCCCGGCTGCACCAAAAAAATTAAGTTTTAGTTAAACAAGTTTTTTAAAAGTTTAAGACTTGTCGGGACTTACTGCAATTTGAGATCTTATCAGCCCATGAAGCATAATCATCAGCATAGATAACAGCTAACAATGAGCAGCAACAGCAACAACACTGCTATATCTTGTTATGAGCAATCATCATCATCAACAATAGCTACAAGTAGGCAGTTCAATCATAAACATTGCCAAAATGCAACACTCTTACATAATGGTGAGCCGTCTTAGAACAGCACTCACACCAAACTCTACAAGATTGTGACTATTTGGAAACATTCTTCTGAAACGACAAAAAAATTAAAGTTTTTTAAAGTTCATTTTTTTTTTAGAAGCATCTAATTGAAATTTAATAAGGAATAAGGTAAAATAAATACCTTTTGAAGCATTTATAGATGCGATATCAATTTTAAAAGAAAAATAAATCGAAACCGATTTTTTTTTCTTTTTATAAACTTTTTTTTTTTTAGTTTAAAGTGATATAAATATTTCGCCAAGTAGGCAGTTCAATCATAAACATTGCCAAAATTAAACCACTTATATGATGTTGATGCACACACATACACAATTCTCTACCTAGCTAACTATTCCACTTACATAAATCAACCACAAGAGACATATACACACACTGCCTACAATACCTGTCTCACACAAACTATCATACTAACACAATGCAACATGCACACAGACACACACAAAACAGCGATAAACAAATTTCTCTAAATAAAATATTTACAACCACTGTGTACTCTCTCTGGGATGCATGTACGGTTCGTGGAAGCGTGTGAAAACCTTGGACAGTCAGATAAACTCCTATCGATAATCAAGACTCTGAGGTATGGTATATTTTACACACAGGTTTATTGAACGTTGAATAAGGTAAAACTGAAAAAGAACGAAAACATAGTTTCAGAAACATGTAAATACTAAATGAAGACGAGGCAGAGACGAGGAGTTTACTAAAAGCTAAAGAGAGCCGTAAACTAAATAAAATTACAGAATAGAAAATACTTTGAGCATAAAAATAATGGTAAAAAAGAAAAACAGAAATCATGCTAGGTGATAGCCAAGTTACAGGTGAGAAGAAATATAAGCTAACACATGGGGAAAAGAGAAACAAAGTATGCTATAAGTAAGGAAATTGACAACATCTTTGAAGCACGGATTAGAATGTATTAAAGTGAAATATTTTGAAAATCAACAATCGTGCCATTTAAATGAAAAATTCAGTTATTTAATTTTTTTTTGCAAGCTTTCATTTATGTATGCTATATATAAGAAGTAATACTAAAAAATAATACTAGCACTCTTTAATTCTATTCTTAGAGATAAGAAATGCAATATTTCTTATTGGCGATGTTCAAAATGTTTAAAGAGATAGAAAAACTCTCCATGAGAGTGGTGAAATAGGAAGCTACATAGATTAGGGGTACAGGCACCAGAAGAATCTTGCCGGTGACAAGTCTGATGGAATCCCCAAAGAAAAAAGGGTCGGCTGAGATAAATGCTAGTCGATCTATTCTACGTTAAAACAGGACCAGAATTTACGACACAGATGTTAAATGAAGAGCTGAAAATTAGTGAGCTGTATTTGTCGTTTTTTCGGGTTTTTGGGAGCTGAGCTGTGGTGCCTGGATTGACAAAGTTGTGTTCAGAATTAAGAACGTCTTTTTTCGGGCGTATCTAATCTGACCTCTAAAAAATTAAACTGTAACTTTTAAAATAAAATCTTTCTGTGGTATCATTTTTCATAATCAGCACAAGCGCTAACCCTAACCCTTAGTAACAAACCGGACACTGTTAGGAAACTCCACCTTCCCATTCAGCTGGATGTTGAATTAATTTTTGTGCACATGAACGATGACAGCCTGGAGTGGCATGAATTCTGCAACTGGCTAAACAGACAAGCTTACGACCCGCAACATGTCCGATTGTCAAAATGGAGTATTGGCTTCCCAAAATAAAATTCATCTTGGAAGGACACCCTCCACTCGCAATTTCATTTTCTTTCACTTACAGATAAACCTACTTGTTTTTGATTCTATACAAACCGGAAAAAAGTTGGCAGTTTATTCTTTAGAACGGGTTAGGAACCAGTTTTTCGTTGTTCTACTCCCTATTGCATTCATATAAATTTTTACATACATATATATATATATATATATATATACAAAGCTAAATTTTCAAGAATTGAATATATTTTAAGTAAGATGGCCCCTAGAGTAAATGTGGTATTGTGGTGTCTGCAATGATTCTACCTAAAAGTAGAATAGAAAGAGAATCACCACCGACCTTCCACTCCATAATCTTTTGATGGCCTTCTGCCTAATTTGTTAAATTGTAATTTTACTTTATAGCAAATAAATAATTCAAAGTGTAGTATCTGTTCCTGCTCCTAGGAACACTGTGGATCGCTATTCAGATATCTGATACTCTGCCCTGAGACCATATTAAATTACTGATTTGTTTTTGTGTCTGGCAACAAGACATATGTTGCAGTTTGAGTAACTATACTTGTACACATGATCAACTGTTATAGTCATACCATCTGTAACTTCGTCCAACTTTTAACTAACTACACTAGTCCAGCCATGGACATGATCATCTGTTATAGTCATAACATCTGTAACTTTGTCCAGATTTTAACTAACTACACTAGTCCAGCCATTGACATGATCAACTGTTATAGTAATAACATCTGTAACTTTGTCCAACTTTTAACTAACTACACTAGTCCAGCCATTGACATGATCATCTGTTATAGTCATAACATCTGTAACTTTGTCCAGATTTTAACTAACTACACTAGTCCAGCCATTGACATGATCATCTGTTATAGTTATAACATCTGTAACTTTGTCCAACTTTTAACTAACTACACTAGTCCAGCCATTGACATGATCATCTGTTATAGTCATACCATCTGTAACTTCGTCCAACTTTTAACTAACTACACTAGTCCAGCCATGGACATGATCATCTGTTATAGTCATAACATCTGTAACTTTGTCCAGATTTTAACTAACTACACTAGTCCAGCCATTGACATGATCAACTGTTATAGTAATAACATCTGTAACTTTGTCCAACTTTTAACTAACTACACTAGTCCAGCCATTGACATGATCATCTGTTATAGTCATAACATCTGTAACTTTGTCCAGATTTTAACTAACTACACTAGTCCAGCCATTGACATGATCATCTGTTATAGTTATAACATCTGTAACTTTGTCCAACTTTTAACTAACTACACTAGTCCAGCCATTGACATGATCATCTGTTATAGTAATAACATCTGTAACTTCGTCCAGCTTTTAACTAACTACACTAGTCCAGCCATTGACATGATCATCTGTTATAGTCATAACATCTGTAACTTTGTCCAGATTTTAACTAACTACACTAGTCCAGCCATTGACATGATCATCTGTTATAGTCATAACATCTGTAACTTTGTCCAGATTTTAACTAACTACACTAGTCCAGCCATTGACATGATCATCTGTTATAGTCATACCATCTGTAACTTTGTCCAACTTTTAACTAACTACACTAGTCCAGCCATTGACATGATCATCTGTTATAGTCATAACATCTGTAACTTTGTCCAGATTTTAACTAACTACACTAGTCCAGCCATTGACATGATCATCTGTTATAGTCATAACATCTGTAACTTTGTCCAACTTTTAACTAACTACACTAGTCCAGCCATTGACATGATCATCTGTTATAGTCAAAACATCTGTAACTTTGTCCAGATTTTAACTTACTACACTAGTCCAGCCATTGACATGATCATCTGTTATAGTCATAACATCTGTAACTTTGTCCAACTTTTAACTAACTACACTAGTCCAGCCATTGACATGATCATCTGTTATAGTCATAACATCTGTAACTTTGTCCAGATTTTACTAACTACACTAGTCCAGCCATTGACATGATCAACTGTTATAGTCATAACATCTGTAACTTTGTCCAACTTTTAACTAACTACACTAGTCCAGCCATTGACATGATCATCTGTTATAGTCATAACATCTGTAACTTTGTCCAGATTTTAACTAACTACACTAGTCCAGCCATTGACATGATCATCTGTTATAGTCATAACATCTGTAACCTTGTCCAGATTTTAACTAACGACACTAGTCCAGCCATTGACATGATCATCTGTTATAGTCATACCATCTGTAACTTCGTCCAACTTTTAACTAACTACACTAGTCCAGCCATTGACATGATCATCTTTTATAGTCATAACATCTGTAACTTCGTCCAACTTTTAACTAACTACACTAGTCCAGCCATTGACATGATCATCTGTTATAGTAATAACATCTGTAACTTCGTCCAGATTTTAACTAACTACACTAGTCCAGCCATTGACATGATCATCTTTTATAGTCATAACATCTGTAACTTTGTCCAACTTTTAACTAACTACACTAGTCCAGCAATTGACATGATCATCTGTTATAGTAATAACATCTGTAACTTTGTCCAGCTTTAACTAACTACACTAGTCCAGCTATTGACATGATCATCTGTTATAGTCATAACATCTGTAACTTTGTCCAGCTTTTAACTAACTACACTAGTCCAGCCATTAACATGATCATCTGTTATAGTCATACCATCTGTAACTTCGTCCAACTTTTAACTAACTACACTAGTCCAGCCATTGACATGATCATCTGTTATAGTCATACCATCTGTAACTTCGTCCAACTTTTAACTAACTACACTAGTCCAGCTATTAACATAATCATCTGTTATAGTCATACCATCTGTAACTTCGTCCAACTTTTAACTAACTACACTAGTCCAGCTATTGACATGATTATCTGTTATAGTCATAACATCTGTAACTTCGTCCAGCTTTTAACTAACTACACTAGTCCAGCTATTGACATGATCAACTGTTATAGTCATAACATCTGTAACTTTGTCCAGCTTTTAACTAACTACACTAGTCCAGCCATTGACATGATCATCTGTTATAGTCATACCATCTGTAACTTCGTCCAACTTTTAACTAACTACACTAGTCCAGCTATTAACATAATCATCTGTTATAGTCATACCATCTGTAACTTCGTCCAACTTTTAACTAACTACACTAGTCCAGCTATTGACATGATTATCTGTTATAGTCATAACATCTGTAACTTTGTCCAGCTTTTAACTAACTACACTAGTCCAGCCATTGACATGATCATCTGTTATAGTCATACCATCTGTAACTTCGTCCAACTTTTAACTAACTACACTAGTCCAGCTATTAACATAATCATCTGTTATAGTCATACCATCTGTAACTTCGTCCAACTTTTAACTAACTACACTAGTCCAGCTATTGACATGATTATCTGTTATAGTCATAACATCTGTAACTTCGTCCAGCTTTTAACTAACTACACTAGTCCAGCTATTGACATGATCAACTGTTATAGTCATAACATCTGTAACTTTGTCCAGCTTTTAACTAACTACACTAGTCCAGCCATTAACATGATCATCTGTTATAGTCATACCATCTGTAACTTCGTCCAACTTTTAACTAACTACACTAGTCCAGCCATTGACATGATCATCTGTTATAGTAATAACATCTGTAACTTCGTCCAGCTTTTAACTAACTACACTAGTCCAGCCATTGACATGATCATCTGTTATAGTCATAACATCTGTAACTTTGTCCAGCTTTTAACTAACTACACTAGTCCAGCCATTGACATGATCATCTGTTATAGTAATAACATCTGTAACTTTGTCCAGCTTTAACTAACTACACTAGTCCAGCTATTGACATGATCATCTGTTATAGTCATAACATCTGTAACTTTGTCCAGCTTTTAACTAACTACACTAGTCCAGCCATTGACATGATCATCTGTTATAGTCATAACATCTGTAACTTTGTCCAGCTTTTAACTAACTACACTAGTCCAGCCATTGACATGATCATCTGTTATAGTAATAACATCTGTAACTTCGTCCAGCTTTTAACTAACTACACTAGTCCAGCCATTGACATGATCATCTGTTATAGTCATAACATCTGTAACTTTGTCCAGCTTTTAACTAACTACACTAGTCCAGCCATTGACATGATCATCTGTTATAGTAATAACATCTGTAACTTTGTCCAGCTTTAACTAACTACACTAGTCCAGCTATTGACATGATCATCTGTTATAGTCATAACATCTGTAACTTTGTCCAGCTTTTAACTAACTACACTAGTCCAGCCATTGACATGATCATCTGTTATAGTCATAACATCTGTAACTTTGTCCAGCTTTTAACTAACTACACTAGTCCAGCCATTGACATGATCAACTGCTCCTGATAATCTTCCGGTGACTTTGTTCGTTTATCGACTGATTTCCCATGACTCAACCACCCCAGATGCCATTTAAATCTGCAACCACATCCAGACCATGACACTTGACCAGCTCCGAACTGAAACCATTCTACATTCCCTCTTTTCATTGACCAGACTCTCTGCAATCATGACAAATTTTCTCCCTTTTTTTGTTTTGAACAATTTCTCTTTCATTTCTTATTTGATTGGTTTTTTTTATCTATTTAATTGTTTGTTTTTGTGCAAATGTGAACTAACCCACAAACTATTTTGATTTATTTATCAAATCTCACAATATATAGCATTGTTCGTTAAATTCATAAACTGTTAGGACAACTAAAGAAAATGCAATTATCTCCCTTGGACAATTTCAGAGTTATCGCCCTTGTCGATAGGCTTGCCGGGAAAAAAGATAAACAGACCGACGTCTTAAAACTGTGTTATTTCATCTCGCGTTACAACGGCAATTAACTCATTATTTTATATTGTGTTCAGTTGTAATAAATTTGTTAAACATTTCTCCCAACCTCTCACATATTTGAAATATTTTTTCTTGCTTAAGGTCGGATATGTTTTAGACAGGCCTCGTATATATATATATATATATATATATATATATATATATATATATATATCTGAAAGAAAATCTGAATAAAAAACATTTTGAGTATTCTGCTTAAAATTGTTTTAAAAACAATCACCGCCCGTAACTGTCAGTTTCACAAAGAATGATCATCAGATACCATGCAGGTAAGAATTCTCTTTATAATTTTGTTTCATTTTCTTCGCTTTATTTATTTATTTTTGTTAGGGATAACTAACGAAACGATTTATCTCCCTTGCATCATTCGCTAAGGTTAAGAGTTATCGTCCTTGTCGATGGAGTCTTGCCTGGAGAAAAGATAAACAGACCGACGTCTTGAAACTGTGTCTTATTTCATCTTGCGTTACAGCGGCAATTAACTTATTATTTTATTCTGTGTTCAGTTGTAATAAATTTGTTAAAAGTTTCTGCTGATATTTTATCCATTTTTCTTTATCATATATTGTTGAGTAAACCTAAATTACAAGGGGTCAACTTGGAGGTGCTTGACTCTAGTGTGACTGCGCTTTGGCCAAACTGGGTACCAGGCATCATCCGCAAAATAAATGGACAATTTCTGTATGATGTTCAAGTCGGAAATCAATTCTGGGCACGGCACAAAAACCAGTTGCATCTCAGATACTCTGTAGGGAACTTAGTGGACAACAGAACAACCATTCCGTTTGATTTGTTAATGAACACATTTGAACTGCCATCTCCACCACCTCTCATGCAGACAAATTCAGATGAGAATTATCAAAGACCTCCCAGGACTTGGCCAAAGCGCAGTCGCACTAGAGTCAAGCACCTCCAAGTTGACCCCAGGTGTGCTCGATACAGTTAAAGACTAAAATGGGGAGATGTTAGGATAACTAAAGAAAAACGCAGTTATGTCCCTTGGACCATTTCAGAGTTATCGCCCTTGTCGATAGGCTTGCCGGGAAAAAAGATAAACAGACCGACGTCTTAAAAACTGTGTCTTATTTCATCTCGCGTTACAGCGGCAATTAACTCATTAATTTATTTTGTATTCAGTTGTAATAAATTTGTTAAACATTTCTCTTGATATTTCATCCATTTTTCTTTATCAAATATTATTGAGTAAACCTAAATTACAAGGTTTACAAAATAAACATTATTAGTATCACCCCCCCCCTCACACACACACACACACACACACACACATACACACTTACCTCAACACGCTGAACTGTCTTTCAACTACAGGCCATCATTGTGTGATAGGACAATTTCTCTTTTAGTTTGCCGAGCTGTCATTCAACTGCATTGTGGCGTAAACATTCAACCATCATCGTTGGAGAAATTAGTCGAGCAGACACTCAACATAAGCATTCTTGTGATGTCAGCGACTGAAGAGAATAAGAACCCTAACCCTAACCCTAACCTGAAGAGAATGCAACATTATCAAAACAATAGAATGACAAAGTTTATACATACAAAATTAATTGATTTTTATTCAACAACTTGTTACGACAATGGAAATAGAGGGTTTGGTAAAGATTGAGAATTGAAAGAGTCCAAGGAACGTTCTAGGTAAAAGAGTTGTTTAGTGTGTAAGAAGAAACTGTTGCTATGTGAGTTTGCGTGTGTGTAAATGAAGTACGCATTTAGATTTGTGTATGTGCGCATTAGTGCACCTTTGTGTTGTCAGTGAGAGAGTGTATGTATGGACTTATGTTTACATGCGTTCGTTTAGCAGAGTGTATTTAGTTAGCGAGTGCGTGTGTTTATGGACTTGCGTACATGTGCATTCGTTGAGCAGTGTGTGTGTATGTGTACTTTGCCATGTGTGCTTTGCCGTGTGTATGTGTGCTTTGCCAGGTGTGCTTTGCCATGTGTGTGTGTGCATGTGTGCTTTGCCCTGTGTGTGTGTGTTCTTTGTGTGGATGCATGTATGCTTTGCCGGGTGTGTGTGTGTGCTTTGCCAGGTGTGTGCATGTGTGCTTTGCCGGGTATTGGGTTATAAAGTCTATTGTTCATCTTCGAGGAGCCTTTCGCTCCCCAAAAGGGCTAAGCTGGATTCTTACGTGTGTTGGTCTCTGAAAGAAAGAGAAAAAAAATGTGAGAAAAATGCTGTTTTTTATAGTGCATGCTGGAATTCTATGATTGGCTGAAAGAAACTGCTATTTGGAAATTTTGTCCAATCGAGAATCGATACGTAAATATAACATTCACTGCTGCTGCTGCTTTTGAAGAAATTAACCAAATCAAATGTATTGGCACAAAATAGCAAAGTGCAGCAAATCATGGAAAAAGACAGAAGATATGTACATCTACAATCTGAATGTTTGTCGAAGGCGTCTCTAAACCTGGATATGGTAAGTGTCGTCACAACCTCCTCTAGTAAGCTGTTCTCACAGACAGAGAATGCTGCCTTTCCTCTGGTGAGATGAAAACGCTGATGATACATCTTTTGCTGGGTACCGTGGAGACTACGACTTGGCACTGGGATGAAAAACTACTCATTTTAATGTCTGCTTAATATGCTGGCATGTATTGGACGGCATTTTAGAAATCGACTTCCTAACTAACCTATCTCTGGCCAGCTCTTTATTTATCCGCTTCTTTCTCAAATTCATCCTTATCACTTCCTCCCATGTTTTCTATGGCCTTCCCTAGCCAATTGACTTTGTTCCCTCAACTGTTCTACATCTATTAATCCAAGAACTATAATCCGTTCTTTCAATGTGACCAAACCAACAAAGTCTCCTGTTCTGCACACATCTCCCTATACTGTCAAGATCTAATCTCCCTCTGAGGTCATCAGATGTAAGCCTGTCTTTAAAACTCACATTACACATCAATTGTATCATTCTCATATGATTTCTCTCCATACAACACATGTCCTTAACACTCACTGGTTAGGCTTTACTTCCATACATTATCACAGTGCGTACACATACTGATAGACTATTTCCTTTAGCCGACAGGTTACTGGTAGGGTTAGCTCTGTTGGTTAGGCTAAGAGTAATGTTAACTCTGCTGGTTAGGGTTAGGGTAAGCTCTGCTGGTTAGGGTTAGGGTAATGTTACTCTGCTGGTAAGGATTAGGGTACGGTTAGCTCTGCTGGGTAGGGTTAGGGTTAGCTCTTCTAGTTAGAGTAAGGGTAAGGTTAGTTCTGCTGGTTAGGTGTAGGGTAAAGTTAGCTCTGCTGGTTAGGGTTAGGATAAGCTCTGCTGGTTAGGGGGAGGGTAAGGTTAGCTCTGCTGATTAGGGTTAGGGTAAGGTTAGCTCTGCTGGTTAGGCGTAGGGTTACATTTGCTGGTTAGGGTTAGGATTAGGATAAGGCTAGCTCTGCTGGTTATGGTAAGGTTAGCTCTGCTGGTAAGGGGTAGGGTTACATTTGCTGGTTAGGGTTAGGATTAGGATAAGGCTAGCTCTGCTGGTTATGGTAAGGTTAGCTCTGCTGGTTAGGGTTAGTGTAAGGTTAGCTCTGCTGGTAATGGTTAGGATTAGGGTAAGGTTAGCTCTGCTGGTTAGGGTTAGCTCTGCTGGTTAGGGTTAGGGTAAAATTAGCTCTGCTGATTAAGGTTTGGGGTAGGGTTAGCACTGCTGGTTAGGGTTAGGGTAAGGTTAGCCTTGCTTGTTAGGGTTAGGGTAAGAATAGCTCTGCTGCTTAGGGTTAGGAGTAGGGTTAGCACTGCTGGTTAGGGTTATGGTAAGGTTAGCCTTGCTTGTTAGGGTAAGGGTAAGGTTAGCTCTGCTGGTTAGGGTTAGGGGTAGGTTAGTTCTGCTGGTTAGGGGTAGGGTAAGGTTAGCTCTGCTGGTTAGGGTTAGGGTAATGTTAGCTCTGCTGGTTAGAGGTAGTGTTAGCTCTGCTGGTTAAGGTTAGGGTAAGGTTAGCTCTGCTGGTTAGGGTTAGTGTAAGGTTAGCTCTGCTTGTTAGGGGTAGGGTTAGCTCTGCTGTTTAGGGTTAGGACTAGGGTAAGGTAAGCTCTACTGGTTCGAAGTAGGGTAAGTTCTGCTGCTTAGGGTTAGGGTAACGTAAGCTCTGCTGGTTATGGGTAGGTTTAGCTCTGCTGGTTAGGGTTAGGGTAAGGTTAGCTCTGCTTGTTAGGGGTAGGGTTAGCTCTGCTGTTTAGGGTTAGGACTAGGGTAAGGTTAGCTCTACTGCTTAGAGGTAGGGTAAGCTCTGCTGTTTAAGGTTAGGGTAACGTTAGCTCTGCTGGTTCGGTGTAGGGTTAGCTCTGCTGGTTAGGATTAGGGTAAGGTTAGCTCTGCTGGTTAGGGTTAGGGTAAGGTGAGCTCTGCTGGTTGGGGTTAGGGTAAGGTTAGCTATGCTGGTTAGAGTTAGGATTAGGGTAAGTTTAGCTCTGCTGGTTAGGGTTAGGGTAAGGTTAGCTCTGCTGGTTAGGGTTAGGGTAAGGTTAGCTCTGCTGGTTGGGGTTAGGGGTAGGGTAAGTTTTGCTCTGCTTGTTAGGATTATGGGTAGGGTTGGCTCTGCTGGTTAGGGTTAGGGGTAAGGTTAGCTCTGCTGGTTAGGGTTAGGGTAAGGTTAGCTCTGCTTGTTAGGGTTAGGGTAAGGTTAGCTCTGCTGGTTAGGGTTTGGGGTAGGATAAGGTTTGCTCTGCTGGTTAGTAATAGAAGTTCTCTGAACGTACTCAATCATCTCTTAACTCTTTCAATTACACTAGCACTTGCTCTACCCTGTGCTAAAATCATATCACCAAGGTAACAAAACTTCTGGACAACTTCAATAGTGTCGCCATCCAGAAGGTTGTCTGAAATATCAGTTGGCTTTAGGGATGTATTTTGTATTATTATTTTAACTACTTTGTTTACATGCTTATCCACTAATTCCATATCTTAACCATTCTATTACGTAACTATGTGTGTTGACTATCGGGTCTGGTGTAGCAGAAATAGCACCTGGCAGGAATAAATAAAACCTATTAGACACTGACACACACCTGGCCAGAAGAAAGAAAACGCGGTTGATTTTCACAAAGACACAGCTGTCCAGAAAATAAAATATCTGGTGATTTGATGCAGACACATTTGCGAAAGTAGACAGGAATACACCTGTTGCTAAATAAACATCCTACACTGATGGCAAAGGCGAAATCCTAGAATGGACGTTTACAGGTTGATACGTGGTGTTCAAAAATGTTATATAAACTAGGCCAAATTGAGATCCAGTGAGTTTGTTGGCTAGCAAGTTCGAGAGATCAACCTCCGTCAATTCTTGTGCTTTCTCCACCTCTCTTTCTAACTCCACTTGTTCGCTGAAATATAAAATATATCATACAACACCTGGTATTCCTAAATGGTCACCAATCTGCTACTGACCAAACCCAACGTCGCTTAACTTCAGTGATTTAACAAGAACTGGTGTGTCAATGTGATTATGCCACATATATTAATCCATCAACAACTATCAAAAAAAAAAAAAAGAAGGAAATTGTCTGCAACGATTCCTAAAATTTGTATTAGTTACTTTTAGCTGAAAAATAAGTTTTAATTTTTCTTCTTTTAGGGTTAGGGTTAGGGTTAGTAGAAAACACCAATTTTGTTCGTACTAAATCATACTAAGTTGCTGCTCTCGATCATTTAATTAGGCAGAAATCATATTTAGAAATAATGCTAATTACAATGTAATAGTTTCCCTTACCACTGCTGACCAAGCCAACAATCTCTCAGACATGTGTAAGCAGTGTGATGATGTATGTAAGTGTGATGATGTATGTAAGTGTGTGATGTATGTAAGTGTGATGATGTATGTAAGTGTGATGATGTATGTAAGTGTGTGATGTATGTAAGTGTGATGATGTATGTAAGTGTGATGATGTATGTAAGTGTGTGATGATGTATGTAAGTGTGTGAAGTAAGTGTGTGATGTATGTAAGTGTGATGATGTATGTAAGTGTGATGATGTATGTAAGTGTGTGATGTATGTAAGTGTGATGATGTATGTAAGTGTGATGATGTATGTAAGTGTGTGATGTATGTAAGTGTGTGATGATGTATGTAAGTGTGATGATGTATGTAACTGTGTGATGTATGTAAGTGTGTGATGATGTATGTAAGTGTGATGATGTATGTAAGTGTGTGATGTATGTAAGTGTGATGATGTATGTAAGTGTGATGATGTATGTAAGTGTGATGATGTATGTAAGTGTGTGATGTATGTAAGTGTGATGATGTATGTAAGTGTGATGATGTATGTAAGTGTGATGATGTATGTAAGTGTGTGATGTATGTAAGTGTGTGATGATGTATGTAAGTGTGATGATGTATGTAACTGTGTGATGTATGTAAGTGTGTGATGTATGTAAGTGTGTGATGATGTATGTAAGTGTGATGATGTATGTAACTGTGTGATGTATGTAAGTGTGATGATGTATGTAAGTGTGATGATGTATGTAAGTGTGATGATGTATGTAAGTGTGTGATGTATGTAAGTGTGATGATGTATGTAAGTGTGATGATGTATGTAAGTGTGATGATGTATGTAAGTGTGTGATGTATGTAAGTGTGTGATGATGTATGTAAGTGTGATGATGTATGTAAGTGTGATGATGTATGTAAGTGTGATGATGTATGTAAGTGTGATGATGTATGTAAGTGTGTGATGTATGTAAGTGTGATGATGTATGTAAGTGTGATGATGTATGTAAGTGTGATGATGTATGTAAGTGTGTGATGTATGTAAGTGTGATGATGTATGTAAGTGTGATGATGTATGTAAGTGTGTGATGATGTATGTAAGTGTGATGATGTATGTAAGTGTGTGATGTATGTAAGTGTGATGATGTATGTAAGTGTGATGATGTATGTAAGTGTGTGATGTATGTAATTGTGATGATGTATGTAAGTGTGTGATGTATGTAAGTGTGATGATGTATGTAAGTGTGATGATGTATGTAAGTGTGTGATGTATGTAAGTGTGTGATGTATGTAAGTGTGTGATGTATGTAAGTGTGATGATGTATGTAAGTATGATGATGTATGTAAGTGTGATGATGTATGTAAGTGTGTGATGTATGTAAGTGTGTGATGATGTATGTAAGTGTGATGATGTATGTAAGTGTGATGATGTATGTAAGTGTGATGATGTATGTAAGTGTGATGATGTATGTAAGTGTGATGATGTATGTAAGTGTGATGATGTATGTAAGTGTGTGATGTATGTAAGTGTGTGATGTATGTAAGTGTGATGATGTATGTAAGTGTGATGATGTATGTAAGTGTGATGATGTATGTAATTGTGATGATGTATGTAAGTGTGATGATGTATGTAAGTGTGATGATGTATGTAATTGTGATGATGTATGTAAGTGTGATGATGTATGTAAGTGTGTGATGTATGTAAGTGTGATGATGTATGTAAGTGTGATGCTGTATGTAAGTGTGATGATGTATGTAAGTGTGATGATGTATGTAATTGTGATGATGTATGTAAGTGTGATGATGTATGTAAGTGTGTGATGTATGTAATTGTGATGATGTATGTAAGTGTGATGATGTATGTAAGTGTGATGATGTATGTAAGTGTGATGATGTATGTAATTGTGATGATGTATGTAAGTGTGTGATGTATGTAAGTGTGTGATGTATGTAAGTGTGATGATGTATGTAAGTGTGATGATGTATGTAAGTGTGATGATGTATGTAAGTGTGATGATGTATGTAAGTGTGTGATGTATGTAATTGTGATGATGTATGTAAGTGTGATGATGTATGTAAGTGTGATGATGTATGTAAGTGTGATGATGTATGTAAGTGTGTGATGTATGTAAGTGTGTGATGTATGTAAGTGTGATGATGTATGTAAGTGTGATGATGTATGTAAGTGTGTGATGTATGTAAGTGTGATGATGTATGTAAGTGTGATGATGTATGTAAGTGTGATGATGTATGTAAGTGTGATGATGTATGTAAGTGTGATGATGTATGTAAGTGTGATGATGTATGTAAGTGTGATGCTGTATGTAAGTGTGATGATGTATGTAAGTGTGATGATGTATGTAAGTGTGATGATGTATGTAAGTGTGATGATGTATGTAAGTGTGATGATGTATGTAAGTGTGATGATGTATGTAAGTGTGTGATGTATGTAAGTGTGATGATCGTATGTAAGTGTGATGATGTATGTAAGTGTGTGATGTATGTAATTGTGATGATGTATGTAAGTGTGATGCTGTATGTAAGTGTGATGATGTATGTAAGTGTGTGATGTATGTAAGTGTGATGCTGTATGTAAGTGTGATGATGTATGTAAGTGTGATGATGTATGTAAGTGTGATGATGTATGTAAGTGTGATGATGTATGTAAGTGTGTGATGTATGTAAGTGTGATGATGTATGTAAGTGTGATGATGTATGTAAGTGTGATGATGTATGTAAGTGTGATGCTGTATGTAAGTGTGATGATGTATGTAAGTGTGATGATGTGTAAGTGTGATGATGTATGTAAGTGTGATGATGTATGTAAGTGTGATGATGTATGTAAGTGTGTGATGTATGTAAGTGTGATGATGTATGTAAGTGTGATGATGTATGTAAGTGTGATGATGTATGTAAGTGTGATGATGTATGTAAGTGTGATGCTGTATGTAAGTGTGATGATGTATGTAAGTGTGTGATGTATGTAATTGTGATGATGTATGTAAGTGTGATGCTGTATGTAAGTGTGATGATGTATGTAAGTGTGTGATGTATGTAAGTGTGATGATGTATGTAAGTGTGATGATGTATGTAAGTGTGATGATGTATGTAAGTGTGATGATGTATGTAAGTGTGATGATGTATGTAAGTGTGTGATGTATGTAAGTGTGTGATGTATGTAAGTGTGTGATGTATGTAAGTGTGATGATGTATGTAAGTGTGTGATGTATGTAAGTGTGATGATGTATGTAAGTGTGATGATGTATGTAAGTGTGATGATGTATGTAAGTGTGATGATGTATGTAAGTGTGATGATGTATGTAAGTGTGTGATGTATGTAAGTGTGATGATGTATGTAAGTGTGATGATGTATGTAAGTGTGTGATGTATGTAATTGTGATGATGTATGTAAGTGTGATGATGTATGTAAGTGTGATGATGTATGTAAGTGTGATGATGTATGTAAGTGTGATGCTGTATGTAAGTGTGATGATGTATGTAAGTGTGTGATGTATGTAAGTGTGATGATGTATGTAAGTGTGATGATGTATGTAAGTGTGATGATGTATGTAAGTGTGATGATGTATGTAAGTGTGTGATGTATGTAAGTGTGTGATGTATGTAAGTGTGATGATGTATGTAAGTGTGATGATGTATGTAAGTGTGTGATGTATGTAATTGTGATGATGTATGTAAGTGTGATGATGTATGTAAGTGTGATGATGTATGTAAGTGTGATGATGTATGTAAGTGTGATGATGTATGTAAGTGTGATGATGTATGTAAGTGTGTGATGTATGTAAGTGTGATGATGTATGTAAGTGTGTGATGTATGTAAGTGTGATGATGTATGTAAGTGTGATGATGTATGTAAGTGTGATGATGTATGTAAGTGTGTGATGTATGTAAGTGTGTGATGTATGTAAGTGTGATGATGTATGTAAGTGTGATGATGTATGTAAGTGTGATGATGTATGTAAGTGTGTGATGTATGTAATTGTGATGATGTATGTAATTGTGATGATGTATGTAAGTGTGATGATGTATGTAAGTGTGATGATGTATGTAAGTGTGATGATGTATGTAAGTGTGATGATGTATGTAAGTGTGATGATGTATGTAAGTGTGATGCTGTATGTAAGTGTGATGATGTATGTAAGTGTGTGATGTATGTAAGTGTGATGATGTATGTAAGTGTGTGATGTATGTAATTGTGATGATGTATGTAAGTGTGATGATGTATGTAAGTGTGTGATGTATGTAATTGTGATGATGTATGTAAGTGTGATGATGTATGTAAGTGTGATGATGTATGTAAGTGTGATGATGTATGTAAGTGTGATGCTGTATGTAAGTGTGATGATGTATGTAAGTGTGTGATGTATGTAAGTGTGATGATGTATGTAAGTGTGATGATGTATGTAAGTGTGATGATGTATGTAAGTGTGATGATGTATGTAAGTGTGTGATGTATGTAAGTGTGATGATGTATGTAAGTGTGATGATGTATGTAAGTGTGTGATGTATGTAAGTGTGATGATGTATGTAAGTGTGATGATGTATGTAAGTGTGATGATGTATGTAAGTGTGATGCTGTATGTAAGTGTGATGATGTATGTAAGTGTGTGATGTATGTAAGTGTGATGATGTATGTAAGTGTGTGATGTATGTAAGTGTGATGATGTATGTAAGTGTGATGCTGTATGTAAGTGTGATGATGTATGTAAGTGTGATGATGTATGTAAGTGTGTGATGTATGTAAGTGTGATGATGTATGTAAGTGTGATGATGTATGTAAGTGTGTGATGTATGTAATTGTGATGATGTATGTAAGTGTGATGATGTATGTAAGTGTGATGATGTATGTAAGTGTGATGATGTATGTAAGTGTGATGCTGTATGTAAGTGTGATGATGTATGTAAGTGTGTGATGTATGTAAGTGTGATGATGTATGTAAGTGTGATGATGTATGTAAGTGTGATGATGTATGTAAGTGTGTGATGTATGTAAGTGTGATGATGTATGTAAGTGTGATGATGTATGTAAGTGTGATGATGTATGTAAGTGTGTGATGTATGTAATTGTGATGATGTATGTAAGTGTGATGCTGTATGTAAGTGTGATGATGTATGTAAGTGTGTGATGTATGTAAGTGTGATGCTGTATGTAAGTGTGATGATGTATGTAAGTGTGATGATGTATGTAAGTGTGATGATGTATGTAAGTGTGATGATGTATGTAAGTGTGTGATGTATGTAAGTGTGATGATGTATGTAAGTGTGATGATGTATGTAAGTGTGATGCTGTATGTAAGTGTGATGATGTATGTAAGTGTGTGATGATGTATGTAAGTGTGATGATGTATGTAAGTGTGATGATGTATGTAAGTGTGATGATGTATGTAAGTGTGATGCTGTATGTAAGTGTGATGATGTATGTAAGTGTGTGATGTATGTAATTGTGATGATGTATGTAAGTGTGATGCTGTATGTAAGTGTGATGATGTATGTAAGTGTGTGATGTATGTAAGTGTGATGATGTATGTAAGTGTGATGATGTATGTAAGTGTGATGATGTATGTAAGTGTGATGATGTATGTAAGTGTGATGATGTATGTAAGTGTGTGATGTATGTAAGTGTGTGATGTATGTAAGTGTGATGATGTATGTAAGTGTGATGATGTATGTAATTGTGATGATGTATGTAAGTGTGTGATGTATGTAAGTGTGATGATGTATGTAAGTGTGATGATGTATGTAAGTGTGTGATGTATGTAATTGTGATGATGTATGTAAGTGTGTGATGTATGTAAGTGTGATGATGTATGTAAGTGTGATGATGTATGTAAGTGTGTGATGTATGTAATTGTGATGATGTATGTAAGTGTGTGATGTATGTAAGTGTGATGATGTATGTAAGTGTGATGATGTATGTAAGTGTGATGATGTATGTAAGTGTGTGATGTATGTAAGTGTGATGATGTATGTAAGTGTGATGATGTATGTAAGTGTGATGATGTATGTAAGTGTGATGATGTATGTAAGTGTGTGATGTATGTAAGTGTGATGATGTATGTAAGTGTGATGATGTATGTAAGTGTGATGATGTATGTAAGTGTGATGCTGTATGTAAGTGTGATGATGTATGTAAGTGTGTGATGTATGTAAGTGTGTGATGTATGTAAGTGTGATGATGTATGTAAGTGTGATGCTGTATGTAAGTGTGATGATGTATGTAAGTGTGATGATGTATGTAAGTGTGTGATGTATGTAAGTGTGATGATGTATGTAAGTGTGATGATGTATGTAAGTGTGTGATGTATGTAATTGTGATGATGTATGTAAGTGTGATGATGTATGTAAGTGTGATGATGTATGTAAGTGTGATGATGTATGTAAGTGTGATGCTGTATGTAAGTGTGATGATGTATGTAAGTGTGTGATGTATGTAAGTGTGATGATGTATGTAAGTGTGATGATGTATGTAAGTGTGATGATGTATGTAAGTGTGTGATGTATGTAAGTGTGATGATGTATGTAAGTGTGATGATGTATGTAAGTGTGATGATGTATGTAAGTGTGTGATGTATGTAAGTGTGATGATGTATGTAAGTGTGATGATGTATGTAAGTGTGATGATGTATGTAAGTGTGATGATGTATGTAAGTGTGTGATGTATGTAAGTGTGATGATGTATGTAAGTGTGATGATGTATGTAAGTGTGTGATGTATGTAATTGTGATGATGTATGTAAGTGTGATGCTGTATGTAAGTGTGATGATGTATGTAAGTGTGTGATGTATGTAAGTGTGATGCTGTATGTAAGTGTGATGATGTATGTAAGTGTGATGATGTATGTAAGTGTGATGATGTATGTAAGTGTGATGATGTATGTAAGTGTGTGATGTATGTAAGTGTGATGATGTATGTAAGTGTGATGATGTATGTAAGTGTGATGATGTATGTAAGTGTGATGATGTATGTAAGTGTGATGATGTATGTAAGTGTGATGATGTATGTAAGTGTGATGATGTATGTAAGTGTGATGATGTATGTAAGTGTGTGATGTATGTAAGTGTGATGATGTATGTAAGTGTGATGATGTATGTAAGTGTGTGATGTATGTAATTGTGATGATGTATGTAAGTGTGATGCTGTATGTAAGTGTGATGATGTATGTAAGTGTGTGATGTATGTAAGTGTGATGATGTATGTAAGTGTGATGATGTATGTAAGTGTGATGATGTATGTAAGTGTGATGATGTATGTAAGTGTGTGATGTATGTAAGTGTGATGATGTATGTAAGTGTGATGATGTATGTAAGTGTGTGATGTATGTAAGTGTGATGATGTATGTAAGTGTGATGATGTATGTAAGTGTGATGATGTATGTAAGTGTGATGATGTATGTAAGTGTGATGATGTATGTAAGTGTGATGATGTATGTAAGTGTGATGCTGTATGTAAGTGTGATGATGTATGTAAGTGTGATGATGTATGTAAGTGTGATGATGTATGTAAGTGTGATGATGTATGTAAGTGTGATGATGTATGTAAGTGTGATGATGTATGTAAGTGTGATGATGTATGTAAGTGTGTGATGTATGTAAGTGTGATGATGTATGTAAGTGTGATGATGTATGTAAGTGTGTGATGTATGTAATTGTGATGATGTATGTAAGTGTGATGCTGTATGTAAGTGTGATGATGTATGTAAGTGTGTGATGTATGTAAGTGTGATGATGTATGTAAGTGTGATGATGTATGTAAGTGTGATGATGTATGTAAGTGTGATGATGTATGTAAGTGTGATGATGTATGTAAGTGTGTGATGTATGTAAGTGTGTGATGTATGTAAGTGTGTGATGTATGTAAGTGTGATGATGTATGTAAGTGTGTGATGTATGTAAGTGTGATGATGTATGTAAGTGTGATGATGTATGTAAGTGTGATGATGTATGTAAGTGTGATGATGTATGTAAGTGTGATGATGTATGTAAGTGTGTGATGTATGTAAGTGTGATGATGTATGTAAGTGTGATGATGTATGTAAGTGTGTGATGTATGTAATTGTGATGATGTATGTAAGTGTGATGATGTATGTAAGTGTGATGATGTATGTAAGTGTGATGATGTATGTAAGTGTGATGCTGTATGTAAGTGTGATGATGTATGTAAGTGTGTGATGTATGTAAGTGTGATGATGTATGTAAGTGTGATGATGTATGTAAGTGTGATGATGTATGTAAGTGTGTGATGTATGTAAGTGTGATGATGTATGTAAGTGTGATGATGTATGTAAGTGTGATGATGTATGTAAGTGTGTGATGTATGTAAGTGTGATGATGTATGTAAGTGTGATGATGTATGTAAGTGTGATGATGTATGTAAGTGTGATGATGTATGTAAGTGTGTGATGTATGTAAGTGTGATGATGTATGTAAGTGTGATGATGTATGTAAGTGTGTGATGTATGTAATTGTGATGATGTATGTAAGTGTGATGATGTATGTAAGTGTGATGATGTATGTAAGTGTGATGCTGTATGTAAGTGTGATGATGTATGTAAGTGTGTGATGTATGTAAGTGTGATGATGTATGTAAGTGTGATGATGTATGTAAGTGTGATGATGTATGTAAGTGTGTGATGTATGTAAGTGTGATGATGTATGTAAGTGTGTGATGTATGTAAGTGTGATGATGTATGTAAGTGTGTGATGTATGTAAGTGTGATGATGTATGTAAGTGTGTGATGTATGTAAGTGTGATGATGTATGTAAGTGTGATGATGTATGTAAGTGTGATGATGTATGTAAGTGTGATGATGTATGTAAGTGTGATGATGTATGTAAGTGTGATGATGTATGTAAGTGTGATGATGTATGTAAGTGTGATGATGTATGTAAGTGTGTGATGTATGTAAGTGTGATGATGTATGTAAGTGTGATGATGTATGTAAGTGTGTGATGTATGTAAGTGTGATGATGTATGTAAGTGTGTGATGTATGTAAGTGTGATGATGTATGTAAGTGTGTGATGTATGTAAGTGTGATGATGTATGTAAGTGTGATGATGTATGTAAGTGTGATGATGTATGTAAGTGTGATGATGTATGTAAGTGTGATGATGTATGTAAGTGTGATGATGTATGTAAGTGTGATGATGTATGTAAGTGTGATGATGTATGTAAGTGTGTGATGTATGTAAGTGTGATGATGTATGTAAGTGTGATGATGTATGTAAGTGTGATGATGTATGTAAGTGTGATGATGTATGTAAGTGTGATGATGTATGTAAGTGTGATGATGTATGTAAGTGTGATGATGTATGTAAGTGTGATGATGTAAGTGTGATGATGTATGTAAGTGTGTGATGTATGTAAGTGTGATGATGTATGTAAGTGTGATGATGTATGTAAGTGTGATGATGTATGTAAGTGTGATGATGTATGTAAGTGTGTGATGTATGTAAGTGTGATGATGTATGTAAGTGTGATGATGTATGTAAGTGTGATGATGTAAGTGTGATGATGTATGTAAGTGTGTGATGTATGTAAGTGTGATGATGTATGTAAGTGTGATGATGTATGTAAGTGTGTGATGTATGTAAGTGTGATGATGTATGTAAGTGTGATGATGTATGTAAGTGTGTGATGTATGTAAGTGTGATGATGTATGTAAGTGTGATGATGTATGTAAGTGTGTGATGTATGTAAGTGTGATGATGGTATGTAAGTGTGATGATGTATGTAAGTGTGATGATGTATGTAAGTGTGATGATGTATGTAAGTGTGATGATGTATGTAAGTGTGATGATGTATGTAAGTGTGATGATGTATGTAAGTGAAACCTAACCAGTGAGGGTTGAGGACATGGGGAGAAATGATACGATGGATGTGTAATGTGGGTGTTAAAGACAGACTTAGATCTGATGACCTCAGAGGAAAGTTAAATCTGAACAGTATAGGAAGATGTGTGCAGAACAGGAGACTTTGTTAGTTTGGTCACGTTTAAAGAATGGATGAGAGTTCGTTGGTTAGTACATGTAGAACAGTTGAGGTAGCAGGGGCGGTTGACAGGGGAAGGCCAACGAAAAAAATGGGAGGAAATGATAATGAATGATTTGAGAGAAAGGGGGATGAATAAAGAACTGACCAGAGATGGGTTAGTTTGGAAGTCAATTTAATAAAAAGCCGTCCAACACATGCCAGCATGTAAAACTGATGATGATGATGATGATGATGATGATGATGATGATGATGATGATGATTTTTTTTTGTATTGCAAGTATAAACCTGCAGTATTTTTTTTCAATTGGTTGTTCATCACACAGAGGCGTCTTTCTTGATGGTGCTTCATGAGAGTTCGTTGGTTAGTACATGTAGACCAGTTGAGGTAGCAGGGGCAGTTGGCAGGAGTTTATGCATCGTTCTCATCACATTTGGCTAATATTTTACTGGCACACCCACACCTTTCCTTTTTCTCAATCTGTTTGTAGATATACTCATTCTATATCATCAAAGTAAATTCTTCATCTTTCCATTGGATTCTGAGAATTAAATGAAAATGAATTCGTTTTGAGTCGTTAAATCCATTTGCCATTTTACAGCTGTAGGATTTTTTTTTTCTGATAAAAACTTGAAACACGTTCATTTCTTGTACTTAACTCGTGCAGGAATTTCTTTTTCAGAATAAAACTTCAAACACGTTCATTTGTCGTTTTATCTTTTAAAGAAACTCGCAATCATGACAGTAAAATGTCGACTCTTTTTTTTTTCAGTTATACTTAACTCGCGATGTTGTCAGTAATAAATCGACTGTCACTGTTGTCGTGCTTTAGAGACTATTCTCCCGTCCAACAGTGCGCTGTGCTTAAAAAGTGCCTCTGTGACGGTACCTCTACGACTGGCTAAGATAAAGAAGGAGTGCAACGCCGGGCGATAGGCAGATCCTATCTACTCCTTATGCAATTGTACGTTTGCAGACCGGATATTTTTGTTCTAGGCTCCAGCTCTAAGAAGGTTGTCAACCAGGACTAAGAAGACTTTCATCCACCAATGGTTTTCGTGTTTGAAGTCAGTTTGCAGGTTTTACATCAGAGTTTTCCTTCACCTAGATAGATGATCTGACTAGATCTACGGGTTCATCTTACCAAGAGGGGGGATACTGCACCTGGGTACTAAGCCAGGTATTGTTACACCCCCGTTTGGGCAAAAAGAAGAAAAGAAATTCCATGTAGAATAAATATTTATGTAAAGAAATTAAAGCTTTGAATGCGTTCATGTGTTGTTTTATTTTTTAAAGAAACTCGCAATCATGGCAGTAAAATGTCAACTCTTTTTTTCAGTTTAACTTAACTAACAATGTTGCCAGTAAGAAATCGACTGTTACTGTTGTTGTGCTTTAAACACTATTCTCCACCCCAAACCCGGGCAACACCGGGAGCTGTGCTAGTAATTAATAAAATTTAAATGGAGTTCATGTGACTCGTTTGTAAAAAAAAAATTTCAGAGTTGTCTGGGACCATTCATTCTACTCGGCGTTGTCCGGGAGCAATAAATGTAAGATTACAGTATTACATTTGGGGAGGGGGAAATAGAGAAAAATGAAGAGACAGATAGAGAGATAGAAGTCTTAATAGAAATATGTCACACTATTTGACCTCTTCTATTTTGTTTTTCATGGACCCAGGCAACGCCGGGTAGCTCTGCTAGTAAAATCTAAATGTGACTCATTTGTAAAAAAAAAAAAAATTCCAAAAGTTATGTGAATTCAGAAAAGAAGTTTCATACCTGATTGGTTTATTTTGCGTCAGATTGAAATTTCCTGCGTCCCTTTTAACTTTGGATGTTTTAGGAAGCCCTTCTTTTTTTTACACAGTAAATCGCAAGCCGAACAAAGAAGACAAGTGGGCAAATAACTGCTAAAGCAATTGCATAAGTGGGAAAGCCGATTTCTAGATAACAAAAGAGAAAAAAAGAAAAAGACAAAAGGAAAATTAGGTTTTTTATGTTGAGTTAGTCTTTTTAATAGTTTAAATAAGAAACTTTAATTGCAGGATACGCATTTCCTCAGTCGGGAATGATCATGTAAAAAACGCATGCGTAAGAAGAATGATCAACAAACAAGGTATGAATAACCATTGTGACTTTTAATATTTCTGTAATGATAACGTAATCGTGGTTGCTGCATGTATGGCACAAGGTTGAGTATTCAACACCGGTAATTATTTTTATATTCTCTCCAAAACTTGCAATAAAAGCTCATTGAAACATAATTATTTGCCACATAGTTCAAAAGGTTTGAAGAAGGAAACAAAATAACCTCCAGGATTTTGTTGTTGTTTTTAGAAAAAAAAAGTTAAAATCTAATTATAGAATGAGAAAGAAATCTGAGTTTTTTTTATTTTTGCATTTTACAAAAATTTAAAAGACGAGAAAATCCAAAAATGAGTTACATTATTTTCCAAATTAAAAGTTAAAAAAACTACTTTTAATTTGCATTTTTTAATATTTTTTTAAAAGAGAATTTAATTACAGAATATATACGAATTTATAATTGTCATATATTTATCTTCCCCTGGCTTCAAGTTATATGGAGTTATCTCCCTTACCGGTGTTTTTCAGTCAACTCATTTCAATATTTCTTTTACTTTGGCGTTTTTCAGTTGCTGAATTGCTATGGGAATATCATCTCATTTTTTTTTTTACTCCTGCATCACTACTTATAAATGCGTGTATGACACAAGGTTGAAGTTTGCAACAACAATTTGCCTTGTTTGCAGCGAACTAAAGTAAAAAAAATAAATAAATAAAATATTTTGTATAAAATGAAGTACTAACCTTCACTTTCTGTCCAGATTGCTTCTGAAAAAGGTGTGTCTTGGAATGCATCCTGAGTGTAAGCACGCACTTTCACGTAATATTTCTTACCCGCTTCCAAATAGCCGTTACAATATGAAGTGTTTTCTTTCGAACAATCATCCACACCAATCTCAAATTTCACTGATTGAATCTCCGTACTACGTTTGGTTCGGCCTGCAACTCTCATCTTCTTGTCGCAACCGTTATTCATTTTATATAAATTTGTGCAGTTACTTATCGGCTGGTAGGCATTAATCGATGGGTTCTTGTTGAACTGGTACCAATTGGGAAGCACACTAGGTCCATTTTTACCGGTTTCATTTGAAGTGGCCACAATGACTGTATACGTAAGAATGAGCCCGTTGTCGTCCGTGAAAGGATTTGTAGGAAAGGTCACGACGAATGAACGTTGTCCAGATTGAGATTTGTTTGGTTGTTTCATGTCATGTGGTAAATTAGATTTAAATCCTGGAGCTGAAAATGAGGGGAAAACAAAAAAGGTCACATGTGAAGCATTTTTTAAAAAACTCAAAACTTTCTGTTTATCTTCTATAATATAACAGGCACTTTTTCTGCGAATGTGTCTGTCTGTCCGTCTGTCTGTCTGTCTGTCTGTCTGTCCGTCTGTCTGTCTGTCCGTCTGTCTGTCTGTCTGTCTGTCTGTCTGTCTGTCTGTCCGTCCGTCAGTCAGAATTTTTTTTAAACGAATGTCTTAATTTCTTTTAGAAATGTAAAATATTGCATTAATACTAAATTATAAATTTCCAACAAATAAATCTGATGCCATGAACCGAAAATCGAGACCAAAACCTTGAGATCTTCAGTCTGACGTTCTACCCACTGAGCTATTTGCACTTTCTTATAAATAGAGCTTAAAACATTCCCTGAACAAAATTAATTATAGCTTTGGTGTGACGTCATATATTTATGATTTATGTCATGTTTCAAAACACGAATTCAAACATAAGCGATAATAACAAAAAATAAATAAATGGGTAAACATTATCAATAGCGTTCGAAATTATTTTAATAGTCCGAAACAATTTGTTTAGCTTTAACTATGTACTGTATGCAGTTTTATTTTTTCACAATTCTATAATTCTAGATAAGTAAATAGGAACACCCTCTCGCAGACAGCGAATGAGAAAGGGGGTAATGCAGTGGCTTAGAATAAAATGTGCTCCCTCGGATCGCATATTTTTGCTAGTCTTTTATTATAAAAAGAGCAGTTGTGTGTGTGTGTGTGTGTGTATAGGGGGGGGGGGGCAACCTAAAAGTCAGAAACTACACAAAACACATGCAAAGTTGATATATTCTTTTTCAGCATTGCCTCGAACAGAATATGAATACATTTTTTTTTTGTAATATTTATTCTTTTTGGGGTCAACAGAAACAAAATTAGTCACGGTTGGGAATTCGGCATTTAAAATGATTTTTTTTTTCATCAAACTTTTCTAATATCTATTATATAAAGGAAAATCGTAATTTTGTGTGTGTATGTGTATAACCGGTTAAAAGTCAGAAACTTCACAAGATACACTTATAAACCTTACATAATCAGATTCAGTTTGATCGTAGTCCAGTTGCGGTCAGAAGAAATATTCATTCCCTTTGGGTCACTAGGGACCAAATTAGTGCAGGGGATAAAAAATTACTTTTGATTTCATTATTACTGATACTTGTTTAGAAAAGACTGAAATTAGGTCAAACAGCAGTCAGTCAGTTTTTTTTCTTTCTTGCTTATTGAACAAGTTGCTAGAGAGAGAGAGAGAGAGAGAGAGAGAGAGAGCGTGTTAGAAAGAGAGAGAGGATATATATACAGAAATGTGGAGAGAGAGAGGGGGAGATAATGGGGGGAGAGATCTAGTTGAGAGAGCAAGGGGGAATAAGAGAAAATGGGACAGAGAAAAAAGGAGAAGAGAGATATACAAAGGGGGAGATAGAGATAGATAGAGAGGGGTATAGAGAGAAGTTTTAAAAGAAAGATGTTACATACACTTTTGAATTCTTTTATTTCATTGTCCATGCCCCCGGGCAACGCCGGGTAGTCATGCTAGTTTCCCATAAAAAATTCTGAACATTTTGTAAACTCCTCTCAAGTATTATTTCAAACAGATACAAAGATGATTGTTTTCATTCATTTCTCTTAAATCCGACGCACATAAATGGTGACCGGTGATTCGTTTTTGAATCCGGCCATCAATCCGATACCAAACTTGTGAACATTCTAATGCATGAAAATATTGAAGAGAATGAAATGTAATTCATCAGACAAATTTTTTGTAACAAATACGGATTCCAAAAGAAGAAGTTGGATACTAAAATACTCGCAACGTCTTTGTTTACAGTTTCCATTCCTAATATTGAATGCCCACTGTTGAGCCAGGTTTGGATCCAGATTTCTAATATTGAATGCCCACTATTGAGCCAGGTTTGGATCCAGATTTCTAATATTGAATGCCCACTGTTGAGCCAGATTTGGATCCAGATTTCTGATATTGAATATCCACTGTTGAGCCAAGTTTGGATCCAGATTTCTAATATTGAATGCCCACTGTTGAGCCAGGTTTGGATCCAGATTTCTAATATTGAATGCCCACTGTTGAGCCAGATTTGGATCCAGATTTCTGATATTGAATATCCACTGTTGAGCCAAGTTTGGATCCAGATTTCTAATATTTAATGTCCACTGTTGAGCCAGGTTTGGATCCAGATTTCTAATATTGAATGTCCACTGTTGAGCCAGATTTGGATCCAGATTTCTAATATTGAATGCCCACTGTTGAGCCAGGTTTGGATCCAGATTTCTAATATTGAATGTCCACTGTTGAGCCAGATTTGGATCCAGATTTCTAATATTGAATGCCCACTGTTGAGCCAGGTTCGGATCCAAATTTCCTAGATGAATTGCCTTCACCAAAGCCAGAATACCAACCTGTTAAATATACGTTTGGCTGATGACCTCAGAGGAAGATTAAATTTAAACAGTATAGGAAGTTGTGTGCAGAACAAGAGACTTCATTGGTTTGGTCACATTGAAAGAATGGATGAGATAGCAGGGTCAGTTGTCAGGGGAAAGCTAAGGAAAACATTGGAGGAAGCGATAAGGAGGGATTTGAGAGAAAGAGGGTTAAATAAAGACCTGGCAGAGATAGGTTAGTTTGGAAGTCAATTTCTAAAAGCCGGTCAACATATGCCAGCATATAAAACAGACAGAAAACTGAATATGATGATGATTATGATGATGATAATTCTGTGCTCAGCCATTCACTGTTGAGTCCAATTCTGTTGAGAGTATACATATGACCTTGATTCAGATGGGGAGTCACAACCAGTACACTCACACACAGTAAAGTTTGAGTTGCTACTAATTTCAGATTTAGCAGCCAAAAACTAATATTTAGAAACATGAAGCAGTATTCAAGCCTTTCATTTCCTTGGTACGATTTATCCTCAGCCACCGCTTTCTAGATTGGAAAATCAAATCAGCCACCGCTTTCTAGATTGGAAAATCAAATCAGCCACCGTTTTCTAGATTGGAAAATCAAATCAGCCACCGTTTTCTAGATTGGAAAATCAAATGAGCCACCGTTTTCTAGATCGGAAAATCAAATCAGCCACCGCTTTCTAGATCGGAAAATCAAATCAGCCACTGTTTTCTAGATTGGAAAATCAAATCAGCCACCGTTTTCTAGATTGGAAAATCAAATCAGCCACCGCTTTCTAGATTGGAAAATCAAATCAGCCACCGTTTTCTAGATTGGAAAATCAAATCAGCCACCGTTTTCTAGATTGGAAAATCAAATCAGCCACCGTTTTCTAGATTGGAAAATAAAATCAGCCACCGTTTTCTAGATTGGAAAATAAAATCAGCCACCGTTTTCTAGATTGGAAAATCAAATCAGCCACCGTTTTCTAGATTGGAAAATCAAATCAGCCACCGTTTTCTAGATTGGAAAATCAAATCAGCCACCGTTTTCTAGATTGGAAAATCAAATCAGCCACCGCTTTCTAGATTGGAAAATCTAATCAGCCACCGCTTTCTAGATTGGAAAATCAAATCAGCCACCATTTTCTAGATTGGAAAATGAAATCAGCCACCGCTTTCTAGATTAGAAATTCAAATTAGCCACCGCTTTCTAGATTGGAAAATGAAATCAGCCACCGCTTTCTAGATTGGAAAATCAAATCAGCCACCGCTTTCTAGATTGGAAAATCAAATCAGCCACCGTTTTCTAGATTGGAAAATCAAATCAGCCACCGTTTTCTAGATTGGAAAATCAAATCAGCCACCGCTTTCTAGATTGGAAAATCAAATCAACCACCGTTTTCTAGATTGGAAAATCAAATCAGCCACCGTTTTCTAGATTGTAAAATCAAATCAGCCACCGCTTTCTAGATTGGAAAATCAAATCAGCCACCGCTTTCTAGATTGGAAAATCAAATCAGCCACCGTTTCTAGATTGGAAAATCAAATCAGCCACTGTTTTCTAGATTGGAAAATCAAATCAGCCACCGCTTTCTAGGTTGGAAAATCAAATCAGCCACCGCTTTCTAGATTGGAAAATCAAATCAGCCATTGCTTTCTAGATTGGAAAATCAAATCAGCCACCGCTTTCTAGATTGGAAAATCAAATCAGCCACCGTTTTCTAGATTGGAAAATCAAATCAGCCACCGTTTTCTAGATTGGAAAATCAAATCAGCCACCGTTTTCTAGATTGGAAAATCAAATCAGCCACCGTTTTCTAGATTGGAAAATCAAATCAGCCACCGCTTTCTAGATTGTAAAATCAAATCAGCCACCGCTTTCTAGATTGGAAAATCAAATCAGCCACCGTTTTCTAGATTGGAAAATCAAATCAACCACCGTTTTCTAGATTGGAAAATCAAATCAGCCACCGTTTTCTAGATTGGAAAATTAAATCAGCCACTGTTTTCTAGATTGGAACATCAAATCAGCCACCGTTTTCTAGATTGGAAAATCAAATCAGCCATTGCTTTCTAGATTGGAAAATCAAATCAGCCACCGTTTTCTAGATTGGAAAATCAAATCAGCCACCGTTTTCTAGATTGGAAAATCAAATCAGCCACCGTTTTCTAGATTGGAAAATCAAATCAGCCACCGCTTTCTAGATTGGAAAATCAAATCAGCCACCGTTTTCTAGATTGGAAAATCAAATCAGCCACCGCTTTCTAGATTGGAAAATCAAATCAGCCACCGCTTTCTAGATTGGAAAATCAAATCAGCCACCGCTTTCTAGATTGGAAAATCAAATCAGCCACCGTTTTCTTGATTGGAAAATCAAATCAGCCACCGTTTTCTAGATTGGAAAATCAAATCAGCCACCGTTTTCTAGATTAGAAAATCAAATCAGCCACTGCTTTCTAGATTGGAAAATCAAATCAGCCACCGTTTTCTAGATTGGAAAATCAAATCAGCCACCGTTTTCTAGATTGGAAAATCAAATCAGCCACCGCTTTCTAGATTGGAACATCAAATCAGCCACTGCTTTCTAGATTGGAAAATCAAATCAGCCACCGTTTTCTAGATTGGAAAATCAAATCAGCCACCGTTTTCTAGAATGTAAAATCAAATCAGCAACCGCTTTCTAGATTGGAACATCAAATCAGCCACTGCTTTCTAGATTGGAAAATCAAATCAGCCACCGTTTTCTAGATTGGAAAATCAAATCAGCCACCGTTTTCTAGATTGGAAAATCAAATCAGCCACCGTTTTCTAGATTGGAAAATCAAATCAGCCACCGTTTTCTAGATTGGAAAATCAAATCAGCCACCGTTTTATAGAATGTAAAATCAAATCAGCCACCGCTTTCTAGATTGGAAAATCAAATCAGCCACCGCTTTCTAGATTGGAAAATCAAATCAGCCGCCGTTTTCTAGATTGGAAAATCAAATAAGCCACCGCTTTCTAGATTGGAAAACCAAATCAGCCACCGTTTTCTAGATTGGAAAATCAAATCAGCCACCGCTTTCTAGATTGGAACATCAAATCAGCCACCGCTTTCTAGATTGGAAAATCAAATCAGCCACCGTTTTCTAGATTGGAAAATCAAATCAGCCACCGCTTTCTAGATTGGAAAACTAAATCAGCCACCGTTTTCTAGATTGGAAAATCAAATCAGCCACCGCTTTCTAGATTGGAAAATCAAATCAGCCACCGCTTTCTAGATTGGAAAATCAAATCAGCCACCGCTTTCTAGATTGGAAAATCAAATCAGCCACCGTTTTCTAGATTGGAAAATCAAATCAGCCACCGTTTTCTAGATTGGAAAATCAAATCAGCCACCGCTTTCTAGATTGGAAAATCAAATCAGCCACCGCTTTCTAGATTGGAAAATCAAATCAGCCACCGTTTTCTAGATTGGAAAATCAAATCAGCCACCGTTTTCTAGATTGGAAAATCAAATCAGCCACCGTTTTCTAGATTGTAAAAGTTACAGACAACTTATGCACATCATGTTGAATGTTTTCGAAAATGCTTTTTACTTTTTTAGGGACAAAAAGATAATTAATGATATTTCAGCAAAAGAAAGGAGATAATTTTTTTAATTTGTATGGAAAT
>OY744538.1:19823001-19853001 GCA_963556195.1 Sepiola atlantica
CTAGACCTTTTGCCGCCCGGGGCGGTAGTAAAATTTGCCCCCCCCCCCCCCCCCCGGCATTTGGGTGCCCGGAAAATTCGTCCATGGATAATTCGCCCATGGATAATTCGTCCATGGAAAATTTTTTGCTAGGTAGGAAAACTGGTCCATTATTATTAAGTTAACATTATTCTTAATTTTCATACCTTGCGAAAATTAGTTCTACGGTATCTAATTTTCCTAAATTCAATTAAATTAAAATTAAAATATGAAAACTGATTTTTAATATTTTTTATTCATTTGAGATTTTATCTGTTTTCCTTTTGTTTTAAGTAGATGGTGGGGGTTTCCCGGGGTGATTTTGTCCGATCCCCCAGCTAGCAATTGCCAAGTTTACAAGGAGTTATAAAAAGTATGCTACAAAAACAAACGTTTGGACAGTAATAAAATTAATGAATTCAAACTTTCGCATCTAATGTTATTTCCTCTTTGATGTCGGTGTATATACACCCAAATATCCAACTTTCTTTTCGCACCTATTCGATAAAAATTTATATGAAAGTTCCCCTTTAAGTATGAAATCTTTCTGAGGTCATTTTGTTTTTTTGGTGCTTGGCCGAAGCCTAGGTTTGGCCCTATCCTGTTAGGTCAGCCGGTCACTGAGTATATCTCCAGAAATAATTAATGGCGCGAAAAATCTGTTTGTAAATTTTCAACCGACTTGATGCCTTGCGACAGTTCTCTCACAAAAAATAAATTTATAGCCTTATTTGCCATTCATAAATACATTTGTTTAAAATATATTAAAACTATTTTTAAAAGAGTTGAAACGTTATTAACAACAACAAATTTCTGAAAACCGAGCGATTACACACACGGATTTAAAAAAGCACCGATACAAGACGTTTTTTCTCTTCGGAGGGCTCGCCCTCTTAATAATAACATTATGAAGACAAAGAAAAGAAAACTACATCGGACTATTCTCTCCTTGATACATCCATGTTATTTGGCGAAAATTCGGACTTTAACAACAACGACAAAAAAGTAAATAAAAATGATTTTATCATTTCATAACATTTTCAGGTTTTCAAATGTTCTCATTTAAATTTATTATTATATAAAATTATAGTATAAAATTTCATATTTTTTGTTAACTTTTGTTATTTTAAATTTTTTTCTCTACTTTCTATTTTTACCCTCTCAAAATGCCGCCCCCTCAGGTGTGCCGCCCGGGGCGGCCCGCCCCCCTCGCCCCCCCCCCTAGCTACGCCAGTGGTTATACTTATGCCCGTTCCTTTTTGTTTACCAACGCATTCAACCATTGGTTATACTTATGCCCATCCTTTTTTGTTTACCAACGCATTCAACCATTGGTTATACTTATTCCCGTTCCTTTTTGTTTACCAACGCATTCAACCATTGGTTATACTTATGCCCGGTTCTTTTAGTTTACCAACACATTCAACCATTGGTTATACTTATGCCCGTTCCTTTTTGTTTACCAACGCATTCAACCATTGGTTATACTTATGCCCATCCTTTTTTGTTTACCAACGCATTCAACCATTGGTTATACTTATTCCCGTTCCTTTTTGTTTACCAACGCATTCAACCATTGGTTATACTTATGCCCGGTTCTTTTAGTTTACCAACGCATTCAACCATTGGTTATACTTACGTCTTTTCCTTCTTGTTTACCAACGCCTTCCACCAGATAGAATCTAATAATACCATTTGTAACATCAGGTTCTTTCCAAGTCAGATTATAAGTATTCTTTGCAATTTCTTTCACTGCCAAATCTAAGACTTCAGATGGAGCTAAAATGAAAATGAGTAAAATTAGTTCCAGTATCAACATATATTTTACAAATAAACATTTCATTAGACTTGTTGCATTTCATCAAACTTGTTGCATTTCATGAAACTTGTTGCATTTCATCAAACTTGTTGCATTTCATCAAACTTGTTACATTTCATCAAACTTGTTACATTTCATCAGACTTGTTACATTTCATTAGACTTGTTATATTTCATTAGACTTGGTACATTTCATTAGACTTGTTGCATTTCATAAAACTTGTTACATTTCAGCAAACTTTAATATAAAAAAAAAAGTTTTCTTTTTTACAACCCCCTTTATATTCTCGCATTATCAGAGTCTTCTAATAAAGTATCTATTAATATATTGTAAATTTCACTAAACTTGTTGCATTTCATCAAACGTTGCATTTCATCAAACTTGTTGCATTTCATCAGACTTAGTACATTTCATTAGACTTGTTATATTTCATTAGACTTGTTGCATTTCATAAAACTTGTTACATTTCATCAGACTTGTTACATTTCATCAGACTTAGTACATTTCATTAGACTTGGTACATTTCATTAGACTTGTTGCATTTCATAAAACTTGTTACATTTCATCAGACTTGTTACATTTCATCAGACTTAGTACATTTCATTAGACTTGGTACATTTCATTAGACTTGTTGCATTTCATAAAACTTGTTACATTTCATCAGACTTGTTACATTTCATCAGACTTGTTGCATTTCATCAGACTTAGTACATTTCATTAGACTTGTTGCATTTCATAAAACTTGTTATATTTCATTAGACTTGGTACATTTCATTAGACTTGTTGCATTTCATAAAACTTGTTACATTTCAGCAAACTTTAATATAAAAAAAAAAGTTTTCTTTTTTACAACCCCCTTTATATTCTCGCATTATCAGAGTCTTCTAATAAAGTATCTATTAATATATTGTAAATTTCACTAAACTTGTTGCATTTCATCAAACTTGTTACATTTCATCAAACTTGTTACATTTCATCAAACTTGTTACATTTCATCAGACTTAGTACATTTCATTAGACTTGTTATATTTCATTAGACTTGGTACATTTCATTAAACTTGTTACATTTCATCAGACTTGGTACATTTCATTAGACTTGTTACATTTCATTAGACTTGTTATATTTCATTAGACTTGGTACATTTCATTAGACTTGTTGCATTTCATAAAACTTGTTACATTTCAGCAAACTTTAATATAAAAAAAAAAGTTTTCTTTTTTACAACCCCCTTTATATTCTCGCATTATCAGAGTCTTCTAATAAAGTATCTATTAATATATTGTAAATTTCACTAAACTTGTTGCATTTCATCAAACTTGTTACATTTCATCAAACTTGTTACATTTCATCAAACTTGTTACATTTCATCAGACTTAGTACATTTCATTAGACTTGTTATATTTCATTAGACTTGGTACATTTCATTAAACTTGTTACATTTCATCAGACTTGGTACATTTCATTAGACTTGTTACATTTCATTAGACTTGTTATATTTCATTAGACTTGGTACATTTCATTAGACTTGTTGCATTTCATAAAACTTGTTACATTTCAGCAAACTTTAATATAAAAAAAAAAGTTTTCTTTTTTACAACCCCCTTTATATTCTCGCATTATCAGAGTCTTCTAATAAAGTATCTATTAATATATTGTAAATTTCACTAAACTTGTTGCATTTCATCAAACTTGTTGCATTTACTCAGACTTAGTACATTTCATTAGACTCGTTACATTTCATTAGACTTGTTGCATTTCATCAAACTTATTACTTCTTAAAATGTTTAAATATATACTAAGCTATTTGAATGGATGAATGAATAATGCCTTAAATTTAATTAGTCTAAATAATGCCTTAAATTTAATTAGTCTAAATAATGCCTTAAATTTAATTAGTCTAAATAATGCCTTAAATTTAATTAGTCTAAATAATGCCTTCAATTTAATTAGTCTAAATACAGGAAATAAATATAATAAAAATAAGCATAAATTAATTAAAAATAAACTGTTACAACCTTCAAGGGCCGATAATAATTAAGACAACACGGTGGTATATTTACAAGAATGTATTTACAGAAATACAGAATACTATGTTACAGAAAGTCTGCATCCGATACTGTGGCTATGACTGCCACCATGAATGCATGACATTTTGTCGTAACTCTATCTATAGTCTCTGGAAGAGTTCATCTACTCCTGAAATAGGGTAGATCAACATCACACTATAACAATAACTTTTACATGTTACAAGCATTCTCAATTGCACAACATTTGGACTTTGACTTTCTGCGATCCTTAAAAGCAGCAATTCCTGCGATCCTTATAAACACCAAGTTCACAGTCAATAAATATACGCAAGTTGCAGAGAGACTCCCGAAACAAATAAATAAAAACACTTGACTAAAGGGTCATATCCCCGAAATATAGTGAAATTCCGGCTTCACATAAGACTCTAGTGTTTTAGAAGGAAATCAAGCAAGAATCAAGTAAGATTTAATATGATACATATTTACATGTATTAATTTGGTACTGTTATAGATGATGTGCCTGATTTCCGTGACGTCGCGTCGACAATGATCGGGCAGGTCACGGAAGCGCCTGAGCTCTGATGGAAAAATATCATTTTTTCTTTCTTTTATCTTATAAAAACATTGACAAAATTTTACCCCCCCCCCCAAAAAAAAAAAACATTATTTAAAAAAAAAAAAAATGATTTTAATCTATGTATTTTTCTTTGAATTTATTCGTCTTATATTAGCGTTTGCCAGTCTTCCAGTGAGAGCTTGGCAGTTTCAATGCAGGGTTTGGCTATCTCTAAGGACGGGAGCCCTAACTCTAACAGGAACCCTAACCCTAAACCCTAACCCTAAACCTAACCCATTTTTCTTTCTTTCTTTGTTTTATGTTAGCAAGAAAAAAAAAAAAAAAAAAACAGTGAAACAAATGAAAAAGAAACCATTGACAAAATCCCACCCCCGGTAATAAATTAAATGAAAAGAAAACAAACTGGCCTTTATATTTAGAAATCTAATATGTTATTCTATGAAAAATAGTGCAAGTAAACAGTTATGTTTAGTCATAATATTTATTTTTTTCACTTATGAGAATGAGGGACTGCTATCGATCTTGACCCAATCTCTGTGCACGTCGCGTCGGCAGCGTTTGGGCATGCTACGTAAACACCTGAGAGATGACGAGCCGATTAGTAGCAGAGAGATGCCGAGCGATTAGCCAATCAGCTGCCAGTAACCAGACGACAATTTTGCTAATCAGTATTGAAATTGATTAAAGCCAGAAGCAATTGATCAAAGCCAGTGCATGTTTATTTCCTGTTAAATTAAAAAAAAAAAAAAAAAAAACTGAGTATTTATTTACTCTTCTCCAGGAGTTTTGTCTTCGTCCATACTTATGGACATACAAATGTTAGATTATGGTGGGCCTGCATTTCTAATGAGTGTAGGTCAACTAGTATGAATTGTGCACCGTGTGAAAGAAGTAGAATTAAGTGCAATTTAAGTACAGTGATAATTTAGGACGCATGTGTGGACGTAAGAAAGATCACTTGACTTACGTGATCTGTGACGGTGTCATCTCGTGCAAGCCTGGGACAGTGTCATTCTCACAGTTCGGGTGACGAGAGGTTAGTTCAAAAGGTCAGACACAAAAGCAATCTGAGTGCAGTTATGAGAGTCGTTGAAAGGTCAGGGCTCTGACGTCACGGATCCCTGGTGAGAAATTGAGTTTTACAAATCAGTCAGGAGTTTGGTAACGAGCTAGGCGGTCGACTTTCTCGGTGGGTCCTGAGTTGGATTAGAAGCGTCCCTGGACGAATCGAGCATGTAATTCGTGATAAGGACTGTATCTCTTGGAGATCCAGCAATAATGTCCCGGGCATCGTCGAATTTCCCCAGCAGAAAGATTGAATGAATGAGGATCCGAAACGAATGGAAGACCCCCCCCCCCACAGTGAATAAATGATAAAATCTCTCTCAGAAAAAAATCGGCTTCGAGTGTCTCTGTCCTCTGCTTGAAAATAGGATCTGCCCCCAAACAGGTAAACCACTGCGATCTCGGCCAATGACGAAGTGAGTGTGCCGGCAGAATCCAAGACCAACAGCGACGAACATGTAAGGTAACTTCTTTTGTGTGTAACTGTGTTCAATGAGTGGGTGGACAATTTAAAGGCTTAAAAGTCGTCTGTTTAAAAATGCCTATGTTAAAATGACTCCTGTTAGGTATCGAGAGAGGGATGTTCCCGGACTATAAACGTGTTCAGTAAATCAAGCGATGTTGCATGCAAAAGGCAGAGTAATAATTAATAAACAAAATGAGGTAGTTCAAATAACGTTTATTGAACGTGTGTGTACGTGGAATGATGAAGTGTGTGATGTATGCATGTGTGTCGATGGAAAAACAGTTCTTGAATAGAATAAGAAGAAATGAATCCGGCGTGAGGAAAGTCTTTGGAAGCCGTACACAAAGAAAATGAGTTGAGAACTCTTACCGTTGTTTGACCACATGTTGACGGAAGAAAAGTGTGTTGGGTGTTGTTTTGCCGAGACTAGTCGAAGAGAAAAGCGTGAGACGAAACGCTAGTGTATTAGCGTCGTTCTGTCGACCAGAGAAGAGTGAAACGGAACGCTAGTGTCAGCGTCTGTCTGCCGAGGCAGGTCGGTGAGGAAGAGATGGATTTTCCGTTTGCAACGGTTTTTATAGTCCGAAGGGCAGATAACTCTGGTGTCGCTTTACAGCGCCACCTGTCGGTGATAAAGCGCCACCTACCGGCAAACCGGTGTAGTTATGTTTTGAAAGGAGGAGGTAACTGCTACACTCCTAAAAACATGTGTTTAAAATTGACTATTGAAAATGCCTATGAGAAGTGCCTTACAGAAAAAAATGCCTATGAGAAGTGCCTTACAGAAACTATATTATCAAAAAAGATTGTAACCGCTTAATGAGCCTTCCCGTAAACTTTTCGTATTGTGTTCGGCCCGGAGAGGATGTAGTTCGAACTGTTTGAGTGGTTTCGGAGAACTGCCTCAGTCGGGCAGGATTAGTGACGAACGTAATAATAATGATAAATCCCCTCTGTGGTTCTCGTGACGTTTAATTTTTATCGGGTATGCAACACAAACACCTTTCCTTTTTGTTCACGTACTAACGAGGAAGGTTCAATAAAGTTGTTTTATGTATTAGAAATGGACTTCGTCTCCTTTTTCTATACAGCTTGATAGAAAGAAAAGGTATTATTATTATTTACTCACTAGGAGTTATCACACTGGTCATCGTCAGTGATCGCCCACTGCCAACAACCTGTGGTATTCCCTGGAGTCTGAGTGACAACAAGTCTCCTCAGACTTCCAGTATGCTCCACTTCGTTTCGCTCATCACCGCTGATGACCTTGTGGTATCGCAACAGCCACCTACCATCGATTTCCCGCTGATAAGGGCCATTGGTTCCCTCTGGGGCCCGAGTGGCAACAAGCCTCCTCAAGGTCCCAGAGCTGTCCGCGCTCTTCCAGTGGAGGTCTGGTTTGCGCTTTCCCTCCTCGACCCTCTGTCCATAATTTTCGTGGTGTCAGCCTATGCTTGCGCCTCTCTCATGCGGTTGAATTTTCTCCGGTTCTGTTTTCTTGTGCTTCCATGTGTTTGTTCTCCATTCGTTGCTTATGTGGGTTGGTTTCCGCATTCGAGGACATTTCTCAGGATTGTTGCTGTCTTGATCATTACTGTCCTTTGTATGATCTCAGTTATCCCTTTGATCCCTATTTCTCCTAGTCTTTTCTCCATGTTTTTGGGGACTGTTCCTAGTGCTTCTATGATTATTGGCGTTATACTGACTTTCTTCATGTTCCATATTCCTTTCAGTTCTCTGGCAAGTTCAGTATATTTGTTTCTTTTTTCCGTCTCTTTGATCTTCACTCTGTAGTCCGCTGGAACGGCAAAGTCTACGATTTTGCAGGATTTTTCTTTCTTGTTGATTATTATCATATCCGGTCTCCTTGCTGCTATGGGTTTGTCTGTTTGTACATTCATATCCCATATGATTTTGTTTTTTTCGTTTTCTAGTACAGTTTCTGGTTTGTGTCTGTACCGTTTTTTTGCATATTCGAAATTTAGTTGTTTGCACATTTCCCGGTGTACTTCTTTCCCCATGCTGTCATGTCTGTTCTTGTATTCCTTTTGGGCTAGCTTGCTGCATTCACTTATTATATGATTTATCGTTTCGTCTCTTTGTCCACATAATCGGCATTTGCTGTTTTCCTGGGTTTTATCTATCTTTGCTTTAATAAAGTTTGTCCTAATCGCATTGTTCTGTGCGGCCGTCAGCAGAGATTCCGTTTCTCTGTTCAAGTGTCCTTTTCTTAGCCATGCCCAGCTATTTTCATTGGTTTCATCGCTTGTGAGTCTTATAAAGCGTCCATGTAGTTGTTTTTCTTCCCACTTTTCCTTTCTTGTCTTTTTGTTTCTGGTTTCAGTGCTTCCGGAGTTGTTTGTTGGGCTGGTGTCTCTTGCTGTGGTGATCAGTCTTTCCGTGCTCTGGGTTACATATTTCTCCAGCTCTTTTTTGGTGTCTTCCACACAGTCTTCTATACTTACCAGTCCTCTACCTCCTTCGTTTCTTTTCATGTAGAGTCTGTCCGTATCGTCTTTTGGGTGCAATGCATTGTGCATAGTCATTAGTTTTCTAGTCCTCTGGTCAACGTGCCTGAGTTCTTCTTTGGTCCAACTTATGAATGGTCCAGAGTATCTTATTAGTGATACAGCCCATGTGTTTATCCCTTTTACTAGGTTTCTGCTATATAGTTTAGTTTCTAAGAGTTTCCTTGTTCTTCGTAGATATTCTTTTCCAATCTTCTCTTTCATTTCTGTATATTTGATTGTGTCTGCTTCCATAACTCCCAGGTATTTATAACTACCTTGTTCTCCTAGCGCCCTCATCTCTTCTTGGTTGGGGAGTTCTATACCTTCTGTCGTCTCCAGTTTTCCTCTTTTAATCTCTAGTAGTGCACATTTTTCTATTCCAAACTCCATTTGGATATCCAGGCTGAATATCCTGGTTGTATTTATCAGCTTTTCCAGTTCTTTTTTGTTTTTTGCAAACAGTTTAAGGTCATCCATGTACATCAGGTGGTTTATTCTTTGTTCTGTATCCGTAAACCTGTATCCGGCATCACACTTTCTGAGTATGTAGTTGAGTGGCATCATGGCTATTATAAACAATAGTGGTGATAGAGAGTCTCCTTGAAAAATGCCTCTCTGTATTTTTATCTCAGACAGGTGTTGTCCTCCGGCTGTCAGTTTTAGTCTCCATGTTTCCATCGCTTTCTGGATGAGATTAATAATCCTGTCTGGTATCTTGTATATTTTTAAGCATTCACTTATCCACGTTTGGGGGATTCTGTCGTAGGCTTTCTTGTAGTCAATCCATGCCATGGTTATGTTCTTTTGTCTGCTCTTCACCTCCTTCAGGGTCTTTTGATCAATGTATAGTAGATCATGTGCCCCTCTTTGTCCTTTCCGGCATCCTTTTTGTTCCTCGGGGAGCAGTCCACGTTTGTCCAGGGATTGGTAGATTTGTTCTCTCAGTTGTGCTGTGAGAATTTTCCACATTATTGGTAGACATGTTATCGGTCTGTAGTTGCTGGGGGTCGTTCCCTTTTTGGGGTCTTTTTGTACTAATGTTGTTCTTCCTTCCGTCATCCATTCTGGTACGTCTGTTTTGCGGATACATCCACTCAGTTTCTGCGCTAGTCTTTCATGCAGGGTCGTGAATTTTTTAAACCAGTATGCATGTATTCCATCGTGGCCTGGTGCTCTCCAGTTTGCCATTTTTCTTAGGGTTTTCTTGATCGTTTCTTTGTTGATTTCTGTTTTGGTTCCTTCTTCGATTTCCTGCAGTTCATCTTTCATGTTTTTCAACCATTGGGTATTCTTGTTGTGCTTTTTTGGTCCTTCCCATATCTTGCTCCAGAATTGTTTTGTTTCAGTTGGGTTCGGTTGCTCTGTTGTTTTTTCTCCATTTACGTTTTTGTAAAACTGGCTTTCATTGTTTTCAAAGGTCCTGTTCTGTTTGCTCTGTTCTGATTTGTACCTGTATCGTCTCAGTCTTCCTTCTATTGCTGCTATCTTTTGTTTAATTTCTTCATGTTTCCCATTTAGTTTTTCCTTGCGTTTCTGTTTTTGCTTCTTAATCGTTTCATGTCCTCCTTCCTTCGGTTCACGGTTTTAGCTTCTTTCCGAAGTTTGGTGATCTGGGTTTCCAGTCTGATTTCCCATCCAGGTTTTGTCGGTCCTCTCTTTTGTCCATTCTCTTCGTTTCTTAGTTTCATACTTACCGATTTTGCCCCTGCATATATCAGGTTGTTTAGGTCCGTAATAGTTTCTGTTGGGATGTGTGTGAGGAGTCTGTTTACTCTTTCTGTTTCTGCTTTTAACTTCTTCGCTACTTCATTCCTGAGAGATGGGAGTTTTGTTTTATTTTCTAACATGTATCGTCTAATGTTCTATTATTATTATTATTATTATCATTATCATTATCATTATCATTATCATTATCATTATTATTATTATTATTATTATCATTATCATTATCATCATTATCATTATCATTATTATCATTATTATTTATTTATTTATTTATTTATTTATTACCAGTTGTTTACAAAAATAAAAACAAAAATAAAAACAAAAAATTATTTATTTAGTAACAGTAATATCGCTATGTTTTGTTCGCTTTTTTTTTTTTTTTTCAATCTTTCTTGAAAATAAAACTGCAAAAAAACACGACGCAGCAACATATAGACGGTATCGGCTGCCACCATTCGGCTCGTCATCTCTCAAGTGTTTACGTAGCATGCCCAAACGCTGCCGCTGTGACTTCACAGAGATTGGGTCAGGATCGATAGCAGTACCGAGAAGGATTGTGTTTTTGATGTGGGATGCAGTATACTGCACCCTATAGACCGGTATCGTCTTGGCCTTCGGGTTTTGACTTTGCCAGTCTGTGGGTTTGTCCTGTGCAGTTCTAGGAGGTCCACCCTAATTAGACTTGAGAGAAAGAGAGGTATATAAAAAACTTACCCAGAGATAGGTTAGCTTGAAAGTCAATTTCTAAAAGCCGTCCAACACATGCCAGCATGTAAAACAGGCATTAAACCGAATATGATGATGAAATAACTATAAAATAATATTATCATATTCTGTTTAACGCCTGTTTTTCATGCTAGCATGTGTTGGACGGCTTTTAGAAATTAACTTCGAAAATAACCTATTCCTAACCAGGCCTTTATTAATCCCTCTTGAGAGTTCTTGGGTTAGTAGATGTAGAACAGTTGAGGTAGCAGGGTCAGTTGGCAAGGAAAACATGGGAGAAAGTATTAAGGATCGATTTGAGAGAAAAAAGGATAAATGAAAACCTGGTCAGAGATAGGTTAGTTTAGAAGAATATTCATCAATAGAAATGAACCAATTTTCAACTACCGATTGGTTTCCGACAAAGTTCCAACGGAGCTTTGGTGAATAAATTGTTGTTTAAACCTCAATGTCCGTAGGTAGAAGTGGAGCTTAAACAAACAAAACATAAAATAATATGCATTTCAAAATATGTCAAACGTTAATTTAAAAAATATATTTTTTAATATTTAAATCGTAAACTAGTTTATACCCGCTCCTTGAGCACACCAGAAACTCCTATGTACTCTCTTATTACATCACTTTACTTTCCTTAAATTCACTTCCGTTCTCACAGTTAGCAAATCTCAGCATTGGTACACTCTCTTATTACATCACTTCTCTTTCCTTAAATTCACTTCCGTTCTCACAGTTAGCAAATCTCAGCGTTGGTACACTCTCTTATTACATCACTTTACTTTCCTTAAATTCACTTCAGTTCTCACAGCAAATCTAAGTTATTCCTGACCCTTTGACCTCTGTCTGTGACATTTTGTCATTGAGCCTGTTTTGGTACGACTGCACCTGCATCCATCCACTAATATTCTCTATATCTATAAAAGTCGATGTTTGTTCGTTTGTGTATTATAGAATATGTTAACAGTTAAAACATTCAAATAAGTTTCAATAAGGGTTAAAATTTTCATAGAATCTAAAGACACCATTGAATTTTTCCTTTAATTCCATCTGGAGTCACTGGGGGCAATTATCGGTTAGGTCCATAAAATAACTGAAATATATTAGAACATAAAGAAACGAAATTCATTTTTGTAAACTAGATGTTCTTCATTTCATGAAATAAAAATAAAATCAAACAAATGCATCATGTTCCACAGATAAAAAGTTTTTGGAAAGAAACTCTGTTCATGGAAGTTCTATTTGCTTTTAGATGCACAAAGATAGAAAGACAGATACTTGCAGTGGTAGTAGCTAGATGAGTTCTTGCTGTGAATGTTTTACAGGTGGTACCAAAGATTGGAGCTCAGTCGAGCACCTTCCATGAAAATACCGGTAGAGTAGAGAGAGACTAGCAACGTCTCTTCTGTGAGAAAAGGGTCTGTAGGAAAGTGATTATCTCCTACTAGATTATGAAGTCAATTTTGTACTCTACCAAGGCAAGAAAGGATGCTCTAAGCAGCATGTTCTCACATGAAGAAGTCTAGAAATGACAGCAGTCAAAATGTGAGGCTGCAAATAATCAAGAAGAAGATACCAGACACCAGAATTTTTTTTAGGATGCTCATTTTATATTCAGAACAATTTCCTCTACATTTTGGCCAAGTTTCAGAAAAATTGAATTGATGGATCAAACGTTATGGGAGAAAAGGGTCTTTTCTGCCATTTTGGGGGCTTTTGACCTCCTGGGGGCGCGAACCAGATAATTTCCAAGGTCAGCGATACTTATTTTCTATTAGGAACAATTGCCTCCACATTTTGGCCAAGTTTCAGAGAAATTGAATGGATGGATGAAAAGTTATAGGGGCAAAAAATTTCATTTTTTGCCATTTCGGGGCCTTTTGAACCCCCTGGGGAGCTAACCATAAATTCTTTTCAAAAATCGGAGAATGTCACTTTCTAATCTGACCAAAGTTAGAACTTCATGCAAAATTTCAGAGAAATTCAATGGATGGTTGCGGAGAAAAATCCGGACGGATGGACGGACATGCCTCAAAACATAAGTCCCCCGATTTTATAAATCAGGGGACCAAAAATGAAAATGATAATTTAAACTTACAGGTAACAACTACGCGTGATTTGCTCCATTTTCCATTGCAATTTACATTCAAAAGATATTTCCTACCAGCCTGGACCTGATCAAATGTTACGTTATTCCCAAAAATGCTGAAAAAGAAAAGAAAATTAAATGTTTGTTTTTCAAAAGTAACTGCAAACAATAGCTGTACACTAAAAAGGCATTAAATATTGAAGTGTAGGATAGGTAAAAAAAAAAAATCAGATGATTTTTATAAAGTACTAACCTTCAAATGACACATGTCAAAATTTTATCCCAATTAGATTATTAGTTTACAAATTACAGTTATTCAAGTGAAGCTACTGTCGAAAATTTAAAAAGAAATGGAAAATTTTTAATTTCGTGTCTTGATAAAGGATTGTTTACTGATAGGAAAAATGCTGTTCAAGCAAAGCACTGGGTGTTACTCGGACTCTGCTCTGTCAAGAACAACAGCTAAGAGGTGGCATGTTGACTTTAAATGCAGTTATACAGACACAAATATTGATGAATGCTCAGGTCGACCAAATTCGGCAGTTGTCCCAAAAAACATGGGAAAAGTCCACCTACTCGTTTTGTCCAATCGTAAATTGAAGTTGTGTCAGATAGCAGAGTATTTGAAGATATCAGAAAGTAGTGTATTCAACATTTTGCATGAACATTTGTCAATGAGAAAACTGTGTTCAAAGTGGGTGCCGCATTTGCTCACAGTCGATCAAAAACAACAGCACGTCAACGATTCAGAGCACTGTTTGCAACTGTTTCAACGCAAACAAAAAAAATAAATTTTGCATCAATATGTAACAATGGATGAAACATCGATCCACCATTTGACTCTGGAGTCAAACTGGCAGGCAGCTGAGTGGATAGCAGCAGGTGAAAGATGTCCAAAATGACTAAAGACGCACAAGTTTTAGTCTTCCTATTTAGGGATGCACAAGTTTTTTTTATTCATAATTACCTTGAGAAAAGAAGGTCAATCAATAGCAAATATTATATTCAGCATTGTTGTTGAATTTGAAACTAGAAATCGGCCAATAAACACCCACAAATGAAGAAGAAAAAAAGTGCTCTTTCACCAACTCAGTACACCATGTCGCAAGTTGATCAAAACAATGAAGAAACTACATGAATTGCACTTTATTGAGTGATGTGTTAGTATAACTCCAAATTAAAATGCAGAATAGCTCAAAATTGCAATATAGCATAGCTCCAAATTAAAATGCAGCCTAGCTCAAAATTGAAATATCGCATAGGTCCAAATTAAAATGCAGAATAGCTCAAAATTTTAATATAGCATAGCTCCAAATTAAAATGCAGAATGGCTCAAAATTGAAATATAACATAGCTTCAAATTAAATAGCAGCATAGCTCAAAATTGAAACAGCATAGCTCCAAATTAAAATGCAGAATAGCTCCAAATTGAAATATAGCATAGCTCTAAATTGAAATATAGCATAGCTACAAATTAAAATGCAGCATAGCTAAAAATTGAAATATAGAATAGCTTCAAATTAAATAACAGCATAGCTCAAAATTGAAACAGCATAGCTCCAAATTAAAATGCAGAATAGCTCCAAATTGAAATATAGCATAGCTCCAAATTAAAATATAGCATAGCTACAAATTAAAATGCAGCATAGCTAAAAATTGAAATATAGCATAGCTCAAAATTAAAATGCAGAATAGCTCAAAATTGAAATATAACATAGCTCCAAATTAAAATGCAGCATAGCTCAAAATTGAAATATAACTTAGCTCCAAATAAAAATGCAGCATCGCTCAAAATTTAAATATAGCATAGCTGCAAATTAAAATGAAGAATAGCTCGAAATTGAAATATAGAATAGATCTGAATAAAAATACAGCATAACTCAAAATTGAAAAATAGCATAGCTCTAAATAAAAATGCAAAATAGCTAAAAATTGAAATATAACATAGCTCCAAATAAAAATGCAGAATAGCTCAAAATTGAAATATTGCATAGCTTAAAATTAAAATGAAGAATAGCACAAAATTTAAATATCGCATAGCTCCAAATTAAAATGCAGAATAGCTTAAAATTGAAATATTACATGGCTCTAAATTAAAATGCAGAATAGCTAGATATTGAAATGTAGCATAGCTCCAAATTAAAATGCAGCATCGCTCAAAATTTAAATATAGCATAGCTCCAAATTAAAATGCAGAATAGCTCAAAATTGAAATATTACATGGCTCTAAATTAAAATGCAGAATAGCTCAAAATTGAAATGTAGCATAGCTCCAAATTAAAATGCAGCATCGCTCAAAATTTTAATATAGCATAGCTCCAAATTAAAATGCAGAATAGCTCAAAATTGAAACAGCATAGCTCTAAATAAAAATGCAACATAGCTAAAAATTGAAAAATAGCATAGCTCCAAATTAATATGCAGAATAGCTCAAAATTGAAATATAGCATAGCTCCAAATAAAAATGCAGCATCGCTCAAAATTGAAATGTAGCATAGCTCCAAATTAAAATGCAGAATAGCTCAAAATTGAAATATAGCATAGCTCTAAATAAAAATACAGCATAGCTCAAGATTCAAAAATAGCATAGCTCTAAATAAAAATGCAGAATAGCTCAAAATTGAAATATAACATAGCTCCAAATAAAAATGCAGAATAGCTCAAAATTGAAATGTAGCATAGCTCCAAATTAAAATGCAGAATAGCTCAAAATTGAAATATTACATGGCTCTAAATTAAAATGCAGAATAGCTCAAAATTGAAATGAAGCATAGCTCCAAATTGAAATGCAGCATCGCTCAAAATTGAAATATAGCATAGCTCCAAATTCAAATGCAGAATAGCTCAAAATTGAAATATTACATGGCTCTAAATTAAAATGCAGAATAGCTCAAAATTGAAATGTAGCATAGCTCCAAATTAAAATGCAGCATCGCTAAAAAATTTAAATATAGCATAGCTCCAAATTAAAATGCAGAATAGCTCAAAATTGAAACAGCATAGCTCTAAATAAAAATGCAGCATAGCTAAAAATTGAAAAATAGCATAGCTCTAAATAAAAATGCAGAATAGCTCAAAATTGAAATATAACATAGCTCCAAATAAAAATGCAGAACAGCTCAAAATTGAAATATAGCATAGCTCCAAATAAAAATGCAGCATAGCACAAAATTTAAAAATAGCATAGCTCTATATAAACATGCAGAATAGCTCAAAATTGAAATATAACATAGCTCCAAATTAAAAATGCAGCATCGCTCAAAATTGAAATATTACATGGCTCCAAATTAAAATGCAGAATAGCTCAAAATTGAAATGTAGCATAGCTCCAAATTAAAATGCAGCATCGCTCAAAATTTAAATATAGCATAGCTCCAAATTAAAATGCAGAATAGCTCAAAATTTAAATATAGCATAGCTCAAAATTAAAATGCAGCATAGCTCAAAATTGAAATATAGAATAGCTCTAAATAAAAATGCAGAATAGCTTAAAATTGAAATATAACATAGCTCCAAATAAAAATGCAGCATCGCTCAAAATTGAAATATAGCATAGCTCATAATTAAAATGCAGAATTGCTCAAAATTGAAATGTAGTATAGCTCCAAACTGAAATGCAGAATAGCTCAAAATTGAAATATAGAATAGCTTTAAATAAAAATGCAGCATAGCTTCAAACAAAAATATAGCATAGCTCCAAATTAAAATGCAGAATAGCTCAAAATTGAAATATAGCATAGTTCTAAATTTAAACGCTCCAAATTTAAACTCCATATTTCATAAGATAGAATATTTTCTTATCTTTTCCTTTTCTAAGAACGATGAAACTTCGAATTTTTAACAAATAGAAAAGTCTTAATCTGCCTTAACTCCTATGTATACTATGAAATTCTTGATCAAACTTTGCCTTAAAATTGTAAACTATAAAAAGAATTGATGCTTTGATAAAAATTAGATGATTATTGTTCCATGATCTCACAAGAATAACCAATGTCACCAAGAAAATCAGATTTTATGTTTAGTTTTTTATATCTATTTTGGTGTATAAGAGTTTTTTTTTTTACCAATATCTGTATGAAACTCCATCAAACGTGATGAATACGGGCAAAAAAAAGGTGCAATGAAAACAATAAAGTTTAAAATATTAGTTTTAATAATTAAGGAAAATTCTATAAGAATGAAATAAATAGATAAACGTTAGTGATTGAGATATAATATAATATATACATATATATATATATATATATATATATATATAGAATTATAAAAAGAAAAAACTATACACACATTAAGGTTGTACACATTATAACTTATTTCGATCCCTTAATAAGGTCTCCTCAGATGTATAAACAACCACGTCAAACGTTGGTTTTTTGACGTGGTTGTTTATACATCTGAGGAGACCTAATTAAGGGGTCGAAATAAGTTATAATGTGTACAACCTTAATGTGTGTATAGTTTTTTCTTTTTATAATTCTGTTTTGCTCTGTTTAAATTACATTGAGCTCTGTTATTCAGATTCTCAACACAAAATTGAAATCTACACACTATATATATATATATATATATATATATATATATATATATATATATATATATATATATATATTGTGTAATAATGAAATAATTCCAGGAGGAAATCCGGGTATGAGGGCTCAATGTAATCAACAGAGCAAGAATAAATATATATTTATTTTATACTACATCGATGATTATGTAATTTCGTGTTACTACATTTTATTTTATATATATATATATATATATATATATATATATATATATATATATATATATATATATATATAGGAATACTCGTCCCAGGACAGGTAAAATTACTTCCCCGAGCAGAAAAAATTTTGCATTAATTTTATGTCCCCTTACACCGACTAAAATCAAGATATAATGCTACTAAACCTTATGTATAGAATGCTTATTCTAATTTAGATCAAAATCTATTAAATGATTTTGATTATAGAAAATGTCTCAAATTTAAGCTTAAAGAGTCTTAAGAAGAAATTATAATTCATGGAATTTTGCTTAATTGGTGTTTAATCACTATGGATCAAATTTAATGTAAACCTGAAATATTTTAATTTTTAAATGGGAGGTTGTGCCCATATTATGCCCCCTAAAACTGAAAGAAACTGAAATTTGGGGAATATTTATTAATTGATGTCTAATACCTATTGTTAACATTTCATAAAAATTGGAGGTATTTGAATTTTCACGAAAGGCTTGTAGGGACTATTTTATGGACGGTGGCACCGGAGGGGGGGGGGGCTCAGGATAGGCTCAATCCCCCTCACTTTTTTACTTGCCCCCCCCCACTTTACGGTCATCAATAATTAAGTTGATATGCATGTGTTTAACTGCCCCCCCCACTTTTTAGGAGAACCCCCCCTCCACTTTTATAACTGTCCCGCCGGCCCTGTATTTAATTGGTAAGGATGTTTGAAACCCTGAGAAAACGGATAAACATTGTAAAAACAATGAATCAAAGTTGAATGAAAGATAAAGGCATGCATAAGTTGAAGGAAGAATAAAACGTAGTTCAAAAGTAACACAAAATATCTATATATGTACAAATCTTACATGGTAAAATGTTAGTTTGAAATGTTCATTGGAAGTCAGTTCCGAGAATAGTAGTAAGCACGTGTGTGCGACCATGTTTGTATGTGTGTGTAGGCATGTGAGGCTTGGCGTTAGTACGTCGAAGTGCGTGAATGTGTGTGTCGCCTTTTGTTTGTGGTTGTACGAATGTGTATGCGTGAGAGTTGATAATTCGTGTTTGTGTCTTTGTCAGCAGTGTGTGGTTGTATGCATTTAAGAATGATATGAGTGTAAGCCTTTGTGTATGTGTGTGCGTGTGTTTGCATTTAGTAGTCAGCCGACGCGTTGGCACCCCTCTAGCCTCTCGCCCAAAGGCGAGGGGTAGAGAAAAGAGGGAAAAGAGGCAGATTGTGTTATGCGGTCTGCTTTATATGTTTTCACAGTGGTTTGACGGACGTAGTACAGAGCACGTCACGTGATCAACATTTTCGGGGGGGGGGGGGGGTTGCACCTTTTTTGTTAGACTGTCTCTGGGAGCTGATTTTTATGACCTCAGTTTTAGCTTTTGTTGTTGAAGGGAATTCGGGTTGGTTTCTGTTTTTGTGTTTACGCCGTTTGTTGCTAAAATAGAGGATGTCAATGCGATAGGCTTTTTACCCTCTTTGCATAAAACTAAATTCAACTAAATATAGCCCACATTACGATGCCTTACACCTAACAAATTCATAATTATCAGTTAATTAGTTTAGGAGTGAATCCTGTACATACAAATGTATAAACATATACACATACATTTCTTAATATAGAGATATATCTATGTATAAGATTAACTCCTAAACTAGAACACATCATTATGAATTATGGAATCTATATTCTAGGCAACACGGTGAGTAATGTGTGCACATTATTTTTTTTTTAACTTTACCATTTAGGGCATGTGGCACTAAATCCTTGCCCCCCTCCCCATTTCTTTTTAAATGAGCGAGATACAAAATGTTTAATAGAGAAAAGAATAGCTCTACATCAAATTTTAGTTCTATTATGTAATAAAACCAGAGCATCAATAATATGTATGTGCGGGATAAACTCCTAAACTGATGAACTTATCTTTATGAATTATGTGAAGCATATTTTGGGTGACACAGTAATATAGGCATAGATATATATTTTTGTCAACTTTACCTATCTCTGGCCATGTCTTTATTTATCCCTCTTTCTCTCAAGTCCATCCTTACCACTTCCTCCCATGTTTTCTTTGGTCTTTCTCTACTAACTGACCCTGCTACCTAAATGTTTCTACATCTACTAATCCAAGAACTCTCATCGATTCTTTCAACGTGGCCATACCATCAAAGTCTCCTGCTCTGTACACATCTCCCTATACTGTTCAGATTTAATTTCTGCGGTCATCAGATCTAAGCTTGTCTTTAACACTCACATTACACCCATTGTACCATTCTCACATCATTTTTCTCCATGCAACGCAAGTCCTCATCCCTCACTGGCCAGATTTCACTTCCAGACACCATCACACCATCACACCATCACCACCATCACGCCATCACACCATCACACCATCACACCAGCACACCATCACACCATCACGCCATCACACCATCACACCATCACGCCATCACGCCATCACACCATCACACCATCACACCATCACACCATCACGCTGCTCTTTGCTAATCTTTCAAGAACTGAGCAGCTCATTTTGGTGCACAGTTCCATTGGCATTTGAGCAATGGCAACTCTGATTCGTTCCTTAAGTTTAACGATTCTACAGGGTTTTGCTGAATAGTCTTTGAGAACCGGTTACAAAAAAACTTTGGAGAGATCGAATCTGACGAATGAGACAGCAACTCAAGCGGCCAGTTTGTTGTCCAGCTGGTATTGTAGAAGTGCAGCATAATGGTCTGGTGCCTTGTTCTGTTGAAAGTACAGACCCTTTGCACCATCTTGCTGTTGTAGCATACATATATAGTTACTTATGGCGGACCCTGTATAAATAAAATAAAAATCTATGACATATGAAATGTATACTTTATATCGGTCCAAAGATGTTGTACCAGTTCAAAAGATGTTGTACCGGTCCAAAAGATGTTGTACCGGTCCAAAAGATGCTGTACCGGTTCAAAAGATGTTGTACCGGTCCAAAAGATGTTGTACCGGTTCAAAAGATGTTGTACCGGTCCAAAAGATGTTGTACCGGTTTAAAAGATGTTGTACCGGTTTAAAAGATGTTGTACCGGTTCAAAAGATGTTGTACCGGTCCAAAAGATGTTGTACCGATCCAAAAGATGTTGTACCAGTCAGTGCTGCAAAACGTAGAAGTAGAATCACAACACCAGTTTATAAACAAGTAACAGGTTTATTTGTTGGAGGTTACAAATGAAACTTATGTTCCTAGATTGAATGGCAGACTTGCAAAATGAGATCTCTTATCCCGTCCACACAAAATCTAAATCCCATCAACACAACAGACCCTCTGTTCCCGAGGACCACCGAAAACCAACTGTCACCTTGAACGTCCAACTCCAACTAACTCCCAGCTCTCAGAAAGACCAACTAATATCTTATCTAATGCCAGAGTCCAGGTCTCACCCCTCCTATCTCCTGGAATCTTTTCCCTGTGACTGGAAATCTTGGATTCCAGTCTTTCTCACTGGTCAGCATTCGACTACCCAAGCACTGGCTACTTGAGATATCCACTTGAGATAACAACCAGACACGAGATTATCATGGAGACAATCTACGAACATTACTTTTTGGTTTCAACATGACTCCCTGTTTTTACGAGGCACTTATTTTATTTCAAAGAGAAATAAGATTCTGTGTGAACCAAAATACAAAATGCACCCCCTTTTCTTTTAGCATCTATCATCTGCACCATCTGCCATTCACATGCACCACTAAAACATGCATCCTACTGCATTTTTACACATTGATACTTGTAAAGCTTGTTATATAATTGTGATATGGTCGATCTTGTGGTTCGAAATCTTCATCATTCTTTTTGCAGAAGATAGAATTATTGTAAGTCAAGTGGCCTGCGGATATAGGTTGATGATCTTGGGGTTTGCAGCTGTTGGCGGGGTGAGGCTGTGTGTCAGATGTCATTGGAGTGAATCCGGCAACAAAAACCAGATTAGAGTGTTAAATTATCTTTTTAAGAAATCACTTAAACCAAAAAATGGATAATAACAAAATTAACCACAGGCCGGCCATTCCAGATTGAATGTCATTACCAAAGTGCCTGGTCAGTTGGCGGAAGAGGCCACCATTTGAGAGATTAGCTACTTGAACTCAGAGAGCCCATTCTCACCGATGTCATGATTGGGGATTTTGTTAAATTGGCAAAACATTGAGAACAATGAGAAGAGAAGGAAATTGGCAAAACATTGAGAACAATGAGAAAAGAAGGAAATTGGTCACAGGACGCTGGGACACTTAACCAAATGGAGCGACCATCTTGGAGAATTAAGCACTTATGGCCAGGATGGGCAAAAATACAATGAGTCCTCTAGCTAATTGGATTGGGACTCTGGCGGTCGACCGGAGAGAGAACCTCAGATAATTAAGAGAACTTGATTTCGATTCTGTTTTGAGTAAAAAGAGATAAAATAAAAATCTCTAAATTTGATTTAGCTTGACCAACCGGATAAATAATCCCAGATAATTAAGAACACTTACTTTCGGTTCTGTTTTGACGAAAAGGAGAAAAAAAAGGAAAATATCTAAAAATTAAATTTGCGTGACCAAAATCAAAGGGGAAGAAATACCGAGACTACATAAGCATTGATGGGCAGAAAGGGAGACTGGATGATCAGGACTAAGACGTCATAGATAGGGCTAACAGTAAGCTCGTGTCCATATAAGCCGGCTAGCAGAGAGTCGGAGAAATCGTCTGAAGGTGAACGTCAGACAAAAGCTGGAACCCACTACTGCCAACGTGTCTCCAACTCGTCTCCTGAGCCCACACTTTACGCTACTCCCCAAGCTATGCGATCGGCAAGAACTTTTACCAATACTCGACCCGCGTCACGCACAGTGCGAAGAGTTTGAATTATATTTACTCTGATTTTGAATTATATTTACTCTGATTTTGAATTATATTTACTCTGATTTTACTTATAAATTGTTTTTTCTTGTTCTCTAAACTCGAATCGATCATTGTTCTTTTTTTTTTTTGAATAACATCTGTGACGCCGTCACCTTCAACATTCTCTTCAGCAGCCCTACAGTCCTGGCATATGACCAGATCTTGTACAAGATAAATAATACAACGTGGCGGACAAGTGATTGATTACAGACCATGCCGGACCATTCGCGGACCTGAACGCCGAAACGCTCCCAGGACGAAAAGACCGCAACAGGGTACGCAACATCATATAATTGCATTTCAGAAAAAAATAAAGGAACTTACAGTTTACAATTAAAGATGTTATTATAATACAAGCACATAGTGCAGTTGTTAAAATATTGTTTCCAAGCAACAAAAAGACTGTTCTTTTTCGGGATGAAGGTCACTTGAAATGGACCTGTGGAAAATAAGAAAGTTCCATTTTATGTTCTGTCATCATTTTCAATATAAAACTAAAAAAATAAAACGTGATAAAATAAAATTTAAAAAAACAAAATAACATAAAATAAAAAAATAAAATTAAACTAAATAAAAGAAAATAAAAGAAAACTCAATAAAAGAAAATAAAAGATAATTAAATCAAACTCAATGAAATAAAATAAAATAAAACTAAATAAAATAAAATAAACTAAAATAAAACTAAATAAAATAAAATAAACTAAAATAAAACTAAATAAAATAAAATAAACTAAAATAAAACTAAATAAAAAACAACACAATAAAATGAAATAAAATAATCTAAATAAAACATAAAAATAAATGAAAAAAATAAAAATAAATTAAATTAAACGAAATAAAATTAAATTAAAATTAAATAAAATAATAAATAAATTTAAAAAAATAAAAATAAATAAAAAAAACTAAATAAAATTAAATTAAATTAAACTAAATCAAATAAAACTTAATAAAATAAGATAGAATAAAATAAAACTAAATAAAATAAAATAAAAGAAAAGAAATATTAATCCAAAAATAAAAATAAACAAAGTTTGTTAAAATTAACTTAGTCAACTATTTCTTTTTAGATTTTTTTTCAGATATTCTGTTTCACCTCTGTGATTTCAACAGGTTTTCTTTTTTGGTTATTCTTATACACCAAAAGAACAGTTATGATTCCAATAGTTTTTGCTTTCTGTTTTTCAGTTCTTCTTTTTTATTATTAACTTAGTTCACCCAAAACGAGGCAAGTTGCCACTGTAGACGTAAGGGGCTACTGAGAATTAGGGTGAAAGTTTAAGAGGTCATCCTAAATTGGGAGCTGTGCAGCGAGATGCAAGTTTAAAACGAGTGTGATTCTAATATCTTTTTCTTAGTTATTGTTTTTGCAGAACGAACCTATGTGATTCCAATATGTTGTCCTTTATTTAGTTATTCTTTTAAAAAGAACTGGTGTGATTCTAATATGTTGTCCTTTTTTTAGTTATTCTTTTTCAAAGAACTGGTGTGATTCCAATATGTTGTCCTTTTTTTAGTTATTCTTTTAAAAAGAACTGGTGTGATTCCAATATGTTGTCCTTTTTTTAGTTATTCTTTTAAAAAGAACTGGTGTGATTCCAATATGTTGTCCTTTATTTAGTTATTCTTTTAAAAAGAACTTGTGTGATTCCAATATGTTGTCCTTTTTTTAGTTATTCTTTTAAAAAGAACTGGTGTGATTCCAATATGTTGTCCTTTTTTTAGTTATTCTTTTAAAAAGAACTGGTGTGATTCCAATATGTTGTCCTTTATTTAGTTATTCTTTTAAAAAGAACTGGTGTGATTCCAATATGTTGTCCTTTTTTTAGTTATTCTTTTTCAAAGAACTGGTGTGATTCCAATATGTTGTCCTTTTTTTAGTTATTCTTTTTCAAAGAACTGGTGTGATTCCAATATGTTGTCCTTTTTTTAGTTATTCTTTTTCAAAGAACTGGTGTGATTCCAATATGTTGTCCTTTTTTTAGTTATTCTTTTTCAAAGTACTGGTGTGATTCCAATATGTTGTCCTTTTTTAAGTTATTCTTTTTCAAAGAACTGGTGTGATTCCAATATGTTGTCCTTTATTTAGTTATTCTTTTAAAAAGAACTGGTGTGATTCCAATATGTTGTCCTTTTTTTAGTTATTCTTTTAAAAAGAACTGGTGTGATTCCAATATGTTGTCCTTTTTTTAGTTATTCTTTTAAAAAGAACTGGTGTGATTCCAATATGTTGTCCTTTATTTAGTTATTCTTTTAAAAAGAACTGGTGTGATTCCAATATGTTGTCCTTTTTTTAGTTATTCTTTTTCAAAGAACTGGTGTGATTCCAATATGTTGTCCTTTTTTTAGTTATTCTTTTTCAAAGAACTGGTGTGATTCCAATATGTTGTCCTTTTTTTAGTTATTCTTTTTCAAAGAACTGGTGTGATTCCAATATGTTGTCCTTTTTTTAGTTATTCTTTTTCAAAGTACTGGTGTGATTCCAATATGTTGTCCTTTTTTAAGTTATTCTTTTTCAAAGAACTGGTGTGATTCCAATATGTTGTCCTTTATTTAGTTATTCTTTTAAAAAGAACTGGTGTGATTCCAATATGTTGTCCTTTTTTTAGTTATTCTTTTAAAAAGAACTGGTGTGATTCCAATATGTTGTCCTTTATTTAGTTATTCTTTTTAAAAGAACTCGTGTGATTCCAATATGTTGTCCTTTTTTTAGTTATTCTTTTTCAAAGAACTCGTGTGATTCCAATATGTTGTCCTTTATTTAGTTATTCTTTTAAAAAGAACTGGTGTGATTCCAATATGTTGTCCTTTTTTTAGTTATTCTTTTTCAAAGAACTCGTGTGATTCCAATATGTTGTCCTTTTTTTAGTTATTCTTTTTCAAAGAACTCGTGTGATTCCAATATGTTGTCCTTTATTTAGTTATTCTTTTAAAAAGAACTGGTGTGATTCCAATATGTTGTCCTTTTTTTAGTTATTCTTTTTCAAAGAACTCGTGTGATTCCAATATGTTGTCCTTTTTTTAGTTATTCTTTTTCAAAGAACTGGTGTGATTCCAATATGTTGTCCTTTTTTTAGTTATTCTTTTTCAAAGAACTCGTGTGATTCCAATATGTTGTCCTTTTTTTAGTTATTCTTTTTCAAAGAACTGGTGTGATTCCAATATGTTGTCCTTTTTTTAGTTATTCTTTTTCAAAGAACTCGTGTGATTCCAATATGTTGTCCTTTTTTAGTTATTCTTTTTCAAAGAACTGGTGTGATTCCAATATGTTGTCCTTTTTTTAGTTATTCTTTTTCAAAGAACTGGTGTGATTCCAATATGTTGTCCTTTTTTTAGTTATTCTTTTTCAAAGAACTGGTGTGATTCCAATATGTTGTCCTTTTATTAGTTATTCTTTTTCAAAGAACTGGTGTGATTCCAATATGTTGTCCTTTTTTAGTTATTCTTTTTCAAAGAACTCGTGTGATTCCAATATGTTGTCCTTTTTTTAGTTATTCTTTTAAAAAGAACTGGTGTGATTCCAATATGTTGTCCTTTATTTAGTTATTCTTTTAAAAAGAACTGGTGTGATTCCAATATGTTGTCCTTTTTTTAGTTATTCTTTTAAAAAGAACTGGTGTGATTCCAATATGTTGTCCTTTATTTAGTTATTCTTTTAAAAAGAACTGGTGTGATTCCAATATGTTGTCCTTTTTTTAGTTATTCTTTTAAAAAGAACTGGTGTGATTCCAATATGTTGTCCTTTATTTAGTTATTCTTTTTCAAAGAACTCGTGTGATTCCAATATGTTGTCCTTTTTTTAGTTATTCTTTTAAAAAGAACTCGTGTGATTCCAATATGTTGTCCTTTTTTTAGTTATTCTTTTTCAAAGAACTGGTGTGATTCCAATATGTTGTCCTTTTTTTAGTTATTCTTTTAAAAAGAACTGGTGTGATTCCAATATGTTGTCCTTTTTTTAGTTATTCTTTTAAAAAGAACTGGTGTGATTCCAATATGTTGTCCTTTATTTAGTTATTCTTTTAAAAAGAACTGGTGTGATTCCAATATGTTGTCCTTTTTTTAGTTATTCTTTTAAAAAGAACTGGTGTGATTCCAATATGTTGTCCTTTATTTAGTTATTCTTTTTCAAAGAACTCGTGTGATTCCAATATGTTGTCCTTTTTTTAGTTATTCTTTTAAAAAGAACTCGTGTGATTCCAATATGTTGTCCTTTTTTTAGTTATTCTTTTTCAAAGAACTGGTGTGATTCCAATATGTTGTCCTTTTTTTAGTTATTCTTTTAAAAAGAACTGGTGTGATTCCAATATGTTGTCCTTTTTTTAGTTATTCTTTTTCAAAGAACTGGTGTGATTCCAATATGTTGTCCTTTTTTTAGTTATTCTTTTTCAAAGAACTGGTTTGATTCCAATATGTTGTCCTTTTTTTAGTTATTCTTTTTCAAAGAACTGGTGTGATTCCAATATGTTGTCCTTTTTTTAGTTATTCTTTTTCAAAGTACTGGTGTGATTCCAATATGTTGTCCTTTTTTAGTTATTCTTTTTCAAAGAACTGGTGTGATTCCAATATGTTGTCCTTTATTTAGTTATTCTTTTAAAAAGAACTGGTGTGATTCCAATATGTTGTCCTTTTTTTAGTTATTCTTTTAAAAAGAACTGGTGTGATTCCAATATGTTGTCCTTTATTTAGTTATTCTTTTTAAAAGAACTCGTGTGATTCCAATATGTTGTCCTTTATTTAGTTATTCTTTTAAAAAGAACTGGTGTGATTCCAATATGTTGTCCTTTTTTAGTTATTCTTTTTCAAAGAACTCGTGTGATTCCAATATGTTGTCCTTTTTTTAGTTATTCTTTTTCAAAGAACTCGTGTGATTACAATATGTTGTCCTTTATTTAGTTATTCTTTTAAAAAGAAGTGGTGTGATTCCAATATGTTGTCCTTTTTTTAGTTATTCTTTTTCAAAGAATTCGTGTGATTCCAATATGTTGTCCTTTTTTTAGTTATTCTTTTTCAAAGAACTGGTGTGATTCCAATATGTTGTCCTTTTTTTAGTTATTCTTTTTCAAAGAACTCGTGTGATTCCAATATGTTGTCCTTTTTTTAGTTATTCTTTTTCAAAGAACTGGTGTGATTCCAATATGTTGTCCTTTTTTTAGTTATTCTTTTTCAAAGAACTGGTGTGATTCCAATATGTTGTCCTTTTTTAGTTATTCTTTTTCAAAGAACTGGTGTGATTCCAATATGTTGTCCTTTTTTTAGTTATTCTTTTAAAAAGAACTGGTGTGATTCCAATATGTTGTCCTTTTTTAGTTATTCTTTTTCAAAGAACTCGTGTGATTCCAATATGTTGTCCTTTTTTTAGTTATTCTTTTTCAAAGAACTCGTGTGATTCCAATATGTTGTCCTTTATTTAGTTATTCTTTTAAAAAGAACTGGTGTGATTCCAATATGTTGTCCTTTTTTTAGTTATTCTTTTTCAAAGAACTCGTGTGATTCCAATATGTTGTCCTTTTTTTAGTTATTCTTTTTCAAAGAACTGGTGTGATTCCAATATGTTGTCCTTTTTTTAGTTATTCTTTTTCAAAGAACTCGTGTGATTCCAATATGTTGTCCTTTTTTTAGTTATTCTTTTTCAAAGAACTGGTGTGATTCCAATATGTTGTCCTTTTTTTAGTTATTCTTTTTCAAAGAACTGGTGTGATTCCAATATGTTGTCCTTTTTTTAGTTATTCTTTTTCAAAGAACTGGTGTGATTCCAATATGTTGTCCTTTTATTAGTTATTCTTTTTCAAAGAACTGGTGTGATTCCAATATGTTGTCCTTTTTTTAGTTATTCTTTTAAAAAGAACTGGTGTGATTCCAATATGTTGTCCTTTTTTTAGTTATTCTTTTAAAAAGAACTGGTGTGATTCCAATATGTTGTCCTTTTTTAGTTATTCTTTTAAAAAGAACTGGTGTGATTCCAATATGTTGTCCTTTTTTAGTTATTCTTTTTCAAAGAACTGGTGTGATTCCAATATGTTGTCCTTTTTTTAGTTATTCTTTTTCAAAGAACTGGTGTGATTCCAATATGTTGTCCTTTTTTTAGTTATTCTTTTAAAAAGAACTGGTGTGATTCCAATATGGTTTAATTTCTTTTTTTCAGTTATTCTTTTTCAAAGCAAGAACCGATGTAATTAGTATTTGTTTTTCTTGTTGTCTTTCGCAGCGGGGTGGGGTGCGGAGTGCGGGGGCAGATGAAGCGCTCTTTACTTTGGTGGGCAATCACCTAGACTTGGTGTCTAGATAAAAAATACTGGTTCCCATTACCGCACTGGGTTGGCACTAGGAAAATCATCCAGTCTATAAAAATTTTGCCTCAATTAATGAAATGTCTTCCAAATTAAACTTGTCGAACTTAAGACTGTGCAGTTTGAATAATGGAAGCTTGCAAGGACGGTCAGAAGAGATTAATTTTCTTCAAAGATGCTTCAGGCTGTGCAGTTTAACAAAAATATATAACCTGAGGGAGTATATGAAGAGTTTTAATGCAAAATGCGATAAACGCCATTTTGAAAATCACGAAACTGTCCCTACAAAAAGTGTTGCATTTCCACACTCGACGAGACCCCAAAACTATGTGCTACATAATATGATACCGAAATAATTTTGTTAGGTTTGAGAGGGTGAAGTTCCCGGACTATAAGCGTGTACGTTAAACCAAACAATGTTGCATGCAAAAGACAGAGTAATAATTAATAAACAAAAATGAAGTAGTTCAAATAACGTTTATTGAACGTGTGTGTACGTGGAATGATGAAGTGTGTGATGTATACATGTGTGTCGATGGAAAAAAAGTTCTTGAAAAAGGTATAAGAAATGAATCCGGCGTGAGGAAAGTCTTTGAAAGCCGTACACAAAGAAAATGAGTTGAGAACTCTTACCGTTGTTTGACCACGTGTGTTGGTAGTTGTTATGCTGAGATCAGTTCAAGAGAAAAGCGTGAGACGAAGCGCTAGTGTATTAGCGTCGTTCTGCCGAGGCCAATCGACCAGAAGAGAAAAGTGAAACGGAACGCTAGTGTCAGCGTACTCCTGTCGAGGCTGGTGAAGAAGAGGTGGATTTTCCGTTTGCAACGGTTTTTATAGTCAGAAGGGCAGATAACTCTGGTGTCGCTTTACAGTGCCACCTGTCGGTGAAAAAGCGACACCTACCGGCAAACCGGTGTAGTTATGTTTTGAAAGGAGGAGGTAACTGCTACAATTTCTTCTTGATTTGAATTAAAATCAGCTTTCATTCGAAGTCTAGATTTAATATATTCGTGTATTTATTGTTGAAGGTCTCAATTTAAACGA
>OY744538.1:19855501-20079194 GCA_963556195.1 Sepiola atlantica
AATAGAAGCCTTTATCAATGCAAGATTAATCTATATATATATATTTTTTTTACTTTAATCTTATTAATTTCGGAATAATATTCCATCATCAGAGTTGACCAGTATTATGTCATTTTTTTCATCAAATAAAATTGAAAATAGAAGCCTTTATCAATGCAAGATTAATTTATTATTATTTTTTTTTACTTTAATCTTATTAATTTCGGAATAATATTCCATCATCAGATTTGATGAAAAAAAAATGACACAATACTGGTCAACACAGCTTCATTTTTCTGCAACAGAACTCCCATACGTTAATTTTTTCTCTGTTGACACACCACTCTTCTCAGGCCGTGTCCTCGTGTGTTGCTCTCTCAACACTTTCTGCAATCATTCGAGTGAGGAGGGTATCACTTGTTTAATTGTCCGCACTTTGGTTACCACATTCGCCTTGCATTTTATTACATCAACTGTCACGCGAAGCCAGCCACACACTGGCAGGTGTCCCATGATTTTTCTGCACAAAGAAAAAATGGTACCTTTGGGAAAATTCCAGGGATGCTGGAAATCACATTTCCTCGTCTCTATTGCAGGGTGACATCCTTCCCCTCGATGTTCAGGCCAAGCACTCATGCTCCGTTTCCAAGCCGCTCCGGATCCTTGCATTTCAGGCAAAACTCTGCCAATTTTGCTTGTCTGTGCATCGCTGACTTGACATCTTAATTTATATAAATGTCATCGAGGTATACCGATGTTGTCTTTTTCACAGCCTCCTCCTGCGATAACGCAGCACCAATGATGGTCTTCATGATTTGCGACGCCACATTCAACTCAAAACCAAGTCTGGTTAGGCAGTATCTCTTGCCGCAAAATACCACCATCTGGGTTACGGTTAAGTTTTGTCGAGCCGCACCTGCAGATAGGCTTTCCTCAGATCGTGCAATGATACTTTCAATATTTTCTGGCATCATTTTTTCAACTTACTCGCATCGGCATCAGCATTGCCGTGTAAGCCTTTATGTATAAATTAAACTTACGGCAGACTTGCTATGTTGTACCACTACCATTAAATGGATAAAAACCTTTTAGAGATCCAAGCTCTTGGTTGGGGTTTGGAATCAATCAGCCATCTTTGATCCAGGTGTCAAGTTCTTGTTCATATGTGGCTCTAAAATTCGCAGCTATGGGATACTCTGTGACACCATTCTGTAGCTTGGTTGGTGCTTTATTGTCCATCCATTTCCACAACACAATCCAAATCTTTTTGCGTTGGTTGAACTTTACTTTGAAGTCTGACTGACCGATGTAAAGTGCGGCACACACTGGTGTATTTAGGACTTTTACAGTTCCAGTGTCATATCTGAGCAGTAGGTCGAAGCCCAATATCTCTTTCTGCGTCACCAAGACATTGACCTCAGTGGATGCACCAGAGTCTGTGCAAATCCATATTAACATTACTCCACCGCATCTTGCCATTTTCATCGTTATTTTAACGCTTTCCTGCTCCAGGTATGGCATAACCTTGCGCTCACTATGGTACAGGAGCAGCCTGAATCAAGAAGCACTGAGCAAGACATTTAGTCGACATCCACTCGGATGATTAGTTGTGCCTATTTTACATCTTGTCCAGGGAGCAGAGCGGCGCTGACATCTTGTCTTCTGACTCGTTTCCCGGACAGCTTGAGATCATGTATCCAATCCTGCCTCACTGGAAACAGCGTATGCGTCCCCATCTTCTGTCCATGCAATCCTTTGCAATGCAACCACTCTGCCCACAGCGGAAGCAATTCACTTTGGCATGTGGATCTGGCCTCTGCAGATCTCCAAGGCCACTCTGAGCTGACTGCGTAACCATTAAAATATACTCCTGAAGTTCTGCTTCATCCATGATGATGGCCCATATGCGCTCAAGCAGCTGTTCAATCGGCATTACCTCAATGCTTATGAATGCCCTCATGAGTTGCTTTACTCAAACTGAGTCCGGCCACAAATGCGTATATAGAAAGTCTCTTCAGACAACCCTCCAAACAACGGTCAGTTTCTTCAATGCCGCAAAGAAGACATCCACCTGTCAAAAGTTTCCTGGTGGTAAAACGTTTGTATGCTATACAAGGGTCCATTGCAAAAGCTCTGTACAGCTCAACATTGGCCTTATCACTGTCATTTAGCTGCTATAAACATCCAGAGCGCCTCCTGTTAACCAACTCGACCTGCTTGATCTCACACAAGCTCCACTTTCTCAACCCATTCTACTACAGTTTAAGATTAAACTTTGCATCCGTCATTATGTCAAGAATCAACAGCACTGAAAAATGACGAAAATAGCTTGTAGGTTTTTTTCATAGCTGAAAGCGTGTGTCTGTCTGTCTGTCTGTTTGTCTCTGTCTGTCTGTCTGTCTGTCTGTCTGTCTCTCTCTCTCTCTCTCTCTCTCTCTGGGAGGAAAGTTTCTCCTTTTTTTTTTTTATCTTAACGAGAATTCACCCATGCAAAACACAAATGCTCATTTGCATAAGTGAACTCGCATCATCACACAAGATTCTATTTTGTAAGCGGAACGCTCTGGGTTCAATCCCTGATGGACGACGCACTGTGCGACCCTCACTCTTTTTTCTCATGGACCCAGATGATGGCTGCCACAGTATATGTTTATATATTTCTATGTACAGGATGCACTCCTAAACTAATTAACCAATCATGATGAATTTTAGAACACAGCTGCTGGGCATAAGTGGTCATAATGTGGGTTATATTTAGTTTACTCTAGTTTTATGCACAGAGGGTAAAAAAGAGGGTGAAAGCCCATCGTGAAAATTCATACACCTCTGAGTTTTGAAATTTTAACAATTAATAAATATTCCTTAAATTTCAGTTTCTTTGGAGTATTTTAAAAGTATTTTAAAGGTATTTTAAAGGTATTTTAGGGACATAATATAGGGACAACCTTTCATTTGCAAATTCAAATATTTCAGATTTGCATTAAATTTGATTCATGGTCATTAGACACCAATTAATAAAGATTCCCTGAATTTTAACTTTTTCTTAAGATCCCTTAAGCTTAAGTCTTAAATCTCAAACATTTTCTAGTATCAAAATCATGTAATGGATTTTAATCAAAATTAGAATAAGGAATCGTAAGGGGACATAAAAGTGGTGCAAAACTGTTCTGTTCGAGGTATTTATTTTACCCATCCTGGGACGGGTATTCTTCTAGTATATGTATATGTGTGTGTGTACTTTTTTGTATGTGTATGTAACTTTTTGCATATTTGTACGTACATTCATATGTATTTTTATACATATGTGTACGTCAAACTGATGAGAAGTCAAGTCGTCTTGTTCGTAACGTAATGCGGTGAGGGGGGGGGGGGGGCGAGCATTTATTAGGAAAGTTCTTAGTGTCACTACATTGCTGAGTTGACATAATTTTAAAAACCTCTAAACGACGGACCTCCAAATGATAGAAAATGAAAAGAATTACAAATTTGAAATTAAAATTCTTTTAAAAAATTGTTGAAACATTTTGACGGTTGACCATGTAATCCAAATAATCTTATTTTAATGAATCACGTGTTACTTCTTGAAAGAATTGCTCTCTCATTTCAATCTTTGCATTCATTTAAAATAGTGGCCTGAGGAAGTTCAGTTGGTTTCCAGCTAGAACTGAAACATGTCTGCAAATGTGTAGCCAAAAATGTTCGTATAAATAAAAAGTTTTATACCAAATATATATATATATATATATATATATATATATATATATATATATATATACACACAAAAAATTTTAATATTGCAAGTGTTGACAAACAATATCATGGAAAAAAAATTTATTGAAGAAATTGCATGAAAAAACAATGACTATTATAAAAAAAAAAAAAAAAAAAAAAAAATAATAATAATAATAATAATAATAATAATAATAATAATAAACAACAACAACAACATAATAATATGGACTCACCACTTTCAGTTGTGGTTGAATTGCAAGTAACAATTTCACTCATCAAGTTGCCAGCAAAAGTCTTAACCATTATATAGTACATTTCATTTGGCTGAAGAGCCGAAATATTCAATGAAGTATTATTTGAATGCAGTCTTATTGTTGTAAAATTTTCACACTTTGTACAATTAACTTCAAAGCCATCAATATAACCGGAACCTTTTGTAAGACTGACACGAATTTCTCTCTCATTTGGTTGGCAGACGACAGTCGGAGGATTTGGTTCTGCAGAAGAAACAAAAAAAGAATTAGACATTATTAAGAAGGCTTTAATAAACTTCAAACTTTTCAATAAACAAGTGAATTTTAATATTTCATTAGCCACAGATAGAAAATTATAAGAAGATAGAGTTAATTAATTATATACATATATATATATAAGTATAATTTTTTATTTATACAAACATTATTGGTTACATATGTGCATACATGTTTCGGTTGTACTCTTCTTCTTTTTATTTTTATATTCATTTCTTGTGTACGTATGCGTTGGTTAATGGACATATTTCTGTGCCTATGTGTCTGCTTTATATACACATATATATATATATATATATATATATATATATATATATATATATATATATATGTTGGGGATTGGTTATTTTTTATGGATTAGTATCGGATTACCTATTTTACTTGTTGACTCTTTCAGTTAGTTACTATTTTTTTTATTCTTTTTATGACCTGCCTATCCCCTTTCCCTTTTATTTATAAATATTATTATTTATCAGCCCCCCCCACCCACCCCCCAACAAAGGCCGGGCACTCTTGAGTGACTTTAATAACAAGCAGTGCAAATAGCTACATGCACGATCCGAACGCCGTTCGTAGATCACTCTAAACTGCTTGGGTAAATCTAGCCGCCGACTCACTATTTACATTTAAATTCCTCTCTATTTACTAACTAATTGGCTATGGCCGATGGGATAAGACTCTCGACTACGAATCAGTGGCGATTTGTGATCGGGGTTCGCGCCCACCGACCGTTGAGAATTAGTTCCTACACTGAAGATTGCGTTAGCATGAAACATCGATGTCTGTAGGTATTAAAATATTTAATAAATATTTATTTATAAATATTATTATATATATATATATATCCCCAATCCCCAACTAAGATTTATTTAAAGGTAAAAGGTTTTCCAAATCCATCCCACTTCTCTGGAGTCTTTGGTCTGAAGAGGTTGACTCTCTGTGAAGAGTACAACCGAAACATGTATGCACATATGTAATCCAATAATGTTTGTATAAATAAAAAAAATTATACTTATGAACAGCTCTACTTGTTATTGAGCACTTTTTATAAACACTTGAGTTTCAACGGCTTTACATCTACAGAAACTAATACTATACATGTACTATATATATATATATATATATATATATATATATATATATATATATATATATATATATACTAGAAGAATACCTGTACGAGTGACGGGTAAAGTTAATTCCCCAAACAGAAGTGTTTTGCATCACCTTTATGTCCCCTTACGAAGATTAAAATCAAGATATAATAATACTAAACATTATGTCTAGAATCCTTGTTCCAATTTTAATCAAAGTCCATTACACGATTTTGATTCTAGAAAATATCAAAAATTTAGAAATTGAAATTCAGGGAATCTTGTTTAATTGGTGTCAAATGACGATAGATGCAATACAAATCTGAAATATTTGAATTTTCAAATGGGAGGGTGTGCCCATATTATGCCCCCTAAAAACATTTTTAATTACTCAAAAGCAACTGAAATTTAAGGAATATTTATTAATTGATGTCTAATACCTATTGTTAAAATTTCACAAAAATCAGAGGTATCTGAATTTTTATGAAGGAATTACACCACCTTTGCATAAAAATAAACTAAATATAGCCCACATCTGGACCCCTTACACATAACAGCTGTGTTCCAAAAGTCATAATGATCAGTTAATTAGTTTAGGATTTAAGAATGAATTCTGTACATATATATATATATATATATATATATATATATAAAATCTTATATTTGCATTTCATAGACAATGATGAATTAATCCAAAACTATAATTTTATTTGGTTTTTACAACTTCTTTATTTCTGTACTTTGATGAGTTTTTTTACATCTCTCATTTTACACACAAAAGCAATTTATTCGAATTTAATATTCATTCCTATCCCTTATGCGCGTTTCATGGCAAAAACTGGATAAATGTATTTTTTTCCCCCTCAATTAGTCCAATTTTGTCAATCTTCAGAGGGTTGCAGTATATGTTATTGAATAGCGAAAAAAACGTGTTATAACAAATACACCGGAGGGGAAATACGGTGAAAATCCAAGTTGATTTCTGATAAAAAATTCGGCAAACTGAAGTATATAAATGTAAAACACTCACTTGGGAAAAAGGTGATCACTTCATAAAAATAAAAAATCCCCCCCCCTTCCAATAAGATTTTCACACTCGAAAAAACACACAAATCCGATTTCTCAAAAGATGGCCCCCAAAGCTAATATTTACGAAACTAACCTAAATAATTCCTCCTAGTAGATCGAAATTTTTCTAAAAGAAAAGACCTTCAAAGTCCCCAAGACAATCAGTAAATTATTTTTAGCTGTTATTTATTATTACTCAAAACACCCTCCCCTTGACTAGAGAACATAGGCTAGAATCAGATGACCAAGCCTACATGTGCTTTAGATTGACCTTACATAACAGAGTTAGTTACTTATATTTCCTATACCGTTTTCCTTCGACCCAGGACTGTACCCTGCTTGACTGTCTCTGAAAGCTTAGATAGAGCACTCTCACTCGACTCGAATGCCCAAATACATGTATTTGGGGATTTTAATGCACACCACCGTGACTGGTTGGGATTTTCCAGCGTTACTGATGCAGCTGGGAACTCTACGTTTAATTTCTCCTCAGCTCACGACCTCTCGCAGACTGTCACTTTTCCGATCCGCCTTCCTGATCGTGCGGACCAGCAAGCCTCACTTCTCGACCTGTTCTTGATCTCACTACCTGATGCTTGTGTGGCGAATGCCCATAGCCCGCTCGGAAACTCTGATCACATTGTGGTAATGATATTTATCACCTTAAAAACTCGTCCAAAAGCTGATGAGCCGTTGCTCAAAACGAGAAATTATGAGCAGGCAGATTTTGAATCCCTCAGGGATCACATCAGCGACGCCTCATGGGGTGAAACCTTCTCACTCCCTGCTGATCAGTGTGTAAATGAGCTAACCGAATGGGTCAAAGCAGGCATTGATGCTTATGTCCCCACACGAAAATTCTTCAGCAAACCCCACTCTCCTCAATGGTTCACCTCAGAATGTGTAGCTGCTATTGCTGAGAGGCAGAAGGCATTCAGAAAATTCGGCCGCCATAAGTCAACTACGAATAGACAGAACTTTATAGAGGCTAGAAATGATTGCAAAGTAGTGATAGGTGAAGCAAAGAGAAGGTAGACAGAGATAACCAAAAAATGCATTCAGTCACAGAAACTAGGTACTCATGATTTCTGGAAAATCTACAATAGTGTGATGAACAATGGCAATCGACGATTCCCCCGCTATCAAATCACAACGATGTTGTTTGCATGGCAACTGATAAGGCTGAACTACTGGCCAAGCGTTTCGCCTTAAACTCCACTTTGGACTCAGCAAACCACCCCCTCCCTAAATTCCCATTGTGGACTGAAGCCACACTTGAGAACCTGGTCATCACCTTATCTTAGGTCAAAGTCATCATAAAAAACCTTGACATCTTCAAATCCTGTGGGCCTGATCTTATACCAGTAATAGTAATAAAGAAATGCTCTGCTGAGCTGGCCCTGTCCTCTCCAAACTATACAACAAATGCCTTATTGAAGCTTGTTTCCCTGATAGTTGGAAAATTGCCTCTGTGGTACCAGTATTCAAGAATTCTGGAGATAGAACTGATCCTCTAAACTACCGCCCAATCAGTCTACTCCCGATTTTTGCTAAAATCTTTGAATCATTAATCAATCTAGCTATAGTCCGGTACCTAGTTAATGCTAAACTTCTTTCTGATCATCAATACGGATTTAGACAAGCACGATCTACTGGATATATCCTAACGGTCATCTCTGAACGCATATATCATACACTGGACAAGGCAGGTGAAGCTAGGGTGGTAGTGCTTGATATATCCAAGGCCTTTGACAAAGTCTGGCATGAAGGGCTTCTCTTAAAACTTCACTCATATGGTATTACTGGACAAATATTTAATATAATTAAATCCTTCCTAACAAAAAGAAAGATTCAGGTTGTCCTCGATGGCCGTTCATCTAAGCAACATGACATAAATGCTGGTGTACCCCAGGGATCTATCCTTGAACCTCTACGGTTTCTGATTTTCATAAATGACCTCCCTGATGTCATTGAGACTGAGATAGGAATATTTGTTGACAACACCATGCTCTACTCCTGTCATGTGGGCAAAACCGACGCATACATATCTGAGGCAATGGCTGAATCCTTAGAAAATGACCTCCAGTCTGTAGTGGATTGGGGTCAAAAATGGATGGTAACTTTTAATGCCGCAAAGACAAAGCTACTTTCCTTCAATAACTACAAGAAACCTCTTCAACCACCAATTGCCATGGCAAATAACATCCTACCTGAGAGTTCATCATTCAAACTCCTTGGCCTAACTTTCACAGATAACATGAATTGGAACAAATACATTGAAGACATTGCCAAGACTGCTGCAAAGAAGATGGGCTCCCTCTACCGTGCTAGTAAACTTCTCACACCTGACATTATCCTATATCTCTACAAAGCCACCATCCACCCATGCATGGAGTATTGTTGCCACATCTGGGCTGGGGCATCATCCACTAGTCTCTCCGTCTTAGACAAGGTTCAAAAAAGAGTTGCCAACCTAATAGGTCGCTCACTATCCACCAAGCTCCAGCCCCTGTCCCATCGCCGCAATGTTGCATCCTTGTGCCTGTTTTACAAGTACTTCAATGGATTGTGCTCTGATGAACTTGCTGCTCTGGTGCCCCCACGACGCAAATTCACTAGACCAACCCGACAATCTGCCAAATCCCATCCATTCACTGTGGAGGTCCCCAGATGCCAAAGAACTTTCTACTCCAAAAGCTTATTTCCTCGTGCTGCTGGACTCTGGAACTCCCTCCCTTCTCCCTGTTTTCCTGACGGTACTGACATGCAGAAATTATAACTAAAACTAATGTAAACAGACATCTCGGTGCACAGCTCCCAATTTAGGTTGATCCCCCCCCCCCCCCCCAAAAAAGCTCTCACCCTTTTTCTCAGTAGCCCCTTACGTCTACAGTGGCGGCCTGCCTTGTTTGGGGTGAACTATGTTAAAAAAAAAATTAATAATTTGCTAAGTGAAAAGAATAATCTTGATTTCGATATTTGGTGCAAGTTTAGAATTGGGTTGTCATGGAAAAAATAAAAAATAAGACAAAATAAAAAAATGGCGAAAAGCATATACCGTACATCAAAAATCACGTAAATCGATCAAGTAGTTTTTTTTTTTACAAAAGAAAAGAAAATTTTATCGATAAACGAGTACTGTTGCCATATCGACGCCATATTGGTCATAGTCAAGGGAGGTAAGTCCAACTTTTGCGAACTCGAAAAACAGAGTTTGGAATTCCCTTGAAGATGAATAAAATAAAATTAAAATAATAAAGAAATAACAGAATAAAAGTAAACAATAAAAAATAAATATAAGTGAATAAAAATTTAACAATATGGTAAAAGCTAAGGAAATATATAGTCTATATAAATAACTTGCTAAATTAATAGTTATTACCTATAAAGAAAGAAAAATAAAATAAAAAAGTAATTAGTATGAATAATGTCAGAAATGTTACGTATGGAAGTTAATTTAAATATTTAAGATTATATAAGGAGAAATAGAAAGTTGTAATTTAAATATAAATATATATATATATATATATATATATATATTATCCAGGTAACGTAAACATCCACAGGATAAAAATCCAAAGAATTTCAACCAGGCTTATAAAGAGTGCTCGATATTAAATAGAGCTTTTTTATATATAATTATTTTTATTTATACAGAGATGTACATAATCCGCGACACTGGCATGTCGATGTTATCAATCAACAGCTGTTAGAAACTGTGATCTCATCAGGGGGAAAGAAAATCTGAGGGAAGAATCAGATTTTCTTTCCGGCTGATGAGATCTCAGTTTCTTACAGCTGTTAATCGACAACATCGATATGCCAGTGTCACAGATTATGTACATGTTTGTATAGATAAAAATTTTATATATATATATATATATATATATATATATATATATGTGTGTAAAATGAAAACACTGATATGCCAGTATCGTGGATTATGTACATGTTTGTATAGATAAAAATAATATTATATATATATATATATATATATATATATCAAGCAAACTACCATTCTCTACTATATATATATATATATATACTTCAATGTGATTGAAAATTATTACTGATGTGATTTAATAATACCAGCGAGAATGACGAGAGGACGACTACCTGCACGCTTCAAGGACTTTGTCATGAACTGAGGATATCCCACGGACTAGTTCACAAACCTGATTGAGATCTGAGGGGGCATTTGTTATATAACAGATCTCACTCTATCCGGAACTAATGTTGGACAGCGACATGCTGAGCGTTCACCGTTTCCGGAGAGCTACAAAAAGGAAAACAAGAAAAAGGGGCTTGGCGCTAGTTGGAGGTAGCCGCCATCTTTTCCCCAGCTAGCGACCAACGAGTGAACACGTAGAAAAAAGGTCACTCCGTCGCCGTCGCCGCCGTCATCAAGAATTAAGATAACAACTTAACCGTCGCCGTCGCCGCCGTCATCAAGAATTAAGATAAACAACTTAACCGTTGCCGTCGCCGCCGTCATCAAGAATTAAGATAAACAACTTAACCGTCGCCGTCGTCATCAAGGAATTAAGAATAAAAAGAACGATCTTTGCTTTGGGGTAAATAAATATATTTGATTAATCCTATTCAAGTTGTCCGTGTTTCCTTGCAACCATACGCTTGTCTATCACATATATATATATATATATATATATATATATATACTTCAATGTGATTGAAAATTATTACTGATGTGATTTAGTAATAGAAATATATTTTTACGAAATGTTATTAAAATGAGGGAAATGTATAAATTAAGATATAGAGTGAAAAGCTATATAGAATATATGTTTATAAAGTATGATAGCCATAAAATTATTTTAGGAATAGAGGTGGATGGGATGGTGTTAGAAGCAAATAAAATTTTAAATATTTATGTATTTAAGTATTGGTTTAAATATTCGAAGGAGGAGGCCTATCATTAGGGGTTACAAATTGGCTATATTTATATCTTTTTCTGTGTTTACAGGCAGTTAAGAGTTCATTTCTGACATTTATTATATTACTAGCGGGACCCGTGTAAATTACACGAAATGATGTTTTCAATACTAATTATCTTGTTCCTAACGTCTGACGGACAGACACGAAACCGCTTTTATAAAGCGGTTTCGTGTCTGTCCGTCAGACATTTTTTCTCGATTTGATTGATCAACTAATTCCGATTTCGACCACTAAACTTTACTTTGTAAATGCTTTAGATTGAATTAAATTTGACTTCAATTCATGTGTAACATACAAAGATTTGGAAGGTCGATGCTTTTGTATGTAAGCGTGACACACAAAATAACACACACACTATCGTATTGATATGTGTCTTCCCGGTCGTTCCCTCCCTACCTCCCTCACCCCCCCCCCTTCGATGTAGAAAAAAAAATCTTAGAGATTGGTTGGGATCGAACTATAAACCAGTCAGGCCGACGTCAAAAACCGATGTCAAAATCATAAGCTAACCGTTGCACCAAAGGGAAATACTTGAAAATATTATGAAAATTAGGTGACTTGAATGCTTTTCCAAATCTAGGTGCGGCACGCATGCGCAGAGCTTTTGATGTAAGCGTGACACACGAAATAACACACACGCTATCGTATTGATATGTGTCTTCCCGGTCGTTCCCTCCCTACCTCCCTCCCCCCCCCCCTTCGATACAGAAAAAAAAAATCTTAGAGGTTGGTTGGGATCGAACTATAAACCAGTCGGGCCGACGTCAAAATCCTACGTAGCTAACCGTTGCGCCAAAGGGAAATACTTGAAAATATTACGAAAATTAGGTGACTTGAATGCTTTTCCAAATCTAGGTGCGGCACGCATGCGCAGAGCTTTTGATGTAAGCGTGACACACGAACACACACGCTATCGTATTAATTATATTATTATTAGATCTAATTATCATTACTGCTTCGGAAACGCAAAGATGGCAAGTTTTCGAGCCTGGTTTATATAGACAATGATTTTTTTTCAAAATATTGATTTGAGTTTTTTTTATAAGAATTGTTAGAGAACTAGATATAGAGGTCAGTTGGGAATACAGAAAATAAGCTGTGTCAGACAAAATCATGGGCTGCTGCCCTCTGGCGAGGCATAGCACCCGGAAGCCAACCTGCCAGGGTTATGGTGAAGCCATGGGAAGCAGCTTGGCGGATGTGTGCTCCCAGCAGATGAACTCTCCAGTTTAAGTCAATGGTGTCGCACTCTAGTTCAACAAACAACTACTGCGTTGTCTGTAGGGGTGGCGTCCGTAGACAAAATACAGCTATCGAAATATCTATGGAGAAAATCTTAACCTACTAACATAGTTTAATGTTTGATGTTACTCTTACATCATATGCTAGTTCACCTCTACCGCTGCCGCCCCAAATAAATGAAAAACTGGGTGGTAAAAATAACCACAAAAAATTATTTTAGAATTTAAAGTGGGGGATTAGTTTCGCATATGAATTTAATGTAAAATGATCACCCACTTCCCAACCAGATCACGTATTTAATGACCTGTAACCAATTATTTTTTAAATGTAAATACTGGGCATTTTCTTAATTTCTTAGAAATCAATTGTGGGTGTGGGTGTGTTTGGGAGGATTTTTTGTGTATTGCCACTCAAACTTAGGGTTACTGATAGAGTTAAGGGGGGGGGGGACATGTCATAATTTATTTTAATTTTTACCACCAAGTTTTTCAGGATGTTTACATGTAAATCCATATTCAACTTTTCAAAAAAAATAAATTAAAAATTGGGTGGTAGAAATAAGAAAAAAAAATTATTCTGATTGAGAACATGGCAAATGTAGTACAGTAATTGGAAAAAAAATAAAATATGAGGAAGTGATAAGGATGAACTTGAGAGAAAGAGGGATAAATAAAGATCTGGTGAGAGATAAGTTAGTTTGGAAGTCAATTTATAAAAGGCGTCCATCACATGCCAGCATGTAAAACGGATGTTAATTCGAATATAATAATGATTCTGATTAAGAACATGGCAAATGTAGTACAGTAATTGGAAACGTTTAAAAAAAAAAAGAGAAAGAACGAATCAGCTTACTGGTTCTTGCTGTAATTGTTGATTCACAAGGTTTACTTTGAAGATTTCCACTTATAGTTCGAACACTGATGTTATATTGTATCCCTGCTTCCAATGGAGAAAAATCAACTATTCCCTCTTTCTTAGAAACACTTTTATTTTGTGTACGTCCATTTTGATCCCGTAAGACAAATTCATAGCGATCAAAAAAGTTTTGGGTTTTTGACACATCCACAATTATGGAACTAGTTGTAAAGGCCACTAGCTGGAGAATAGCAATACATTCAGGATCTGGAAATAAAAAGAAATATAAAAAAAGCTGTCCAACAGATGCCAGCATGTAAAATGGATGTTAAACCGAATATGATAATGATGATGATAATGAGAGTGCTTGGGTTAGTAGATGTAGAACAGTTGAGGTAGCAGGGTCAGTTGACAAGGGGAAGATCAAGGAAAACATGGGAGGAAGTGATAAAATGGATTTGAGAGAAAAAAAAGATAAAGACCTGGCACAAAATTCATCTGTCCAACCATATCAGCATGTAAAACTACTGATGATGATGATGATGATGATGATGATGATGATGATGATGATGATGATGATGATGATGATGATGATGATGATGATGATGATGAAAGTGGTTGGTTTAGTAGATGTAGAACAGTTGCGATAGCAAGGTCAGTTGGCAGGGAAAATCCAAGCCAAGGAAAACATGGGAGGAAGTGATAAGAATGGATTTGATGGATTTGAGAGAAAGAGAGATGAATAAAGACCTGGCCAGAGATAGATTAGTTTGGAAGTCAATTTATAAAAGTCGTCCAACACATGCCAGCATGTAAAACAGACGTTAAACTGAATATGATGATGATTCTGATTGAGAACATTGATGGTAAATGTAGTACAGTAATTGGAAACTTTTAAAACAAAAAAGAGAAAGAACGAATCAGCTTACTGGTTCTTGCTGTGATTGTTGATTTACATGGTTCACTTTGGAGATTCCCACGTATAGTTCGAACACTGATGTCATATTGTATCCCTGCTACCAAATCAGAAAATTTAACAGTTTTATTCTCTTTGGAAACATTTATCTTTTGCGTAATTGCCGTTTGATTCCGTAATTCAAATTCATAACGATCAAAGGAGTTTTCGGTTTCTGACACGCCCACAGTTATGGAACGAGTTGTAGAGGACAGTTTCTGGAGAATAGCCTTACATTCAGGATCTGGAAATAAAAAAAAGAAATATAAAAAGATAATGAATTACATTTTGCAATTTGGGGAAGAATGACTTGATGGAATGCGAACACAATATTGTGAGATTTGAAAACTAAACAAAAGTGATTTCTAGGCTAGTTAGGTATGCAGAGAAATGAACAATTGAATGGATACAAAAACAAAAGAAAATTGAATAGCTAGCAAATGGAAAAATGTCATGAATTTTTGGACTAAACAGTAAAGACATGTCTTTGGCATTGGTCCTCACGGGGGTGGGGCTCATAAGGAGATTGCCGCTGGTGTTGGAGTAAGTGGGGGTGATACTAATTGTGATGAAAAACGTGCTAGGTTAAGACAAAGCTTTAATAATTATAAGAAACCTTTCCACCCACCGATTGCTATGGCGAAGAACACCCTTCCCGAGAGCCCAACATTCAAACTCCCCGGCCTAACATTCACAGGTAACATGAATTGAAATGAATTCATAGAAGATTCTGTCAAGTCTGCTGCTAAGAAGGTGGGCTCCCTCTATCAGGCTAGAAAACCTCACACCTGTCAATACCCTATATCTCTATAAAGCCACTATTTGCCCATGCATGGAGTGTTGTTGCCACATCTAGGCTGGTGCACCAACCACTAGTCTCACCCTCTTGGTCAGGGTGAAAAAAAGAGACTCTAACCTAATAGGTCCTGCACTGCTTGCCAAGCTCCAGCCCCTCTCTCATCGCCAGTGTTGCATCCTTGTGCTTGTTTAACAAATACTTCCACGGAACTGAAACTTAAAAAAACAACATACTATTTCACTCAAAATAATTTGTGTGGCTGAAATAGGATCTAGCTGATGAAACACTTCAGAGAAAAAAAGAAAACGAAAACATACTTGCCGCAACAATAGCAACTAATGGCTGACCTGTCTAACATATTGATCCTTGATCCGGGTTCATGTGTAGATCTGTTGCTCTTTAATAACGCTAACAACTATTCAAAATGTCAGCCTGATCAGATAAATAGGTTTTGAGTTATCAACGTTTCTATGGCATAACTTCGGGAATACTTCATACAACATGGAGAAGTAAGGCCCAGACTTTGGCCCATCCTTACTTTGACAGAAACAAACAACTCACTCTCTGATCACAATATCGCTCTTTTTTATTGAGCTTTCTCAACCAATGAAGACGTTGACTACTTTGCATAATTAGAAGCCTTCGAATATCACTTTTGAAATTCGACAGTCGCACGTTTGTCTTTTTGACATGCGCACATACGGTCTCCCCACACCATCACAACAACCATTAAATTTCAAACTTCCCTTAAATAACCATATCCCACCTTTGAACCGATCAAACACTAAGGCTCTATTTTCAGCAAAGAATTAAACATCCCAAAGGACAAAGTTCACTTGAAATGATGGGAGCTCTTCCAACACTCATGTTCGTAAACGAGGTGATTGACTCGTTAGACAATGTCTTCTTCATCTTCGTTTAACATGTCCTTTTCACATGAGATGTGGGTTGCACGTTGGCTATCAAACTATAAAGTGACTTTTTTTATATACCCAAAAGTCCTTGATCCGGGTATTTCAGGAATAAGATTCACATATGCAAATCTCATCACTCACAACATCTTGGCCTTTCAGTTGATTGTGTTCACAATACTCACTTAAATCAAACTCAGATTGTTAATGCATCTAAGGACGGGTAAAATTAATTCCCATTAAAGAACAGTTTTGCACCACTTTTATGTAACCTTACGAAGATTAAAATAAACATATAATAATACTAAACCTTATGTCTAGAATCCTTATTCCAATTTTGATCAAAATCCATTACATGGTTTTGTTTTAGAAAATGTCTAAAATTTAAGGCTTAAGCTTAAGGGGTCTTAAGAAATAATTAAAATTCAGAGAATCGTGAATAATATTTAATGTAAATCTAAAATACTTGAATTTTCAAACGGGAGGTTGAAACTCAGATTGTTAATGCGAAGCTCGGGTTCTAATCAGACTGGAAACTTATGCGAGAAATATTAGCAAATTATTTTCACGGCAGGAAAATGATGCTTTCTCTCATACCGATGTCCTGTATGCCAAGGAAAAAAATGGATGAATATGGCAAAACACTATTATGATCGTCCTCATCTTGTTTTTATTTATGTGGTAGTGATGTGGTTTTCCTAAAACGAGCAAAGTCGGCAGAAACCCGGGAACACTTGGATGTGAACAAATTGTCTCGTCGCTGCCTATGCGAATGAATCACGTCGGTGGCTATACAAATGGGTTGCTTCGCTAGCCAATCACGGATGGTCGTTAAGTGTGGTGAGTATAATAAATACCGGGGAAAATTTAGCGAAAAAAGTCTATAAACATCCCAGATAAACAAAAACACTAAACATTTCGCGGGTGTGGGGAACATAATCGAGAGTAAAAAAAAAAAATATTGAAACGTCAGTCCGATTTCAGGAAGAAAATACCTGGCTATCAAACTATGAAATGACTTTCTCCATGATTTTCTATCATTTACGTTGGTTTCGATATGCCATAGCTTAAGATCATCTTTGACGGAGACATTTTGTGTCGTTCGCAAACTACCTTTTCTTGCTACCTTTTTGGCCTATCTTAGATTGAAGTTGCATGAGATAGCAGAGGAGTTGAAGATATCAGAAGCACATTTTTCAATGAGAAAACTGTGTTCAAAGTGGGTGCCGCATTTGCTCACAGTCGATCACAAACAACAACACATTGATGATTCAGAGAATTGTTTGCAACTGTTTCAATGCAATAAAAAGTTTTTTTTGCATCAATATGTTACAATGGATGAAACATGGATCCACCACTTAACCCCAGAGTCAAATCTGCAAGCAGGTGAGTGGACAGCAGTATGTGAAAGCAGTTTAACGTGACCGAAGCCACAAACATCAGCAGGTAAGGTTTTGGCTTAGAATTTTGGGATGTGCAAGGAATTTTGTTCATCGATTGAGAAAGGAAGAATCATCAAGAGCGAATATTATATAGCATTATTTGTGCATTTTAAGGAAGAAATCGCCAACAAACGGCCACAAATGACCGTAACACAAGTTGACTGCAACAATGGCAAAATTACATGAATTGCGTTTTGAATTGCTTCCGCAGCCACCCTATTCCCCAGATCTGCCCCCCCACGACTACTGGCTATTTGCATATTTCAAAAGAATGCTAAGGAGGCAAGTGTTGGGACGCCATGCAGTCCTCATTTACCTGTCTTCAGTGTAATGACAGAGCAATGATCATATGGATATGCAATATCGGGTCAGACCAGACCCAACGTATCAGCTCTGACATTCTGTTGGCAAGGCTGAATATACCAAATCCTGAACTCCTGATGAGCTATATTGGTTTGGCTACGTTGAAAGGAGCGACTCTTGGATAAGTAGATGCAGAGACCTTGACGTGGAATGCTGGAGGAAAATTGAACGACCCAAGAAAACTTGGATGCAGTCAGTCAGCAAGGATCTGAGACAGCGGAATTTGAACGGAATCAATCCTCAAAACCGCCAAGCTTAGAGACTGAGGTTGAAGGCTGTCAGCAAACGTCAGACCCCTAACCAAGGGAAATAAGATGATTAAATGGATGATAATAATGATGATAAACAGTGAGGATGCTGACCAAGTGTCCAGCCACCAAATAGGTGTAAACATAAGTAATAAAATATTTAAAAATAGATTTTTTTATTTGCTTTGATGCAAAGAAAAAAAAACAGAATTATCTCTTGCAAGATCTGTAGAAAAACTTTTAACCTCTTCCCCGATTATCCTGAGTTTTTATGGGATCAGCATTTTTAAACAATCCCAAGTATTTGTGTTCTATTACTGAAACTAAATTTACAAGCCTAGGGTGCTTCATTCACAAATAGTTTCCCTTCTTTATGAGTCCTGAGAATCTTGTTATTGGATAGGTAATTAAAAAACGTGAACAGGAACAGGTTAAGGATGCACTTGTTTCGTTTTAGCATCGAGGAAACGTGTTGTATTTCTGCTGTGATTAAAAAAATAACGACAAACACTGACATTATATATATATATATATATATATATATATATATATATATATATATATATATAGTACATGTATTGTATTAGTATCTGTAGATGTAAATCCGTTGAAACTCAAGTGTTTATAAAAAGTGCTCAATAACAAGTAGAGCTGTTCATAAGCATAAATTTTTATTTATACAAACATTATTGGTTACATATGTGCATACATGTTTCGGTTGTACTCTTCACAGAGAGTCAACCTCTTCAGACCGGTGGAGTCTTTGGTCTGAAGAGGTTGACTCTCTGTGAAGAGTACAACCGAAACATGTATGCACATATGTAACCAATAATGTTTGTATAAATAAAAATGTATACCTATATATATATATATATATATATATATATATTGATATACTTTTATCATCAGTGACAGTAAATGAGTAGGGTAAGTGAAAAAGGTGGAGGACACACAGGAATTCACTCACCACCCGATCTCAATTTTAGGTTAGTTTATATAATTATTTGGGACATCAACACACCCATCTGTAAATGCCTATTCCGGGATTTCGTCTCCACTGTCAATGTAGCCACGCCTCTAAGGCATTTATTTAGTGATGACATATTCCAGCCTGTAGGTAACCTTTTACAGATGGTTTTGAATCTATCAACAAATATTTTATTCTCCGAAGAGTTGTGTTTTGTGTCAATCAACCGCATTTTGTTTCTTCCAATCAGGTGCGTGTCTGTGTACATTTTATTTGTGCCACGTGACATTTCCGGTACACCAGACCGGATATTCAAAAGAAAGACATTCAGGTTTGTTTTTTGTTTTGTTTAAAAAAAAAGTGAAAGTTTAAGAGCTATGCATCATCAGAATGACAAAGAATGAATAACAAAGAAATAATATAACATAGTACCAACATCCGAAACAATCAAAAATATACTTACAAGTTTTTATTGATTTTTTTGCCACGGAACTATTTTTACCAACAGCATGGCTCCAAATTGAAATCGTGTAATCAGTTCCAGAAGTTAAGTCGTGTATTATATATTCTATTTTTCCGTAGTTAACTTTATAAGTATATCCATTAACAGAAATGAACCAATTTTCAACTACCGAATTTTCGTAGGCAAACTTCCAACTGATATTAATTGAACGAGTTGTTGCTGAAACCTCAATGTCCGTGGGTGGAAGTGGAGCTTAAACAGACAAAAATAAAATAAGCATTTCAGAATATGTCACATGTTCATTTAAAAAAAAACATTTTTTAATCTTTTAAATCCTAAACTAGTTTATACCCGCTCCGTGAGTGTGCCAGGAACTTCTACGTACTCTCTTATTACATCATTTCCCTTTCCTTAAATTCACTTCAGTTTTCACAGTTAGCAAATCTTAGCATTGGTACACTCTCTAATTACATCACTTCCCTGTCCTTAAATTCACTTCACTTCTCACAGTTAGCAAATCTTAGCGTTGGTACACTCTCTTATTACATCATTTCCCTTTCCTTAAATTCACTTCAGTTCTCACAGTTAGCAAATCTTAGCATTGGTACACTCTCTTACTACATAACTTCCCTTTCCTTAAATTCACTTCAGTACTCACAGTTAGCAAATCTTAGCATTGGTACACTCTCTTATTACATCATTTCCCTTTCCTTAAATTCACTTCAGTTCTCACAGTTAGCAAATCTTAGCATTGGTACACTCTCTTACTACATAACTTCCCTTTCCTTAAATTCACTTCAGTACTCACAGTTAGCAAATCTTAGCATTGGTACACTCTCTTACTACATAACTTCCCTTTCCTTAAATTCACTTCAGTTCTCACAGTTAGCAAATCTTAGCATTGGTACACTCTCTTACTACATAACTTCCCTTTCCTTAAATTCACTTCAGTACTCACAGTTAGCAAATCTTAGCATTGGTACACTCTCTTATTACATCATTTCCCTTTCCTTAAATTCACTTCAGTTCTCACAGTTAGCAAATCTTAGCATTGGTACACTCTCTTACTACATAACTTCCCTTTCCTTAAATTCACTTCAGTGCTCACAGTTAGCAAATCTTAGCATTGGTACACTCTCTTATTACATCATTTCCCTTTCCTTAAATTCACTTCAGTTCTCACAGTTAGCAAATCTTAGCGTTGGTACACTCTCTTACTACATAACTTCCCTTTCCTTAAATTCACTTCAGTTCTCACAGTTAGTAAATCTTAGCGTTGGTACACTCTCTTATTACATAACTTCCCTTTCCTTAAATTCACTTCAGTTTTCACAGTTAGCAAATCTCAGTGTTGGTACACTCTCTTATTACATCATTTCCCTTTCCTTAAATTCACTTCAGTGCTCACAGTTAGCAAATCTTAGCATTGGTACACTCTCTTATTACATCATTTCCCTTTCCTTAAATTCACTTCAGTTCTCACAGTTAGCAAATCTCAGTGTTGGTACACTCTCTTATTACATCATTTCCCTTTCCTTAAATACCCTTTAGTTCTCACAGCAAATCTCAGTCATTGTTGACCCCTTGACCTCTACCTGTGACATTTTGTCATTGAGCCTGTTTTGGTTCGCCTGCACCTGCATTTACCTGCTAAAATCTTTTATATATATATATAAAAGTCAATATCTGTTTGTGCGTTATAAAACTCGATATGTTTACAGTTAAGGCATTCAAATGAGCTTCAATAAGGGTTACACTTTTAATAGAATCTAAAGACACCATTGAATTTTTCCTTTAATTCCATCTGAGGTCACTAGAGACAATTATCGGTTGGGTCCATAAAATAACTGAATATATATTAGAACATAAAGAAACGAAATTCATTTATTTTAAATAGATTTTCTTCATTTAAAAATAAAAAATAAAATGAAACAAAGGTGTTGTGTTCCACAAATGAACAGTTCTGGGAAAGAAACTCTGTTCATGGAAGTTCCATTTGGTTTTTATATGCACAAAGGAAGAAAAGTCCTTTGCAGTGGTAGTAGCTAGATGAGATCTTGATGTGAATGTTTTACAGGAGGGAGGAACAGAGATTGGAGCTCAGCCGAGCACCTACCATGAAAATACTGATAGAGTAGAGAAAGACTAGTAACTGCTCTTATGTGAGACTGTAGGAAAGTGATTATCTCCCACTAGATTGTGAAGTCGATTTTGTACTCTGTCGAAGCAAGAAAGAGTACTGTGAGCGGCACATCTCCACATGAAGAAGTCTAGAAGTTACAGCAGCGACAATGTTAAGCTGCAAATAATCAAGAAGAGGATACCAGACAGAATACAAATAATGCAAATAAGTTTTTCATCTGGGAAATCTAAACAAAGGAAATCGATAAGTGTTTGTTAAGACACGGACTTGTATTTAAGATATTCTATTCTTCCCAATATTTAAAATCTATTTTGATGCAGTAAACACCATGTAAAAAAATTTGTTAAAAATACAGGATCAATTAGACTTACAACACCCCAGAATAAGTAAATACCAAAAAGAACACATTTTGCTTGCCACTGATTTCTTCTACTTCCGGCTTAATTATAAAAACAAAAAGACACACACACTCCGCAGATTTTTTCTTGTTACGAATGAAGTTGCATTTAAGATATTCTATTCTTCCAAATATTTTGAATCTGCTTTGATGCAATCAACATCGTGTAGAAGAATTTGATAAAAATACTTTTAACGATGGAAAATTGCTGGTCTCACTGTAAAGGTTTCTATGAGAAATTGTTTCACACAACAATATCTTAACTGGTATCATCACGTCATCCACCGTTAGTCATCTGAAATGCTCCCACATCAATGTCAATGGTCCAAGGCCGCTGAAGACATGGAGGGTATTAGTTGATCCGAGAGGATAGCACAAGCGAAATGCCAACGTGAGAAGAAGTTGCAAGTCATTTACAAAACGTTTAAACTCAGCATGAGACACAAAGTCAAAAAATTAAAATAATAATAATTTTAACTTACCGACAATCACTTTGCGTGGCTGGCTCCATTTTCCATTGCAACTTACATTCAAAAAATAATTTACACCGGCTTTGACCTTATCAAATGTTACATTATTTCCAAAAATGCTGGAAAAAAAATGAAATTAAATGCTTGTTTTGCAAAAGTAACTTCAAGCTTTAAACAGAGTTTTAACTGTACACTAATAGGGCAGTTCTTAAATTCAACATAGTTTCAAATTGAAATGCAGCATAGATGCAAATTAAAATGCAGCATAGATGCAAATTAAAATGCAGCATAGGTGCAGATTAAAATGCAGCATAGGTGCAGATTAAAATGCAGCATAGGTGCAGATTAAAATGCAGCATAGATGAAAATTAAAATGCAGCATAGATGCAGATTAAAATGCAGCATATATGCAGATTAAAATGCAGCATAGCACCACATTGAAATGCAGCATAGGTGAAAATTAAAATGCAGCATAGATGCAGATTAAAATGCAGCATAGCGCCACATTGAAATGCAGCATAGCTTCAAATTGAAATGCAAAATAGGTCAAAAGAGAAATGGAATACATCACTCAATAATTGCCAGGCCAGACATATAGATAGTGCAAATAATTAAAAAAATCAACTCGATTTTTATAAAGTACTAATCCTCAAACGACACGTGTCAAAATTTGATCCCAATCGGATTATTAGTTTACAAATTACAATTATTTAATTGAAGCTACTGTTGCAAATTTAAAAAACAGTGGTAAAATTTTAATTTTGTATCTTGATTAAACATGGCTTTCTGATGGAAAAATATACTGTTACAGCAAACCAATATCTTGATAAGTGTTATTCAAACTCTGCCCCATTGGTGGTATGCTGACTTTAAAGGCAGTCATACAGACACAAATGATGCTGAATGGTCAGGTCGCCTAAATTTGGCAGTTGTCCCAGTAAAAACATCAAAATAGTCTACGAACTCGTTTTGGCCGATCGTTAATTGAAGTTGTGTGAGATAGAAAAGGAATTGAAGAAAAGAATTTTTGCATTAATATATGAAATGGATGAAACATGGGATCCACCATTTCACTCTGGCATCAAATCGGCAATCAGCTCAGTGGATAGTAGCAGGTGAAAGCCGTCCAAAGCAAAAAAATTTTAAGTAAAAAAAAAATTGACGCTTTGATAATCATTGTTCGATGATCTCACAGGAAGAACCAATGTCACCATCATTTTTTTATATCTATTTTGGTGTATAAGAGTTATGGTTTGTCTTAACAATATTTTTATCAAACTCGATAACTAAGGAATACCTGGTGCTTCAAATGTGGTAAAAACTGGCAGAAAAATTGCAATGAAAACAATAAAGTTGAGAATATTAGTTTTAATAATTAAAGAAAAATTCTATAAATAGATTTTTTTTTATTTATTGATTGATATTATATATATATAAGTAAATAATATGAAAAGAATACCAATCACAGGACAGATAAAATTAATTCTCCGAACAGAACAGTTTTGCACCACTTTTATGTCCCTTAAGAAGATTAGAATCAAGATATAATAATACTAAACTTTTGTCGAGAATACTTATTCTAATATTGATCAACATCCATTACATGATTCTGATTCTAGAAAATGTCTAAAAATTAAGGTTCAAGCTTAAGGGGGCTTAAGAAATTCAAATTCATGAAATTTTGCTTAATTGGCGTTTAATGACTATGGATTAAATTTAATGCACATCTATATAATAAAATAAAGTCTATTTTTCCCCTATTTCATCAAACATTATAGGTCTAGAACCAAAAGCTTCATATGCTAATCTTTTCCGCCAGCCACTTAGGCCAAATTCTCATGTGTGTTTTCTAGAAAATATGCATTCATTTTGTTTTCTTTATTGATAAGTAGTTTACAAAACCATCGATCGGGTCTTACAAAATATTTTAGATGAGGATTGATATCTGGTTATTATTAGTGCTATTTGAAAGCCGATCTCATTTCACAGCAAGTAATTCAGCTGATTTTTATTGGGGAGGGGGTTAGCCCCTATTCAAAACTATACAAGAAGGAACCCAGTACCCCAAAAATTAGAGCAATCTATTTTATTTGCTTGAAAACAATAAATACTTATTTAAAAATATTTATTTTTAAATGCTGCAGTGGGGGGGGGGGTAACTACTATTTAGAACAATAGGGGTGGAAGCTTAGAGCCCCCGCTCCAAACTTAGATAAATCGTTTTTATTTACTTATTTAAAAACATATTTTTATAACAATTATCTTTTTTATCTTCATATAATCACCTAAATTACTTACAGTGAAATGGATTCGGCTTCACCCCTAAACTAATTAAAAATTGAATCTTCTACATCCAGAAGACTGTCACTTAGAACTAATTGTTACTCAACACTTTATCAGCTGCACCACTTTTTTTCAGAATTGCTACTATTATTTTTTTTTTAATTAAATCAATATAGTTTATACTTCCCCTGGGAAATGCACGGGACACGGGACGTGCTAGTATGAAATATATGAATTTTCAAATGGGAGGTAGTGTGCCCATATTATGCCCCCTAAAAACCGTTAAAATACTACAAAGAAACTGAAATTTGGGGAAAATTTATTAATTGATGTATAATACCTATTGTTAAGATTTTACAAAAATAAAATTATCTGAATTTTCCCAAATGGATTCCACCCCCTTTTTATCCTCTTTGCATTAATCTAAAACTAAATATAGCCAACATTACGACCTCTTACACCTAGCAGCTATGTTTCAAAATTCATAATGATCAGTTAATTAGTTTAAAAGTTAATTCTGTACAAAGAAATATATAGACATATATGCATATTAACTTTATATAAATAGAGATATACAGGGTGACTCAAAAAAAACGGGCCCTGTGTACACTTTATGTGATATCTCCTTTATTTATTTACCGATTGCCCTTATTTTACAGGACATGGCAGAATCAACGACCGTGAGTACACCAAGACCTCAGTGGGAGCTGGGACAAAGAATACACTGTGTTAAATTTTACTACAAGACAGGCTCGTTTAAGAAAACCCAGGACCATTTCATGCATCAGTTCGGATGTGAAAAGGCTCCACCAAAAAGCAGAATTCAGAACTGGGTGGACCACTTCGAGAAGTATGGGACCGTGGAGAACTTCAACGCTGCCAGTGAGAACCGTCCAAGCCACTCGGCACGTCCCAAGAAGCGGACAGCCAAGCTGGTCGAAAGTGTGAGAGAGTCTCTCAAGGAGAGTCTGAAACGCTCTGTGCGTAAGCGAAGTCAGTCCCTCGGTATCTCCCGTGAGACTTGTAGGAGAGTGCTGGTGAACAATATCAGGGCTTACCCATACAGAATACAGACGCTGCAGACCCTTACAGCCTCAGACAAGAAGCGGAGGAGCGCTATGGAAGTCAAGATGCTCGATAAGATCGAGTAGACACCAGGTTTCCTTAACCTCCTTTGGATCTCAGATGAAGCCCACTTCCATCTTGACGGAAAGGTGAACTCCAAGACAAATGTCTTCTGGGGGTCCTTCAGACCCAATGAAGTAGCCACCAAGCCCCTGCACTCTCCTAATTGCATGGTGTGGGCTGCAATCTCGTTCAGAGGCATCATCGGACCAATCTTCATCGAAGAATCTGGCGCAGCAGTGACAGTCACCAAGGAGCGGTATGTGGAGGTCCTCAAAACCTTCAAGAGTGAGCTCCAGACCCTCTACCCGTCGCTCATGAGCAATTCTGGTTCCAGCAAGACAGAGCAAGTTCTCACACTTCAAACCTGTCCTGAGATTGGCTGAAAGAGAACTTCAGAGGCCGAGTGATCAGTCTCAAGACTAATTTTGAGTGGCCACCCCATAGCCCGGACCTAAGCTCCCCAGATTATTTCCTTTAGGGCTATCTTAAGGACAGGATATACGCAAGGAAACCCAGAACCATCACGGAACTCAAGGAAGCCATCAGGGAGGAGATGAGAGCCATTCCCAATTTAGTCTGTAAGAACGTCATGAACAACTTCGTTCTGCGCCTCAAGAAATGCACGGAGCTAAAAGGAGTCCATCTAGAACACATGCTGTAGAACGGAAAAAAAAAGGCCAAATACTCTAGTGTTTTGATATGATGAATAAACTAGTTATGCCCCAAAATTCATTTCATTCGGACGAAACACTAAGAAACTGGGCCTAATTAAATTTTGGGCCCGTTTTTTTGGGGTCACCCTGTATTTCTGTGTATAGGATTCACTCCTAAACTAATGAACTTATGAATTATAGGCACCATATTTCAAATTTAATTTATGTAAAATTGGAACCTTAGAACCCACCACAGCCTTCTATTTTATGTCTTTTTTTTTCGAGGGGTTAGGCCATGTCCCCCTCCTTCCCCCCCCCCCCCCCCCCCGAATAAAGTTTCACATAATCACACTTTAATGTAAATATAAAATATTTTCAGGATTTTTTGAAAATCGTCATTTTTATTTTAAAGAAGTGGAAATGCTGTTTATCATGAAATAGGATTTAACTTTCAAATGAGTAATGTAGGATTCACTCCTAAACTAATGAACTTATGAATTATAGGATACATATTCTAGGCAACATAATGAGTAAGGTAGGCGGATTATTATTGTTTTTTTTTGTGTAAATTTTACGATTTAGGGTGTGTGCCTCCAAAACTAATCCTTACACACACACATAAATTAAAATAGGCAAGATACGATTTCCTACCACTTGCGTGATCAATAGAGTACGCATGTATCTCTTATATATCTGTAAGTATGAAAATGTGTACCTCAAAATGTTATACATATTTCTGATACCTGTTCTGGGACGGGTATTCTCCTAGTTAATATATAAATTGATGTCTTTTCTTCATTTCAATTTTGATTTTAGTTTTATGTTTGTGTTTCATTTTTCACGCTACTCTTTTTCTCTGTTACCTATTGTTAATTTTCAATCAAAATAATGACTGCTCCCTTCTTTCTTTCACATTCCAGTTTCATGGAATATAAGAATAGCAGTTTTGTAATTTTAACATACTCACTTTATTATTAGTACTTATACACATTGCTTTGTTCTTTTTGCATTCGTTTTGCATTTTTAACAACAAAATACTAACATTAACAGAGAAAATTAAACTAATTCAGATTACTTTTTTAGAAGACAAATTTTATTCGAGAATAGCAGATTATGCTTCAGTTTTTATTTCCAAACGGTTAGCATCATACGACTTATGTAACAACAAATACTAACATTAACAGAGAAAATTAAACTAATTCAGATTACTTTTTTAGAAGACAAATTTTATTCGAGAATAGCAGATTATGCTTCAGTTTCTATTTCCAAACGGTTAGCATCATACGACTTATGTAACAACAAATACTAACATTAACAGAGAAAATTAAACTAATTCAGATTACTTTTTTAGAAGACAAATTTTATTCGAGAATAGCAGATTATGCTTCAGTTTCTATTTCCAAACGGTTAGCATCATACGACTTATGTAACAACAAATACTAACATTAACAGAGAAAATTAAACTAATTCAGATTACTTTTTTAGAAGACAAATGTTATTCGAGAATAGCAGATTATGCTTCAGTTTCTATTTCCAAACGGTTAGCATCATACGACTTATGTAACAACAAATACTAACATTAACAGAGAAAATTAAACTAATTCAGATTACTTTTTTAGAAGACAAATTTTATTCGAGAATAGCAGATTATGCTTCAGTTTCTATTTCCAAACGGTTAGCATCATACGACTTATGTAACAACAAATACTAACATTAACAGAGAAAATTAAACTAATTCAGATTACTTTTTTAGAAGACAAATTTTATTCGAGAATAGCAGATTATGCTTCAGTTTCTATTTCCAAACGGTTAGCATCATACGACTTATGTAACAACAAATACTAACATTAACAGAGAAAATTAAACTAATTCAGATTACTTTTTTAGAAGACAAATTTTATTCGAGAATAGCAGATTATGCTTCAGTTTCTATTTCCAAACGGTTAGCATCATACGACTTATGTAACAACAAATACTAACATTAACAGAGAAAATTAAACTAATTCAGATTACTTTTTTAGAAGACAAATTTTATTCGAGAATAGCAGATTATGCTTCAGTTTCTATTTCCAAACGGTTAGCATCATACGACTTATGTAACAACAAATACTAACATTAACAGAGAAAATTAAACTAATTCAGATTACTTTTTTAGAAGACAAATTTTATTCGAGAATAGCAGATTATGCTTCAGTTTCTATTTCCAAACGGTTAGCATCATACGACTTATGTAACAACAAATACTAACATTAACAGAGAAAATTAAACTAATTAAGATTACTTTTTTAGAAGACAAATTTTATTCGAGAATAGCAGATTATGCTTCAGTTTCTATTTCCAAACGGTTAGCATCATACGACTTATGTAACAATAAATACTAACATTAACAGAGAAAATTAAACTAATTCAGATTACTTTTTTAGAAAACAAATTTTATTCGAGAATAGCAGATTATGCTTCAGTTTCTATTTCCAAATGGTTAGGATCATACGACTTATGTAACAACAAATACTAACATTAACAGAGAAAATTAAACTAATTCAGATTACTTTTTTAGAAGTCAAATTTTATTCGAGAATAGCAGATTATGCTTCAGTTTCTATTTCCAAACGGTTCTCCTAGTTAATATATAAATTGATGTCTTTTCTTCGTTTCAATTTTAATTTTATGTTTGAACGGAAACAGAAGATGATGATTCAACCAATAGCAAATGTTCATTACGATTAATAAAGTAAAGTGGTTTCTTTTATAACTTGTAAACAACTTAGCAGATTATATATAGGGTCTGCCATAGATGATTATATACAGGGTCTGCCATAGATGATTATATACAGGGTCTGCCATAGATGATTATATACAGGGTCTGCCATAAATGATTATACAATTTTAGTTCAATATGATAAATGTAGCATGGAAGAAAAATGCTGCTAAAATATAGAGACTAACAAAATGTACACTTAAGTTTTTTGCATCATAAAACATGTTTTTTTGCATCATAAAACATGTTTTTTTTATTAAAGCTGTGTGTTTTCTCCATGAAGCTTAGTGCTCTTTGCATCATGATCAGCATCACATTCGGTTTAGCGTTCCTCTGCCAACTGACCCTGCTACCTCAACTGTTCTACATCTACTAACCCAAAGAACTCTCGTTTATTCTTTCAATGAGGCAATACCATCAAGGTCTCCTGTTCTGCACGCATATACTGTCCAGATTTAATCTTCCTCTGAGGTCATCGGATCTAAGCCTGTCTTTAAGACTCGTATTACACATCCATTGTATCATTCTTATATAATTTCTTTCCATGCAACACATGTCCTCAACCCTCACTGGCCAGGTTTCACTTCCATACATCATCACACTGCACTTTGCTAATCTTTCAGGAACTTAGCAGCATACGTTGATGCACACTTCAGATGGTACTTGAGCAATGGCAGCTCGGATTTGTTCCTCGAGTTCAACTATTCTACGAGGTTTTGATGAATAGTCTTTGAGAACCATCCACAAGAAAAAGCTGGGGGAGGTTAAATCTAACGAAGGAGTCAGCCACTCAAGTGGTCCATGTCTGCCAATCCATTGACCGAGTAGGTTGTCATCCCGCTGGTCTTGTAAAAGTGCAGCGTAATGAGCTGGTGCCTTCTTCTTCTGAAAATACAGACCCTCTGCACTATCCTGCTGTTGTAATAACGGCAAAAGCTGCTGTTGTAGCATATATATAGTTACTTATGGCAGACCCTGTATAAATAAAATAAAATGTATGACATATGAAATGTATACTTTATGCTTGTAAAGCTTGCTATATAATTGCATTTCAGAAAAAATAAAAGAACTTACGATTTACACATAGAGATGCCGTTATAATACAAGCACATATTGCAGTTGTCAAAATATTGTTTTGAAGAAACAAAAACCTTGTTCCCTTTCGGGATGATGGTCGTTTGATCGAGAGATGGATCTGTGAAAAATAAGAAAATGTTCCATGTAATGTTCAATAATTATTTTCAATAATAAAAAAATATTCATGAAACTATAACAAAAATAAAAATTATTTTCAATAATTAAAAAATATTCATGAAACTATAACAATAAAAATAAAAATTATTTTTAATAATTAAAAAATATTCATGAAACTATAACAATAAAAATAAAAATTATTTTTAATAATTAAAAAATATTCATGAAACTATAACAATAAAAATAAAAATTATTTTCAATAATTAAAAAATATTCATGAAACTATAACAATAAAAATAAAAATTATTTTTAATAATTAAAAAATATTCATAAAACTATAACAATAAAGTTAAAGCTGTTAAGTTGTTAAAATTAATTTAAAGTTAGCAATTTCTCTTTAGTGTTTTCGGTTTTCTGTTTCACCAAACAACTCCATGATTCCAACAGGTTTTCTTATACACAAACGTTTCACCAAAGAGCCGTTATGATTCCAATATGTTTTTCTTTCTGTTTTTCAATTATTCTTTCTCAACAGAAAAATCGGTGTGATCACAATGTTTTCTTTGTTGTTTTTTAGTTATTTTTATACACCAATTGAAAATGGTGTCCTTTGTATTTTTCAGTTATTCTTTTTCAAACTAGTGTGATTCACATATGTTTTTCTTTCTGTTTTTCAGTTATTCTTTTTCAAACTAGTGCGATTCCAATATGTTTATCTTTCTGGTTTTCAGTTATTCTTTTTCAAATTGTGTGATTCCAATATGTTTTTCTTTCTGTTTTTCAGTTATTCTTTTTCAAATTGTGTGATTCCAATATGTTTTACTTTCTGGTTTTCAGTTATTCTTTTTCAAATTGTGTGATTCCAATATGTTTTTCTTTCTGTTTTTCAGTTATTCTTTTTCAAACTAGTGTGATTCCAATATGTTTTTCTTTCTGTTTTTCAGTTATTCTTTTTCAAACTAGTGTTATTCCAATATGTTTTTCTTTCTGTTTTTCAGTTATTCTTTTTCAAACTAGTGTGATTCGGATATGTTTTTCTTTCTGTTTTTCAGTTATTCTTTTTCAAATTGTGTGATTCCAATATGTTTTACTTTCTGGTTTTCAGTTATTCTTTTTCCAACTAGTGTGATTCCAATATGTTTTTCTTTCTGTTTTTCAGTTATTCTTTTTCAAACTAGTGTGATTCCAATATGTTTTTCTTTCTGTTTTTCAGTTATACTTTTTCAAACTAGTGTTATTCCAATATGTTTTTCTTTCTGTTTTTCAGTTATTCTTTTTCAAACTAGTGTGATTCTGATATGTTTTTCTTTCTGTTTTTCAGTTATTCTTTTTCAAATTGTGTGATTCCAATATGTTTTTCTTTCTGTTTTTCAGTTATTCTTTTTCCAACTAGTGTGATTCTAATATGTTTTCCTTCCAGTTTTTCAGTTATTCTTTTTCAAACTAGTGTGATTCAAATATGTTTTTCTTTCTGTTTTTCAGTTATTCTTTTTCAAACTAGTGTGATTCTGATATGTTTTTCTTTCTGTTTTTCAGTTATTCTTTTTCAAACTGGTGTGATTCCGATATATTTTTCTTTCTGTTTTTCAGTTATTCATTTTACAACTAGTGTTATTCCAATATATTTTTCTTTCTGTTTTTCAGTTATTCTTTTTCAAACTAGTGTGATTCCAATACGTTTTTCTTTCTGTTTTTCAGTTATTCTTTTTCAAACTAGTGTGATTCCAATATGTTTTTCTTTCTGGTTTTCAGTTATTCTTTTTCAAACTAGTGTGATTCTGATATGTTTTTCTTTCTGTTTTTCAGTTATTCTTTTTCAAACTAGTGTGATTCCGATATATTTTTTTTTCTGTTTTTCAGTTATTCTTTTTCAAACTAGTGTGATTCCAATATGTTTTTCTTTCTGTTTTTCAGTTATTCTTTTTCAAACTAGTGTTATTCCAATATGTTTTTCTTTCTGTTTTTCAGTTATTCTTTTTCAAACTAGTGTGATTCTGATATGTTTTTCTTTCTGTTTTTCAGTTATTCTTTTTCAAATTGTGTGATTCCAATATGTTTTTATTTCTGGTTTTCAGTTATTCTTTTTCAAATTGTGCGATTCCAATATGTTTTTCTTTCTGTTTTTCAGTTATTCTTTTTCCAACTAGTGTGATTCTAATATGTTTTCCTTCCTGTTTTTCAGTTATTCTTTTTCAAACTAGTGTGATTCAAATATGTTTTTCTTTCTGTTTTTCAGTTATTCTTTTTCAAACTAGTGTGATTCCGATATATTTTTCTTTCTGTTTTTCAGTTATTCATTTTACAACTAGTGTGATTCCAATATGTTTTTCTTTCTGTTTTTCAGTTATTCTTTTTCAAACTAGTGTGATTCCAATATGTTTTTCTTTCTGTTTTTCAGTTATTCTTTTTCAAACTAGTGTGATTCCAATATGTTTTTCTTACTGTTTTTCAGTTATTCTTTTTCAAACTGGTGTGATTCCGATATATTTTTCTTTCTGTTTTTCAGTTATTCATTTTACAACTAGTGTTATTCCAATATGTTTTTCTTTCTGTTTTTCAGTTATTCTTTTTCAAACTAGTGTGATTCCAATACGTTTTTCTTTCTGTTTTTCAGTTATTCTTTTTCAAACTAGTGTGATTCCAATATGTTTTTCTTTCTGGTTTTCAGTTATTCTTTTTCAAACTAGTGTGATTCTGATATGTTTTTCTTTCTGTTTTTCAGTTATTCTTTTTATAACTAGTGTGATTCCGATATATTTTTTTTTCTGTTTTTCAGTTATTCTTTTTCAAACTAGTGTGATTCCAATATGTTTTTCTTTCTGTTTTTCAGTTATTCTTTTTCAAACTAGTGTTATTCCAATATGTTTTTCTTTCTGTTTTTCAGTTATTCTTTTTCAAACTAGTGTGATTCTGATATGTTTTTCTTTCTGTTTTTCAGTTATTCTTTTTCAAATTGTGTGATTCCAATATGTTTTTATTTCTGGTTTTCAGTTATTCTTTTTCAAATTGTGCGATTCCAATATGTTTTTCTTTCTGTTTTTCAGTTATTCTTTTTCCAACTAGTGTGATTCTAATATGTTTTCCTTCCTGTTTTTCAGTTATTCTTTTTCAAACTAGTGTGATTCAAATATGTTTTTCTTTCTGTTTTTCAGTTATTCTTTTTCAAACTAGTGTGATTCCGATATATTTTTCTTTCTGTTTTTCAGTTATTCATTTTACAACTAGTGTGATTCCAATATGTTTTTCTTTCTGTTTTTCAGTTATTCTTTTTCAAACTAGTGTGATTCCAATATGTTTTTCTTTCTGTTTTTCAGTTATTCTTTTTCAAACTAGTGTGATTCCAATATGTTTTTCTTACTGTTTTTCAGTTATTCTTTTTCAAACTAGTGTGATTCCAATATGTTTTTCTTTCTGGTTTTCAGTTATTCTTTTTCAAACTAGTGTGATTCTGATATGTTTTTCTTTCTGTTTTTCAGTTATTCTTTTTCAAATTGTGTGATTCCAATATGTTTTACTTTCTGGTTTTCAGTTATTCTTTTTCAAATTGTGTGATTCCAATATGTTTTTCTTTCTGTTTTTCAGTTATTCTTTTTCAAACTAGTGTGATTCCAATATGTTTTTCTTTCTGTTTTTCAGTTATTCTTTTTCAAACTAGTGTTATTCCAATATGTTTTTCTTTCTGTTTTTCAGTTATTCTTTTTCAAACTAGTGTGATTCGGATATGTTTTTCTTTCTGTTTTTCAGTTATTCTTTTTCAAATTGTGTGATTCCAATATGTTTTACTTTCTGGTTTTCAGTTATTCTTTTTCCAACTAGTGTGATTCCAATATGTTTTTCTTTCTGTTTTTCAGTTATTCTTTTTCAAACTAGTGTGATTCCAATATGTTTTTCTTTCTGTTTTTCAGTTATTCTTTTTCAAACTAGTGTTATTCCAATATGTTTTTCTTTCTGTTTTTCAGTTATTCTTTTTCAAACTAGTGTGATTCTGATATGTTTTTCTTTCTGTTTTTCAGTTATTCTTTTTCAAATTGTGTGATTCCAATATGTTTTTCTTTCTGTTTTTCAGTTATTCTTTTTCCAACTAGTGTGATTCTAATATGTTTTCCTTCCAGTTTTTCAGTTATTCTTTTTCAAACTAGTGTGATTCAAATATGTTTTTCTTTCTGTTTTTCAGTTATTCTTTTTCAAACTAGTGTGATTCTGATATGTTTTTCTTTCTGTTTTTCAGTTATTCTTTTTCAAACTGGTGTGATTCCGATATATTTTTCTTTCTGTTTTTCAGTTATTCATTTTACAACTAGTGTTATTCCAATATGTTTTTCTTTCTGTTTTTCAGTTATTCTTTTTCAAACTAGTGTGATTCCAATACGTTTTTCTTTCTGTTTTTCAGTTATTCTTTTTCAAACTAGTGTGATTCCAATATGTTTTTCTTACTGTTTTTCAGTTATTCTTTTTCAAACTAGTGTGATTCCAATATGTTTTTCTTTCTGGTTTTCAGTTATTCTTTTTCAAACTAGTGTGATTCTAATATGTTTTTCTTTCTGTTTTTCAGTTATTCTTTTTCCAACTAGTGTGATTCTAATATGTTTTCCTTCCTGTTGTTCAGTTATTCTTTTTCAAACTAGTGTGATTCAAATATGTTTTTCTTTCTGTTTTTCAGTTATTCTTTTTCAAACTAGTGTGATTCCGATATATTTTTCTTTCTGTTTTTCAGTTATTCATTTTACAACTAGTGTGATTCCAATATGTTTTTCTTTCTGTTTTTCAGTTATTCTTTTTCAAACTAGTGTGATTCCAATATGTTTTTCTTTCTGTTTTTCAGTTATTCTTTTTCAAACTAGTGTGATTCCAATATGTTTTTCTTACTGTTTTTCAGTTATTCTTTTTCAAACTAGTGTGATTCCAATATGTTTTTCTTTCTGGTTTTCAGTTATTCTTTTTCAAACTAGTGTGATTCTGATATGTTTTTCTTTCTGTTTTTCAGTTATTCTTTTTCAAACTAGTGTGATTCTAATATGTTTTCTTTCTGTTTTTCAGTTATACTTTTTCAAACTAGTGTGATTCTAATATGTTTTTCTTTCTGTTTTTCAGTTATTCTTTTTCAAACTAGTGTGATTCTAATATATTTTTCTTTCTGTTTTTCATTTATTCTTTTTCAAACTAGTGTGATTCTGATATGTTTTTCTTTCTGTTTTTCAGTTATTCTTTTTCAAACTAGTGTGATTCCGATATATATTTCTTTCTGTTTTTCAGTTATTCTTTTTCAAACAAGTGTGATTCCAATATGTTTTTCTTTCTGTTTTTCAGTTATTCTTTTTCAAACTAGTGTGATTCCAATATGTTTTTCTTTCTGTTTTTCAGTTATTATTTTTCAAACTAGTGTGATTCTAGTATGTTTTTCTTTCTGCTTTTCAGTTATTCTTTTTCAAACTAGTGTGATTCTGATATGTTTTTCATTCTGTTTTTCAGTTATTCTTTTTCAAATTGTGTGATTCCAATATGTTTTTCTTTCTGTTTTTCAGTTATTCTTTTTCAAATTGTGTGATTCTAATATATTTTTCTTTCTGTTTTTCAGTTATTCTTTTTCAAACTAGTGTGATTCCAATATGTTTTTCTTTCTGTTTTTCAGTTATTCTTTTTCAAACTAGTGTTATTCCAATATGTTTTTCTTTCTGTTTTTCAGTTATTCTTTTTCAAACTAGTGTGATTCTGATATGTTTTTCTTTCTGTTTTTCAGTTATTCTTTTTCAAATTGTGTGATTCCAATATGTTTTAATTTCTGGTTTTCAGTTATTCTTTTTCAAATTGTGTGATTCCAATATGTTTTTCTTTCTGTTTTTCAGTTATTCTTTTTCCAACTAGTGTGATTCTAATATGTTTTCCTTCCTGTTTTTCAGTTATTCTTTTTCAAACTAGTGTGATTCAAATATGTTTTTCTTTCTGTTTTTCAGTTATTCTTTTTCAAACTAGTGTGATTCCGATATATTTTTCTTTCTGTTTTTCAGTTATGTATTTTACAACTAGTGTGATTCCAATATTTTTTTCTTTCTGTTTTTCAGTTATTCTTTTTCAAACTAGTGTGATTCCAATATGTTTTTCTTTCTGTTTTTCAGTTATTCTTTTTCAAACTAGTGTGATTCCAATATGTTTTTCTTACTGTTTTTCAGTTATTCTTTTTCAAACTAGTGTGATTCCAATATGTTTTTCTTTCTGGTTTTCAGTTATTCTTTTTCAAACTAGTGTGATTCTGATATGTTTTTCTTTCTGGTTTTCAGTTATTCTTTTTCAAATTGTGTGATTCCAATATGTTTTACTTTCTGGTTTTCAGTTATTCTTTTTCAAATTGTGTGATTCCAATATGTTTTTCTTTCTGTTTTTCAGTTATTCTTTTTCAAACTAGTGTGATTCCAATATGTTTTTCTTTCTGTTTTTCAGTTATTCTTTTTAAAACTAGTGTTATTCCAATATGTTTTTCTTTCTGTTTTTCAGTTATTCTTTTTCAAACTAGTGTGATTCGGATATGTTTTTCTTTCTGTTTTTCAGTTATTCTTTTTCAAATTGTGTGATTCCAATATGTTTTACTTTCTGGTTTTCAGTTATTCTTTTTCCAACTAGTGTGATTCCAATATGTTTTTCTTTCTGTTTTTCAGTTATTCTTTTTCAAACTAGTGTGATTCCAATATGTTTTTCTTTCTGTTTTTCAGTTATTCTTTTTCAAACTAGTGTTATTCCAATATGTTTTTCTTTCTGTTTTTCAGTTATTCTTTTTCAAACTAGTGTGATTCTGATATGTTTTTCTTTCTGTTTTTCAGTTATTCTTTTTCAAATTGTGTGATTCCAATATGTTTTTCTTTCTGTTTTTCAGTTATTCTTTTTCCAACTAGTGTGATTCTAATATGTTTTCCTTCCTGTTTTTCAGTTATTCTTTTTCAAACTAGTGTGATTCAAATATGTTTTTCTTTCTGTTTTTCATTTATTCTTTTTCAAACTAGTGTGATTCTGATATGTTTTTCTTTCTGTTTTTCAGTTTTTCTTTTTCAAACTAGTGTGATTCCGATATATATTTCTTTCTGTTTTTCAGTTATTCTTTCTCAAACAACTGTGATTCCAATATGTTTTTCTTTCTGTTTTTCAGTTATTCTTTTTCAAACTAGTGTGATTCCAATACGTTTTTCTTTCTGTTTTTCAGTTATTCTTTTTCAAACTAGTGTGATTCCAATATGTTTTTCTTTCTGTTTTTCAGTTATTCTTTTTCAAACTAGTGTGATTCTGATATGTTTTTCTTTCTGTTTTTCAGTTATTCTTTTTCAAACTAGTGTGATTCTGATATGTTTTTCTTTCTGTTTTTCAGTTATTCTTTTTCAAACTAGTGTGATTCCGATATGTTTTTCTTTCTGTTTTTCAGTTATTCATTTTACAACTAGTGTTATTCCAATATGTTTTTCTTTCTGTTTTTCAGTTATTCTTTTTCAAACTAGTGTGATTCCAATACGTTTTTCTTTCTGTTTTTCAGTTATTCTTTTTCAAACTAGTGTGATTCCAATATGTTTTTCTTACTGTTTTTCAGTTATTCTTTTTCAAACTAGTGTGATTCCAATATGTTTTTCTTTCTGGTTTTCAGTTATTCTTTTTCAAACTAGTGTGATTCTGATATGTTTTTCTTTCTGTTTTTAAGTTATTCTTTTTCAAACTAGTGTGATTCTAATATGTTTTTCTTTCTGTTTTTCAGTTATTCTTTTTCAAACTAGTGTGATTCTAATATGTTTTTCTTTCTGTTTTTCAGTTATTCTTTTTCCAACTAGTGTGATTCTAATATGTTTTCCTTCCTGTTGTTCAGTTATTCTTTTTCAAACTAGTGTGATTCAAATATGTTTTTCTTTCTGTTTTTCAGTTATTCTTTTTCAAACTAGTGTGATTCCGATATATTTTTCTTTCTGTTTTTCAGTTATTCATTTTACAACTAGTGTGATTCCAATATGTTTTTCTTTCTGTTTTTCAGTTATTCTTTTTCAAACTAGTGTGATTCCAATATGTTTTTCTTTCTGTTTTTCAGTTATTCTTTTTCAAACTAGTGTGATTCCAATATGTTTTTCTTACTGTTTTTCAGTTATTCTTTTTCAAACTAGTGTGATTCCAATATGTTTTTCTTTCTGGTTTTCAGTTATTCTTTTTCAAACTAGTGTGATTCTGATATGTTTTTCTTTCTGTTTTTCAGTTATTCTTTTTCAAACTAGTGTGATTCTAATATGTTTTTCTTTCTGTTTTTCAGTTATACTTTTTCAAACTAGTGTGATTCTAATATGTTTTTCTTTCTGTTTTTCAGTTATTCTTTTTCAAACTAGTGTGATTCTAATATGTTTTTCTTTCTGTTTTTCATTTATTCTTTTTCAAACTAGTGTGATTCTGATATGTTTTTCTTTCTGTTTTTCAGTTTTTCTTTTTCAAACTAGTGTGATTCCGATATATATTTCTTTCTGTTTTTCAGTTATTCTTTTTCAAACAAGTGTGATTCCAATATGTTTTTCTTTCTGTTTTTCAGTTATTCTTTTTCAAACTAGTGTGATTCCAATATGTTTTTCTTTCTGTTTTTCAGTTATTATTTTTCAAACTAGTGTGATTCTAGTATGTTTTTCTTTCTGCTTTTCAGTTATTCTTTTTCAAACTAGTGTGATTCTGATATGTTTTTCATTCTGTTTTTCAGTTATTCTTTTTCAAATTGTGTGATTCCAATATGTTTTTCTTTCTGTTTTTCAGTTATTCTTTTTCAAATTGTGTGATTCTAATATATTTTTCTTTCTCTTTTTCAGTTATTCTTTTTCAAACTAGTGTGATTCTAATATGTTTTTCTTTCTGTTTTTCAGTTATTCTTTTTCAAACTAGTGTGATTCAAATATGTTTTTCTTTCTGTTTTTCATTTATTCTTTTTCAAACTAGTGTGATTCTGATATGTTTTTCTTTCTGTTTTTCAGTTTTTCTTTTTCAAACTAGTGTGATTCCGATATATATTTCTTTCTGTTTTTCAGTTATTCTTTCTCAAACAACTGTGATTCCAATATGTTTTTCTTTCTGTTTTTCAGTTATTCTTTTTCAAACTAGTGTGATTCCAATACGTTTTTCTTTCTGTTTTTCAGTTATTCTTTTTCAAACTAGTGTGATTCCAATATGTTTTTCTTTCTGTTTTTCAGTTATTCTTTTTCAAACTAGTGTGATTCTGATATGTTTTTCTTTCTGTTTTTCAGTTATTCTTTTTCAAACTAGTGTGATTCTGATATGTTTTTCTTTCTGTTTTTCAGTTATTCTTTTTCAAACTAGTGTGATTCCGATATGTTTTTCTTTCTGTTTTTCAGTTATTCATTTTACAACTAGTGTTATTCCAATATGTTTTTCTTTCTGTTTTTCAGTTATTCTTTTTCAAACTAGTGTGATTCCAATACGTTTTTCTTTCTGTTTTTCAGTTATTCTTTTTCAAACTAGTGTGATTCCAATATGTTTTTCTTACTGTTTTTCAGTTATTCTTTTTCAAACTAGTGTGATTCCAATATGTTTTTCTTTCTGGTTTTCAGTTATTCTTTTTCAAACTAGTGTGATTCTGATATGTTTTTCTTTCTGTTTTTAAGTTATTCTTTTTCAAACTAGTGTGATTCTAATATGTTTTTCTTTCTGTTTTTCAGTTATTCTTTTTCAAACTAGTGTGATTCTAATATGTTTTTCTTTCTGTTTTTCAGTTATTCTTTTTCCAACTAGTGTGATTCTAATATGTTTTCCTTCCTGTTGTTCAGTTATTCTTTTTCAAACTAGTGTGATTCAAATATGTTTTTCTTTCTGTTTTTCAGTTATTCTTTTTCAAACTAGTGTGATTCCGATATATTTTTCTTTCTGTTTTTCAGTTATTCATTTTACAACTAGTGTGATTCCAATATGTTTTTCTTTCTGTTTTTCAGTTATTCTTTTTCAAACTAGTGTGATTCCAATATGTTTTTCTTTCTGTTTTTCAGTTATTCTTTTTCAAACTAGTGTGATTCCAATATGTTTTTCTTACTGTTTTTCAGTTATTCTTTTTCAAACTAGTGTGATTCCAATATGTTTTTCTTTCTGGTTTTCAGTTATTCTTTTTCAAACTAGTGTGATTCTGATATGTTTTTCTTTCTGTTTTTCAGTTATTCTTTTTCAAACTAGTGTGATTCTAATATGTTTTTCTTTCTGTTTTTCAGTTATACTTTTTCAAACTAGTGTGATTCTAATATGTTTTTCTTTCTGTTTTTCAGTTATTCTTTTTCAAACTAGTGTGATTCTAATATGTTTTTCTTTCTGTTTTTCATTTATTCTTTTTCAAACTAGTGTGATTCTGATATGTTTTTCTTTCTGTTTTTCAGTTTTTCTTTTTCAAACTAGTGTGATTCCGATATATATTTCTTTCTGTTTTTCAGTTATTCTTTTTCAAACAAGTGTGATTCCAATATGTTTTTCTTTCTGTTTTTCAGTTATTCTTTTTCAAACTAGTGTGATTCCAATATGTTTTTCTTTCTGTTTTTCAGTTATTATTTTTCAAACTAGTGTGATTCTAGTATGTTTTTCTTTCTGCTTTTCAGTTATTCTTTTTCAAACTAGTGTGATTCTGATATGTTTTTCATTCTGTTTTTCAGTTATTCTTTTTCAAATTGTGTGATTCCAATATGTTTTTCTTTCTGTTTTTCAGTTATTCTTTTTCAAATTGTGTGATTCTAATATATTTTTCTTTCTCTTTTTCAGTTATTCTTTTTCAAACTAGTGTGATTCTAATATGTTTTTCTTTCTGTTTTTCAGTTATTCTTTTTCAAACTAGTGTGATTCTGATATGTTTTTCTTTCTGTTTTTCAGTTATTCTTTTTAAAACTAGTGTGATTCTGATATATTTTTTTTTCTGTTTTTCAGTTATTCTTTTTCAAACTAGTGTGATTACGATATGTTTTTCTGTCTGTTTTTCAGTTATTCTTGTTCAAACTAGTGTGATTCCAATATGTTTTTCTTTCTGTTTTTCAGTTATTCTTTTTTAAACTAGTGTGATTCTGATATGTTTTTCTTTCTGTTTTTCAGTTATTCTTTTTCAAACTAGTGTGATTCTGATATGTTTTTCTTTCTGTTTTTCAGTTATTCTTTTTCAAATTGTGTGATTCCAATATGTTGTTCTTTCTGGTTTTCAGTTATTCTTTTTCAAATTGTGTGATTCCAATATGTTTTTCTTTCTGTTTTTCAGTTATTCTTTTTCAAACTAGTGTGATTCTAATATGTTTTTCTTTCTGTTTTTCAGTTATTCTTTTTCAAACTAGTGTGATTCCGATATATTTTTCTTTCTGTTTTTCAGTTATTCATTTTCAAACTAGTGTGATTCCAATATGTTATTCTGTTTTGTTTTTGTTATTCTTCTTCGAAGAAAAAAACGATGTGATCAGATACATTTTCTTGTTTTTAGCTTCAAATTGTCTAAGAGAGATAACTCATAATTGACAAAAAGAAAATTTTATGATCCCAATGTTTTTCTTTTCAGTTATTCTCAGAAAGAACCGATGTGATTCAGATGCATTATATTTTAGTTATTATTGATCAGTGAAAGGATTGGTGTGATCCAAGGTTTTGTATTTCTGTTATATTTTTTCAAGGTTTTGTATTTCACTTCAGTCGAATGTTTTTTCTTTCAGTTTTTCTATGATTACATTTTCTTGTTTTTATCTTCAAATGGTCTAAGAGAGATAACTCATAATTGACAAAAAGAAAATTTTATGATCCCAATGTTTTTCTTTTCAGTTATTCTCAAAAAGAACTGATGTGATTCAGATACATTCTTTTTTTTAGTTATTCCTTATTAGTGATATGTGATCCAAGGTTTTGTATTTGTGATCCAAGGTTTTGTATTTGTGATCCAAGGTTTTGTATTTGTGATCCAAGGTTTTGTATTTGTGATCCAAGGTTTTGTATTTGTGATCCAAGGTTTTGTATTTGTGATCCAAGGTTTTGTATTTCTGTTATTCTTTTCCACAGCAAGAACTGGTGTAATTCAAATGTTTTTCTTTTCATGTGATTCAAATATGCTTTATTTTTTGTTTTCTAAGTTTTCCATTTCACAGCAAAGAACTGGTCTGATTACAGTATGTTTTCCTTCTTACTTTTTCAGTTATTCTTTTTCACATCAAGACGAGGTTTGATTCTAATACATTTTTTTGTTGTTTTTTTAGTTATTATTTTCATAATAAAAACCGGTGTTTTTTTAGTTATTCTTTTCATAATAAAAACCGGTGTGATTATAATAAGTTTTATTTTTTGTTTTTCAGAGCAACGACCGGTGTAATTTCTTTGTTTTTCACAGCAAGAACCGGTGTGAACAGTATTTGTTTTCACAGCAAGTAAAAAAGGGGACAGGTGAAACACTCTTTACCTCGGTGGGCAACCACCAAAAGATGGTGGCTCCATAAAAATACTGGTCTCCATCACCTCACTGGGTTGGCACTAGGAAGATCATCCAGTCTATAAAAATTTTGCCTCAATTGATGAAATGTCTTCCAAAGTAAACTTGGCAAACTTAAGACTGTGCAGTTTAAATGATGGAAGCTTGCAAGGACGGTCAGGAGAGATTAATTTTCTTGAAAGCTGCATTAATCTCTGTTAGGTTAGGGTTAGGGTTAAAGTCGTTGAAGTTAATCATTTAAGTGAGCAAATCATACTGATGAAGTTGGTGAGAAAATGTTTACAGCTATATCTATTTATGCATCATGATATGCGTTGAATGAAGATGTGAAAGATAGGTTTTATGACAGGCTAATTACAGTAATTTTGAATGGTCATGTCTGGTTGCATTCGCGAAGGAAATTGATATGGTGATAGGAATACAGAAAAAAAAAGCATGTTAGAATTTGGTCTTGCCATAGATATGTTGGATGCAAATATTGGTTTGAAGAAAATGGAAAGCCATCTTGTAACATATGAATCTGGAACAGCAAAGCCTCAAGTAGATTATCTGTTGGTAAGGAAAAAGGACAGAAAGCTCTTTAGTTATGTGAAAGTAAGAACTGGCGAAGAAATTGTAACACAGCAAAAACTGGTTATTTGTGACTTGAAATTGAAGAAAAAGTTTATTCCCAGAAGAAAATGATGAAAGTTGAATGAAGAATACTGCTAAGCGGGGAAGAAGTTAAAGATAAACTGTTGAATGTAACAAACAAGACTTGTGGGGGGATGAAAGGGCCTTCAATATATGAGGTGACAAGATAGTGAAATAAAAATGTAGAAATGTGTATCATAGAAAAGTGGAAACGATGGAGTGAGTGTAGAAGAGGTTTAGTGAATTAGGATATGTATCTGTTGGCAAAGAGACAGCAAGAAAAGCAATTTACAAAAACCAAGATGAAGGATATGTATCTGGTGGCAAAGAGACAGCAAGAAGAGCAATATACAAAAACCAAGATGAAGGATATGTATCTGGTGGCAAAGAGACAGCAAGAAAAGCAATTTACAAAATCCAAGATGAAGGATATGTATCTGGTGGCAAAGAGACATCAAGAAGAGCAATATACAAAAACCAAGATGAAGGATATGTATCTGGTGGCAAAGAGACAGCAAGAAGAGCAATTTACAAAAACCAAGATGAAGGATATGTATCTGGTGGCAAAGAGACAGCAAGAAAAGCAATATACAAAAACCAAGATGAAGGATATGTATCTGGTGGCAAAGAGACAGCAAGAAGAGCAATATACAAAAACCAAGATGAAGGATATGTATCTGGTGGCAAAGAGACAGCAAGAAGAGCAATTTACAAAAACCAAGATGAAGGATATGTATCTGGTGGCAAAAAGACAAAGAAGAGAGATATACAAAAACCAAGATGAAGGATATGTATCTGGTGGCAAAAAGACAAAGAAGAGCAATATACAAAAACCAAGATGAAGGATATGTATCTGGTGGCAAAGAGACAGCAAGAAGAGCAATATACAACAACCAAGATGAAGGATATGTATCTGGTGGCAAAGAGACAGCAAGAAGAGCAATTTACAAAAACCAAGATGAAAGATATGTATCTGGTGGCAAAGAGACAGCAAGAAGAGCAATGTACAAAAACCAAGATGAAGGATATGTATCTGGTGGCAAAGACACAGCAAGAAAAGCAATTTACAAAAACCAAGATGAAGGATATGTATCTGGTGGCAAAAAGACAGCAAGAAGAGCAATTTACAAAAAACCAAGATGAAGGATATGTATCTGGTGGCAAAAAGACAAAGAAGAGAGATATACAAAAACCAAGATGAAGGATATGTATCTGGTGGCAAAAAGACAAAGAAGAGCAATATACAAAAACCAAGATGAAGGATATGTATCTGGTGGCAAAGAGACAGCAAGAAGAGCAATATACAAAAACCAAGATGAAGGATATGTATCTGGTGGCCAAGAGACAGCAAGAAAAGTAATTTACAAAAACCAAGATGAAGGATATGTATCTGGTGGCAAAGAGACAGCAAGAAAAGCAATTTACAAAAACCAAGATGAAGGATATGTATCTAGTGGCAAAAAGACAAAGAAGAGCAATATACAAAAACCAAGATGAAAGATATGTATCTGGTGGCAAAGAGACAGCAAGAAGAGCAATTTACAAAAACCAAGATGAAAGATATGTATCTGGTTACAAAGAGACAAAGAAGAGCATTATACAAAAACCAAGATGAAGGATATGTATCTGGTGGCAAAGAGACAGCAAGAAAAGCAATTTACAAAAACCAAGATGAAGGATATGTATCTGGTGGCAAAAAGACAGCAAGAAAAGCAATATACAAAAACCAAGATGAAAGATATGTATCTGGTGGCAAAGAGACAGCAAGAAGAGCAATTTACAAAAACCAAGATGAAAGATATGTATCTGGTGGCAAAGAGACAGCAAGAAGAGCAATTTACAAAAACCAAGATGAAGGATATGTATCTGGTGGCAAAGAGACAGCAAGAAGAGCAATTTACAAAAACCAAGATGAAGGATATGTATCTGGTGGCAAAGAGACAGCAAGAAGAGCAATATACAAAAACCAAGATGAAGGATATGTATCTGGTGGCAAAGAGACAGCAAGAAGAGCAATTTACAAAAACCAAGATGAAGGATATGTATCTGGTGGCAAAGAGACAGCAAGAAGAGCAATTTACAAAAACCAAGATGAAGGATATGTATCTGGTGGCAAAGAGACAGCAAGAAGAGCAATATACAAAAACCAAGATGAAGGATATGTATCTGGTGGCAAAGAGACAGCAAGAAGAGCAATTTACAAAAACCAAGATGAAGGATATGTATCTGGTGGCAAAGAGACAGCAAGAAGAGCAATTTACAAAAACCAAGATGAAGGATATGTATCTGGTGGCAAAGAGACAGCAAGAAGAGCAATTTACAAAAACCAAGATGAAGGATATGTATCTGGTGGCAAAGAGACAACAAGAAGAGCAATATACAAAAACCAAGATGAAGGATATGTATCTGGTGGCAAAGAGACAGCAAGAAGAGCAATTTACAAAAACCAAGATGAAGGATATGTATCTGGTGGCAAAGAGACAGCAAGAAGAGCAATTTACAAAAACCAAGATGAAAGATATGTATCTGGTGGCAAAGAGACAGCAAGAAGAGCAATATACAAAAACCAAGATGAAGGATATGTATCTGGTGGCAAAGAGACAGCAAGAAGAGCAATTTACAAAAACCAAGATGAAGAATATGTATCTGGTGGCAAAGAGACAGCAAGAAGAGCAATTTACAAAAACCAAGATGAAGGATATGTATCTGGTGGCAAAGAGACAGCAAGAAGAGCAATATACAAAAACCAAGATGAAGGATATGTATCTGGTGGCAAAGAGACAGCAAGAAGAGCAATTTACAAAAACCAAGATGAAGGATATGTATCTGGTGGCAAAGAGACAGCAAGAAGAGCAATTTACAAAAACCAAGATGAAGGATATGTATCTGGTGGCAAAGAGACAGCAAGAAGAGCAATTTACAAAAACCAAGATGAAGGATATGTATCTGGTGGCAAAGAGACAGCAAGAAGAGCAATTTACAAAAACCAAGATGAAGGATATGTATCTGGTGGCAAAGAGACAGCAAGAAGAGCAATTTACAAAAACCAAGATGAAGGATATGTATCTAGTGGCAAAGAGACAACAAGAAGAGCAATATACAAAAACCAAGATGAAGGATATGTATCTGGTGGCAAAGAGACAGCAAGAAGAGCAATTTACAAAAACCAAGATGAAAGATATGTATCTGGTGGCAAAGAGACAGCAAGAAGAGCAATATACAAAAACCAAGATGAAGGATATGTATCTGGTGGCAAAGAGACAGCAAGAAGAGCAATTTACAAAAACCAAGATGAAGGATATGTATCTGGTGGCAAAGAGACAGCAAGAAGAGCAATTTACAAAAACCAAGATGAAAGATATGTATCTGGTGGCAAAGAGACAGCAAGAAGAGCAATATACAAAAACCAAGATGAAGGATATGTATCTGGTGGCAAAGAGACAGCAAGAAGAGCAATTTACAAAAACCAAGATGAAGGATATGTATCTGGTGGCAAAGAGACAGCAACAAGAGCAATATACAAAAACCAAGATGAAGGATATGTATCTGGTGGCAAAGAGACAGCAAGAAGAGCAATATACAAAAACCAAGATGAAGGATATGTATCTGGTGGCAAAGAGACAGCAAGAAGAGCAATTTACAAAAACCAAGATGAAGGATATGTATCTGGTGGCAAAGAGACAGCAAGAAGAGCAATTTACAAAAACCAAGATGAAGGATATGTATCTGGTGGCAAAGAGACAGCAAGAAGAGCAATTTACAAAAACCAAGATGAAAGATATGTATCTGGTGGCAAAGAGACAGCAATAAGAGCAATTTACAAAAACCAAGATGAAGGATATGTATCTGGTGGCAAAGAGACAGCAAGAAGAGCAATTTACAAAAACCAAGATGAAGGATATGTATCTGGTGGCAAAGAGACAGCAAGAAGAGCAATTTACAAAAACCAAGATGAAAGATATGTATCTGGTGGCAAAGAGACAGCAAGAAGAGCAATTTACAAAAACCAAGATGAAGGATATGTATCTGGTGGCAAAGAGACAGCAAGAAGAGCAATTTACAAAAACCAAGATGAAAGATATGTATCTGGTGGCAAAGAGACAGCAAGAAGAGCAATTTACAAAAACCAAGATGAAGGATATGTATCTGGTGGCAAAGAGACAGCAAGAAGAGCAATATACAAAAACCAAGATGAAGGATATGTATCTGGTGGCAAAGAGACAGCAAGAAGAGCAATTTACAAAAACCAAGATGAAGGATATGTATCTGGTGGCAAAGAGACAGCAAGAAGAGCAATTTACAAAAACCAAGATGAAGGATATGTATCTGGTGGCAAAGAGACAGCAAGAAGAGCAATTTACAAAAACCAAGATGAAAGATATGTATCTGGTGGCAAAGAGACAGCAAGAAGAGCAATTTACAAAAACCAAGATGAAGGATATGTATCTGGTGGCAAAGAGACAGCAAGAAGAGCAATTTACAAAAACCAAGATGAAGGATATGTATCTGGTGGCAAAGAGACAACAAGAAGAGCAATATACAAAAACCAAGATGAAGGATATGTATCTGGTGGCAAAGAGACAGCAAGAAGAGCAATTTACAAAAACCAAGATGAAGGATATGTATCTGGTGGCAAAGAGACAGCAAGAAGAGCAATTTACAAAAACCAAGATGAAAGATATGTATCTGGTGGCAAAGAGACAGCAAGAAGAGCAATATACAAAAACCAAGATGAAGGATATGTATCTGGTGGCAAAGAGACAGCAAGAAGAGCAATTTACAAAAACCAAGATGAAGAATATGTATCTGGTGGCAAAGAGACAGCAAGAAGAGCAATTTACAAAAACCAAGATGAAGGATATGTATCTGGTGGCAAAGAGACAGCAAGAAGAGCAATATACAAAAACCAAGATGAAGGATATGTATCTGGTGGCAAAGAGACAGCAAGAAGAGCAATTTACAAAAACCAAGATGAAGGATATGTATCTGGTGGCAAAGAGACAGCAAGAAGAGCAATTTACAAAAACCAAGATGAAGGATATGTATCTGGTGGCAAAGAGACAGCAAGAAGAGCAATTTACAAAAACCAAGATGAAGGATATGTATCTGGTGGCAAAGAGACAGCAAGAAGAGCAATTTACAAAAACCAAGATGAAGGATATGTATCTGGTGGCAAAGAGACAGCAAGAAGAGCAATTTACAAAAACCAAGATGAAGGATATGTATCTAGTGGCAAAGAGACAACAAGAAGAGCAATATACAAAAACCAAGATGAAGGATATGTATCTGGTGGCAAAGAGACAGCAAGAAGAGCAATTTACAAAAACCAAGATGAAGGATATGTATCTGGTGGCAAAGAGACAGCAAGAAGAGCAATTTACAAAAACCAAGATGAAAGATATGTATCTGGTGGCAAAGAGACAGCAAGAAGAGCAATATACAAAAACCAAGATGAAGGATATGTATCTGGTGGCAAAGAGACAGCAAGAAGAGCAATTTACAAAAACCAAGATGAAGGATATGTATCTGGTGGCAAAGAGACAGCAAGAAGAGCAATTTACAAAAACCAAGATGAAAGATATGTATCTGGTGGCAAAGAGACAGCAAGAAGAGCAATATACAAAAACCAAGATGAAGGATATGTATCTGGTGGCAAAGAGACAGCAAGAAGAGCAATTTACAAAAACCAAGATGAAGGATATGTATCTGGTGGCAAAGAGACAGCAAGAAGAGCAATTTACAAAAACCAAGATGAAGGATATGTATCTGGTGGCAAAGAGACAGCAAGAAGAGCAATATACAAAAACCAAGATGAAGGATATGTATCTGGTGGCAAAGAGACAGCAAGAAGAGCAATTTACAAAAACCAAGATGAAGGATATGTATCTGGTGGCAAAGAGACAGCAAGAAGAGCAATTTACAAAAACCAAGATGAAGGATATGTATCTGGTGGCAAAGAGACAGCAAGAAGAGCAATTTACAAAAACCAAGATGAAAGATATGTATCTGGTGGCAAAGAGACAGCAATAAGAGCAATTTACAAAAACCAAGATGAAGGATATGTATCTGGTGGCAAAGAGACAGCAAGAAGAGCAATTTACAAAAACCAAGATGAAGGATATGTATCTGGTGGCAAAGAGACAGCAAGAAGAGCAATTTACAAAAACCAAGATGAAAGATATGTATCTGGTGGCAAAGAGACAGCAAGAAGAGCAATTTACAAAAACCAAGATGAAGGATATGTATCTGGTGGCAAAGAGACAGCAAGAAGAGCAATTTACAAAAACCAAGATGAAGGATATGTATCTAGTGGCAAAGAGACAACAAGAAGAGCAATATACAAAAACCAAGATGAAGGATATGTATCTGGTGGCAAAGAGACAGCAAGAAGAGCAATTTACAAAAACCAAGATGAAGGATATGTATCTGGTGGCAAAGAGACAGCAAGAAGAGCAATTTACAAAAACCAAGATGAAAGATATGTATCTGGTGGCAAAGAGACAGCAAGAAGAGCAATATACAAAAACCAAGATGAAGGATATGTATCTGGTGGCAAAGAGACAGCAAGAAGAGCAATTTACAAAAACCAAGATGAAGGATATGTATCTGGTGGCAAAGAGACAGCAAGAAGAGCAATTTACAAAAACCAAGATGAAAGATATGTATCTGGTGGCAAAGAGACAGCAAGAAGAGCAATATACAAAAACCAAGATGAAGGATATGTATCTGGTGGCAAAGAGACAGCAAGAAGAGCAATTTACAAAAACCAAGATGAAGGATATGTATCTGGTGGCAAAGAGACAGCAAGAAGAGCAATTTACAAAAACCAAGATGAAGGATATGTATCTGGTGGCAAAGAGACAGCAAGAAGAGCAATATACAAAAACCAAGATGAAGGATATGTATCTGGTGGCAAAGAGACAGCAAGAAGAGCAATTTACAAAAACCAAGATGAAGGATATGTATCTGGTGGCAAAGAGACAGCAAGAAGAGCAATTTACAAAAACCAAGATGAAGGATATGTATCTGGTGGCAAAGAGACAGCAAGAAGAGCAATTTACAAAAACCAAGATGAAAGATATGTATCTGGTGGCAAAGAGACAGCAAGAAGAGCAATTTACAAAAACCAAGATGAAGGATATGTATCTGGTGGCAAAGAGACAGCAAGAAGAGCAATTTACAAAAACCAAGATGAAGGATATGTATCTGGTGGCAAAGAGACAACAAGAAGAGCAATATACAAAAACCAAGATGAAGGATATGTATCTGGTGGCAAAGAGACAGCAAGAAGAGCAATTTACAAAAACCAAGATGAAGGATATGTATCTGGTGGCAAGGAGACAGCAAGAAGAGCAATTTACAAAAACCAAGATGAAAGATATGTATCTGGTGGCAAAGAGACAGCAAGAAGAGCAATATACAAAAACCAAGATGAAGGATATGTATCTGGTGGCAAAGAGACAGCAAGAAGAGCAATTTACAAAAACCAAGATGAAAGATATGTATCTGGTGGCAAAGAGACAGCAAGAAGAGCAATTTACAAAAACCAAGATGAAAGATATGTATCTGGTGGCAAAGAGACAGCAAGAAGAGCAATTTACAAAAACCAAGATGAAGGATATGTATCTGGTGGCAAAGAGACAGCAAGAAGAGCAATTTACAAAAACCAAGATGAAGGATATGTATCTGGTGGCAAAGAGACAGCAAGAAGAGCAATATACAAAAACCAAGATGAAGGATATGTATCTGGTGGCAAAGAGACAGCAAGAAGAGCAATATACAAAAACCAAGATGAAGGATATGTATCTGGTCGCAAAGAGACAGCAAGAAGAGCAATTTACAAAACCCCAGATGAAGGCTGAGCAAGCTAGGTTTCTAAGTTATATTAAATTTTAGATTCTTTTTCTTTCTGTGCTATTTTCTACAATGTTGGAATGTATGTCACAATTTAAATGGACATTTTTTTATATAAATGTATTTGACTGCATCAAAAACAAAGATTAATTTTGACAGAAAATATTCTTTTTTACCTTATTTTTGCTTTCTTTCAATTGAGTGTATGCCTGAAATATCTTTCTTCAATTTTTGCAGTGTCATGGCATAGATTTATTATCATTCTTCAGCCAGATTTTGCAATTTCAAATTTGCATCTGGTTCCAGTCTTGATAATAGACTTGAATGTATTTCAGTGTCTCTCGAAGATGTCAAACCTTTTACAAATATGAGACATTGGAACATATCTGGAGTAAGTTCACTGAGTTTGAATTTTTCACATTCCTTATTCATTACACTTCCAAATGTAATATAATTCCCTGAATCCTTTTTGGTTAGATTAAGGCATTGCTGGAGGTGAAAAGTGAACTTCTTCCGCCCCAAACCTTTCTTAACAAAATGGTTCATGGCTCTTGAATTTTGACATTCCTTTTTGGTTAGATTAAGGCATTGTTAACATGTGTTTATATCAGTGTCTCTTGGAGAGGTCAAACCTTTTACAAATATGAGAAATTGGAACATATCTGGAGTAAGTTCACTGAGATTGAATTTTTCACATTCCTTATTCATTACACTTGCAAATGTAATATAATTCTCTGAATCCTTTTTGGTTAGATTAAGGCATTGCTAACATGTGTTTATATCAGTGTCTCTTGGAGAGGTCAAACCTTTTACAAATATGAGATATTGGAACATATCTGGAGTAAGTTCACTGAGTTTGAATTTTTCACATTCCTTATTCATTACACTTGCAAATGTTGTATAATTCTCTGAATCGTTTTTGGTTAGATTAAGGCATTGCTAACATGTGTTTATATCAGTGTCTCTTGGAGAGGTCAAACCTATTACAAATATGAGAAATTGAAACATATCTGGAGTAAGTTCACTGAGTTTGAATTTTTCACATTCCTTATTCATTACACTTGCAAATGTAGTATAATTCTCTGAATCCTGTTTGGTTAGATTAAGGCATTGCTAACATGTGTTTTTATCAGTGTCTCTTGGAGAGGTCAAACCTATTACAAATATGAGAAATTGGAACATATCTGGAGTAAGTTCACTGAGATTGAATTTTTCACATTCCTTATTCATTACACTTGCAAATGTAGTATAATTCTCTGAATCGTTTTTGGTTAGATTAAGGCATTGTTAACATGTGTTTATATCAGTGTCTCTTGGAGAGGTCAAACCTTTTACAAATATGAGAAATTGAAACATATCTGGAGTAAGTTCACTGAGTTTGAATTTTTCACATTCCTTATTCATTACACTTGCAAATGTAGTATAATTCTCTGAATCCTTTTTGGTTAGATTAAGGTATCGCTAACATGTGTTTTTATCAGTGTCTCTTGGAGAGGTCAAACCTTTTACAAATATGAGAAATTGGAACATATCTGGAGTAAGTTCACTGAGTTTGAATTTTTCACATTCCTTATTCATTACACTTGCAAATGTAATATAATTCTCTGAATCCTTTTTGGTTAGATTAAGGCATTGCTAACATGTGTTTATATCAGTGTCTCTTGGAGAGGTCAAACCTTTTACAAATATGAGATATTGGAACATATCTGGAGTAAGTTCACTGAGTTTGAATTTTTCACATTCCTTATTCATTACACTTGCAAATGTTGTATAATTCTCTGAATCGTTTTTGGTTAGATTAAGGCATTGTTAACATGTGTTTATATCAGTGTCTCTTGGAGAGGTCAAACCTTTTACAAATATGAGAAATTGAAACATATCTGGAGTAAGTTCACTGAGTTTGAATTTTTCACATTCCTTATTCATTACACTTGCAAATGTTGTATAATTCTCTGAATCCTTTTTGGTTAGATTAAGGCATTGCTAACATGTGTTTATATCAGTGTCTCTTGGAGAGGTCAAACCTTTTACAAATATGAGATATTGGAACATATCTGGAGTAAGTTCACTGAGTTTGAATTTTTCACATTCCTTATTCATTACACTTGCAAATGTAGTATAATTCTCTGAATCCTTTTTGGTTAGATTAAGGCATTGCTAACATGTGTTTTTATCAGTGTCTCTTGGAGAGGTCAAACCTTTTACAAATATGAGATATTGGAACATATCTGGAGTAAGTTCACTGAGTTTGAATTTTTCACATTCCTTATTCATTACACTTGCAAATGTAATATAATTCTCTGAATCCTTTTTGGTTAGATTAAGGCATTGCTAACATGTGTTTATATCAGTGTCTCTTGGAGAGGTCAAACCTTTTACAAATATGAGAAATTGGAACATATCTGGAGTAAGTTCACTGAGTTTCAATTTTTCACATTCCTTATTCATTACACTTGCAAATGTAGTATAATTCTCTGAATCCTTTTTGGTTAGATTAAGGCATTGCTAACATGTGTTTATATCAGTGTCTCTTGGAGAGGTCAAACCTTTTACAAATATGAGAAATTGGAACATATCTGGAGTAAGTTCACTGAGTTTGAATTTTTCACATTCCTTATTCATTACACTTGCAAATGTAGTATAATTCTCTGAATCCTTTTTGGTTAGATTAAGGCATTGCTAACATGTGTTTATATCAGTGTCTCTTGGAGAGGTCAAACCTTTTACAAATATGAGACATTGGAACATATCTGGAGTAAGTTCACTGAGTTTGAATTTTTCACATTCCTTATTCATTACACTTGCAAATGTAATATAATTCTCTGAATCCTTTTTGGTTAGATTAAGGCATTGCTAACATGTGTTTATATCAGTGTCTCTTGGAGAGGTCAAACCTTTTACAAATATGAGAAATTGGAACATATCTGGAGTAAGTTCACTGAGTTTGAATTTTTCACATTCCTTATTCATTACACTTGCAAATGTAGTATAATTCTCTGAATCCTTTTTGGTTAGATTAAGGCATTGCTAACATGTGTTTATATCAGTGTCTCTTGGAGAGGTCAAACCTTTTACAAATATGAGACATTGGAACATATCTGGAGTAAGTTCACTGAGTTTGAATTTTTCACATTCCTTATTCATTACACTTGCAAATGTAGTATAATTCTCTGAATCCTTTTTGGTTAGATTAAGGCATTGCTAACATGTGTTTATATCAGTGTCTCTTGGAGAGGTCAAACCTTTTACAAATATGAGAAATTGGAACATATCTGGAGTAAGTTCACTGAGTTTGAATTTTTCACATTCCTTATTCATTACACTTGCAAATGTAGTATAATTCTCTGAATCCTTTTTGGTTAGATTAAGGCATTGCTAACATGTGTTTATATCAGTGTCTCTTGGAGAGGTCAAACCTTTTACAAATATGAGACATTGGAACATATCTGGAGTAAGTTCACTGAGTTTGAATTTTTCACATTCCTTATTCATTACACTTGCAAATGTAGTATAATTCTCTGAATCCTTTTTGGTTAGATAAAGGCATTGCTAACATGTGTTTATATCAGTGTCTCTTGGAGAGGTCAAACCTTTTACAAATATGAGACATTGGAACATATCTGGAGTAAGTTCACTGAGTTTGAATTTTTCACATTCCTTATTCATTACACTTGCAAATGTAATATAATTCTCTGAATTCTTTTTTGGTTAGATTAAGGCATTGCTAACATGTGTTTATATCAGTGTCTCTTGGAGAGGTCAAACCTTTTACAAATATGAGAAATTGGAACATATCTGGAGTAAGTTCACTGAGTTTGAATTTTTCACATTCCTTATTCATTACACTTGCAAATGTAGTATAATTCTCTGAATCCTTTTTGGTTAGATTAAGGCATTGCTAACATGTGTTTATATCAGTGTCTCTTGGAGAGGTCAAACCTTTTACAAATATGAGACATTGGAACATATCTGGAGTAAGTTCACTGAGTTTGAATTTTTCACATTCCTTATTCATTACACTTGCAAATGTAGTATAATTCTCTGAATATTTTTTGGTTAGATTAAGGCATTGCTAACATGTGTTTATATCAGTGTCTCTTGGAGAGGTCAAACCTTTTACAAATATGAGAAATTGGAACATATCTGGAGTAAGTTCACTGAGTTTGAATTTTTCACATTCCTTATTCATTACACTTGCAAATGTAGTATAATTCTCTGAATCCTTTTTGGTTAGATTAAGGCATTGCTAACATGTGTTTATATCAGTGTCTCTTGGAGAGGTCAAACCTTTTACAAATATGAGACATTGGAACATATCTGGAGTAAGTTCACTGAGTTTGAATTTTTCACATTCCTTATTCATTACACTTGCAAATGTAGTATAATTCTCTGAATCCTTTTTGGTTAGATAAAGGCATTGCTAACATGTGTTTATATCAGTGTCTCTTGGAGAGGTCAAACCTTTTACAAATATGAGACATTGGAACATATCTGGAGTAAGTTCACTGAGTTTGAATTTTTCACATTCCTTATTCATTACACTTGCAAATGTAATATAATTCTCTGAATCCTTTTTGGTTAGATTAAGGCATTGCTAACATGTGTTTATATCAGTGTCTCTTGGAGAGGTCAAACCTTTTACAAATATGAGAAATTGGAACATATCTGGAGTAAGTTCACTGAGTTTGAATTTTTCACATTCCTTATTCATTACACTTGCAAATGTAGTATAATTCTCTGAATCCTTTTTGGTTAGATTAAGGCATTGCTAACATGTGTTTTTATCAGTGTCTCTTGGAGAGGTCAAACCTTTTACAAATATGAGACATTGGAACATATCTGGAGTAAGTTCACTGAGTTTGAATTTTTCACATTCCTTATTCATTACACTTGCAAATGTAGTATAATTCTCTGAATCCTTTTTGGTTAGATTAAGGCATTGCTAACATGTGTTTATATCAGTGTCTCTTGGAGAGGTCAAACCTTTTACAAATATGAGACATTGGAACATATCTGGAGTAAGTTCACTGAGTTTGAATTTTTCACATTCCTTATTCATTACACTTGCAAATGTAGTATAATTCTCTGAATCCTTTTTGGTTAGATTAAGGCATTGCTAACATGTGTTTATATCAGTGTCTCTTGGAGAGGTCAAACCTTTTACAAATATGAGAAATTGGAACATATCTGGAGTAAGTTCACTGAGTTTGAATTTTTCACATTCCTTATTCATTACACTTGCAAATGTAGTATAATTCTTTGAATCCTTTTTGGTTAGATTAAGGCATTGCTAACATGTGTTTTTATCAGTGTCTCTTGGAGAGGTCAAACCTTTTACAAATATGAGAAATTGGAACATATCTGGAGTAAGTTCACTGAGTTTGAATTTTTCACATTCCTTATTCATTACACTTGCAAATGTAGTATAATTCTCTGAATCCTTTTTGGTTAGATTAAGGCATTGCTAACATGTGTTTTTATCAGTGTCTCTTGGAGAGGTCAAACCTTTTACAAATATGAGACATTGGAACATATCTGGAGTAAGTTCACTGAGTTTGAATTTTTCACATTCCTTATTCATTACACTTGCAAATGTAGTATAATTCTCTGAATCCTTTTTGGTTAGATTAAGGCATTGCTAACATGTGTTTTTATCAGTGTCTCTTGGAGAGGTCAAACTTTTTACAAATATGAGACATTGGAACATATCTGGAGTAAGTTCACTGAGTTTGAATTTTTCACATTCCTTATTCATTACACTTGCAAATGTAGTATAATTCTCTGAATCCTTTTTGGTTAGATTAAGGCATTGCTAACATGTGTTTTTATCAGTGTCTCTTGGAGAGGTCAAACCTTTTACAAATATGAGAAATTGGAACATATCTGGAGTAAGTTCACTGAGTTTGAATTTTTCACATTCCTTATTCATTACACTTGCAAATGTAGTATAATTCTCTGAATCCTTTTTGGTTAGATTAAGGCATTGCTAACATGTGTTTATATCAGTGTCTCTTGGAGAGGTCAAACCTTTTACAAATATGAGACATTGGAACATATCTGGAGTAAGTTCACTGAGTTTGAATTTTTCACATTCCTTATTCATTACACTTGCAAATGTAATATAATTCTCTGAATCCTTTTTGGTTAGATTAAGGCATTGCTAACATGTGTTTATATCAGTGTCTCTTGGAGAGGTCAAACCTTTTACAAATATGAGAAATTGGAACATATCTGGAGTAAGTTCACTGAGTTTGAATTTTTCACATTCCTTATTCATTACACTTGCAAATGTAGTATAATTCTCTGAATCCTTTTTGGTTAGATTAAGGCATTGCTAACATGTGTTTATATCAGTGTCTCTTGGAGAGGTCAAACCTTTTACAAATATGAGAAATTGGAACATATCTGGAGTAAGTTCACTGAGTTTGAATTTTTCACATTCCTTATTCATTACACTTGCAAATGTAGTATAATTCTCTGAATCCTTTTTGGTTAGATTAAGGCATTGCTAACATGTGTTTTTATCAGTGTCTCTTGGAGAGGTCAAACCTTTTACAAATATGAGACATTGGAACATATCTGGAGTAAGTTCACTGAGTTTGAATTTTTCACATTCCTTATTCATTACACTTGCAAATGTAGTATAATTCTCTGAATCCTTTTTGGTTAGATTAAGGCATTGCTAACATGTGTTTTTATCAGTGTCTCTTGGAGAGGTCAAACTTTTTACAAATATGAGACATTGGAACATATCTGGAGTAAGTTCACTGAGTTTGAATTTTTCACATTCCTTATTCATTACACTTGCAAATGTAGTATAATTCTCTGAATCCTTTTTGGTTAGATTAAGGCATTGCTAACATGTGTTTTTATCAGTGTCTCTTGGAGAGGTCAAACCTTTTACAAATATGAGAAATTGGAACATATCTGGAGTAAGTTCACTGAGTTTGAATTTTTCACATTCCTTATTCATTACACTTGCAAATGTAGTATAATTCTCTGAATCCTTTTTGGTTAGATTAAGGCATTGCTAACATGTGTTTATATCAGTGTCTCTTGGAGAGGTCAAACCTTTTACAAATATGAGACATTGGAACATATCTGGAGTAAGTTCACTGAGTTTGAATTTTTCACATTCCTTATTCATTACACTTGCAAATGTAATATAATTCTCTGAATCCTTTTTGGTTAGATTAAGGCATTGCTAACATGTGTTTATATCAGTGTCTCTTGGAGAGGTCAAACCTTTTACAAATATGAGAAATTGGAACATATCTGGAGTAAGTTCACTGAGTTTGAATTTTTCACATTCCTTATTCATTACACTTGCAAATGTAGTATAATTCTCTGAATCCTTTTTGGTTAGATTAAGGCATTGCTAACATGTGTTTATATCAGTGTCTCTTGGAGAGGTCAAACCTTTTACAAATATGAGAAATTGGAACATATCTGGAGTAAGTTCACTGAGTTTGAATTTTTCACATTCCTTATTCATTACACTTGCAAATGTAGTATAATTCTCTGAATCCTTTTTGGTTAGATTAAGGCATTGCTAACATGTGTTTATATCAGTGTCTCTTGGAGAGGTCAAACCTTTTACAAATATGAGACATTGGAACATATCTGGAGTAAGTTCACTGAGTTTGAATTTTTCACATTCCTTATTCATTACACTTGCAAATGTAATATAATTCTCTGAATCCTTTTTGGTTAGATTAAGGCATTGCTAACATGTGTTTATATCAGTGTCTCTTGGAGAGGTCAAACCTTTTACAAATATGAGACATTGGAACATATCTGGAGTAAGTTCACTGAGTTTGAATTTTTCACATTCCTTATTCATTACACTTGCAAATGTAGTATAATTCTCTGAATCCTTTTTGGTTAGATTAAGGCATTGCTAACATGTGTTTATATCAGTGTCTCTTGGAGAGGTCAAACCTTTTACAAATATGAGACATTGGAACATATCTGGAGTAAGTTCACTGAGTTTGAATTTTTCACATTCCTTATTCATTACACTTGCAAATGTAGTATAATTCTCTGAATCCTTTTTGGTTAGATTAAGGCATTGCTAACATGTGTTTATATCAGTGTCTCTTGGAGAGGTCAAACCTTTTACAAATATGAGAAATTGGAACATATCTGGAGTAAGTTCACTGAGTTTGAATTTTTCACATTCCTTATTCATTACACTTGCAAATGTAGTATAATTCTCTGAATCCTTTTTGGTTAGATTAAGGCATTGCTAACATGTGTTTATATCAGTGTCTCTTGGAGAGGTCAAACCTTTTACAAATATGAGAAATTGGAACATATCTGGAGTAAGTTCACTGAGTTTGAATTTTTCACATTCCTTATTCATTACACTTGCAAATGTAGTATAATTCTCTGAATCCTTTTTGGTTAGATTAAGGCATTGCTAACATGTGTTTATATCAGTGTCTCTTGGAGAGGTCAAACCTTTTACAAATATGAGACATTGGAACATATCTGGAGTAAGTTCACTGAGTTTGAATTTTTCACATTCCTTATTCATTACACTTGCAAATGTAGTATAATTCTCTGAATCCTTTTTGGTTAGATTAAGGCATTGCTAACATGTGTTTATATCAGTGTCTCTTGGAGAGGTCAAACCTTTTACAAATATGAGACATTGGAACATATCTGGAGTAAGTTCACTGAGTTTGAATTTTTCACATTCCTTATTCATTACACTTGCAAATGTAATATAATTCTCTGAATCCTTTTTGGTTAGATTAAGGCATTGCTAACATGTGTTTATATCAGTGTCTCTTGGAGAGGTCAAACCTTTTACAAATATGAGAAATTGGAACATATCTGGAGTAAGTTCACTGAGTTTGAATTTTTCACATTCCTTATTCATTACACTTGCAAATGTAGTATAATTCTCTGAATCCTTTTTGGTTAGATTAAGGCATTGCTAACATGTGTTTTTATCAGTGTCTCTTGGAGAGGTCAAACCTTTTACAAATATGAGACATTGGAACATATCTGGAGTAAGTTCACTGAGTTTGAATTTTTCACATTCCTTATTCATTACACGTGCAAATGTAGTATAATTCTCTGAATCCTTTTTGGTTAGATTAAGGCATTGCTAACATGTGTTTTTATCAGTGTCTCTTGGAGAGGTCAAACTTTTTACAAATATGAGACATTGGAACATATCTGGAGTAAGTTCACTGAGTTTGAATTTTTCACATTCCTTATTCATTACACTTGCAAATGTAGTATAATTCTCTGAATCCTTTTTGGTTAGATTAAGGCATTGCTAACATGTGTTTATATCAGTGTCTCTTGGAGAGGTCAAACCTTTTACAAATATGAGACATTGGAACATATCTGGAGTAAGTTCACTGAGTTTGAATTTTTCACATTCCTTATTCATTACACTTGCAAATGTAATATAATTCTCTGAATCCTTTTTGGTTAGATTAAGGCATTGCTAACATGTGTTTATATCAGTGTCTCTTGGAGAGGTCAAACCTTTTACAAATATGAGAAATTGGAACATATCTGGAGTAAGTTCACTGAGTTTGAATTTTTCACATTCCTTATTCATTACACTTGCAAATGTAGTATAATTCTCTGAATCCTTTTTGGTTAGATTAAGGCATTGCTAACATGTGTTTATATCAGTGTCTCTTGGAGAGGTCAAACCTTTTACAAATATGAGAAATTGGAACATATCTGGAGTAAGTTCACTGAGTTTGAATTTTTCACATTCCTTATTCATTACACTTGCAAATGTAGTATAATTCTCTGAATCCTTTTTGGTTAGATTAAGGCATTGCTAACATGTGTTTTTATCAGTGTCTCTTGGAGAGGTCAAACCTTTTACAAATATGAGACATTGGAACATATCTGGAGTAAGTTCACTGAGTTTGAATTTTTCACATTCCTTATTCATTACACTTGCAAATGTAGTATAATTCTCTGAATCCTTTTTGGTTAGATTAAGGCATTGCTAACATGTGTTTTTATCAGTGTCTCTTGGAGAGGTCAAACTTTTTACAAATATGAGACATTGGAACATATCTGGAGTAAGTTCACTGAGTTTGAATTTTTCACATTCCTTATTCATTACACTTGCAAATGTAGTATAATTCTCTGAATCCTTTTTGGTTAGATTAAGGCATTGCTAACATGTGTTTTTATCAGTGTCTCTTGGAGAGGTCAAACCTTTTACAAATATGAGAAATTGGAACATATCTGGAGTAAGTTCACTGAGTTTGAATTTTTCACATTCCTTATTCATTACACTTGCAAATGTAGTATAATTCTCTGAATCCTTTTTGGTTAGATTAAGGCATTGCTAACATGTGTTTATATCAGTGTCTCTTGGAGAGGTCAAACCTTTTACAAATATGAGACATTGGAACATATCTGGAGTAAGTTCACTGAGTTTGAATTTTTCACATTCCTTATTCATTACACTTGCAAATGTAATATAATTCTCTGAATCCTTTTTGGTTAGATTAAGGCATTGCTAACATGTGTTTATATCAGTGTCTCTTGGAGAGGTCAAACCTTTTACAAATATGAGAAATTGGAACATATCTGGAGTAAGTTCACTGAGTTTGAATTTTTCACATTCCTTATTCATTACACTTGCAAATGTAGTATAATTCTCTGAATCCTTTTTGGTTAGATTAAGGCATTGCTAACATGTGTTTATATCAGTGTCTCTTGGAGAGGTCAAACCTTTTACAAATATGAGAAATTGGAACATATCTGGAGTAAGTTCACTGAGTTTGAATTTTTCACATTCCTTATTCATTACACTTGCAAATGTAGTATAATTCTCTGAATCCTTTTTGGTTAGATTAAGGCATTGCTAACATGTGTTTATATCAGTGTCTCTTGGAGAGGTCAAACCTTTTACAAATATGAGACATTGGAACATATCTGGAGTAAGTTCACTGAGTTTGAATTTTTCACATTCCTTATTCATTACACTTGCAAATGTAATATAATTCTCTGAATCCTTTTTGGTTAGATTAAGGCATTGCTAACATGTGTTTATATCAGTGTCTCTTGGAGAGGTCAAACCTTTTACAAATATGAGACATTGGAACATATCTGGAGTAAGTTCACTGAGTTTGAATTTTTCACATTCCTTATTCATTACACTTGCAAATGTAGTATAATTCTCTGAATCCTTTTTGGTTAGATTAAGGCATTGCTAACATGTGTTTATATCAGTGTCTCTTGGAGAGGTCAAACCTTTTACAAATATGAGACATTGGAACATATCTGGAGTAAGTTCACTGAGTTTGAATTTTTCACATTCCTTATTCATTACACTTGCAAATGTAGTATAATTCTCTGAATCCTTTTTGGTTAGATTAAGGCATTGCTAACATGTGTTTATATCAGTGTCTCTTGGAGAGGTCAAACCTTTTACAAATATGAGACATTGGAACATATCTGGAGTAAGTTCACTGAGTTTGAATTTTTCACATTCCTTATTCATTACACTTGCAAATGTAATATAATTCTCTGAATCCTTTTTGGTTAGATTAAGGAATTGCTAACATGTGTTTATATCAGTGTCTCTTGGAGAGGTCAAACCTTTTACAAATATGAGAAATTGGAACATATCTGGAGTAAGTTCACTGAGTTTGAATTTTTCACATTCCTTATTCATTACACTTGCAAATGTAGTATAATTCTCTGAATCCTTTTTGGTTAGATTAAGGCATTGCTAACATGTGTTTTTATCAGTGTCTCTTGGAGAGGTCAAACCTTTTACAAATATGAGACATTGGAACATATCTGGAGTAAGTTCACTGAGTTTGAATTTTTCACATTCCTTATTCATTACACTTGCAAATGTAGTATAATTCTCTGAATCCTTTTTGGTTAGATTAAGGCATTGCTAACATGTGTTTATATCAGTGTCTCTTGGAGAGGTCAAACCTTTTACAAATATGAGACATTGGAACATATCTGGAGTAAGTTCACTGAGTTTGAATTTTTCACATTCCTTATTCATTACACTTGCAAATGTAGTATAATTCTCTGAATCCTTTTTGGTTAGATTAAGGCATTGCTAACATGTGTTTATATCAGTGTCTCTTGGAGAGGTCAAACCTTTTACAAATATGAGACATTGGAACATATCTGGAGTAAGTTCACTGAGTTTGAATTTTTCACATTCCTTATTCATTACACTTGCAAATGTAATATAATTCTCTGAATCCTTTTTGGTTAGATTAAGGCATTGCTAACATGTGTTTATATCAGTGTCTCTTGGAGAGGTCAAACCTTTTACAAATATGAGAAATTGGAACATATCTGGAGTAAGTTCACTGAGTTTGAATTTTTCACATTCCTTATTCATTACACTTGCAAATGTAGTATAATTCTCTGAATCCTTTTTGGTTAGATTAAGGCATTGCTAACATGTGTTTTTATCAGTGTCTCTTGGAGAGGTCAAACCTTTTACAAATATGAGACATTGGAACATATCTGGAGTAAGTTCACTGAGTTTGAATTTTTCACATTCCTTATTCATTACACGTGCAAATGTAGTATAATTCTCTGAATCCTTTTTGGTTAGATTAAGGCATTGCTAACATGTGTTTTTATCAGTGTCTCTTGGAGAGGTCAAACTTTTTACAAATATGAGACATTGGAACATATCTGGAGTAAGTTCACTGAGTTTGAATTTTTCACATTCCTTATTCATTACACTTGCAAATGTAGTATAATTCTCTGAATCCTTTTTGGTTAGATTAAGGCATTGCTAACATGTGTTTATATCAGTGTCTCTTGGAGAGGTCAAACCTTTTACAAATATGAGACATTGGAACATATCTGGAGTAAGTTCACTGAGTTTGAATTTTTCACATTCCTTATTCATTACACTTGCAAATGTAGTATAATTCTCTGAATCCTTTTTGGTTAGATTAAGGCATTGCTAACATGTGTTTATATCAGTGTCTCTTGGAGAGGTCAAACCTTTTACAAATATAAGACATTGGAACATATCTGGAGTAAGTTCACTGAGTTTGAATTTTTCACATTCCTTATTCATTACACTTGCAAATGTAGTATAATTCTCTGAATCCTTTTTGGTTAGATTAAGGCATTGCTAACATGTGTTTTTATCAGTGTCTCTTGGAGAGGTCAAACCTTTTACAAATATGAGAAATTGGAACATATCTGGAGTAAGTTCACTGAGTTTGAATTTTTCACATTCCTTATTCATTACACTTGCAAATGTAGTATAATTCTCTGAATCCTTTTTGGTTAGATTAAGGCATTGCTAACATGTGTTTATATCAGTGTCTCTTGGAGAGGTCAAACCTTTTACAAATATGAGAAATTGAAACATATCTGGAGTAAGTTCACTGAGTTTGAATTTTTCACATTCCTTATTCATTACACTTGCAAATGTAGTATAATTCTCTGAATCCTTTTTGGTTAGATTAAGGCATTGCTAACATGTGTTTATATCAGTGTCTCTTGGAGAGGTCAAACCTTTTACAAATATGAGAAATTGAAACATATCTGGAGTAAGTTCACTGAGTTTGAATTTTTCACATTCCTTATTCATTACACTTGCAAATGTAGTATAATTCTCTGAATCCTTTTTGGTTAGATTAAGGCATTGTTAACATGTGTTTATATCAGTGTCTCTTGGAGAGGTCAAACCTTTTACAAATATGAGAAATTGGAACATATCTGGAGTAAGTTCACTGAGTTTGAATTTTTCACATTCCTTATTCATTACACTTGCAAATGTTGTATTATTCTATGAATCCTTTTTGGTTAGATTAAGGCATTGTTAACATGTGTTTATATCAGTGTCTCTTGGAGAGGTCAAACCTTTTACAAATATGAGAAATTGAAACATATCTGGAGTAAGTTCACTGAGTTTGAATTTTTCACATTCCTTATTCATTACACTTGCAAATGTTGTATAATTCTTTGACTCCTTTTTGGTTAGATTAAGGCATTGTTAACATGTGTTTATATCAGTGTCTCTTGGAGAGGTCAAACCTTTTACAAATATGAGAAATTGGAACATATCTGGAGTAAGTTCACTGAGTTTGAATTTTTCACATTCCTTATTCATTACACTTGCAAATGTTGTATAATTCTATGAATCCTTTTTGGTTAGATTAAGGCATTGTTAACATGTGTTTATATCAGTGTCTCTTGGAGAGGTCAAACCTTTTACAAATATGAGAAATTCAAACATATCTGGAGTAAGTTCACTGAGTTTGAATTTTTCACATTCCTTATTCATTACACTTGCAAATGTAGTATAATTCTCTGAATCCTTTTTGGTTAGATTAAGGCATTGCTAACATGTGTTTATATCAGTGTCTCTTGGAGAGGTCAAACCTTTTAGAAATATGAGAAATTGAAACATATCTGGAGTAAGTTCACTGAGTTTGAATTTTTCACATTCCTTATTCATTACACTTGCAAATGTAGTATAATTCTCTGAATCCTTTTTGGTTAGATTAAGGCATTGCTAACATGTGTTTATATCAGTGTCTCTTGGAGAGGTCAAACCTTTTACAAATATGAGAAATTGAAACATATCTGGAGTAAGTTCACTGAGTTTGAATTTTTCACATTCCTTATTCATTACACTTGCAAATGTTGTATTATTCTATGAATCCTTTTTGGTTAGATTAAGGCATTGTTAACATGTGTTTATATCAGTGTCTCTTGGAGAGGTCAAACCTTTTACAAATATGAGAAATTGAAACATATCTGGAGTAAGTTCACTGAGTTTGAATTTTTCACATTCCTTATTCATTACACTTGCAAATGTAGTATAATTCTCTGAATCCTTTTTGGTTAGATTAAGGTATTGCTAACATGTGTTTTTATCAGTGTCTCTTGGAGAGGTCAAACCTTTTACAAATATGAGAAATTGAAACATATCTGGAGTAAGTTCACTGAGTTTGAATTTTTCACATTCCTTATTCATTACACTTGCAAATGTAGTATAATTCTCTGAATCCTTTTTGGTTAGATTAAGGCATTGCTAACATGTGTTTATATCAGTGTCTCTTGGAGAGGTCAAACCTTTTACAAATATGAGAAATTGGAACATATCTGGAGTAAGTTCACTGAGATTGAATTTTTCACATTCCTTATTCATTACACTTGCAAATGTAGTATAATTCTCTGAATCCTTTTTGGTTAGATTAAGGCATTGCTAACATGTGTTTATATCAGTGTCTCTTGGAGAGGTCAAACCTTTTACAAATATGAGAAATTGGAACATATCTGGAGTAAGTTCACTGAGATTGAATTTTTCACATTCCTTATTCATTACACTTGCAAATGTAGTATAATTCTCTGAATCCTTTTTGGTTAGATTAAGGCATTGCTAACATGTGTTTATATCAGTGTCTCTTGGAGAGGTCAAACCTTTTACAAATATGAGAAATTGAAACATATCTGGAGTAAGTTCACTGAGTTTGAATTTTTCACATTCCTTATTCATTACACTTGCAAATGTAGTATAATTCTCTGAATCCTTTTTGGTTAGATTAAGGTATTGCTAACATGTGTTTTTATCAGTGTCTCTTGGAGAGGTCAAACCTTTTACAAATATGAGAAATTGAAACATATCTGGAGTAAGTTCACTGAGTTTGAATTTTTCACATTCCTTATTCATTACACTTGCAAATGTAGTATAATTCTCTGAATCCTTTTTGGTTAGATTAAGGCATTGCTAACATGTGTTTATATCAGTGTCTCTTGGAGAGGTCAAACCTTTTACAAATATGAGAAATTGAAACATATCTGGAGTAAGTTCACTGAGTTTGAATTTTTCACATTCCTTATTCATTACACTTGCAAATGTAGTATAATTCTCTGAATCCTTTTTGGTTAGATTAAGGTATTGCTAACATGTGTTTTTATCAGTGTCTCTTGGAGAGGTCAAACCTTTTACAAATATGAGAAATTGAAACATATCTGGAGTAAGTTCACTGAGTTTGAATTTTTCACATTCCTTATTCATTACACTTGCAAATGTAGTATAATTCTCTGAATCCTTTTTGGTTAGATTAAGGCATTGCTAACATGTGTTTATATCAGTGTCTCTTGGAGAGGTCAAACCTTTTACAAATATGAGAAATTGGAACATATCTGGAGTAAGTTCACTGAGATTGAATTTTTCACATTCCTTATTCATTACACTTGCAAATGTAGTATAATTCTCTGAATCCTTTTTGGTTAGATTAAGGCATTGCTAACATGTGTTTATATCAGTGTCTCTTGGAGAGGTCAAACCTTTTACAAATATGAGAAATTGGAACATATCTGGAGTAAGTTCACTGAGATTGAATTTTTCACATTCCTTATTCATTACACTTGCAAATGTAGTATAATTCTCTGAATCCTTTTTGGTTAGATTAAGGCATTGCTAACATGCGTTTATATCAGTGTCTCTTGGAGTGGTCAAACCTTTTACAAATATGAGACATTGAAACATATCTGGAGTAAGTTCACTGAGATTGAATTTTTCACATTCCTTATTCATTACACTTGCAAATGTAGTATAATTCTCTGAATCCTTTTTGGTTAGATTAAGGCATTGTTAACATGTGTTTATATCAGTGTCTCTTGGAGAGGTCAAACCTTTTACAAATATGAGAAATTGGAACATATCTAGAGTAAGTTAACTGAGTTTGAATTTTTCACATTCCTTATTCATTACACTTGCAAATGTAGTATAATTCTCTGAATATTTTTTGGTTAGATTAAGGCATTGTTAACATGTGTTTATATCAGTGTCTCTTGGAGAGGTCAAACCTTTTACAAATATGAGAAATTGGAACATATCTGGAGTAAGTTCACTGAGATTGAATTTTTCACATTCCTTATTCATTACACTTGCAAATGTAGTATAATTCTCTGAATATTTTTTGGTTAGATTAAGGCATTGTTAACATGTGTTTATATCAGTGTCTCTTGGAGAGGTCAAACCTTTTACAAATATGAGAAATTGGAACATATCTGGAGTAAGTTCACTGAGATTGAATTTTTCACATTCCTTATTCATTACACTTGCAAATGTAGTATAATTCTCTGAATATTTTTTGGTTAGATTAAGGCATTGTTAACATGTGTTTATATCAGTGTGTCTTGGAGAGGTCAAACCTTTTACAAATATGAGAAATTGGAACATATCTGGAGTAAGTTCACTGAGATTGAAGTTTTCACATTCCTTATTCATTACACTTGCAAATGTAGTATAATTCTCTGAATATTTTTTGGTTAGATTAAGGCATTGTTAACATGTGTTTATATCAGTGTCTCTTGGAGAGGTCAAACCTTTTACAAATATGAGAAATTGGAACATATCTGGAGTAAGTTCACTGAGATTGAATTTTTCACATTCCTTATTCATTACACTTGCAAATGTAGTATAATTCTCTGAATATTTTTTGGTTAGATTAAGGCATTGTTAACATGTGTTTATATCAGTGTCTCTTGGAGAGGTCAAACCTTTTACAAATATGAGACATTGAAACATATCTGGAGTAAGTTCACTGAGATTGAATTTTTCACATTCCTTATTCATTACACTTGCAAATGTAGTATAATTCTCTGAATATTTTTTGGTTAGATTAAGGCATTGTTAACATGTGTTTATATCAGTGTCTCTTGGAGAGGTCAAACCTTTTACAAATATGAGAAATTGGAACATATCTGGAGTAAGTTCACTGAGATTGAATTTTTCACATTCCTTATTCATTACACTTGCAAATGTAGTATAATTCTCTGAATCCTTTTTGGTTAGATTAAGGCATTGCTAACATGTGTTTATATCAGTGTCTCTTGGAGTGGTCAAACCTTTTACAAATATGAGACATTGAAACATATCTAGAGTAAGTTCACTGAGATTGAATTTTTCACATTCCTTATTCATTACACTTGCAAATGTAGTATAATTCTCTGAATCCTTTTTGGTTAGATTAAGGCATTGCTAACATGTGTTTATATCAGTGTCTCTTGGAGAGGTCAAACCTTTTACAAATATGAGACATTGAAACATATCTGGAGTAAGTTCACTGAGATTGAATTTTTCACATTCCTTATTCATTACACTTGCAAATGTAGTATAATTCTCTGAATATTTTTTGGTTAGATTAAGGCATTGTTAACATGTGTTTATATCAGTGTCTCTTGGAGAGGTCAAACCTTTTACAAATATGAGAAATTGGAACATATCTGGAGTAAGTTCACTGAGATTGAATTTTTCACATTCCTTATTCATTACACTTGCAAATGTAGTATAATTCTCTGAATCCTTTTTGGTTAGATTAAGGCATTGCTAACATGTGTTTATATCAGTGTCTCTTGGAGTGGTCAAACCTTTTACAAATATGAGACATTGAAACATATCTGGAGTAAGTTCACTGAGATTGAATTTTTCACATTCCTTATTCATTACACTTGCAAATGTAGTATAATTCTCTGAATATTTTTTGGTTAGATTAAGGCATTGTTAACATGTGTTTATATCAGTGTCTCTTGGAGTAGTCAAACCTTTTACAAATATGAGAAATTGGAACATATCTGGAGTAAGTTCACTGAGATTGAATTTTTCACATTCCTTATTCATTACACTTGCAAATGTAGTATAATTCTCTGAATCCTTTTTGGTTAGATTAAGGCATTGCTAACATGTGTTTATATCAGTGTCTCTTGGAGAGGTCAAACCTTTTACAAATATGAGAAATTGGAACATATCTAGAGTAAGTTCACTGAGATTGAATTTTTCACATTCCTTATTCATTACACTTGCAAATGTAGTATAATTCTCTGAATCCTTTTTGGTTAGATTAAGGCATTGCTAACATGTGTTTATATCAGTGTCTCTTGGAGAGGTCAAACCTTTTACAAATATGAGACATTGAAACATATCTGGAGTAAGTTCACTGAGATTGAATTTTTCACATTCCTTATTCATTACACTTGCAAATGTAGTATAATTCTCTGAATCCTTTTTGGTTAGATTAAGGCATTGTTAACATGTGTTTATATCAGTGTCTCTTGGAGAGGTCAAACCTTTTACAAATATGAGAAATTGGAACATATCTGGAGTAAGTTCACTGAGATTGAATTTTTCACATTCCTTATTCATTACACTTGCAAATGTAGTATAATTCTCTGAATATTTTTTGGTTAGATTAAGGCATTGCTAACATGTGTTTATATCAGTGTCTCTTGGAGTGGTCAAACCTTTTACAAATATGAGACATTGAAACATATCTGGAGTAAGTTCACTGAGATTGAATTTTTCACATTCCTTATTCATTACACTTGCAAATGTAGTATAATTCTCTGAATATTTTTTGGTTAGATTAAGGCATTGTTAACATGTGTTTATATCAGTGTCTCTTGGAGTAGTCAAACCTTTTACAAATATGAGAAATTGGAACATATCTGGAGTAAGTTCACTGAGATTGAATTTTTCACATTCCTTATTCATTACACTTGCAAATGTAGTATAATTCTCTGAATCCTTTTTGGTTAGATTAAGGCATTGCTAACATGTGTTTATATCAGTGTCTCTTGGAGAGGTCAAACCTTTTACAAATATGAGACATTGAAACATATCTGGAGTAAGTTCACTGAGATTGAATTTTTCACATTCCTTATTCATTACACTTGCAAATGTAGTATAATTCTCTGAATATTTTTTGGTTAGATTAAGGCATTGTTAACATGTGTTTATATCAGTGTCTCTTGGAGAGGTCAAACCTTTTACAAATATGAGAAATTGGAACATATCTGGAGTAAGTTCACTGAGATTGAATTTTTCACATTCCTTATTCATTACACTTGCAAATGTAGTATAATTCTCTGAATCCTTTTTGGTTAGATTAAGGCATTGCTAACATGTGTTTATATCAGTGTCTCTTGGAGTGGTCAAACCTTTTACAAATATGAGACATTGAAACATATCTGGAGTAAGTTCACTGAGATTGAATTTTTCACATTCCTTATTCATTACACTTGCAAATGTAGTATAATTCTCTGAATATTTTTTGGTTAGATTAAGGCATTGTTAACATGTGTTTATATCAGTGTCTCTTGGAGTAGTCAAACCTTTTACAAATATGAGAAATTGGAACATATCTGGAGTAAGTTCACTGAGATTGAATTTTTCACATTCCTTATTCATTACACTTGCAAATGTAGTATAATTCTCTGAATCCTTTTTGGTTAGATTAAGGCATTGCTAACATGTGTTTATATCAGTGTCTCTTGGAGAGGTCAAACCTTTTACAAATATGAGAAATTGGAACATATCTAGAGTAAGTTCACTGAGATTGAATTTTTCACATTCCTTATTCATTACACTTGCAAATGTAGTATAATTCTCTGAATCCTTTTTGGTTAGATTAAGGCATTGCTAACATGTGTTTATATCAGTGTCTCTTGGAGAGGTCAAACCTTTTACAAATATGAGACATTGAAACATATCTGGAGTAAGTTCACTGAGATTGAATTTTTCACATTCCTTATTCATTACACTTGCAAATGTAGTATAATTCTCTGAATCCTTTTTGGTTAGATTAAGGCATTGTTAACATGTGTTTATATCAGTGTCTCTTGCAGAGGTCAAACCTTTTACAAATATGAGAAATTGGAACATATCTGGAGTAAGTTCACTGAGATTGAATTTTTCACATTCCTTATTCATTACACTTGCAAATGTAGTATAATTCTCTGAATCCTTTTTGGTTAGATTAAGGCATTGCTAACATGTGTTTATATCAGTGTCTCTTGGAGTGGTCAAACCTTTTACAAATATGAGACATTGAAACATATCTGGAGTAAGTTCACTGAGATTGAATTTTTCACATTCCTTATTCATTACACTTGCAAATGTAGTATAATTCTCTGAATATTTTTTGGTTAGATTAAGGCATTGTTAACATGTGTTTATATCAGTGTCTCTTGGAGTAGTCAAACCTTTTACAAATATGAGAAATTGGAACATATCTGGAGTAAGTTCACTGAGATTGAATTTTTCACATTCCTTATTCATTACACTTGCAAATGTAGTATAATTCTCTGAATATTTTTTGGTTAGATTAAGGCATTGTTAACATGTGTTTATATCAGTGTCTCTTGGAGAGGTCAAACCTTTTACAAATATGAGACATTGAAACATATCTGGAGTAAGTTCACTGAGATTGAATTTTTCACATTCCTTATTCATTACACTTGCAAATGTAGTATAATTCTCTGAATATTTTTTGGTTAGATTAAGGCATTGTTAACATGTGTTTATATCAGTGTCTCTTGGAGAGGTCAAACCTTTTACAAATATGAGAAATTGGAACATATCTGGAGTAAGTTCACTGAGATTGAATTTTTCACATTGCTTATTCATTACACTTGCAAATGTAGTATAATTCTCTGAATCCTTTTTGGTTAGATTAAGGCATTGCTAACATGTGTTTATATCAGTGTCTCTTGGAGTGGTCAAACCTTTTACAAATATGAGACATTGAAACATATCTGGAGTAAGTTCACTGAGATTGAATTTTTCACATTCCTTATTCATTACACTTGCAAATGTAGTATAATTCTCTGAATCCTTTTTGGTTAGATTAAGGCATTGCTAACATGTGTTTATATCAGTGTCTCTTGGAGAGGTCAAACCTTTTACAAATATGAGACATTGAAACATATCTGGAGTAAGTTCACTGAGATTGAATTTTTCACATTCCTTATTCATTACACTTGCAAATGTAGTATAATTCTCTGAATATTTTTTGGTTAGATTAAGGCATTGTTAACATGTGTTTATATCAGTGTCTCTTGGAGAGGTCAAACCTTTTACAAATATGAGAAATTGGAACATATCTGGAGTAAGTTCACCGAGATTGAATTTTTCACATTCCTTATTCATTACACTTGCAAATGTAGTATAATTCTCTGAATCCTTTTTGGTTAGATTAAGGCATTGCTAACATGTGTTTATATCAGTGTCTCTTGGAGTGGTCAAACCTTTTACAAATATGAGACATTGAAACATATCTGGAGTAAGTTCACTGAGATTGAATTTTTCACATTCCTTATTCATTACACTTGCAAATGTAGTATAATTCTCTGAATATTTTTTGGTTAGATTAAGGCATTGTTAACATGTGTTTATATCAGTGTCTCTTGGAGTAGTCAAACCTTTTACAAATATGAGAAATTGGAACATATCTGGAGTAAGTTCACTGAGATTGAATTTTTCACATTCCTTATTCATTACACTTGCAAATGTAGTATAATTCTCTGAATCCTTTTTGGTTAGATTAAGGCATTGCTAACATGTGTTTATATCAGTGTCTCTTGGAGAGGTCAAACCTTTTACAAATATGAGAAATTGGAACATATCTAGAGTAAGTTCACTGAGATTGAATTTTTCACATTCCTTATTCATTACACTTGCAAATGTAGTATAATTCTCTGAATCCTTTTTGGTTAGATTAAGGCATTGCTAACATGTGTTTATATCAGTGTCTCTTGGAGAGGTCAAACCTTTTACAAATATGAGAAATTGGAACATATCTGGAGTAAGTTCACTGAGATTGAATTTTTCACATTCCTTATTCATTACACTTGCAAATGTAGTATAATTCTCTGAATCCTTTTTGGTTAGATTAAGGCATTGCTAACATGTGTTTATATCAGTGTCTCTTGGAGAGGTCAAACCTTTTACAAATATGAGAAATTGGAACATATCTGGAGTAAGTTCACTGAGATTGAATTTTTCACATTCCTTATTCATTACACTTGCAAATGTAGTATAATTCTCTGAATATTTTTTGGTTAGATTAAGGCATTGCTAACATGTGTTTATATCAGTGTCTCTTGGAGAGGTCAAACCTTTTACAAATATGAGAAATTGGAACATATCTGGAGTAAGTTCACTGAGTTTGAATTTTTCACATTGCTTATTCATTACACTTGCAAATGTAGTATAATTCTCTGAATCCTTTTTGGTTAGATTAAGGCATTGCTAACATGTGTTTATATCAGTGTCTCTTGGAGAGGTCAAACCTTTTACAAATATGAGATATTGGAACATATCTGGAGTAAGTTCACTGAGTTTGAATTTTTCACATTCCTTATTCATTACACTTGCAAATGTAGTATAATTCTATGAATCCTTTTTGGTTAGATTAAGGCATTGTTAACATGTGTTTTTATCAGTGTCTCTTGGAGAGGTCAAACCTTTTACAAATATGAGAAATTGGAACATATCTGGAGTAAGTTCACTGAGATTTAATTTTTCACATTCCTTATTCATTACACTTGCAAATGTAGTATAATTCTCTGAATCCTTTTTGGTTAGATTAAGGCATTGCTAACATGTGTTTATATCAGTGTCTCTTGGAGAGGTCAAACCTTTTACAAATATGAGATATTGAAACATATCTGGAGTAAGTTCACTGAGTTTGAATTTTTCACATTCCTTATTCATTACACTTGCAAATGTAGTATAATTCTCTGAATCCTTTTTGGTTAGATTAAGGCATTGTTAACATGTGTTTATATCAGTGTCTCTTGGAGAGGTCAAACCTTTTACAAATATGAGAAATTGGAACATATCTGGAGTAAGTTCACTGAGATTGAATTTTTCACATTCCTTATTCATTACACTTGCAAATGTAGTATAATTCTCTGAATCCTTTTTGGTTAGATTAAGGCATTGCTAACATGTGTTTATATCAGTGTCTCTTGGAGAGGTCAAACCTTTTACAAATATGAGAAATTGGAACATATCTGGAGTAAGTTCACTGAGTTTGAATTTTTCACATTCCTTATTCATTACACTTGCAAATGTAGTATAATTCTCTGAATCCTTTTTGGTTAGATTAAGGCATTGTTAACATGTGTTTATATCAGTGTCTCTTTGAGAGGTCAAACCTTTTACAAATATGAGAAATTGGAACATATCTGGAGTAAGTTCACTGAGATTGAATTTTTCACATTCCTTATTCATTACACTTGCAAATGTAGTATAATTCTCTGAATCCTTTTTGGTTAGATTAAGGCATTGCTAACATGTGTTTATATCAGTGTCTCTTGGAGAGGTCAAACCTTTTACAAATATGAGAAATTGGAACATATCTGGAGTAAGTTCACTGAGTTTGAATTTTTCACATTCCTTATTCATTACACTTGCAAATGTAGTATAATTCTCTGAATATTTTTTGGTTAGATTAAGGACTTGTTAACATGTGTTTATATCAGTGTCTCTTGGAGAGGTCAAACCTTTTACAAATATGAGAAATTGGAACATATCTGGAGTAAGTTCACTGAGATTGAATTTTTCACATTCCTTATTCATTACACTTGCAAATGTAGTATAATTCTCTGAATCCTTTTTGGTTAGATTAAGGCATTGCTAACATGTGTTTATATCAGTGTCTCTTGGAGAGGTCAAACCTTTTACAAATATGAGAAATTGGAACATATCTGGAGTAAGTTCACTGAGTTTGAATTTTTCACATTCCTTATTCATTACACTTGCAAATGTAGTATAATTCTCTGAATCCTTTTTGGTTAGATTAAGGCATTGCTAACATGTGTTTATATCAGTGTCTCTTGGAGAGGTCAAACCTTTTACAAATATGAGAAATTGGAACATATCTGGAGTAAGTTCACTGAGATTGAATTTTTCACATTCCTTATTCATTACACTTGCAAATGTAGTATAATTCTCTGAATCCTTTTTGGTTAGATTAAGGAATTGCTAACATGTGTTTATATCAGTGTCTCTTGGAGAGGTCAAACCTTTTACAAATATGAGAAATTGGAACATATCTGGAGTAAGTTCACTGAGTTTGAATTTTTCACATTCCTTATTCATTACACTTGCAAATGTAGTATAATTCTCTGAATCCTTTTTGGTTAGATTAAGGCATTGTTAACATGTGTTTATATCAGTGTCTCTTGGAAAGGTCAAACCTTTTACAAATATGAGAAATTGGAACATATATGGAGTAAGTTCACTGAGATTGAATTTTTCACATTCCTTATTCATTACACTTGCAAATGTAGTATAATTCTCTGAATCCTTTTTGGTTAGATTAAGGCATTGCTAACATGTGTTTTTATCAGTGTCTCTTGGAGAGGTCAAACCTTTTACAAATATGAGAAATTGGAACATATCTGGAGTAAGTTCACTGAGATTGAATTTTTCACATTCCTTATTCATTACACTTGCAAATGTAGTATAATTCTCTGAATATTTTTTGGTTAGATTAAGGCATTGTTAACATGTGTTTATATCAGTGTCTCTTGGAGAGGTCAAACCTTTTACAAATATGAGAAATTGGAACATATCTGGAGTAAGTTCACTGAGATTGAATTTTTCACATTCCTTATTCATTACACTTGCAAATGTAGTATAATTCTCTGAATCCTTTTTGGTTAGATTAAGGCATTGCTAACATGTGTTTTTATCAGTGTCTCTTGGAGAGGTCAAACCTTTTACAAATATGAGAAATTGGAACATATCTGGAGTAAGTTCACTGAGATTGAATTTTGACATTTCTTATTCATTACACTTGCAAATGTTGTATAATTCTCTGAATCCTTTTGGGTTAGATTAAGGCATTGTTAACATGTGTTTATATCAGTGTCTCTTGGAGAGGTCAAACCTTTTACAAATATGAGAAATTGGAACATATCTGGAGTAAGTTCACTGAGATTGAATTTTTCACATTCCTTATTCATTACACTTGCAAATGTAGTATAATTCTCTGAATATTTTTTGGTTAGATTAAGGCATTGCTAACATGTGTTTATATCAGTGTCTCTTGGAGAGGTCAAACCTTTTACAAATATGAGAAATTGGAACATATATGGAGTAAGTTCACTGAGATTGAATTTTTCACATTCCTTATTCATTACACTTGCAAATGTAGTATAATTCTCTGAATATTTTTTGGTTAGATTAAGGCATTGCTAACATGTGTTTATATCAGTGTCTCTTGGAGAGGTCAAACCTTTTACAAATATGAGAAATTGGAACATATATGGAGTAAGTTCACTGAGATTGAATTTTTCACATTCCTTATTCATTACACTTGCAAATGTAGTATAATTCTCTGAATCCTTTTTGGTTAGATTAAGGCATTGCTAACATGTGTTTATATCAGTGTCTCTTGGAGAGGTCAAACCTTTTACAAATATGAGAAATTGGAACATATATGGAGTAAGTTCACTGAGATTGAATTTTTCACATTCCTTATTCATTACACTTGCAAATGTAGTATAATTCTCTGAATCCTTTTTGGTTAGATTAAGGCATTGTTAACATGTGTTTATATCAGTGTCTCTTGGAGAGGTCAAACGTTTACAAATATGAGAAATTGGAACATATATGGAGTAAGTTCACTGAGATTGAATTTTTCACATTCCTTATTCATTACACTTGCAAATGTAGTATAATTCTCTGAATATTTTTTGGTTAGATTAAGGCATTGCTAACATGTGTTTATATCAGTGTCTCTTGGAGAGGTCAAACCTTTTACAAATATGAGAAATTGGAACATATATGGAGTAAGTTCACTGAGATTGAATTTTTCACATTCCTTATTCATTACACTTGCAAATGTAGTATAATTCTCTGAATATTTTTTGGTTAGATTAAGGCATTGCTAACATGTGTTTTTATCAGTGTCTCTTGGAGAGGTCAAACCTTTTACAAATATGAGAAATTGGAACATATATGGAGTAAGTTCACTGAGATTGAATTTTTCACATTCCTTATTCATTACACTTGCAAATGTAGTATAATTCTCTAAATATTTTTTGGTTAGATTAAGGCATTGCTAACATGTGTTTATATCAGTGTCTCTTGGAGAGGTCAAACCTTTTACAAATATGAGAAATTGGAACATATATGGAGTAAGTTCACTGAGATTGAATTTTTCACATTCCTTATTCATTACACTTGCAAATGTAGTATAATTCTCTGAATATTTTTTGGTTAGATTAAGGCATTGCTAACATGTGTTTATATCAGTGTCTCTTGGAGAGGTCAAACCTTTTACAAATATGAGAAATTGGAACATATATGGAGTAAGTTCACTGAGATTGAATTTTTCACATTCCTTATTCATTACACTTGCAAATGTAGTATAATTCTCTAAATATTTTTTGGTTAGATTAAGGCATTGCTAACATGTGTTTTTATCAGTGTCTCTTGGAGAGGTCAAACCTTTTACAAATATGAGAAATTGGAACATATCTGGAGTAAGTTCACTGAGATTGAATTTTTCACATTCCTTATTCATTACACTTGCAAATGTAGTATAATTCTCTGAATATTTTTTGGTTAGATTAAGGCATTGCTAACATGTGTTTATATCAGTGTCTCTTGGAGAGGTCAAACCTTTTACAAATATGAGAAATTGGAACATATATGGAGTAAGTTCACTGAGATTGAATTTTTCACATTCCTTATTCATTACACTTGCAAATGTAGTATAATTCTCTGAATATTTTTTGGTTAGATTAAGGCATTGCTAACATGTGTTTTTATCAGTGTCTCTTGGAGAGGTCAAACCTTTTACAAATATGAGAAATTGGAACATATCTGGAGTAAGTTCACTGAGATTGAATTTTTCACATTCCTTATTCATTACACTTGCAAATGTAGTATAATTCTCTGAATATTTTTTGGTTAGATTAAGGCATTGCTAACATGTGTTTTTATCAGTGTCTCTTGGAGAGGTCAAACCTTTTACAAATATGAGAAATTGGAACATATATGGAGTAAGTTCACTGAGATTGAATTTTTCACATTCCTTATTCATTACACTTGCAAATGTAGTATAATTCTCTGAATATTTTTTGGTTAGATTAAGGCATTGCTAACATGTGTTTATATCAGTGTCTCTTGGAGAGGTCAAACCTTTTACAAATATGAGAAATTGGAACATATATGGAGTAAGTTCACTGAGATTGAATTTTTCACATTCCTTATTCATTACACTTGCAAATGTAGTATAATTCTCTGAATCCTTTTTGGTTAGATTAAGGCATTGCTAACATGTGTTTATATCAGTGTCTCTTGGAGAGGTCAAACCTTTTACAAATATGAGACATTGAAACATATCTGGAGTAAGTTCACTGAGATTGAATTTTTCACATTCCTTATTCATTACACTTGCAAATGTAGTATAATTCTCTGAATCCTTTTTGGTTAGATTAAGGCATTGTTAACATGTGTTTATATCAGTGTCTCTTGGAGAGGTCAAACCTTTTACAAATATGAGAAATTGGAACATATATGGAGTAAGTTCACTGAGATTGAATTTTTCACATTCCTTATTCATTACACTTGCAAATGTAGTATAATTCTCTGAATATTTTTTGGTTAGATTAAGGCATTGCTAACATGTGTTTATATCAGTGTCTCTTGGAGAGGTCAAACCTTTTACAAATATGAGAAATTGGAACATATATGGAGTAAGTTCACTGAGATTGAATTTTTCACATTCCTTATTCATTACACTTGCAAATGTAGTATAATTCTCTGAATATTTTTTGGTTAGATTAAGGCATTGCTAACATGTGTTTTTATCAGTGTCTCTTGGAGAGGTCAAACCTTTTACAAATATGAGAAATTGGAACATATCTGGAGTAAGTTCACTGAGATTGAATTTTTCACATTCCTTATTCATTACACTTGCAAATGTAGTATAATTCTCTGAATATTTTTTGGTTAGATTAAGGCATTGCTAACATGTGTTTTATCAGTGTCTCTTGGAGAGGTCAAACCTTTTACAAATATGAGAAATTGGAACATATATGGAGTAAGTTCACTGAGATTGAATTTTTCACATTCCTTATTCATTACACTTGCAAATGTAGTATAATTCTCTGAATATTTTTTGGTTAGATTAAGGCATTGCTAACATGTGTTTTTATCAGTGTCTCTTGGAGAGGTCAAACCTTTTACAAATATGAGAAATTGGAACATATATGGAGTAAGTTCACTGAGATTGAATTTTTCACATTCCTTATTCATTACACTTGCAAATGTAGTATAATTCTCTGAATATTTTTTGGTTAGATTAAGGCATTGCTAACATGTGTTTATATCAGTGTCTCTTGGAGAGGTCAAACCTTTTACAAATATGAGAAATTGGAACATATATGGAGTAAGTTCACTGAGATTGAATTTTTCACATTCCTTATTCATTACACTTGCAAATGTAGTATAATTCTCTGAATATTTTTTGGTTAGATTAAGGCATTGCTAACATGTGTTTATATCAGTGTCTCTTGGAGAGGTCAAACCTTTTACAAATATGAGAAATTGGAACATATATGGAGTAAGTTCACTGAGATTGAATTTTTCACATTCCTTATTCATTACACTTGCAAATGTAGTATAATTCTCTGAATATTTTTTGGTTAGATTAAGGCATTGCTAACATGTGTTTTTATCAGTGTCTCTTGGAGAGGTCAAACCTTTTACAAATATGAGAAATTGGAACATATCTGGAGTAAGTTCACTGAGATTGAATTTTTCACATTCCTTATTCATTACACTTGCAAATGTAGTATAATTCTCTGAATATTTTTTGGTTAGATTAAGGCATTGCTAACATGTGCTGGAGGTGAAAAGTGAACTTCTTTCGCCCAAAACCTTTCTTAACAGCAAAATGGTTTCCTGAAATGAAACATTGCTTTGATTTTTTGGTAGTATGTAATTAGAATACTTGAATTTTCCAAGCAATAGTCAATTTCTTTTTCTCATCTGACCATTTTTTTTTTTTAATTCCTCATATCTTCAAAAAATATTCTACAAATGTGACTTCTTCTGGCTTGTCTGCAATTAGGGTAAAAAGTTAAAATACAATAAATTAATGACAATAGAAATAAAAGAACAGAGGCAGTGTAGAACACATGTGTCCAACCTTTACTTTTGTATGACTATGAGATGTGGTCAATGAGGAAATGTCAAAACGACAAAATCTGGCTACAGCGCATCGGATCGAGAAAATTGCTTCCATGAGAAATTGCAGTGCACAATGATGTCACAACTGGTACGGCCACGTCACCCGTCAACATCATCTGGAATGCTCCAAAGCGTGTCCCACATAAATGTCGATGGCGTTGTAGGCCGCTTAAAGCATGGAGGGGATCAGTGGATGATGATCTTATCCTAACAGACAGCACCAGTGAAATGGTAACAGACAGAAAAAGTTGGCATTCATTCAAGAAACATTTAACCTCAGCATGAGACAAAAAGACGAAAAATTAAAATAATAATAAAATATATTTTACTTGTAAAAAACATTCTGCTTGAATTTTCACTTCTTTCCGTTCCACTCAATGAACCCAAAATAACTTTATAGCCAGTCTTGGATTGTAAGTTTTTAAATGTAGTGATCACTTCCCCATCGCCTTTTCTGGAAATGTTTTTACTAAAATAAAAAGTTAGTAGTAATAGTAGAATTAGTAAAATTATTAACTAATGATTGCATTTAAATGATAAAACATTTGAAAATCATAATTTAAAGCTAAATTTTAAATCAAACAGTATAAGCTTTATGTTTTGGAAATTTTGAGATCAAGATTATTTGGACTATTCTTCTCGTCTTGGATGTCATTCTCACAACGTTTCGGCCAATGTAACCTCTGACCTTCTTCAGGTGCGTCTTTTTGAACTCAACAATCTTTATTGAATTTCGAACGGAGCCCTTTATTTAGATTGTTATAATTCTGTCAGTCATGACCTTTATCCGTTGTGCCATGACTCGGTAAAAGTCTTGAGTAATCTTTATTCTATTCTTAGTATCACCTGTAAGTGAGGATTGAACTTTGAACCTCCATAAAACTGTGTGGTGGAAGTGATGCTCCTGAGCCAGAATCGAATGGTGGAAGTGGCCCCGACTTGCTTCGTCCCAACCATAAAAGGATCCACCTTTGCCTGGCTTGTAGTTTGAAAAATAAAGAAATTTCGAATTCATAGGTTACGAGTGAGGATCGAACTCACGACCTAGGAGTAACAAAACGACTGGTTATTGCACTGCAATAAGCAAATTCACCTTAATAAAAAAAAGAGTGAGCCAACAAATTTTTATTTTTATTGGTTAAACAGAATTAACTGAGATTGAAAATCTGCTGATAAAAAAGAAGGAAGAAAGAAAAAAAAAAAAGAGACAGAAGGGAGAAGTGAGAGTCAGAGTCGGAGTCAGATTTTTTTGTGAGCCGGATTATTGAAGCTCAAAGAGAGATTGTTTGGTTTTATCAAGTGGAACGGAGTGTTTGGAGTCCGAGTGATAGACTTCCAAATCCCGTCTTTCAGACTGTCACTTAGAACTGATTTTCACTTAGCACCTTTATCCGTTGCGCCACAAGTTCGACAAGATGTACCTGAAGAAGGTCAGAAGTTACATCGGCTGAAACTTTATGCGAATAATATCCGAGCACAGTCGTCCGAATAATCCAAATGACACAAAACGTAAGTTTTATTAAAAAGATGAAAAAAGCAAAAATTAGTTGTTTTCAACCGAAACAGTTTGATGTAAATCTTTCATAATTTTATGATTATTTTAATTATGGAAATTGTATTTTATTAAAATAAATTTTTTTAAATAACATAAGTGAAATAAGAGACATTCTATATAACATGTTTTTAAAGATTTGAACATTTTTAAACATTCAAAAAGTAAAATGATTCCATTAAATTATCTTTAAAAAAAAAAAAGATTTTTTTTAATTGAGAAACTGTACACATCTATTCGCTCACATATGTAATTAAAGTAAATAGTTCCTGACTTTAATTACTAAAGTAATCAGTTCTTGACTCAAAATAAATTTAACAGTTAAATTAGTGAAGAAATGAAATAAAAACATTCAACAATGGCAACATATTGTTTTTATATTTGAGAAATTTATTTCATAGAGATTTATCAGAGATTTATCCCTCCTATATTACCGTCAAAACGTAAGTTTTATTATGATGAAAAAAGCAATAATTAGTTGTTTTTAACTGATATTACTATCAAAACGGGTTACTGTTATTTACAGCAATAATACAACATAATATTTTGAAATTCTCTCTCTCTCTCTCTCTCTCTATATATATATATATATATATATATATATATATATATATACATACAGTACTGACGAACGATCCAAATATAATTATTTGTATAACTAATTAGCATAACTATTTTTTTAAACAGTTCATAATAAATTAATATTTGGTGTTATATATTTGTAATTTTATTGTCCCATTTTGTCTCTATATATGGAATAGTTTTGGTGATATTAATTAAAATGGTTTAGCAAAAAAAATGGATAACTTACTAAAGAGTTTTAGTCTTGTGTTTGCAAGAAACTTGTTAATGAAACGGTTATTATTTAAAATTTTGGTTTCAAGTATTTCAAGTAACGAACAGACAAATTCAAAACGTATTGAAACCAGACCCCCCCCCAAAAAAAAAAAACCCCACACATGGAAACAAAAACCGTGCAAACCAAAAAATAAAAATGCAGATGAAAGAAAAAAAACAAAAACACTTAACAGTCGTGGAAATACTGGACATTTTATGAAAAACAATATGAAGTAAAAGGAAATATAAAGTTATATAAACAGAAATGGAGTGTTATAGTCTTTAAAACGTATGAAATAAAAGAAATCTGTCTAAAGAATATATTGATACAAGATCTAGAGAAAGTTTTTGACAGAATGCCAAGAGAGGTTGTCTGGTGGGCTTTATGTAAAGTAGGAGTAAATGAGTGGTTGGTGAAGATTGTTCGAGCGATGTACAGAATTACTCAAAGTCATGTTAGAATTAACAGCACATTTAGTGACAGCTTTAATGTTAAAGTAGGAGTACATCAGGGGTCTGTACTGAGTCCGTTGCCTTTCATTTGTCTTTTAGAAGCATTGTACAGGGAGTTAAAAATTTGGAGTAAAACCAAAGTGATGATCAGTGGTTGTAGTGTTGGCAAATTCCCCAAAAGATAAATTTTCCCTGGCTCAGTTTATGAAAAGGGAGTCGGGTACAATTCAATCTTCTGTGATACTTGTAAGCATTGGATACACAAGAAGTGTAGTGGAATTACTGGTAGGTTGAGAGAGGATAACCAGTCATATATATATATATATATATATATATATATAGTAATCCAGGTAGGGTAAAAATCCACAGGGTAGAAATCCAAAGGGAATCAAACCGGGTTTATAAAAGAGTGCTCAATAAAAATATAGAGCTGTATTGTGAATGCTTTTATTCAAACATGTACAAGGTCTGCTACACTGGCATGTCGATGTTATCGATCTACAGCTCTCAAGAGCTGAGGTCTCATCAGGCAGAAAATTGTTTTTTGATTCAACTGGTTGCTGAATTCCAGGGAGAATGAAGTCAAGCAAAAAAGAAGAGGAGAAAGAAATAAAAGTCATGTGACCGATTTTAAAATATGATTGCCGTTAGAAATTACTATTTTCTTATTTTTATCTTTTATATATTTTATATATATATATCCAACGCTGAGCTGGGGTAGAAAGGGGGGGGCGAGGAAAAGAAAAAGAAAAGAGAAGGGGAAAGAGATACAATTGCTGTCAGAAAAGTTTAATTTACAGCTATTTATATTTTTATTTTGTATTTTTATCCAACGCTTAGTTAGGGTGGGGGGGGGGGGGAGAAAAAGAAAGAGAAAGGGGTGGAGGGGTGTTAGGGGTGGATGTCTATAGCCATTTAGGATTTGTTGCGGGAATGGTTTTGAGTTAAATTCATATTTATTTTTATTCAGCGCTGGGCTGGATAAAGAGGGAGGTCGGGGGGAGATTAAACAAGAGCGAAAGAGAAGATGAAGAAAGAGGGGGAGGGGAGGTTTCAAATTTGTTGTGTCTGCTTCCTGTCAATGCAGACATATAACAATTACATGACACCCAGCTTACGGGGATATTTTAGTTTACCTCATTGATGGATTTATGGCCTTATTGTTAATAAATTATGTTGTTATATTTTGATCAATTGGCATTTAATTTTGATTATTTTGATGGATAGTTAAATGTATTTTAAATAATATTTATCAGTTAATTAATAAAACATAATGGTAATTGTCTTTATTTTTAGTAAGATTCATATATGGATTAGTGGCAGTAATATTAGTAGGTTAGTTCTAGGTACTAATGAGTTAAAATATATTGGGAATTATTCTTGGTAAGGATCGTATATAAGTTTATGACATTGATATTGATGGATTATACTATTATATTTAGTTTTAATTATTTTGGAGTATAAATAAATGTATTTCGATTATAAATAATAGTTAGTGATGGATTAATAAAACATACTGGTAATTGCTTTTATTTTTAATGGAATTTATATATCGATTAATTTCAGTGGTATAGATAAATAAATTTTATTATTCGTTGTAATCCTATTATTAATGGTGGGGTTAACACCTGTTATAGTATTAGTGGTAAGGTGTTCTAGTTAAAATTGTTAACGCAAGTTATGGTCTATGAAGGGGGGGATTAGAAATGGTGGGGGCCAGTAATTTTGATTAAAGTGATCAGTATATAATTATTTAAATATTTAAAAATTGGTTTTGGTAATAAGTAGTTTTGTGAGCTGGATGTTGAGCGCATACACGCACTCGTGCACACATATAAATACATATATGCACATGTATACACAAACATTCATATATGCACCCAAACCCATACACATATACACGAACACACAGATACACATGTATGTGCACATATGTATACGTATACATACGCGCATACAGGCGTACACATACACACATAAATAGTTATAAATTTTATATCTTCATACATATGCCTATTCATATGTCCACAAAAATCACCTATATATATATATATATAAAAATTTTACTTTTACATGTTATAGTATTTATTCAAAAATTGGGGTGGTTGTACTGTATTTGTAGTTGAGGGTTAAAGTTACTTGATTTGGAAGTGTTAATAAGTGTTAATTTTAGCGGGCTTGTTGGGTATTGGGTTTTTTTGTTTTAATGGTATTATTTAGGGGGGGTTGTACAAATTACTGAGGAGGTGTGATCTGTTATGCCTACAGTTGATCGATGTTTCCTGTTTTTTGTTTAAAAGTTTTCCTCTGTCAGTAAATTTAATTATTTCAAGTTTTTCGCCGAGGCATAAATAGCATTAACTACTACCCCTCAATTTCTAATGAACTCTTCGAAAGCGTCATGGAGTTTGCTACTCTTCTCTCGGATATTTCTGAAGAAGAGATTAACATTGTAAGAAAATGTAGGAAAACAGTGTTAATTAGTAAAAAAGATCAATGGACAAAGAGCAACCAATCTGGCTCTTTTGATGTTTCGATGGGTTCTTTTGACTCTGCAGAAATCACCGACCTAGTTGGTTTATACATCCTCTACAACCTAACTAATGATATAGATATTGAAGACATTGGCCTATATAGGGATGATGGACTTTTAGTAGTCAGAAACTCTAATGGGCAAAAGTGTGAATATATTAAAAAGATTATTATTAGGGAGATGAGGAGGATATGCCTTAAAGTTGAAATAACTTCCAACATTAAAATAGTAAATTTCCTAGATGTAACTCTCAACTTAACCAAAGAAACATACGAACCATATAATAAAGAAAACTTTAACCCAATCTATGTACACCCCCTCTCCAACCACCCCAAAACTATCATTAAACACATCCCTAAATCTATCCAACATAGGATAAGCAATAACTCATCAAATGAAACAATCTTTAACAAACATAAAGAATTCTATAATAAAGCACTAAAAAACAGCGGATACAAGAATACACAAATTAAATTTACTAAACCTGCAACGACTAATAATAAAAACAATAAAGCAAGAAACAGGAAGATAATATGGTTTACACCTCCCTTCAATCAAGCAGTTAAAACCAAACTTGGTAAAAAATTTCTAAACCTCATAAACACATATTTCCCCCCAAACAATATCTTACATAAAATATTCAACAAAAATACACTTAAACTAAGTTACAGTTGCAGCGAAAATTTAGAAATGATAATTAAAAAACACAATAACAAAATCCTAAACAGCAACCTAAACCCTGAATTAGATAACAATAAAACAACTAAAGTAAAGTACTGTAACTGCATAAATAAAAATGAATGCCCCTTGCAACAAAATTGTTTAATAACAAAAACAATTTACCAAGCAACAATCTCAACTAAGGAAACTCCAAATATAAAAAAATACTACATAGGTATGGCAGGAAATACTTTCAAAGAAAGATACACCGGCCATAAATGTTCATTCAACAACCCAAGCTACCAAAACAGAACATCACTCTCAAATTACCACTGGGAACTCACTAATAAAAATAAATCACCAACTGTAATCTGGAACATTATCAGAAAAACTAGCACCTGTAGCTCATTAAACTCACCATGCTATTTATGCCTCGGCGAAAAACTTGAAATAATTAAATTTACTGACAGAGGAAAACTTTTAAACAAAAAACAGGAAACATCGATCAACTGTAGGCATAACAGATCACACCTCCTCAGTAATTTGTACAACCCCCCCTAAATAATACCATTAAAACAAAAAAACCCAATACCCAACAAGCCCGCTAAAATTAACACTTATTAACACTTCCAAATCAAGTAACTTTAACCCTCAACTACAAATACAGTACAACCACCCCAATTTTTGAATAAATACTATAACATGTAAAAGTAAAATTTTTAGATATATATATATATAAGTGATTTTTGTGGACATATGAATAGGCATATGTATGAAGATATAAAATTTATAACTATTTATGTGTGTATGTGTACGCCTGTATGCGCGTATGTATACGTATACATATGTGCACATACATGTGTATCTGTGTGTTCGTGTATATGTGTATGGGTTTGGGTGCATATATGAATGTTTGTGTATACATGCGCATATATGTATTTATATGTGTGCACGAGTGCGTGTATGCGCTCAACATCCAGCTCACAAAACTACTTATTACCAAAACCAATTTTTAAATATTTAAATAATTATATACTGATCACTTTAATCAAAATTACTGGCCCCCACCATTTCTAATCCCCCCCTTCATAGACCATAACTTGCGTTAACAATTTTAACTAGAACACCTTACCACTAATACTATAACAGGTGTTAACCCCACCATTAATAATAGGATTACAACGAATAATAAAATTTATTTATCTATACCACTGAAATTAATCGATATATAAATTCCATTAAAAATAAAAGCAATTACCAGTATGTTTTATTAATCCATCACTAACTATTATTTATAATCGAAATACATTTATTTATACTCCAAAATAATTAAAACTAAATATAATAGTATAATCCATCAATATCAATGTCATAAACTTATATACGATCCTTACCAAGAATAATTCCCAATATATTTTAACTCATTAGTACCTAGAACTAACCTACTAATATTACTGCCACTAATCCATATATGAATCTTACTAAAAATAAAGACAATTACCATTATGTTTTATTAATTAACTGATAAATATTATTTAAAATACATTTAACTATCCATCAAAATAATCAAAATTAAATGCCAATTGATCAAAATATAACAACATAATTTATTAACAATAAGGCCATAAATCCATCAATGAGTTAAACTAAAATATCCCCGTAAGCTGGGTGTCATGTAATTGTTATATGTCTGCATTGACAGGAAGCAGACACAACAAATTTGAAACCTCCCCTCCCCCTCTTTCTTCATCTTCTCTTTCGCTCTTGTTTAATCTCCCCCCGACCTCCCTCTTTATCCAGCCCAGCGCTGAATAAAAATAAATATGAATTTAACTCAAAACCATTCCCGCAACAAATCCTAAATGGCTATAGACATCCACCCCTAACACCCCTCCACCCCTTTCTCTTTCTTTTTCTTCCCCCCCCCCCCACCCTAACTAAGCGTTGGATAAAAATACAAAATAAAAATATAAATAGCTGTAAATTAAACTTTTCTGACAGCAATTGTATCTCTTTCCCCTTCTCTTTTCTTTTTCTTTTCCTCGCCCCCCCACCTTTCTACCCCAGCTCAGCGTTGGATATATATATATAAAATATATAAAAGATAAAAATAAGAAAATAGTAATTTCTAACGGCAATCATATTTTAAAATCGGTCACATGACTTTTATTTCTTTCTCCTCTTCTTTTTTGCTTGACTTCATTCTCCCTGGAATTCAGCAACCAGTTGAATCAAAAAACAATTTTCTGCCTGATGAGACCTCAGCTCTTGAGAGCTGTAGATCGATAACATCGACATGCCAGTGTAGCAGACCTTGTACATGTTTGAATAAAAGCATTCACAATATATATATATATATATATATATATATAAGTACATCAGGGGTATATACTGAGTCTGTTGCCTTTTATTTGTGTCTTAGAAGCATTGTACAGGCAGTTTCGTACAGGTTGTCCAGAAGAGATGCTGTATGCTGGCTGATAGTTTAGCATTTATCTGTGAAACAATGGAAGACATATTTGTTAATTTAAAACTTGGAGGAATACTATGGAAAGTAAAAGATAAATTTTCCCTGGCTCAGTTTATGGAAAGGGAGTTGGGTACAATTCAATCTTTTGTGATACTTGTAAGTATTGGATACACAAGAAGTGCAGTGGAATTACTGGTAGGTTGAGAGAGGATAACCAGTCATATATATATATATATATATATATAATTATATATATATATATATATATATATATATATATATATATATATATAAACTTTGAACAGAACCCTTTAATCCACCATGACCAGGTAGGAGTCTTAAGTAATTCGTGATTGTATTTTTAGTATCGCCCGTACTGAGGATTGAACCTTCAACCTCCAGAAGACTGTAATTTAGAACTGATTATTACTTAGCACTTATCTGTTTCACCACGGGTCCTTGCGGATTAAATAAAAGGTTCCATTTGAAGTGTCATACAAATTCTTGAGTTCAACTAGATGCACCTGATGAAGGTCGGAGGTTACATCAGCCGAAACCTTGTGAGAATAACATTCAAGGTGAGAACAGTAGTCCGAATAATCCAAAAATGCTACTGTTTTTAAATCAACTAAACTTACCTTGTTATATTGTTTTCGTTTTTATGAAAATAAATTAAATAAAAATCAAAGTCACTTTGTGAGGGAGAACAATGAAGAGTCAATGATTTGGAAGTTGATTCTGCATAGCAATTTGGTGGAAACGGTTCTGAAAAGAGAGGTTTTAACAATTAGTGAAAATGTCAGCAAAGATTACAATTTTAACATGTTGCAGCTCAATAAAACACAAATATGTTTAAAAAAATAAGAAAACAAGAAATCCTTGAGAATTTGAATTTGTCTAAAATGAAACAAGTTGAAAGACCGCTCATATGACAGTATTGGCTGGGTAATGTCTTAACTGAATGTTAATCCCCCCCCCTCCCGATATGGCTCATATGACAGCATTGGCTAGGTAATGTCTTAACTGAATGTTGACCCCCCCATCCCCCGATATGGCAAATATGACAGCATTGGCTAGGTGATGTCTTAACTGAATGTTGATCCCCCCCCCATCCCCAATATGGCTCATATGACAGCATTGGCTGTGTAATGTCTTAACTGAATGTTGATCCCCCCATCACCGATATGGCTCATATTACAGCATTTGCTGGGTGATGTCTTAACTGAATGTTGATCTTCCCCCCCCCCATCCCCAATATGGCTCATGACAGCATTTGCTGGGTAATGTCTTAACTGAATGTTGATCCTCCCCCCCCCCTCCCAATCCCCGATATGGCTCATATGACAGCATTGGCTGGGTAATGTCTTAACCGAATGTTGACCCCTCCCCCATCCTCAATATGGCTCGTATGACAGCATTGGCTGGGTAATGTTTTTACTGAATGTTTATCCTCCACCCTCCCCGATATGGCTCATATGACAGCATTGGCTGGATAATGTCTTTACTGAATGTTGATCCCCCACCCACCCCGATATGGCTCATATGACGGCATTGGCTGGGTAATGTCTTAACTGAATGTTGACCCCTCCCCCATCACCAATATGGCTCATATGACAGCATTGGCTGGGTAATGTTTTTACTGAATGTTGATCCCCCACCCTCCCTGATATGGCTCATATGACAGTATTGGCTGTGTAATGTCTTAACCGAATGTTGATCCTACCTCATCCCCCATCCCCAATATGGCTCATATGACCGCATTGGCTGGGTAATGTCTTAACCGAATGTTGATCCTCCCTCATCCCCCATCCCCAATATGGCTCATATGACAGTATTGGCTGGGTAATGTCTTAACTGAATGTTGATCCTACCTCATCCCCCATCCCCAATATGGCTCATATGACAGCATTGGCTGGGTAATGTCTTAACCGAATGTTGATCCTACCTCATCCCCCATCCCCAATATGGCCCATATGACAGTATTGGCTCTGTAATGTCTTAACCGAATGTTGATCCTACCTCATCCCCCATCCCCAATATGGCTCATATGACAGTATTGACTGTGTAATGTCTTAACCGAATGTTGATCCTCCCTCATCCCCCATCCCCAATATGGCTCATATGACAGTATTGACTGTGTAATGTCTTAACCGAATGTTGATCCTCCCTCATCCCCCATCCCCAATATGGCTCATATGACAGTATTGGCTGTGTAATGTCTTAACCGAATGTTTATCCTACCTCATCCCCCATCCCCAATATGGCTCATATGACAGTATTGACTGTGTAATCTCTTAACCGAATGTTGATCCTCCTACATCCCCCATCCCCAATATGGCTCATATGACAGCATTGGCTGGGTAATGTCTTAACCGAATGTTGATCCTACCTCATCCCCCATCCCCAATATGGCTCATATGACAGTATTGGCTGTGTAATGTCTTAACCGAATGTTGATCCTCCCTCATCCCCCATCCCCAATATGGCTCATATGACCGCATTGGCTGGGTAATGTCTTAACCGAATGTTTATCCTACCTCATCCCCCATCCCCAATATGGCTCATATGACAGTATTGGCTGTGTAATGTCTTAACCGAATGTTGATCCTACCTCATCCCCCATCCCCAATATGGCTCATATGACAGTATTGGCTGGATAATGTCTTAACCGAATGTTGATCCTCCTACATCCCCCATCCCCAATATGGCTCATATGACAGCATTGGCTGGGTAATGTCTTAACCGAATGTTGATCCTCCCTCATCCCCCATCCCCAATATGGCTCATATGACAGCATTGGCTGGGTAATGTCTTAACTGAATGTTTATCCTACCTCATCCCCCATCCCCAATATGGCTCATATGACAGCATTGGCTGGGTAATGTCTTAACCGAATGTTTATCCTACCTCATCCCCCATCCCCAATATGGCTCATATGACCGCATTGGCTGGGTAATGTCTTAACCGAATGTTTATCCTACCTCATCCCCCATCCCCAATATGGCTCATATGACCGCATTGGCTGTGTAATGTCTTAACCGAATGTTGATCCTACCTCATCTCCCATCCCCAATATGGCTCATATGACCGCATTGGCTGGGTAATGTCTTAACCGAATGTTGATCCTACCTCATCTCCTATCCCCAATATGGCTCATATGACAGCATTGGCTGGGTAATGTCTTAACCGAATGTTGATCCTACCTCATCCCCCATCCCCAATATGGCTCATATGACAGCATTGGCTGGGTAATGTCTTAACCGAATGTTGATCCTACCTCATTCTCCATCCCCAATATGGCTCATATGACAGCATTGGCTGGGTAATGTCTTAACCGAATGTTGATCCTACCTCATCCCCCATCCCCAATATGGCTCATATGACAGCATTGGCTGGGTAATGTCTTAACCGAATGTTGATCCTACCTCATCCCCCATCCCCAATATGGCTCATATGACAGCATTGGCTGGGTAATGTCTTAACCGAATGTTGATCCTCCATCATCCCCCATCCCCAATATGGCTCATATGACAGCATTGGCTGGGTAATGTCTTAACCGAATGTTGATCCTACCTCATCCCCCATCCCCAATATGGCTCATATGACAGCATTGGCTGGGTAATGTCTTAACCGAATGTTGATCCTACCTCATCCCCATCCCCAATATGGCTCATATGACAGTATTGGCTGTGTAATGTCTTAACCGAATGTTGATCCTACCTCATCCCCCATCCCCAATATGGCTCATATGACAGTATTGGCTGGATAATGTCTTAACTGAATGTTAACCCCCCCCCCTCATTTGCTGGGTGTTCTCTTAAGCATTGGTGATAGTGTTGTCTTTTGCATTAACGCAGTCACCAGCAGAGATATTCAGGAGCAAATTAGATTTAGATTTATTAAATGATAAAAGAATCCCCATTAAATTTATCTATTATAGTTGTATTTATTAAAGTTATTTTGTGTGTTAGATTAATTTTAATTAGTTGATAACCAAAAAGAGAGAAATAATATACACATTTATATTTTTTTTTTCCAGTTAAAATCATCTTGAATAATTTAATAGTTATTTTCACAATATTTCATAGTGTAAGGTATTTTCTACTCAATATTTTCCTGTAATCAGCTGTATTGTCGACGAGGAAATGCGTTATGATTATTATATTTCAGAATTCAGTAAAAAATCAATTTCAACCAAAAACAAGTTCCAAAAAACATTTTCTTACTCTAATTTTGCTGGTTATGAGCCTTTCAGAAATAGTAATGTTATGTTTGGAAGACAGGATGAAAATGCAAATTTGAAATATTATATTTTGTAGAATTAAAATAGTCACAAAAAATGTGCACATCTTGTTTGCTTGCGAAAAATGCACAACTGACAACTTAACAAATATATATCCGTCATTGTTGTGCATGAGGGCAACTTCTAAATTCTTAGAAATCTTTAAAAAAAAAAAAAGTTAAGGTGAGAGAGAGAGAGAGAGAGAGAGAGAGAGAGAGAGAGAGAGAGAGAGAGAGAGAGAGAGAGCAATACATGTTCATTGAACTATACTTCTTCAATCCACCCACATGCAATCAAACATTTTTTTAAATGTTTATCGTGTCCAACATAAACAATGGATTTCAAACAGACAAATATAAATTTGACAGGAACACTTATTTACAAAAAAACTTAAAAATTGTTAAATATTAAGGTTCTAGTAAAACTGTTAAATGATTTTAAAAATTATGAACAAATGCCTAACATATTTTGAAAATTATGAACAAATGCCTAACATATTTTGAAAATTATGAACAAATGCCTAACATATTTTGAAAATTATGAACAAATGCCTAACATATTTTGAAAATTATGAACAAATGCCTAACATATTTTGAAAATTATGAACAAATGCCTAACATATTTTGAAAATTATGAACAAATGCCTAACATATCTTGAAAATTATGAACAAATGCCTAACATATCTTGAAAATTATGAACAAATGCCTAACATATCTTGAAAATTATGAACAAATGCCTAACATATCTTGAAAATTATGAACAAATGCCTAACATATCTTGAAATTTCATTAATTATTTATCCTTGATTTACAAAACCTTCAAAACTTGAAAAAATAAAAATGTTAAATATTGAAGGTACATCAGCTGGTAATTGTTTTAAGGATTTATGTTCACCGAGAGATTGTTGTTCAGTTAGGCAGGATGTAAGGGTTGACAACAGGGGTCAAACTGTTGACGTTTGGGGCCATCGCCCTCTGTCAGCAGAATAGATAAAGGAAATGACGTCAGACAAGATAGGATAGGTGCGAAAAATCAGGGAGTCCGACTTTGAAACCCAATGTGATCTGACGCAATAAAAATGACTTAAGAATCAATCGTAAACGAAAAGTAAGGGGCAAGCCCCCAAATCTGCAGCTCCTAATGTTTCTTTTCCCGACCACTAGCAAAGATGGAGGCGATGCTAACTACCAAATAAAATGGTCATTCAAATTAGAGATTGAGTTTTTTTCGTTTGTGTTGTTAAGTCGACTTTGATTCCAGTGCAGGAATTCCCGCCCCCACCACCACCACCAATACAGAAGCAGCCATCGGAGGATGACGGAAGACTCCAGGTACGATGTTGGATGGAGTCTCCTCAGTCTCGAAGGATCGTTTTGGTTGACGGTGAAGACAAAATGTATGACTGAATTGTATTGTTTATGACCTGTTGATTTACATTGCAATAACAAACATTTATTTGATAGTGACATTCAAGATGGGACCTCCCCTTGCAGGGGAGATAATGCAACATTTTGCTTTCTAAAAATACACTTTTGTAAAATATTAAATTTCATACATTTTTAGGTAAAAAAGCTGCAGTTTATAAAATAAGTTAAAAAGGTGAGTGATTAAAAATTATGACAATATTCTTTCTTCCTCGATGACTTCGTGGAAATATATTTACAAATATAAAGAAATGAAACCTGTAAGAAATATCAAGAGTGTTAAATCCCTCTCTATTGCTATGGGAACGACGGACAAGAGTTTATGTAGATGTTTTAGGCTGACTAATTGTCTGTTAGTTTCTCATTTATATAACTGGTGACCGGCTCCTAGAACGATTTTTGAATTAAGTGTGAGTGTATTATTCTGTTCTCCTGAGCATTTTGTTTCAAAAAGTAAAATTCTTTATTTATATAAAGTTAGGTATGTGTATATGTTTATATATTTTTATGCATAGGATTCATCCTAAACTAATAAACCAATCACTTCGGAAAGGTATGAATCAATAATTCCCCCTCAGTAATGCATATAACCGCAACTTGTGTTCATTTAATTGTATACAATGAATTGTTTGCATAGATATTGCTTCAGCATTAAATAAACCCCTAAAACGTTGATATGCTATAAAAACAGGCATGACAAATCAAACTGAGCTCTCAATATATACATAAAGTTAGGTATGTGTATATATTTATATATTTCTATGGATAGGATTCACTCCTAAACTAATAAACGGATCATCACGAATTAATAAATATTCTCTGAATTCCAGTTTCTTTGGAGTATTTTAAAAGGTCTTTAAGGGGCATTATACGAGCACAACCTCCCATTCGAAAAATTTAAATATTTTAGATTTGCATTAAATTTGACTCATAGTCATTTGACGCCAAGTAAGAAAGATTCCCTGAATTTCAATTTTTTTTAAGACCCCTTAAGCTTAAAACTTAAATTTTAGACATTTTCTAGAATCAAAATCATGCAATGGATTTTGATCAAAATTGGAATAAGGAGTCCAGACATAAGGTTTAGTAGAATTACGTCTTTATTTTCATTTTTGTAAGGGGACATAAAAGTGGTGCAAAACTGTTCTGTTAGGGGAAGTAGTATTACCCGTCTATGGCCGGGTATTTTTCTAGTAATATATATATATGTGTGTGTGTGTGTGTGTGTGTGTGTGTGTGTGTGTGTGTGTGTGTGTGTGATGACAAACGGAAAACAGGTTAAAATGCAGGAGAAAAACAAAAAACAAGAGATTTGACCGGTTTCATGACTTATCGTGTACCTTACCCCATATATATATATATATACAAATTAATTAAATAAGTTAAAATATTAAGTTTGAATTAAGTTCAGATATTAAGTTTAACATTAACTGATGGGGGAATTTATATATATATATATATATATTATTTCATGTATCCACATAAAATGCTATAAGGAGATATAACCTTTTATGTATTGATTTTCAGTATTTACTTCAACAGTGCTCAATACGTGGGTAGAGCTAGGTAGCAAGCTATGAAAATATATTTATGGCAATTAAGCTACACAGAGGCTTTCGCATTTCATCCCCGTAGGGAATCGTCGGGCTAAAATGCCTTTAGCCTGACGATTCCCTGTATAATTCATACAAGTTCTGATAACTAGGATAATTTATTTTTGACAAATACTTTATGAGAAAAAACAAAGAAAACCTGTTCAAATAGCTTACTTGTAGGGTGAGAAACATCAATTTTTTTGCTTTCATAAATTTCCTGTGTTGAAGAAAAGATTTGAAGTGTATGACGTTTCCCTGGTCTTCCACCGATTTCAATTAAACAAAATCGTTTGCTGTAACGGCATTTCCAAGTCTTCTTTTCTAAAATAATATTAACGAATTCCTGTAGGAAAGAAAAAATAAGTGACAATTATTCTTAGATTTGCAAAAACGTTTTTATAACGAAAATTTACACAACATAAATTGCAAACTGTATTTAACAAAGATTATTTTGTTGAAACTGATATTTTTGTTGATTTCCTATAAGTCATTCATGTTGTGTTGTTTCAACCAATGCTGCAGAGTCTGAAGGTAAGGTCAAATGCCGAGAATTCATAAATATCACACTCCGACACCGAAAATTCATAAATATCACACTCCGACACCGAAAATTCATAAATATCACACTCCGACACCGAAAATTCATAAATATCACACTCCGACCCCATGAATTCTAAAATTTAAAATGGGAGGATGGTCTCATGACAACAGAACAGATACTACACTACCTAACCAACCAACCAACCACCACCCAAAAAGGAGATATTGCCTGGGAGGAGGATATGACTACAGAACAGATACTACACTACCCCCTCTCTGAATTGAGGATTGAAAGATACATTAGTCTGAAATAGTACAGTAAACTGAATTTAACATTAAAAGATAGTATAATAGTACAATTGAAGTAATAGTATAGTTCGGCTTCAGACACAGATACTAAATGTCCATTAGTAATAGATTGTAGTTATTAAAAGTATTAGGAGCAGTGTACGTCTCAAAACATTGAAGTATAAATTTTATGAAGTGCTGTGTTCTAAAAAAATCAAATCAAATTAATAACTCTAAAAAAATGAAGTCAAATAACTAACACTCTAAATGTAGTTTGATTAGGTAGATCTTTTCTGTTTTTATAGTTTTTGTCATCTACTATATTAATAAAGTATACTCGATTTTCCCCCTGTAAATTCAGTCACTATAGGACTATAAACATAGGATTCCAATATGGTCACGCTTCCTGCCAATAACTGCTTCGTGTTTCAGGAAATTATCAGTCAGTTTCATTCGATTTCAGAATTTCCTACATTAATTCTGACCTAGCCAACTCTCACAAAAAGTCATTATTATAGGAAGTCGGAGTAACTTTTACTCGAACACAAAAATGGATCAAGGGGCATAATCTTTTTTTTTCTTTTAGGATTTTTTATGAAGAGTTTTAAGCGTGATAAATTTCTTTAAATCGAGAAATTAAACAATATAAGAACGAACATATCGAAACGAGACTTCAACTAAAAGCTTATTTTTTAATTGAAAACATAACACTGAAACATGCACTCACACTTCATGATGCGCATCCACACGCTTCATGATGCGCACCAACACACTTCATGATGCACTCCCACACACTTCATGATGCGCACCCACACACTTCATGATGCACTCCCACACACTTCATGATGCGCACCCACACACTTCATGATGCGCACCCACACACTTCATGATGCGCTCCCACACACTTCATGATGCGCACCCACACACTTCATGATGCGCATCCACACACTTCATGATGCACTCCCACACACTTAATGATGCGCACCCACACGCTTCATGATGCGCACCCACACACTTCATGATGCGCACCCACACACTTCATGATGCGCACCCACACACTTCATGATGCACTCCCACACACTTCATGATGCGCATCCACACACTTCATGATGCACTCCCACACACTTAATGATGCGCACCCACACGCTTCATGATGCGCATCCACACGCTTCATGATGCGCATCCACACGCTTCATGATGCGCACCAACACACTTCATGATGCACTCCCACACACTTCATGATGCGCACCCACACACTTCATGATGCGCACACACACACTTCATGATGCACTCCCACACACTTCATGATGCGCACCCCCACACTTCATGATGCACTCCCACACACTTCATGATGCGCACCCACACACTTCATGATGCGCACCCACACACTTCATGATGCACTCCCACACACTTCATGATGCGCACACACACACTTCATGATGCGCACACACACACTTCATGATGCGCACACACACACTTCATGATGCACTCCTACTTTTACATTAAAGTTGTCAATAAATGTGCTGTTACATCTAACACGACTGAGAATTTCTGTACATTGCTTCAAAACAACCTTCACGTGTCCCTAATTTACGTAAAGCCCACCAGACAACATCGCTTGGAACTCTGTCGAAAGCTTTCTCCAATCTATCCCAATTAAATCTGAAATAGCCTACTTCTTCAGAATTAAGTGAAACAAATGGTATGATCAATTGGACTCATGTAAAATGAACATTCTGAAAGGAAGTCTCCAGAAAAATCTAAAGACTTTGGAACCAGGTGATATCCAAGTAACCTCTCACCAACTTCCTAGGCATTCTGAAAAGGAAACATGTTCTATACAGGCTCTTCAAAACGTCACCATATTTTAACAACAAAACTGTATTTCTGATAATAAACTTCATTTTTTGAGAAACCATCACAAGAACAAATCAGGAGGCATTTTTTTAACATAGTTCACTCCAAACGAGGCAGGCCGCCAGTGTAAACGTAAGGGGCTACTGAGAAAAAAGAAAAGGGGAGAGGGTTTGGGGGGGGGGGATCTGCACAGCGAGATGTCTGTTTACATTAGTTTTAAATTTCTGCATGTCTGTACTGTCGGGGAAACAGGGGGCAGGGAGGGAGTTCCAGAGGCCAGCAGCACGAGGAAAGAAGCTATTTGAGTAGAAGGCTCTCCGACATCTGGGGACCTGGCGTAATAAAAGTGATGCATTAATGCAATAAAACAATTTTTTATTTTTATCTCTTTTTTTTAGTGTGTAAGTTTTGATTCTTCAATCTCTGGCCAGGTCTTTATTTATTCTTCTTTCTCCTATTCACTTCAGTAATCCTGCAAACTTGATATTACAGTTACATAAATTTACTTCTGCGAAACAATCTTTAATAAATAAAAAATACTTACTGGATAAATTGAATGGCTTATTTTCCAGGTAACATTCAGGGCAGAAGTATTGACAGCAACAACCGTAACATTTGGCGGAAGGACTAAACAAATAAAAATAAGATTTTATGTTTCAAAAAATTTTTTAGATGTGGATTATTTGTATTATTTCGATTATTCAGACTACTGTTCTCATCTTGGATACTATTAGAGTAATAAGATAAAAGAGAAAGTTTTCTGGCATCTGAGAGTCTCTACAGTGAAGGGGTGGGATTTTGCTGCTAGCCAGGTTGGTCGGATTACTTATGTTGAGGGGGGGATACAAGTGCAGTAAGTCTTGGATGTTATTCTCACAACGTTTCGGCCGATGTAACCTCCAACCTTCTCCAGGTGCATATTGTTGTCCTCAGGAATCTTTATGTCAAACTTGGGAATCTACATGGAATTTTGAACTGAACCCTTTATTTAATCCACGGGGGTAGATTGTTCTCTTTCTGCCAGCCATAACCGGGTAGAAGTTTTAAGAAATTTTTAATTTTATTCTTAGTTAGAACTGCTTGTAGTAGGGATTGAACCGCCAACCTCTAGAAGACTATCACTTAAAACTGATTATTACTTAACACTTTATCCGTGGCACCATGTGTCCATGTGAAGAAGGTCGGAGGTTACATCGGCTGAAATGTTGTGAGAATAACATCTTACTGAACTTGTACGCAGTCCCACCCCCCTCAATGTAAATACTTCCGACCAACCAAACAAGCAGCAAAATTCCACCCCTTCACTGTAGAGGGCCTCAGATGCTAGAAAACTTTCTACTCTAATAGCTTCTCCCGCCCCCCCCCCCGAACTGAACCAACATGCAGAAATGTAAATGTAATGTGAACAAACATTTTGCTGCCCAACTCCCCACTTAGGATGCCCCTCTATAAATCTTGTCCCTAATCACAGTAGCCCCTTACATCTCAGTGGTAATATGACCCCTTGTTTGGGGTGAATAAAAATAACATGACCCCTTGTTTGGGGTGAATAAAAATAATATGACCCCTTGTTTGGGGTGAATAAAAATAATATGACCCCTTGTTTGGGGTGAATAAAAATAATATGACCCCTTGTTTGGGGTGAATAAAAATAATATGCTTTGTTTGGGGTGAATAAAAATAATATGACCCCTTGTTTGGGGTGAATAAAAATAATATGACCCCTTGTTTGGGGTGAATAAAAATAATATGCTTTGTTTGGGGTGAATAAAAATAATATGACCCCTTGTTTGGGGTGAATAAAAATAATATGACCCCTTGTTTGGGGTGAATAAAAATAATATGCTTTGTTTGGGGTGAATAAAAATAATATGCTTTGTTTGGGGTGAATAAAAATAATATGACCTCTTGTTTGGGGTGAATAAAAATAATATGACCTCTTGTTTGGGGTGAATAAAAATAATATGACCTCTTGTTTGGGGTGAATAAAAATAATATGCTTTGTTTGGGGTGAATAAAAATAATATGACCCCTTGTTTGGGGTGAATAAAAATAATATGCTTTGTTTGGGGTGAATAAAAATAATATGACCCCTTGTTTGGGGTGAATAAAAATAATATGACCCCTTTGTTTGGGGTGAATAAAATAATATGACCCCTTTGTTTGGGGTGAATAAAAATAATATGACCTCTTTGTTTGGGGTGAATAAAAATAATATGACCCCTTTGTTTGGGGTGAATAAAAATAATATGACCCCTTTGTTTGGGGTGAATAAAAATAATATGACCCTTTGTTTGCGGTGAATAAAAATAATATGCTTTGTTTGGGGTGAATAAAAATAATATGCTTTGTTTGGGGTGAATTAATAAAAAATGCTTTGTTTGGGGTGAATTAATAAAAAATGCTTTGTTTGGGGTGAATTAATAAAAAATGCTTTATTTAGGGTGAATAAAAATAATATGACCCCTTGTTTGGGGTGAATAAAAATAATATGCTTTGTTTGGGGTGAATTTAAATAATATGCTTTGTTTGGGGTGAATAAAAATAATATGCTTTGTTTGGGGTGAATAAATAAAAATATGCTTTGTTTGGGGTGAATAAAAATAATATGACCCTTTGTTTGTGGTGAATAAATAAAAATATGCTTTGTTTGGGGTGAATAAAAATAATATGCTTTGTTTGGGGTGAATAAATAAAAATATGCTTTGTTTGGGGTGAATAAAAATAATATGACCCTTTGTTTGGGGTGAATAAATAAAAATATGCTTTGTTTGGGGTGAATAAAAATAATATGCTTTGTTTGGGGTGAATAAAAATAATATGCTTTGTTTGGGGTGAATAAATAAAAATATGCTTTGTTTGGGGTGAATAAAAATAATATGCTTTGTTTGGGGTGAATAAAAATAATATGCTTTGTTTGGGGTGAATAAATAAAAATATGCTTTGTTTGGGGTGAATAAATAAAAATATGCTTTGTTTGGGGTGAATAAATATAATATGCTTTGTTTGGGGTGAATTTAAAAAATATGCTTTGTTTGGGGTGAATAAAAATAATATGCTTTGTTTGGGGTGAATAAAAATAATATGCTTTGTTTGGGGTGAATAAAAATAATATGCTTTGTTTGGGGTGAATTTAAAAAAAAATGCTTTGTTTGGGGTGAATTTAAAAATAATATGCTTTGTTTGGGGTGAATTTAAAAAAGATGAGAACAGTAATCCAAATTATATAAAAATAAATAAAATTGCTTGAAAACATTTTACAATTTGAGTTATAATCATTTAGAAATTGCAAAACAGAACTCTGGGAGGAAAACAAAACCTTTTGTTTGCATAAACATTTTGCTCGTCCCAATTTCGTTACTGATAACAAGATTTTTATATTTTTTATGCTATGATATATTTTTTATATGATATGATATACTTTTTATAGTATGATATACTTTTTATGCTATGATATATTTTTATGTTATGATATATTTTTTATGATATGATATACTTTTTATCATATGATATACTTTTTATCATATGATATACTTTTTATGCTATGATATACTTTTTATAGTATGATATACTTTTTATGCTATGATATATTTTTATGCTATGATAAATTTTTATTTTATGATATATTTTTTATATGATATACTTTTTATAGTATGATATACTTTTTATGCTATGATATACTTTATATGCTATGATATACATTTTATGCTATGATATACTTTTTATGCTATGATATACTTTTTATGCTATGATATATTTTTATGATATGATATACTTTATATGCTCTGATATACTTTTTATGCTGATATATTTTAATGACATGGTATACTTTTTATGCTATAATATACTTTTTATGCTATGATATACTTTTATGTGTGCCTCCATCTGCATAATACTTGGATTTTATTTTTTTACTTTAATTAATGTTTAATTATTTTGTTTTTGAGTAAAGGATTGGCAGAGGGGTACTACCTTTCCGAGTTGGAGTATACACAACTTGAAAAGTATACCTAAAAATGGCACTTTAAGCAAATAGCTTAAATAAGATCAACGAATACTTCAATTCATAACGTTGACTATTTACACGTTGCGAACCGTTGAGGTAAAGGGGTTTGAAGAGGTGTAGTACTTTTCAGAGTTGACCTCCAGGTGTGTCCGAGACTGGCCTCCATGGATCCCAGCGTTATGCTACATGCAAAATATAGCTTCTCCGTAGCGAATGACCGTCGGTGTGTGGTTTGCTTATAAATATGCATGGACATAGACAGAACATGGACTTGAAGAGGGGTACTACCTTTCCGAGTTAGTTTCCAGGAGTGTTCTCGACTGGTCTTCATACATCCCAGCACTATGCAATGCGCAAAATACACGCTCTCCACAGCTAATAACTGTCCATTTGTGGTGAGGAACCACATCCTTCTCAAGGTTAACCTGTTAATATGCATCGGAGAGAAATAAAGAGAGAGAGAGAGAGAGAGAAATAAAGAGAGAGAGAGAAATAAAGAGAGAGAGAGAAATAAAGAGAGAGAGAGAAATAAAAAGAGAGAGAGAAATAAAGAGAGAGAGAGAAATAAAGAGACAGAACACGGCAGATCTAGAGGAGTAAACCTTGACCACAAATTCTGTTATTCCACAAATAACAGTAGTTCCAGTTCCAATCACTGAGAAACTGATGAGCTGGTTCTGAGAACAGACTTTGCAGATGATAATATATATTTGAAAATGAAAAGGAATAATTGCTCCAGTTAATGAGTCTTACAAAGAAATTGAAATTCAGGGAATCTGGCTTAATTAAAATCTGATGACTATAGATCCAAATTAATGCCAACTTCAAATATTTCACTTTTTCAAATAGAAAGGTGTGCCCATATTATGACCCCTAAAAACTCCCAAAATCCAAAGAAACTGAAATTTGGGGAATATCTATTATTTGATGTCTAATACCTATTGTTAAAATTTCAAAAAAATCGTACCTGAATTTCCATGAAGGGCTTCCACCTCCTCTTTGCCTCGTTTGCATAAAACTAAATATAGTCCACATTACTCACCCTTACGCCTAGCAACTGTGTTCCAAAATTAATAATGATCGGCCAAGTAGTTTAGAAATTAATCCGATATAAAGAAATATATAATATATGTATACCTAACTTTATATAAATAGATATTAGAAAGAAAAAAAACGGATAAAATGTTTTAGATATTTCTTACCCGGTGGAGTAGAAAATTTGATGTCTAGTACCTATTGTTAAAATTTCACAAACATCAGAGGTATCTGAATTCCATGAAGGGCTGAAACTGAATTAAGCTAAATATAGCCGCAATTACCCACCCTTATGTCTAGCAACTGTGTTCCAAAATTCATAGTGATCGGTTAATTAGTTTAGGAGTGAATCTTATATGTAGAAATATATAAACATATATGCATGCCTAATAAGAGATTAGGAAACAAAAAGAAAAAAACTGATAGAATGTTTTAAATATTTCTTACCCGGTGGAGTAGAAAATTCAATACTTTTATTTTGGCCTGAACGTTCATATAAGAAAACTGATATATAAAATTTATAATTGGTTGCAGGTTTTAGATCGGAAAGGTTTCTGTAATTGTTTTTCTCCAAGGTTTGATCTGGTTCTACTCCTTTTAATTTTGGATCGGTTTGATACAATTTATAAGTTGGTGTCGCTTTGTTCTGCGGTGGAACATATTTATCCCAGGTAATGCGAGCCGATGTAAAGGATATATCAGTTGCCTTTAAATTTCTGACACTGCCTGGAACTGAAAAATTAAAAGAAAGAAGCAAAGATGAGAATTTTTACAAATTTAAAACAAAGATTCAAATTATTATTAAAAAATTCAACAGAAAGACATTTGGTCTAATATACTATTCGAAAAAGAACATTGAATCTAGGTGAAATTGTCGTCTGCAATGATTTTCTTTCTATAGTATTAAAGAAGACGCTAGTTTGCACATGAAAGAGAGAGAGAGAGAGGTCGAGATCAGCAGAAGGATGTGTTGACCAAGAAGTATCAATGAGCAGAAAGAGAGAGAGAGAGAAAAAAAAAATAAAGAGAGAGAGAGAGAGAAATAAAGAGAAAGAAACATAAGAGAGAAAGAGAGAGATACATAATATGAGCAAGCATCTCGCTGCAGAGCTCCCAATTTAGCATGACCCCCCCCCCCCAAACTTTCACCCTAATTCTCAGTAGCCCCTTACGTCCACAGTGGCAACTTGCCTTATTTAGGATGATTTACGTTAAAAATTCACTGTGGAGGTTACCAGATGCTGGAGAGTTTTCTACTCCAATAAGTTCTTTCCTTGAACTGCCGGCCTTTGGAACTCGCTCCCTGTTTTCCCGACTGTACTGATATGCAGAAATTTAAAACTAATGTGAACAAGCATCTCGCTGCAGAGCTCCCAATTTAGGATTACCCCCAAAACTTTCACCCTAATTCTCAGTAGCTCCTTACGTCTACAGTGGCAGCTTGCCTTGTTTGGGATGAACTTTGCTAAAAAGAGAGAGAGAGAGAAACATAAGAGAGAAATAAAGAGATATAAATAAAGAGAGAGAGGGGGAGAGAAAAATAAAGAGAGAGAGAGAGAGAGAGAGAAATAAAGCATGTTTGTATAAAAGGGCAGTCTTTTTCAATAAAGCTCTACCATAGATTAAGGTGAGATTAATAACCGGAATATCGGTTGGATTTAAAGTTGTGTTTGTGTCATTATTTAACTAATTTGTTCACATGCTTATCCACTAATTCCATATACTAACCTTTCCATTTCTATTATTTGCGAAAATTAAAACAAATATCTGTTTCTTTATATTGTTAGGGAGCAATAACTTCAAAACAGAAAGTTTGATGTATTTCTTACTTTTTTATTATTATCTATACAATATTTGTCAAACAAGATATTGTGTAAAAATGCAGTAGGCTGCACTTTTTAGTGGTGCATGCGAATGGTGCATGCGAGTGGTGCATGCGAATGGCAGACGTTGCTAGTGATAGATGATCGGCCGAAGGAAAAGGGAGGGGGAGCACAGAGGAATGTGAAAATATCTCTGATTTTGTAGTTTGGACCACACAGAATCTTATTTCTCTTTGAAATGAAATAAGTACCCCACAAAAACAGAGAATCATGCTATGGCCAAAACGTAATGTTCATAGATTGTCTCCATGATAATCCTCTGTGAGTGGACTGTCAGGCAGTTATCTCTCGGGGATATCTCCAGCAGTCAGCCTGGGTGGTCGAATTGTGACCAGTGAGAAAGACTGGAATCCGACGGTTGGATTTAAAGTTGTGTTTGTCTCATTATTTTAACTAATTTGTTCACATGCTTAACCACTAATTCCATATACTAACCTTTCCATTTCTATTATTATATTCGCTAAAATTAAATACTTAGATAAGTATATTTTGGTTTGAACAAAGGTGGTACAATAACGTAGCGGGGTCTGCGTTTGCGCCGGACGTCCATAGAATGGAAATATTTTTGATCACGGCAGCAATATACAACTGTGGAATTTCCACGGGTCCCACTAGTTATTATTAAATACTTCGGATAACATTATGAAAATGGCGACGAGGATTCGACAAAAACTCACACACATTACAAAAGTGGCTACGAGATTACGAAACGATCAACAACATTCCAGGGGGAGATAACTTCCATCGGTACAGAATGTCTGCTAACATAACACACACACATTACGAATCAGGACCGGCGGGACAGTTATAAAAGTGTGGGGGGAGGGGCTCTCCTAAAAAGTGGGAGGGGGCGGTTAAACACATGCATATATAACTTCATTATTGATGACCGTAAAGTGTGGGGGGAGGCAAGTCAAAAAGTGTGGGGGGGGTGAGCCCCCCCCCCCCCCCCCGGTGCCGCCGTCCATGCGAATGATTACGAAACGAGCAAAAAAATGACTAAAAGTGACGATAAAAAAGTCAAGACAAGGATTCGAAACAGAACGTTCTGCATAAAGTGTTGATGAGAAATTCAACTTGGTTTTCTGCTCGCAGTGAATGAAAAAAAACAAAAAACAGTTGTATTCAAAGGATTTTCCGTGGCCCCTTTTTTTCTCTTCAAGAATTTTCTGTGAATACCTATTAATTGATGTCTAATACCTATTGTTAAAATTTCACAAAAATCGTGAGTATCTTTGCCTCGTTTGCATAAAACTAAATATAGTCCACATTACTCACCCTTACGCCTAGCAACTGTGTTCCAAAATTAATAAGTAGTTTAGAAATTAATCCGATATATAGAAATATATAATGTATGTATACCTAACTTTATATAAATAGATATTAGAAGAAAAAAAAACGGATAAAGAAAACAGTTGTATTCAAAGGATTTTCCGTGGACCCTTTTTTTCTCAAGAATTTTCTGTGAAAAGAATTAACCGAAATATATTGCTACTATTTTTGAAAAAAAATATCTATTAATGATGGAGATTATGTCTGAAGCCAAAACTATACTATTAAAGACTATTGTAGTTAGCATTAAATAGTATAGGAGGGATAGTGTAGTATAGACCGAAATAGTAGGGGGTTACTCCTTCACATTATATTCAGGTAATGTATATCCGAAAATAACATATATTATAATAATTATTAAGAATTATAACATTTGTGTTTTTTTTTGTATTTTTTTTAGGGGAGGGGGTAGTGTAGTATATGTTCTCTTGTCACGAGACACTTCTCCCAGGCATTACTTCCTCCTTGGGGCATAGGATAGTATATGTTCGTTCGTCATGTTAGTATCTTCCCAGGCATTACCTCCTCTTTTGGGGGCAGTGTAGTATATGTTCGTTCTTCATGATACCATCCTCCCAGGTTAGCAAATATATGCGACTTGAGGTAGCATACGTTTGTTAGTATATATTATATAGTTAGTTTAGTTACAAACTGCTATTGCCAGATGAAAACATCATAAAAATAAATAAATAAATACGAAATTCTGAAATATGGACGAGTAAGTAGCACTAATAAAGTTTTTGGTGGAAAACTAGAAATTTCAAAAAAGAAAAGATAATTCAACAAAATGAAATGTTAGCTGGGATTTTAACACAACAATCTGCTTGAATAGAAGCTTTGACAGTGAACAAAACTCGATGCTTCTGTAATAAAAAGCGGAAAAAAAGGGTTGTTTTTTTTTGTCTTTTAATGTAGAAGAGGTAAATAAGGGGCAGGTAACTCTTACCACGCTTTTTAAACACGATTTTCTCTGAAATTAGGAAATTTAATCTAACCCCTAACCCTAACCCCTAAATTTAATTTAGATTAATAGAACAAAAAAATTGTATTTTATGGAAAAATATTGTTTGAAAGCTGGAGCTGATGAGAAGAGTTATCTGCCCGTTATTTACCTCTCTTACACTAAAAGACAAAAAAACAACTTTTTTTCGGCTTTTTATTACAGAAGCACCCAAAACTCTAGCTATTTTTCAAAAGAACGTTCACGAACACAAAAAAACACATCAGAGCTATGTTCAAACGACTAGAAGAATTCGGTTTCAAATTAAGTCTCAATAAGTGTCAATTCTTCATGGAAAGAGTAATTTACTCCTCTCCAGGAGTTAGGCACAAGGCCAGTTTTTATCCTACTCCCACAAGTAAGATGTGACCCAAGCTCGGGTCGGAAAGTGGGGGTTGAAAAGCCAGCGCCCGAGAGGTGAGCACTCTGACCATCAAAAATTGCCTGGGCAGCCCCGTCGGCATTCCCCGGTAGGGGCGCCTCAAGCAGTAAGCAATTAACTTACTCCTCCCCAAAGAGGGGAGGCAAAGCCTGGGAGGGTGGACCTCCTAGAACTGCACAGGACTTCATGGAAAGAATTAAATACCTTGAACAGTGATAGACAGTTAAGGCCGGAAACCGGACTCACAGAGGACCGATGCAATTCAAAATATGCCTGCACCCAATACAGTTGCAAAACTATAATCGTTTCTTGGGTTGCCCCAATATTATGCGATCTACATTCCAAAAATGTACGATTTATGAGCCCTATTTAACGAATTATTAAGGAAAGGCAAAAAATGGATATGGTCAAAAAAATTGCGAGACGGCTTTCCAGAAATTAAAATAAAGTCTACTCTCAGATCTAGCTTTAGATTGTGTTGTGTTAAATCCTATTGGATTATTTGTAGTTACTATTGTTTGTACAAGATATGTACGTTGGAATAAACCGTACTATTTTAAGACCATTACACTTTTTTTGTTGTTATTTATAACTACTTACCAAATTATATCAGTTTAGTGAATTGATAGAAAAAGTTATGATTTAGTTAATTAATAAGTAAATAAAGTTAGAAAAAGTTACTTACCTGTGGAAATATTTCGGACAAGAATGTCATTATTTGAATTTTCAACTTTTAGTGTGAATAAACTCCCAGAAGTCAAGTTTACAACTTTCACAAAATATTCATTGTTGTTGCCATTGTCAAATAATGAATACTTTTCCGAAAAAGTATAGGCATCAGTGACTATCACATTAATGGAAATGGAATTTTTCGTTGAAATATTGAAGCTGATTTCATTCAGGGTACTTGAAATATGTGTGAACTGAAAAATTAAAATAAATATATTATTTTAAAAAGTTGCATCAAACGTTTCACCAAAGTCATAGTCCAAATATTCTTACTTTAAAAAATCCACAAATTCATTCAATAAATACATTCAACATTCGACAAAATTTGATTGTTAGATTTAAATTTTAAAGTTCATCTAAACATTTACTTTGTTGTTGCACTATTCTAAATCTTGGCAGGCCGAGAGTAGGCTCGAAGTATCCCTTTAAATAATGACAATAGAGACGCACTTGTAGAACCAAGTCAATTCACGATGGTTCCCGGTGTATTGTCATTAATTCGACAACGATCGGTTGGAATACAAATCTAATGTGAATCAAGTATCTGATTAAGTACGCACCCACCGATTCTAGACGCCATTTCGGATTTTTTCCTTTGCAACATTTGCAACAGAAGCAAAATGTTCGTTGTATAACCATCTCTGTTAATTATGCAATAAAAACAAGCATAGAGATATCCGGTCGGATATAGTATGGAATCAAAGAAATCGATTGGGATTTCAAATTTTCTTTTTAAAAAACAGACGAACAATTTCTGTACTTGACTTTTTGTTCAGAATTAAATATTGCTTTTTCTAGGTCGTAAGCTAACTTCGAGAATCTAACTTATTTTTTATATATTAAATCATAACATCATAGGGAATCGTTTTCCATTATACACCAAAGTAAAACTGGTCGGGAAGAGTGTGTTATATATATCAAGAAGACTGGTGTATTTTGATTGCTTTTAATTGTTCTACTTAATTAAAGAACAGTTAGTTTAATATTTCCTGTTTAAATTGTATTATGTTTTACTTTTCAAAGATTATTCATCCATATTTCCTCCTTTTTCATAATTATGTGTTATGCGGCTCTGAAGTGATGCTGAGTAGTATGTAAATTTAAATATGTGAATGTGAGTTAATAAACAAATATATGAGAATGAATTTGAATGAGAAAACTTAGTATGGTCAAGAATTAATTATTTACTTACTTTTTTCGATTGAAAGAAGACGATTTACTAATTAATTTTAACATTTATGTTGGAGCTTGATACGACAACGTCTTTCTAGAATGTCCGTCTCTGTTGGAAGCCCAAAGGGAATTTACTCTGCAATTGAACGCAAGGGAAGTAATTCTGAGAAGTTATCTCCCTTTAATATGTCTATTTTGAATGTCTCATTATTTTTCTCGGTAGAAATGTTTCTACCAAAACACATTGTCATAAATTAACTTACTATCTCTGGCCAGGTTTTTATTCATCCCTCTTTCTATCAAGTAAATCCTTATCACTTCCTCTCGTGTATTCATTGACCTTCCCCTGTAAGCTGACTCTGCTACATCATTTGTTCTATATCTACTAACCCAAGAACTCTTACCCATTCTTTCAACGTGGCCGCCATACCAACGTAATTTTGGAGTTATTAACAAAATTCGACTTTTTGGTAACAAGAAACAAAGTAAATGGAAGCAAAAAAGACACAAAAACAAGCAAATAATGAAATAGACCCAGAAATGTATTTAAATACGGTTTTATTTAATACTAGCAGGACCCGTTCCTCGGCGTTGCCCGGGATAGATATAAATTAAATTTATTTAATATTTAAAAATGTGCTTGAGCTGCTTTTGATTACAAAAGCATGGTTAACTTCTTAACCAAAGTAACAATAAAAAACATGAATAGCTCAATAAAATAATGAATCAACTAGAGCCATAAAAATATAAAAAATATGTCTCCACATAAGAGACAATTCTATTAAAAATGATTATCGTTCCAAGCGATAAAAGGTAAAAAGGTAAAGGTCGCATAGCCTGGACGCGCACGAGTGTCGTTGCCGACATCGCACACTTCCCATGGCCGTAGCGGCGGTGATTTGTTAAGAATCACCGTGTCTAGGGCACAGCATATGGAAGGCGGAGCCCATCCCTCTCCTTCCGCTGCCTTGAACCTTCCCTAAGTTTTAGTCGGGTATCCATTTACTGCTGGGTGGACAGAGGGAGTTTTCAGACCCGAAAATTCGCATGCCGTGAGTGGGATCGAACCCGGGTCCTCCAGTCCAAAGACAAGTGCTATAACCACTCGTCCCTCCCTAGATTAAAAGGTAATAACGCCTAAAACAATAAAGAAAAACGGGCTGAAAGAACGAGAATAAGCATCGCTTTTCTACTAAAGAACAAGAAGCAAAAAAAACAGAAATCTTACTTGAAGAAAGAATTGAAAAAATGCAATAGAAACTGTCTTTCATAAGACTAATTCTTCAAAAGTTTATCTTCTTTCAGTGTTCATTCAATATATTTTTCTTTAAACGAGTCACTTCAGACCGAATTTTTTATTTTTTTAAAAACCTTCAGAGGTTAATAAGTCATGAACAGTTAATATAAAAAACCTCTGGGTTTTTTTTGTTTTTTTTATCCCCTTTCTTTTAAATGGGATTTTTTTTTTTCGAAATGCTGAGACAATTATTTTCTTTTCTTTGACCTCTTCGAGTCTTAAATCTTTCGGTGTTTTCTTAACCCTAATACATTTTTTGTTTAAAACCTCTGGTTTTGATATCCCTTTCCTTTAGGAATTTTCTGGTCCTGATTAATAAAAAAAACTCTGAAAGGTTAATGGGTCATGAACAGTTAATATAAAAAATGTTTTTTTATATCTATCCCTCTTCTTTTAAATGGGAATTTGTTTTCGAAAAGCTCTCTCTGAGACAATTATTTTCTTTCCTTTGACCTCTTCGAGTCTTAAATCTTTCGTTTTGAAATCCCTTTCCTTTAGGAATTTTCTTGTCCTGATTAATAAAAAAAACTCTGTTTTTATTTCAATATTTTCTTTCAAAAATAAATTTTAACATCTGTATCTTTTACCGACGGAGCCTGGGATAACTCGACTTTTCTCCAAGTTGGATTGTCCGGAACTGAATTTAAATAAGTGCGAAAAAACGCGAAAGCTTAGGGGCTACCTCATTCAACCAATCAGGGCTAAGATTCTTTCCTCTTTTAGAACTGCTATGACTCTCGACGCCAACCCCAACATACCGAACAGTTGATGGTGACAATGATGCTGTGATGATAGTGGTAAAGATGCAGGTGATGATGACGATGGGGAAGGGACAGGGAAAGCTGATGCATCCTGACGACAGGTTGACCTTCCCCCATCCTCTACTACACTGCTAAATAGCCAAGAAAATAAATTTTCCAAAATTACAGCAGATATCTTTTTTTTTGGGGGGGGGGGGGGGCTTATATATCGGACTTTCAGAGATGAACGAAAAGAAAAATATATAAACAAACTTTTTCAATGAAAATATAAAACATTTTCAAAAATGATGTTTGCATAACAGCCTGGCTAGACAAGCTTCTCCTTTACTATTCAGAAAGAGAGAGAGAGAGAGAGAGAGAGAGAGAGAGGTATATAGGCTATGTCTTACTCTTATGCTAATTAGGCAGACTGAATTGCCAGTATCACTACAATAGGAGGTGATGCTGGTTAAGTGGATATCGACACGGACTGACGACCTGGGTGTTGCAAGTTTGAATCCAGTCGATTCCATAATACCACTTTCACTTAGAGATATTGGCAACCACTACGTGGTCCCTTCTGCAAGAATACCGACAACAGAATCAAACCAGTCAACAAAGTTGTACCATTCTGATTCATACGAATTTACTTACTTTAAGATTCCTTAGATTTCAATTTCTTCTTAAGAACCCTTAAGGTTTAAATTTTATAGGATCAAAACCAAGTTATGGATTTTGCTCAAAATTTGAATAAGGATTCTAGACATACGGTTTAGTATCATTATATCTTGATTTTAATCTTTGTAAGGGGGCATAAAAGTGGTGCAAAAAACTGTTCTGTTCGGGTAATTAATTTTCCCCATCCTGGGACGGGTATTCTTCTAGTTTGAAATAACAGGTGTGTCAAGTTCGAATCCAGTCGATTCCATAATACCACTTTTACTTAGGGATGTTGGCAACCATTACGTGGTCCCTCCTGCAAGAATGCCGACAACAGAACTAAACCGGTCAACAAAGATTTACGATTCTGATTCATACGAATTTACTATTTACTTGACTACAATTACATTATTAACAATTTGGTAAAATTCAAAAGAAATACTCGCATAAACTATTACAATATCCATTTTTGTGTAGCCCTATTTGCTTGCTTTCCCACGTTTATTAATGTGGGGAGTATACAGATCCCCAGAAAGGGGAACACTGTTACATAGCGTGGATAACAAAATGTGTTGATCCAATGCTATCTCGTAGTTTTGTCACTTAGAGAGGCAGGGTGTTATCTTTCTTCATCTGTGTCTTGTAAGATAAAGTGTCCACATTTGGTACATCAGAGCTACTGCATGAGTTCCATCCCACACAAAATCTTATAAAGAAGACACAACACACGTTTTTTATGGTTCATAGATTTATTGATGTTATATCTCTCGAGCCAGGCTATCACAAAACTATACTAACATAAATTACTGTTGTGAAGTTAAAGGTTAGCACTCGTTAGTGGCTAGACAAGCTTCTTCACTCTTCTTAGAGAGAGAGAGAGAGACTGACAGACAGAGAAAGGGAAAGATATATATATATATATATATATATATATAGAGAGAGAGGCTTTTTTTACTCTTATGCTAATTAGGCAGACTGAATTTCCAGTAATTTGCATAAACTATTAAAATATCCATTTATGTGTTTCCCTATTTACTTGCCTCCCCACGATTTTTAATGTGGGGGTATGCAGCTCCCCAAAAAAGGGGCAATCTAAATGTTACATGGGGTAGATAACAAGATCCATTGGTCTGATGTGTCACGTAGTCCTGCCTCTTTCTTCATCTGTGTCTTGTCAGAGCTGCTGCATAACTTCCATCCCATACAAAATCTTATAAAGAAGACACAACGCACGTTTTTTATGGTTCATAGATTTATTTATTTAGCCAGGATATCACAAAACTGTATTTGTTAATCAGCAGATATTAAAGGACATTCAATCTCTTCTCTCCCGTGTTAGCTTTTGGGACAGAATGAAAATCGACATGATTCTAAAATAAACTCATCTCATCTATACAAACGCACGTGTGTGAACTCACACAAAATGTTATCAAGAAGACACAACACACGTTTTTTATGGTTCATAGATTTATTGATGGTCAGGATATAACAAAACCGTACTTGTTAATAGGCCAGCATTAAAGAACCTTCTTATCCTTGGCCTTGGTAAGTTGGGACTCATTAACACAAAAAAAAAAACAATAATACCATAATAATTAAATGTAACCTTCAAAATCTTATTTAAAAAATTAATAATTTGGTAGAAAAGAACAAACAGAATATTTAAAAACAAATATAAAAATGTGAAACATAAATAAAAGTAAAAAGACTCCCGGACAACGCCGGGTATGCACAGCTAGTCAAATATATTCTGGTCAGAATTCCATTTGTAAAACCAGTTAAAATATTTTTAAAATCTTAGAAAAACGATTGATTTAAAAAGAATTCTTATCTATTATATAAAAGAGAGTTGTGTGTGTGTCCAGCAAAAAGTAAAAAACTACACAAGACACACCCACAAAGCTGATATATTCTTTTTCAGCATTGCCTCGGACAGAATATTGTTTTGAAGGTCAACAGTTTTTCCATCGACCTTTGGTGTAAAATGGTACTTTTTATCCTGACATTTGAAAATGTAATATATTTTTTAAAGTATATAAATGTTTTAATGTCATCGAAAAAGAGGGGAGGTAGAGAGATAAGTGTGGTGGGAGGAGGAGAAAGAGGGTGGGGGAATAGAGAGATAGAGAGAGAGGTTTGTAAACAAAGATGTTACACACATTTTTAACTCTTCTATTTTTGTTGTCCATGCCCCCGGACAACACCGGGTGACGATACTAATTACTATATAATAATAAAAAACAGATAACTATGCAACTTAGACTGAACAGTAAATGTGAAAAATGTAAAAAACAGAAAATATGGCATATTTTGAGTTTGATTTAATAAATTACATGCATCTAACACACGGTTTCTTTGAAGGCATTTTGCCTCTATCTTTATATTAAAATTAAAAAGATGCTTTAAAAAATGAACTTTCCCAATTTATACAGAAAATAAAGTTTTTATGTAAAATTTGTATATTTTATGACATACAACATTGCTCTAAAATATCTTATTCAGGTTAGTACATTTTTTTTTTAATTCGGTGCAATGCACTTCCTTTTTCATGGGAGTGGCAATGGCCTACTTCTATATGCAACAAACACAAATAAAAACACATTCACATAGATATATAAGTAGAAAAGAGTGCAAAAGTAAAACTAATGCAATTTTATTTTCATTCGGAAGAGTAGACAGCATGAAGTTAACAAAAAAACGATGAAAACTTGGTTTTTCCATTTCAACCATTTTTTTTAAATGGCTGAGAAGTTGAATATAAAAATAAATGAAGCAACCAAGTGACCAAACCAGTTTTCACTGATTTTTACAGCTTTTTTTACTTTGATCACACGATCTACAAATCATCCACAGTTAAGATCATACAGATAGTAGTATTTTTAGTAAATATTTGTCGAGACGAAGACTAATAATCATTTGTGCAGACAACAGTCAAAGAGAGTGATAAGATGAATCAGAGATTACTTGATCAGCACCAACTGACTGTGGATGTGGTTGTCACCTTAATAGAATGGAACATAGTATTATTATTATTAGGAAATGCTGAAAAAAATCTAACAAGTCCTCCTCTGTGTCCGTGTAACATTTCAAAAAGAAATGACAATGTATCGTTATGTTTAAATATAAGAATCAATATGACGTACTGCATGCTGTAATACACATTCATTCTGTGGCATATTGAAATGATACAAAATTATATAAACAGAAAAGCTGACAACCATTCTTATGGAAATTAAAACTTTTTTTGTCACACTTCTTCATCAGCCATTTTTAGATGAAATCAATGTATGCCAATAAATTAAATCAAGTGTTGAACAACACCTGCCACTTGATCACTGGTTGCCTGAAACCTAAAAACCTGAACAACGTGTATCTCCTCACTGGCATTGCCCCTGCAGAGTAAAGATCACAAATGCTACCAATGATGAACGTCATCGCCTTTATGGACGTGAACCAACGGCCCAACGACTGAAGTGAAGGAGAAGCTTCCTCAGCCATGTTGAGCCATAACATCTCAGGAAGAGACCAGACTACAGCTGTGAATCAGACGGCAAAAGAATGGCCCCACTTCCTAATGACATGGGAATCCCCCTTTTCTGAGAATAGGAATGGGCAATCAAAATTTGCTATGGCTAGATGGGACTATAAAACCGACCTAAACATCTGTGAGTGTGAAGAAGAGTACCATTCTGATTCACTATTAATGGAGTCTATCCCTAGCTGTAACACAGCCTCCTTGTTTTTTGTTTTTTTCTAAAGTGGTGAAACTCAGCCAGAGTTGTAATCGGTTTTTCCACTTCTCATAATTCGGTAGGGGACTTGTTAATATTAGCAGGGAAGATGGTATTTTTTTTTATTGATTCAGTTGAAATAAATATATATATTTATAAATATATATAAAATAAATAAATACTTTAGTTTGTTTAAAGTTCAGAACAATTTTTTTCTTTGAAATTAAATGTTCTGTGTCATTTAAACACAAACTCCCTGTTTCAAGTCCCAAAACAATTTTTTTCTTCTAAACTGGTGAAACTCTGACTGAGTTGTAATCGGTTTTTCCACGTCTTATGATTGGGTGGGGACTTCCTGATTCAAGTACAAAAGAAAATGTTTTTTCTTTAAAACTAAATGTAATTCAAACATATGAACTTTCTCTTTCATGTTCAAAACAATTTTTTTTCTTTGAAATTAAATGTAATTCAAACAAATGAACTTTCTCTTTCATGTTCAAAACAATTTTTTTCTTTGAAATTAAATGTAATTCAAACAAATAAACTTTCTCTTTCATGTTCAAAACAATTTTTTTCTTTGAAATTAAATGTAATTCAAACAAATGAACTTTCTCTTTCATGTTCAAAACAATTTTTTTCTTTGAAATTAAATGTAATTCAAACAAATGAACTTTCTCTTTCACGTTCAAAACAATTTTTTTCTTTGAAATTAAATGTAATTCAAACAAATGAACTTTCTCTTTCATGTTCAAAACAATTTTTTTCTTTGAAATTAAATGTAATTAAAACAAATGAACTTTCTCTTTCATGTTCAAAACAATTTTTTTCTTTGAAATTAAATGTAAATCAAACAAATGAACTTTCTCTTTCATGTTCAAAACAATTTTTTTCTTTGAAATTAAATGTAATTCAAACAAATGAACTTTCTCTTTCATGTTCAAAACAATTTTTTTCTTTGAAATTAAATGTAATTAAAACAAATGAACTTTCTCTTTCATGTTCAAAACAATTTTTTTCTTTGAAACTAAATGTAATTCAAACAAATGCACTTTCTCTTTCATGTTCAAAACAATTTTTTTCTTTGAAAGTAAATGTAAATCAAACAAATGAACTTTCTCTTTCATGTTCAAAACAATTTTTTTCTTTGAAATTAAATGTAATTCAAACAAATGAACTTTCTCTTTCACGTTCAAAACAATTTTTTTCTTTGAAACTAAATGTAATTCAAACAAATGAACTTTCTCTTTCATGTTCAAAACAATTTTTTTCTTTAAAACTAAATGTAATTCAAACAAATGAACTTTCTCTTTCACGTTCAAAACAATTTTTTTCTTTGAAACTTAATGTAATTCAAACAAATGAACTTTCTCTTTCATGTTCAAAACAATTTTTTCTTTGAAATTAAATGTAATTCAAACAAATGAACTTTCTCTTTCATGTTCAAAACAATTTTTTTCTTTGAAATTAAATTTAATTCAAACAAATGAACTTTCTCTTTCACGTTCAAAACAATTTTTTTCTTTGAAATTAAATGTAATTCAAACAAATGAACTTTCTCTTTCATGTTCAAAACAATTTTTTTCTTTGAAATTAAATGTAATCTAAACAAATGAACTTTCTCTTTCACGTTCAAAACAATTTTTTTCTTTGATACTAAATTTAATTCAAACAAATGAACTTTCTCTTTCATGTTCAAAACAATTTTTTTCTTTAAAACTAAATGTAATTCAAACAAATGAACTTTCTCTTTCACGTTCAAAACAATTTTTTTCTTTGAAACTAAATGTAATTCAAACAAATGAACTTTCTCTTTCATGTTCAAAACAATTTTTTTCTTTGAAATTAAATGTAATTCAAACAAATGAACTTTCTCTTTCCTGTTCAAAACAATTTTTTTCTTTGAAATTAAATGTAAGTCATTGAAACATATAAACTTCTCATTTCAAGTTTTCCGAAAGTAAATGTAAGTAATTCAAACAAATAAAAGTCTTCTTTTATGTTCAAAAGATTTTTTTTTCTGAAAATAAATCTAAACAAGCGAACCTCTTTGTTTCTTCATTATGGTAAAACCAGATTCCAAACTCTATGCTCTGCTACCAAATGTTAATATTTCCCCACAGCTCCCAAATTGGGGCCTAAGACATTCACTGGTACACTTACTTCATATCTTGAGCAATTCAGCATGCCTGCCTTAAATAATCTCCACTTACTGAATAATCATTCAAGGGAAGTAACTCATCTGACATTAACAACAGGTACATCATGAGGAACGCATGCGAGAAGACGGAAATAGAAAATCTGGTGTTTTATGAGTTTTAAATTGTTACAGCTGTTTTTAAAACAAAATATTACATGTATGAAATAAATAGAATGTCAAGGGAAATTAAATACAAATATCATGTGTACCCCGTTTAAGTGTCATATCGAAACACCAAAAAATGTTATTCATAGAAAAGAAAAGACCTTTAACACCATCAAATTGTCTATGAAAATAAAAGTAAATCTCTTAAATGCTAACATTTATCCAGAAGCAGTCATTACAGATAACACATCGGCAAATAAGTCTCAGGCCTAACTAATAAAGTAACAACTTGTAGGCCAAAATTTGACTTTATTCATCAACATAGTCTCCTTCTAGGATGATACATCGATTCTAACGCTTTAACAATTCGATGCTTTTTTTTGTAGAACGATTTGCCTTTGGCCTCAAAATACGCCTCAGTTTCCGATATCACTTCTTCATTCCCTGGAGCATTCTTTTGAAGTTTACAAACAACCAGTAGTTGTTAAAGCCCGATCTGGAGTACAGGGTAGGTGTGAAAGCAATCTGAAGTGCAATTCATGCAGTTTTGTCATCTTTCACCAAGACAATGCACCATATCATAAATCATCGTTGCGATAGACTTGTGACATGGTGCATTGTCTTGGTGAAAGAGAATTTTTTAAATGCACCAAGAATGTTATATAATATCTGCTATTGATGGTTATTTGTTTTCCAAGATAATCGATGAACAAAGTACCTCGCACATCCCAAAATATGGGGGCCAAAACCTTGCCTGCTGATGTTTGTGTATTTTTGGGCAGCTTTCACCTGCTATCCACTCAGCTGACTACCAATTTGACTCCTGAGTGAAGTGATGAATCCATGTTTCATCTATTATCACTTACTGAGGCAAAAACCTCCTTTTTATTGCGTTGAAACAGTTGCAAACAACGCTCTGAATCATTGATGCATTGTTTTTGATCAACTGTGAGCAAATGCGGCACCCACTTTGAACACAGCTTTCTCATTGACAAATGTTCATGCAAAAATGATGAATACACCTTCACCTTCTGATATCTTCGACTCCTCTGCTATCTCACGCAACTTTAATTTACGATCGGCCAAAACAAGTTTGTGTCCCTTTGTTTTGACAACTGGCAAAGGACAGAACAGATACTACACCTTGATCCTAGTCCAATGATCACAGGTGTCTGATGCAAGTAGAAAACGAAAAAAAGGCACAATAGTAATTTTAAGGGACAAATCTCAAAACTGGTCAAAAATGCTCATTTGTGATCTATTTGCGTTAGAAAAAGATAAATATTTAATATAAGTTATAAGAATTTTAAGTTCCGTGAATACCGATTCTGAGCAAAGTAGCCATCTTTGTTTAGTCGGTAACGTAAAGAAAATGGCTACTTTGTTCAGAATTGGTATTTACGCGAACTTGAAAGGTTTATAACTTCTGTTAAATATTATTTTAGAACACATAGGTCCCAAACGAATAGGTACACCAAAATAAATTGTTTTAACTAATTTTCTAAATCTATTTCCTTAAAAATAATTTATGCCGGTAATACCAGTTTTTAAACCTTCAAACTTGCCGGAAACATAATTTGTTTCAAAGTTTTAAGATAAATTTTAGAGATTTTTTTTACTAAATCAACCAGGAAGTCATTTGTGATAAAAGTTTCATTTTGTATTTTTAAGAAGAAAAGCAACAAGTAAACATTTATTTTTCATATAAAACAAATACGAAACGGTTGGAATTGGGAAAATATTAAAACAACAAGCAACGATACAAAAGATTTGTTAAATATAAATATATTTAAGTATTTAAAAGTATTGATCGCTTCTTAATTGGACTTATGTAGGCCTATTGTGCAGTTAACAAGAAAAAAAGGGGGTGAAACAAAAAAATATTGAACAAGTAACTGTTACCAAACGCAAGAAAAGTTACTTTTCTACGTACCTGCATATGTGTGTTTTAAAGTGTTTGAAAACGTTTTTTTTAATTTTTTTTTTTCTAATTTAAGATTTTGTTCGAATACGATGCTTTTAGAGTTAGATTTTGCAATAGCGAACTCTGGTTTTCCGGAAATCAACAAAGTTTCATTACTTTTTTTTTTCTTGTTAACTACACTGCGAAATTGCTTAAATAACTGTTCCAAACGCAATAAAATTTACTTTTCTGCACAATTGAAAGGAGAAAATGACGAGAAAAAAAGTTAATGGTAGGGTTAAGGGAGAAGATGATGTTACCACCCGGACTTGGGAGGGATTGGGGGGGGGGTCACACAGACTTACGGTTAGTATTAGGGTTAAGGGAATTTGTTTTTTGGTCGGACTGTTGCCACCCGGACTTAGGATCAATTATAGGGTTAAAAGAGATTTTTTAGTGCCTGTATAATAAAAGTCCGAAAAGTACAGAAATTTAATTAGTAATAAATGAACGAAGTATAGAACAATGCAACGCCAATTGAAGCCATCAGTTTTTACTAGTGATGGCACAAGTCGCATCTCATGGCCACAGTTGCAGGTTTCTTCACCAGAAATAGGTCTGTGTGCTTGCAAAAAATCAATCTGTTTCGCACTGTCTGATGTAAAATACAGTATGTCTTCAAATTTGAAAGAGTTAAGATCCATGACCGCAATTTAAGAGAAAATCTTGCTTAAAATTTGAAGTAAGAGTTACTGGTCCCTTATTTACCTCTCAAACAGTAAAAGACAAAAAAAAAAAAATTTTCAGACTTTTATTATACAAGCACTGATTTTTTTCTTTCATTCTTTCTCAACAAAACACACAATTTATCTCCCCTAACCAAAAGATGAAGATCTGGTTATATGTCCTTAAAACGCTATTTGTTTAGACACTGGCCCGAAAATAGTTGATCATTTTACATTAAGTTTATATGTGAAACTGATCCCCCATTCTAAAATAATTGTTCCCCCAAAAGTTTTTCAGGATGTTTACACGTAATCGCCTAAAAGAAAGTAGAATCTACTTTCTTTTGGGGGGGAGGGATTTAGCTGAAGGTCCTCATCTACTTCAAATGTAAATAATATTTTGTTTCAATTTGACAAAGTTCTTAGTGTCTTCCCTTTATGTATTGTATCCAATATTTTGATAAACTTATTCTGAGATTTTCATCTCTATTTTTCACTTCTTCCATTTTTTCCACCCTATTTATCCATTAGTGCCATCTTTACCTGTGCCATTTTTATTGTAAAGAAAATTAAAAAATAGTTACGTACCGTTAAAGTTTGACCCCCAGAATTCACTGTGGTTAAAAAAACCGATAACAACCCAACAAGAAAAAACTGTTTATAAAAATCCACGGCCATAATAATCGTTTGCGTAGTCGTGCTTCGTCCCTGGTTGTCAGTGTCACACAGGTAAGTTTCACGAAGCGAAACCGAAATGCTTAGGGCAGGAAACCAGGTGACTGACAAATTCGGAAAACACACAAAGTAAAAATGACAAACAAGTAAAGAACAGAAATAACAAAGAAAGAAACGAAAGAAAGGAAAATTTTAAAATAATAATCTAAATGAATAAAGGTGAAAGTTTTTTTTTAATCTATCCTAAACTATATTAACATCAAAAAAGGTTATGCTTATTTAATTCTATGATTTATTTACCTCCTCCCCAGGAGGTTAGGCACAAGGCCAGTTTTATCTTACTCCCACAAGGTAAGATGTGGCCCAAGGTCGGATTGGGAAAGTGGGGCTTGAAAATTAAAAATTGACTGAGCAGACCCGTCGGCATTCCCTGGTAAGCAGTAAGCAATAAACTTACTCCTCCCCAAAGAGGGGAGGCAAAGCCTGGGAGAGTGCACCTCCTAGAACTGCACAGGATAAACCTAGAGACCGGCGGAATCAAGCCCCGAAACACAAGACGACACCGATCTATAGAGTGCAGTATCCATCAGAACAGAGATTTGATTTACTCCTCTCCAGAAGTTAGGCACAAGGCCAGTTTCTATCTTACTCCCACAAGTAAGATATGACCCAAGGTCGGGAAAATGGGGTTTAAAAATTGCCTGGGCAGCCCCGTCGGCATTCTCCGGTAGGGGCGCCTCAGGCAGTAAGCAATAAACTTACTCCTCCCCAAAGAGGGGAGGCGAAGCCTGGGAGGGTGGACCTCCTAGAACTGCACAGGACAATCCCATAGACCGGTGTAAATCAAGCCCCGAAGGCCAAGACAATACCAGTTTATGGGGTGCAGTATCCATCGGAACAGATTTTTTTTTTATTTACTCCTCTCCAGGAGTTAGGCACAAGGCCAGTTTTATCTTACTCCCACAAGTAAGATGTGACCCAAGGTCGGGTCGGGAAAGTGGGGTTTGAAAAGCCAGCACCCGAGAGGTGAGCACTCTGGCCATTAAAAATTGCCTGGGCAGCCCCATCGGCATTCCCCGGTGGGGGCGCCTCAGGTAGTAAGCAATAAACTTACTCCTCCCCAAAGAGGGGAGGTGAAGCCTGGGAGGGTGGACCTCCTAGAACTGCACAGGACAGACCCATAGACTGGCGTAAATCAAGCCCCGAAGGCCAAGACAATACCAGTCTATGGGGTGCAGTATCCATCGGAACAGATACTACACTTTGATCTTAGCCAAAAGGCCAAAGCCAGGTATTGATTTACTCCTCTTCAAGAGTTAGGCACAAGGCCAGTTTTTATCTTACTCCCACAAGTAAGATGTGACCCAAAGTCGGGTCGGGAAAGTGGGGTTTAAAAATTGCCTGGGCAGCCCCGTCGGCATTCCCTGGTAGAGGCGCCTCAGGCAGTAAGCAATAAACTTACTCCTCCCCAAAGAGGGGAGGCGAAGCCTGGGAGGGTGGACCTCCTAGAACTGCACAGGACAGACCCATAGACCGGCGTAAATCAAGCCTCGAAGGCCCAGACAATACCAGTCTATGGGGTGCAGTATTGATTTACTCCTCTCCAGGAGTTAGGCACAAGGCCAGTTTTTATCTTACTCCCACAAGTAAGATGTGACCCAAGGTCTGGTCGGGAAAGTGGGGTTTAAAAATTGCCTTGGCAGCCCCGTTGGCATTCCCCCGTAGGGGCGCCTCAGGCAGTAAGCAATAAACTTACTCCTCCCCAAAGAGGGGAGGCAAAGCCTTGGAGGGTGAACCTCCTAGAACTGCACAGGACAGACCCATAGACCGGCGTAAATCAAGCCCCGAAGGCCAAGACAATACCAGTCTATGGAGTGCAGTATCCATCGGAACAGATACTACACTTTGATCTTAGCCAAAAGGCCAGTATTTAAATGCCCACAAACAGTTTTAGGTCTTCTTAATTTGCATATTTATTTTATAAACAGCTTCTAATAAATTAATATTCTCTAATATACAGTTGTAATTTTGCATTGTCATATTTTCTTATATATACGCAATATCTTCGTCGACAGAGAAATGTCTGATGTCGCTGGGATGTTGAGAACAAATACGTCTGATGTTACCGGGATGCTGAGAACAGATACTACACTTTGATCTTAGCCAAAAAGTCGAGGAGCCATAAAATAATGTTTTAAATGAATAGAAAAAAAAATTAGTTAATCTATTATTGTATTATCTCTTAATGGGGATGGGTAATATAGTATCTGTTCTGTTGTCATGATACCATCCTCCCAGGTATTAACTCCTTCTTTTGGATGGTGGTGGTGGGGGGAGGGCGTTCGTTATGATACCATACTCTCGGTCGTTACCTCCTCCTTTGGGGAGTCAGTGTAGTATATGTTTGTTTAGCATGATATCATCATCTCAGGCAAGCAAAAATATGCAACTGGAGGGAACATATTTTTGTTAGTAAAATATAAAATGAAACAAAATCATTTAAAAAAAAAAAATACAATGGAAAGTTTTTTGTTTTTTGTTGTTTTCGTAATATTAATACTTGGATTAATTCTTATCTCAGTCCCTATTTATTTGCCTCCCCACGATTATAGAGTTAGGCACAAGGTCAGGTTTTAATGTGGGGAAATCAAACTCCCCTTCAAAAGGGGCACTGTGAATTGGGACAAAAATTTTAATTTCCGCAGTCTAGAAGGATCTCTTCTTCACCGACCGAGGACAGAACAGACATAGCTTGGCTCCTGTTACTAATCTACCACACAGATACTACACTTCAATCCTAGCCCAAATGCCGAAGAGTCATTCATATTACAGTCATCTAAATTATTTAGAGTGAAATGGCTTTTGTCGCAAATTTATCCGTTTTCAAACAAATACGACTTGCTAGAAACAACCCGCAAAAACAAAAGGATAAAATAAAATGGAGGGTGAGTAAAAAAATAAGATTAAAAGTTGTCTTGTTTGAAATCAAAAGGAAAAGATTTTATTTTACAAAAAAGTCCCCGAGGGTAGTCAAAAACTTGCAAATATTTCCCTTGCGGGCATTCAACCTGTAAGGACAAAACGCCTTGTAACAAAATAAAATAGGAGGAACAGCGTAGAAGCTGCCTACTTTAAACCAAAATAAACTGCTTTTCAAACAGTTAGACAATTGTCGTTTCAACCAACGACGAATGATGTTAAACAGATATGAGGAGAGTAAGTACTTCTAAGGTTTAAACAAATAATGAATATAACGGAGTACTTGCAATTCTCAAACGACGCAAACAGCCTTCGCCAGTTTAAGGGCTTTAATACTCTGTGAATAAAAGTTCTTCCAACGCCAACGCTGCATGAATAAAACGTGTCAAACTCGACAAGTTCGCCTTCCAATGCAAACGCTGCGTGAACAATCTTGTCAACGTCAACAACTTCTTCGTCCTTCTTCAGAAATGGTTGAAAGCCACAAAATTCGCAAAACTTAGGGACGCGTTGAATTTCGATTCAACACTCCGTGGGGCAATGAACTCCTGTGTTGAATCTCACAGTCACAGTCTCAGTGTTTTCGAAGAAAGGAAGCGCTTAGGGAGTTCACTCTATCAATGAGCTGAAGAACCACGTCCACTCCTAAAGCTGGTTGAATTCCAAAAGAAAGCATTTGGTGTCAGAATCCCTGACATCAGTCTCAAAGAGCTGGCCTTGAACTTTATGTAAATTACATAGAGTTTCGTACAAAATCAAATCAATAGTGCGTATAAAATACAGAATATCAAAATATGATACAGGGTACAAAATATGTAAATATAAAATAGGATACAAAATATATAAATATAATACAGAATATATAGGAGATTAGGGTTAGAGTACATAAATGCTGGTAGAAAATTCCAACATTCTCTCCTAAAAAAAAAATGACAATCAACCTGCAGTTGGATGACACCTGTAAATCTTACAACACAAAGATGTTCCAATACCACACGATGTACAGTCGAAACACCTTCAGAAAAAAAAAAAAAGAAAAAAAGAAATAAAAACACTTCCACCTGCCTAATACCACAAAAATAATTTTCATTGTCAGATCTCCTCCTTACGTGTCTTCGAGGTCTGACACTAGGTTCAGAGTCACATGCAACTGGTTCTTCTTGGTCCAAAGACCGGTTGGAAGCGGTTTTATTAGAGGGATTTGTGGTCTGGTGAGAGTGGGTCGAGCTCAACTCCAGAGGATGCAAGTGCTTCAGAGAATGGTTATGAATTCCACTATCCGATCTCTTCAGCCTTTACCGATCTAACACAATCATCATCTCCCCCCCCCCCATCAGTTCCAACACTCTACCCAAGTACCAATAAGGCCGTGGTTTAGCTGAATTCTTCACCAAAACCACATCATGGACCTTGATAATATTTCGGAAACTATTTTGGTACAAGTTTTTACTCTGCTCCCGCAAACTGAGTAGATATTCCTGGTGCCATACTCTGCGAAAGTCCTTTAATAACAGATCTCACGAATCCCGCGCTCTCACAAGGCTATCTCTAGCAGAGGGATCATCCACAAAAATGTCTTCGTCTGCTCTAAAGAAGACCTCGCCGTTATAATTCGGGCGAATAAAACTGTTGGGGGGGTGTTGATTTCCAAACCCGAATCACCAGAACATCTATATGTGAGTGGCCTGGAATTGACAGCATTCTGTATGTCAGACATCTCTGTCAACAAATCAAAGTAGTTAACCCTACCTCGACCTATAGATTTGTAGAGGCAGAGTTTAACAGTCTGGATCAATCTCTCGCAGACACTGCCAAACCAGGGAGAGTACACGTGTCCAGGAAATTTCAGGGTGTCTAGCAACATAAGGTCTCCAACCAAACTATTCCAGGACAGCTGATACTCGTCTGGAATTTGGACATTCCAGCCTAACTTTAATTTCCACAACTCTCGCAAGAGTAGTCTCCCCTTGATAGTAACTAAACGACAAAGCAATAAGGAATCAAATACGGGAGGGAACTGAAGGAAACATGCATTTTATCCATACTAGGATCATATAAATAACCTGGTACCATCTCATAGGAAGAATTGTGGACCACCAAACTGCCATCTCTTTTCATTTGAGACCTCATTAGAGTTGCAGGGTCTGAGTAGGAAATGACTCTCTCGCATGATTTCACCAGTTTCCTGGTACAGAGACAACAATTTCTCAGGGCAATTATAGGTCTTGATCAAATTGTCCACATAAAAATGGCTCCTGAGTATCTAAATGCAAACATTCTTTGGATACTTGTTTAAGTGATGTCTTATTACATAATTAAACATAAAAGGACTGGCAACAAATCCAAAGATAAGTGTATTATACCAATAACAAACGAACTCATGGCCTAACTTCAAGAAAAAACAGCATTTATTCTTGTCAGAGTCCTTTTTCAGTCTGATCATGAGGAAGGCTTTCCTGACGTCAGCCAGCAGCACATACTTCTCAGTCCTAAATTTAAGCAACAGGCCTAACATGTCACTGAACAGATTTATACCCGGGTAGGCTGCTTCATTTAGAGAAGGACAACCACCTGTTTTGAGGGAACAATTAAATACAGGCCGTATTTTAGTAGTACTCTAGCAGCTGTTCTTAAACACGGGCCGGTGCAGGATCCATATGCGGTTTTTATACTGTGCCGGCTCGATATGGCATCTTTCTATAAAACCTTCTTTCTCTTGTTCGAGAAAAACCATACAGTAGTCCTCATAGAGCTGTTTCTTCGTCAGACTCGTAACTACTCGGTCAAGGACCCCCAATGACACATTGTAATCAGAAGGGACAGACCTGATCTTGTCCTCGTCCCATAACCTATGGTATCACGAAAGGAGTCAATCTTGGATTTATCATATCTGCTTATAGGGTTCTCATCCCTCAAGCCCAATGATTCCAAACTGAACATCATGTCCAGCTTCCGCTCCACACCAGACCCTTCAAAGGTCTGACAAGGATCGAGATAGTCAGCGTTGGGACTCATCACAAAATTCACATGCATGACAGGACATGCAGAATACTGGGAGATAATGTTCTGATAACTGTTTACCTTCGAACAGCCACCAGCAGCAGAGATCTTCTTTGGGAACAGAAAATGTCCAACATTTCCAAAGGGAATAATTCCCTGATGACCTCCCATGCGTATCCATTCATTAACCTGATCAAGTTCATCAAGTGCAAGTACTGCAACAGATCCACACCCAACAGTCCGTGAATGTGGATCGTATCATTTCTGACACTCGAAAAATCTGCAGCCAACCTAATGCCCTTCGCAGAGAAATTCTTGACTGCCGGCGCTAATCCAGGAACAGTGAATTTCATGTCGATATCATCATCAATCAAGAAGGGTATCTTACGGGTGCACTCTGGTAATACTACAGACAGATTAACTTCCTGCATTCTCTTCCAGACAGAACCAAGAAAGGTATTGGCATCATAAATTCTTGAGTCACTTAGTCCTTCCTTGTATCCTATCCGGTCTAACAACCCACTCGACAGGTAGGATCGTTGACTCCCGGTGTCCAACAAGCAATTAAAGTGTTGCTCATTACCTCCTTTAATGACCCTGATGCTCATGATGGGTAAGAGGAGGTTGTGATGATGTTTTCTACTTTGGTAACATGCATTAAATGGTAAATTTATAGAAGTGCACCCCTCGTATTTCGCCCCCCTAAAAAAAAAGGGTTCTACTTTTTTGGACAAATTACATATAAACACCCTCAGCAAATATCTGGTAAGAAAAAAAATTATGAAAATGTTTATTATTTTAGATTTTAGAAGGGGGGATCACTTTCCTATATAAGTTATACATAAAGTGAGCACCCCCACCCCCCACCCCCCGTCCCAAATAAAATCTAAAATAACGTTTTTTGAATATTTCTTTCAACACGTGTTCGCTAGGGTGCGATTCTAAGTGGCCAAAAAGTGAGTGCTCACTTTACGTATGACTTATATAGGAAAGTGATCCCCCACTCCTCCTAAAATCTAAAATAATAAAAATTTTAATTACTTTTTTTCATAGCAGATATTTGTTATGGCTGTTTACATGTAATTTGCAAAAAAAAACGTAGAATTTTTATTTAGTTAGAGGGATAAATGTGAGGGGTGAGATTCCGTGGTCAAGAAATGGGGGCTCACTTTACGTATAACATATAGAAAAGTGATCCCCCTCCTAAAATCTAAAATAATAAAAATTTTCATAATTTGTTTTTTCTTGAGGCTGTTTACATGTAATTTGCCCAAAAAAGTAGAAACTTTTTTTTTAGGGGGCGGAATACGAGGGGTGCACTTCTATAAATTTACCCATTAAATGTTACATCAGCTTTCTTAATCACCGGGCAAAGAACACCAAAGTGACTTTTGCTGTTGCACTGCAAACATTGGGAGCTAAGACTAACAGTTTTGCCGGGACAACGGGAAGCAGGATGCAAGCGACTAGTACACAAAGTGCATTAATTAGTCGATTTGCACCGTGCAAGTCGCTCTTCTAACGAAGCATATTTTTTACAAAGAAAAGAAATATGTTCATTAGTCATGCAAAAATTGCATTTGAACCAAATTACCTTCGAGTCGACCCTGAAATTTTCCAAGGTTGTCGGTTTTCCGCTAAAGGGACCCCCTTTTGTAGGTCATGTTCCCAGCTCTCCCAGCATAGGAATAGCTGGGCTTCTTCTGCCTTTCAGGCTTAGGGCCACTGGCGGCACATGGCTTTGTTATACACAGGATCCATATAATGCTGTTATAGGACAGGAAAATTTGTCCCAGAGAATCAGAATCGGTAATTGCATCGGAATCAGGAATTTAGATCAGAATCAGTAATTGCATCAGAATCAGGAATTTAGAACAGAATCGGTAATTGTATCAGAATCGGGAAAAATTTTGGAATCGTCCCATCACTAGTTTTTAGGTTATCCAGAATTTATTTGACAGTCGACTTTGAAATTAAACCAAATGAAAAGATTAATTAGTAAACATTGATGATGTTAGGGTTAGGGTTAAGGTTAGTTTCTTTATTTAAATTATTGGTGTTTATGTATCGTAGGGCAAAAAAAATCATCTTTAATTCTGAAGAGTCAAATAAGGGGGAGATAACTCAAAGTTTTCAACCACAGTTTTATCTTAAAATGGATTTTAACACTGAATTTGCAAGATATTTTATATTTAACCAGAAATAATGCCAAACTAATAGACTTCTTGCAATCGCACAGATTAATTTTCGAACAAATTGCTGAATTTTACCCAGTGTAAAACTTTCATTTATTTTAAAACCTTTATTTCCCTTGTTTCATGTTTTTTCTCCCTTCCATTTACGTATTTTTCTATTTTTTTCCTTCTTCTTCGTTGATAATTAATTTATTTTAATAAATCATTTTATTTTTCATTGGTGCCGAATACGTTGTGATTGTTTTATTCCTAAATTATCCTTTTACGTATACATTGTTTTAACTTTATTTTACATTAATTACAATAGTAAAGTCTATTCTAAGATAAAAGCGTTGTTGAAAACTTTGAGTTATCTCCCCCTTATTTGACTCTTTAAAATTAAAGATAAAAAAAAATTTTCGCCCCTACGATACATAAGCACCAAATTATTCTAAGTGCAAAAAATTAGTTCGATTTTCCTCATCAATCATCAATATCTAAGAGAATCTAATTCAAAGATTATATTTTGAAACTTTCACTCAGCGTAGCCGAGGACATTAACCCATTTATATTTACACATTTATGCTTTTGAATGACGTGTTTGCGACAACACAAACATACACTTACAGGGTGTTGTAAATGAAGAGAGTTTGAATTACCTACTAGATACCATCCTCAAGTGTCTTCGGTCTCTCTGTATAAGGGTGTGTCAGGACAACCTGACATGAGGATACTTCACCTTACAAGTAAACCCTGACCAAATATTCAAAATAACATAGTATTCAAAGCCCAAATAAGATCCCCTCGACACGGCTATACACTGGCTCATACGAGAAAAGGTGCACCTTCTCCAAGTAATGTTACCCCAAGTAACAGAACCTAACTGGATACTCTACCAGACTAGATGAATTAGTATCCTGGAATTCGGTAAGACCAAGAGACCACAAGAAAGATAAGTTATAACATAGTTAACTGGTCAATTAATGATCTTAACTTCTTTACTAACTCAACTTCGAAAGATAAAGGAGAACTTTAATTGATGGGACGATACAAATATCTATGTATCTCATATAGAGACCAAGTGTTAGCCCCAGAAAGTGGCCTCTTGATTTCTGAGAGCTTCAACTGAAGTAAAATGAAACAAAAAAGTGTTGTAAATTATATTCTTAACCCCTAATCCCACTGGATGAACTCGTCCATCAGACTTTCTTTCATGAGACTCAAGACTATTTAAGTGCCTCCTCACTTTATTGTTTGTTGTAGTTTTCTTTTGTAATTAAAACCTTTACCAAAGGTATTCTTGACTTTTATTATTCACCGTCTCACTACACAGGGCAGTTAAGATCAAACGGCCTAGGGCTTCGAACATAGGTGACTGGCTAAACAAGCCCTTAAAGTCATAAAATAAACATTTCAACACTGCATTGAGGGAGTGTTTTTTAGAATAATAAATAAACATTCAGAGTCAATGTTATCAAAAATTTGAACGAAAATCAAGATAAGATATGCTACAATAAACAAAAGACCTTGTATTTTTCAACAGTGCCTCCATTCTAAAAAATGACTTATACTTTTGCCTCAATTCTAGAAAATGATCTATACTTTTGTTTCTATTCTAAAAAATGACTTATACTTTTGTTTCTATTCTAAAAAATGACTTATACTTTTGCCTCAATTCTAGAAAATGATCTATACTTTTGTCTCCGTTCTAAAAATGACTTATACTTTTGTTTCTATTCTAAAAAATGACTTATACTTTTGCCTCAATTCTAGAAAATGATCTATACTTTTGTTTCTATTCTAAAAAATGACTTATACTTTTGTTTCTATTCTAAAAAATGACTTATACTTTTGCCTCAATTCTAGAAAATGATCTATACTTTTGTCTCCGTTCTAAAAAATGACTTATACTTTTGTTTCTATTCTAAAAAATGACTTATACTTTTGCCTCAATTCTAGAAAGTGATCTATACTTTTGTCTCCGTTCTAAAAAATGACTTATACTTTTGTTTCTATTCTAAAAAATGACTTATACTTTTGCCTCCATTCTAGAAAATGATGTATACTTTTGCCTCCATCCTAAAAAATGACTTATACTTTTGTTTCTATTCTAAAAAATGACTTATACTTTTGCCTCCATTCTAGAAAATGGCCTATACTTTTGTCTCCGTTCTAAAAAATGACCTATACTTTTGTCTCCGTTTTAGAAAATGACCTATACTTTTGTCTCCGTTTTAAAAAATGACCTATACTTTTGTCTCCGTTTTAGAAAATGACTTATACTTTTGCCTCAATTCTAGAAAATGACGCATACTTTTGCCTCCATCCTAAAAAATGACGTATACTTTTGTTTCTATTCTAAAAAATGACTTGTATCATTTCTTACATTCTAAAAAATGACTTATACTTTTGTCTCCGTTCTAAAAAATGACTTATACTTTTGTCTCCGTTTTAGAAAAGGACTTATACTTTTGCCTCAATTCTAGAAAATGACGTATACTTTTGTCTCCATCCTAAAAAATGACTTATATCATTGCTTACATTCTAGAAAATGACTGTGGCAGTTACATTAGTAAACTTTTTTCTATTGGTCTACATGACCAGAAGTTAGTTGTGATTCCGCATGGGGATTATGTAACCATCGCCTGTTCACTGCAGCACGCTTTTGCTTAATTAGACTCATACGCGATGAAACATCTTAGCGTGAAACACTTCAGTTTCAGACTGACTCGCAAACAGACAAGATGTAGATTCTGCGTTCTCTACCAGGCAGACGGTAGATGAATTCAGGGACTCCAGGATAACGTTATTTTGTCTTGTCTACTATACTCAACCCATTGTACAACCTTCATTTTGTTTTTGTGTTCCTGTAAATAAAACTGCATATCTCTTTAGTTGTGAGGCCAGCGTTTATTTCGTGAGGAATGGTGACCCGATTTGCTTATTCTATTTTAGTCAGATATGGCCAGACGAATTACTCTTCCAAATAAGTCGTCAATCTGATTTTCTTCTCGATTTAAACTCTTACCTAAAATTGGCTCTCCAAGCTAAATGACTAATATTTTTTTTACTGATAAAAACTTTTTTTCCACAAGAATAGAAAGTTATAACAAGTTATCAACAATCTTTATGACTCATGTGATGTGGACGGTGTATGAATTTAAGTTTAAAGTTCAAGTGATTAGTTCTTGTTATTAAAGAAAAACCAAGTAAGGTCAAGTAAATTTATTTGCATGCTTTATTACTTTTCATTGTCAACAAAAATTCAACCTTTGTTCACTTCTTTGTAAAAATAGAACGAACAGTCTAATATTAATTTGGCACACTTTGAGCACGGATGAAGCCTTCCACTTCTAAAGTTGTTCTTTTACAATTGTCATTAAAAATATTCCTTTGAATAAATTATTTAATTATTTTTGTAACTTAAATTATATTTTAATGTGATATATATATATATATATATATATATATTCAAGTTCAAATTAAAGTCTCCTGTTTTTCTTTCACTGCTATATACTTAAATCCCTTTTTTCCATTTGTAAATTTTCCAGCGGTAAGTCGGCTTCTGCAAGTGCTAAGTTTGCGATATTTTGGATTTAGTTTGTATCCTTAGGAATTTAAACTGCATTTTCTTTCTTTGTTTAAAATGACTCAAAGCTTCTTCAAACTATTATATATATATATATATATATATATATATATATATATATATATATATATATATATATATATGTGTGTGTGTATGGGAAATGAAAAAAGAAAAACCAAAAAGGATTTTTTTTATATATTAATCAACGTTTCGTCTTTATTTGTAAAACTTCCTCAGGATGATAATTTTAAGAAAAATGTCATGCTAGTACGTGAAAATATTGGGTTGACATGATGGTTTGAAAAAATTACGAAAATTCATCCAGTATTTATTAAATTATAAGAAGAAAAAAAACGATCTTACATATCGTTAGACATTTTCACTTATGAAATAGGCAAGGGAGATAACTCAAATTTTGTTAACTGGTTTAACAAAAATGGCTACCGAAAGATAAAATCGTTTTTTTTTTTTGTTTTTAATTTAATAAATACTGGGTGAATTTGCATAATTTTTGTGTACAGTCTTCTTTTCAGCTACCACCTAAGTACATAACAAAGTTTATACATTTCTTTAGCTATTTTTTCATGAGAGGCTAACATGTCTGGGCGAAACAGCAAAAGAACCGTTTTTTTTATCCAAAACAATCAATAAAGCGAACAATAATAACAGCAAACAGTTGTTTTTTTTTAATAATGTAAAATTTTATAAAACGAATAATCAACATTGATTTTTTAATATAATTTAAAACTTTATAAAAACGAAGAGTTTGTCTTTTTTTTTTACTAAACAAACAGTCAACATTGATTTCTTTTTTTTTTTTTTGTATAATTTAAAACTTTATAAAACGAAAAGTTATCATTTAAAAATAATGGTAAGAATAAAGATCCAGTTTTGGATTTAAAAAAAATTCAAAGTCTGAATTACTTCCGGTTAATTTTGTTAGGAGTAAGTGCCGACGCCTCTTTTATTACAAAATCAAGGGAGGCGCGAGAGTGCTCTATCCCGCAATAGACTTCCAGAATGGCCTATGCTGGAAATCTCATTTCTTTGATCAATCATAACTCAAAAACCAATAAACCAAATTAGTTAAAACTTTGCACAAAATTTTTATTTGATAGGTTCTATAAGTGTGTAGAATTTCAGCATCATTAGTCAAGGCAACCTAGAGATCCAGAAAGTTCAATCATGAAATCATGTTATCTATGTGTACGTACGTATGTATGTGCCACCCTATATCTCATCAACTATTTCATGGATTCAGATGATTTTTGGCATAGATAGAGGTTCTAGAGTCTAGTTGATGACATTTTAATTTCAGTTTACCATATACCTTAGTTTTCCAGAAAATTCCAAAAAAACTTAAAAATGACCATTGTATTGAGGCATAGCCTTTACAAAAATAGTGACATTCCATGAAAAATGCCAGTATACTGAAATCATATGCCCTTAATAGGGTTAAGATGAAAATTCATATACACTAAATGTACAAAAGCAAGAAAATTCCCAAATTTTCTCAACGAGCAATATTTTATTTATGTTACCATTTTTAAATTTCCAAAAGTAAGGGGGCCATTCAACTAGAATTTGATTTTTTTTTTTTTTTTTCAGAAAACAAAATAACGTATTAAACTACGAGGAATTATATTTTAAAAAGCATTAATTTAAACTAAGTATTGAGTTACTCCTCTCCAGGAGTTAGGCACAAGGCCAGTTTTTATCTTACTCCCACAAGTAAGATGTGACCCAAGGTTGGGTCGGGAAAGTGGGGTTTAAAAATTGCCTGGGCAGCACCTCAGGCAGTAAGCAATAAAGTTACTCCTCCCCAAAGAGTGGAGGTGAAGCCTGGGAGGGTGGACCTCCTAGAACTGCACAGGACAGACCCATAGACCGGCGTAAATCAAGACCCGAAGGCCAAGACAATACCAGTCTATGGGGTGCAGTATCCATCGGAACAGATACTACACTTTGATCTTAGCCAAAAGGCCAAGGGCCGTGAAAATACCCCCCCCCCCATAAAAGAGACGGTTGCCATCAAAATTTCGAGTTAGCAATTGTTTAAAGAAAGATCATCTCTTAACGCTTATAATACTGAAAAGATTATACAAAATATAATAATTAGTCTATTTTCGGTGGATTTTGGAAAAATTACATTTTTCACCTTAGACTGAACTGGAACAGATGCGCGTTTTTGTCATATGGACGTCCGGTGCGAATGCAGCCTCTTTCAATATTAGTGTACCATCTTTGTACAGAACAGACTTTGATCCTATCGTGAAGGCCAAGAAAGTGTATGGTGTTTGTCCAGCTTAACCACTATATGGAATTTTTTTATGGAATTTTTTTATGGAATTTTTTATGGAATTTTTTAATGGAATTTTTTAATGGAATTTTTTATGGAATTTTTTTATGGAATTTTTTATGGAATTTTTTTATGGAATTTTTTATGGAATTTTTTTATGGAATTTGCTCCAGATAAGGCATGAAGCCACTTGATGTAAGGCGCTAAAAAAATACTACTTCAAGGTAAAGAATATCCAACAATAAGTGCTAGATGGATAGATTAAAACCCAGAAAGCAGCAGTTATTCCCCTTTGTCAGAAACATCGTCCATGGAATGTGAGGACTAAAGTACAAAATAAGGGAAGCGAAAGTTATGAAGCTGCCGAAAGTAAACCCTTTCTACTCTCCTAATATTGTTGTTAAAAAGAAAATAGCATGAAAACTTCATGATGTACTTATTTGTTAGGATAAAAAAATATACAGTACACAAAAATTCACGGACATTCATCCAGTATTTTTGGTTTAAAAAAAAATAACTTCTAGTTTCTCGCTAAACGGTTTCTCGTCGCCGTTTTCGTCATTATTAAAGTCAAGGGAGATAATTCAAACTGGATAAGCGCCAAAACAACAATTTGCTTTATCTCACAAAAGTTTGAATTATCTCCCTTGACCTTAATTGGTGGCGATTAAACTTGAATTTATTTTTTTAACAAAAATACTGGATGAGTTTCCATAAATTTTGGTGTACTGTAAGTTACACAAAATAAATAATTAATAGAACATTTAATTTAATGGGACATTTATTGAAATAAATTAAAATGTTTTTTTTAGATATTTTCTTTTTGCAAAAACGAACAGTTTATTTATAATAAACAGTTGCTGCTGTTTCACCCGACATGTTAGGCCTCACATTAAAAAAAAATAGCTAAAGAAATGTATACACTTTGTTATGTACTTACGTGGTAGCTTAAAAGAAAACTGTACATACAAAAATAAGCAAATTCATCCAATATTTATTAAATTAAAAATAGAAACCTATTTTTATCAATCGTCGCCATCTTGTATCTTTCGATCGAAAAAATCGAGTTATCTCCCTTGCTTAAACTGGTTACAAATGTCTAACGATACGTAAAATCGTTTGTTGTTTTCTGTTTCATATAATTTAATAAATACTGGATAAATTTGCGTAATTTGTTTCTGTACAATCTTATTTTTAGCTAACACGTAAGTACATAACAAAATTTATACATTTCTTTAAATATTTTGATGTCGGGGCGAAACAGCAGAAGCACCTAAAAAAATTAATAAATTAAAACAGTCATGTTTTTTTTAAACGAAGTAACTTTGGGGAGGATTTGTTTGTTTTTTGTTTTTTTTCAAACGGACAATTTCTTTAATTAAAATTTTTGAAAACTAAAATGAAAAAAAAAAATCTTTAGGTTATTTTCTTCCTTTGACGGGATTGTCTGTCCTTGTCTCTGATGTAAATCTTCTGAAATGAAAACAAATAAATTCGCTGAAGTCTCTAATCTGCACAAGTACCAATATTTATTTTCCATTGCATCGTTAGCGATCTGGAGATCCAATCTTTTTTTTTTTTTAAGTAGAGAGTGATGACGTCCGTACGAACATGAAATTCACTTAGTATATAGTTGCCCATAAACGGATTTTTGTGAATAAAAATTAAAAAATAAAGAGCTCACTATTAATTGCTGTACGAGTTACGTCCCTTTCTGAATGATTTCCTATATAGTTTTCTATAATGTCGAACTAACCTCCGATAAGATAACAGATCACAACTTAAAAGTAAATCAATTTGATCGATTATTGTTGAAATAATTATTATCAGTTCAGCTTATTGTGTTCTTACGTAATAAAAAAAAGGAATTAGCGTCACGTGTGATTGTTGTTGGGTGATCATGTGAGTTCAATCGCCCTCCCATTTTAGACACGAGTTAATAATATCATGTCGTGTGCATCACTTTAGAGAAAGCCGATAACAAGAACACGAACCAGATTGGTTTTACTATTTTTCTTTGTCCTCGTCGCCATTTCTTTTGCAATGTCGTACTTTGTGGTCTTGTCGATATCCGTGTGTTTGTTGTGTGCTCAACTTCCAGCTACGAAAAGCGAACAGTCCGTGCCTTACAAAGTCGGCTACATCGACCAGTATGTGGATCATTTTAATTTCGCCAAATTTGGAAACCAAACATTCAAAGAAAGATATTTAATACAAGGTTAGCAATTTTATTTTATTTATCAAAGAATAGGTAATCGTTACTATTTATCGACATCAATCATTTAAAAGGAAATAAATACAGTTGAGGAATTAGTCAAAAACAATTTATTTTGATTTACCTACTAATTTGTGACCTATTTGCGTCAGAATAATATCGATATTTAAAAGAAGCTCGCGTAAATACCGATTCTGAACAATGTAGCCATCTTTGTTTAATCAGTCTATGTTAAACGAGATGGCTACTTTGCTCAGAATCGGGGCTAAAGTATATTTTAGGGTAAAAAAACTCATAGCACTGTCAAAAATTGGTATTTTTTTTAATTTTCAGGAAAGGACATTTGAACTATAGTGAAGCATATTCCATAAAAAAAAATTTTTTCAAGAAAAAATAATAATTTTGGAAAAAAAATTTTTTAACAAGTTTTTTTTTAATACATTTAATAAGATATTGCAGTTTTTACATTGGATATTCTTTCCACATACTTACTATTAATGCCGCAAATACGGCTATACTCCATCGCCAGGCGTGCTCGTATAGATAGGTGTGGAACAAGGCTTCACTGGTTCCGCACTGTGGTCTCAACTTTCGTTTACCCAGTGTAAAAACTGTAATATGTTATTAAATGTATTTTTACTTGTTCATATAAGTGCTACACTTTTTTTTTTAAATTCCAAATTTTTTTGCTGAAAAAGTTTTTTTTTCTTTTACTTTAATTTTTTTGGGGGGAATCTTTTAGAATAGCCCTACAGCTCGCGAGTCGGGTAGAAAAAAAGTTGTAGAACGTAGTCAAAAAAATGAATATGCAACAAATAAATGCAACGTACGTAGAGACCAAAGATTTTCCTAGTTTTCTATTCCATTTGTTTGTATGTTTACGTATGGTAAATGGGTTTTTATTAGACATGGAAAAAAAAAAAAATTTTTTATGTCATTTATTTAAAAAGAAAATGGCGTCACTAGTTTAGGCTGTCGGTGTCACGTGTGTGTGTGTTTTTTTTTACCGGGACTCATAAGCAAATCGGCGTTTTTTTTGTTTTTTTTTCGGGGGGGGTGCATTTTTGAAATTTAATTTTATGAAACGAACATTTTAACGATCATTTTGATCACCGAATGAGCGCGCATGTCGTTTCGTCATTGGTTTAGGTTTAGGTTAGGGTTTAGGTTAGGGTTAGGTTTAGGTTAGGGTTTAGGTTAGGGTTAGGGTTTAGGTTAGGGTTGGCTTTAGGTTAGGGTTAGGGTTGGGTTTAGGTTAGGGTTAGGGCTGGGTTTAGGTTAGGGCTGGGTTTAGGTTAGGGTTAGGACTGGGTTTAGGTTAGGGTTAGGCATTTTTTTAAGAAACAGGAAAAATAAACATTACGGTGTGACGAATGAAAATAATATTAAAATAAAAGCACACTGACATGTAAATAAAAAGAAAATTATTTTATTCCTTTTGCTTAAAATGTAGTGTTGTTTTGTTCTTCTGCTTGGCTAAAAATGCAAACATTGCGCTTTGACTATGAGTCCCAGTAAAAACCAACTGAATTCAGAACGAGGCGGGCGTCTCGTTCTGAATTCAGTGTTTTCTATCGAAGCAGCCATTACTGGGTTTTTTTCCCCACTTCACTTACGCTAAAACTATTAGATTATAGAAAATAGCACTTTTAACGGATTATAATCATTAATAACTGTCACAGTTAACTTGGAAATTCAGTTTTATCGGCTACGGTAACTTTTATTTGTTGTATATTTGTTTTTTCAGCGTTTTCGTTGTTGGGCTATTCTTCAAAATACCCCGTTTTTTTTTAGTTCGATTTGAAAGTAGTGTCGAGACGTCACGTTATCACATGTGGCCATTTTCTGTTTTCCATTCTAACATGGGGGTGGCACTTTTACCTCCCGCCCAGCCCCCGGATTTTGGCTCACGTGACTCAATCGTAGTCACTTATGAACAGAATAGTCTTCCGTATTAACAATTAGCATGTATCCCACCCCCAATACATTTTGTTTGTATATTAATTATTTACCTTACGAAATAGAATGAAGATTGATGGATTTTTGCCCACCGCCTTCATTCTATTTCGTAAGGTAAATAATTAATAAACAAAAAAAAATGTATTGGGGGGGGGGGAGAGATACATGCTAAGTGTTAATAACGAAGAATATTCTGTTCATAAGTGACTACGATTGAGTAACGTGAACCAAAATGCTGGCGCTGGGCGGCGGTGGGCAAAAATCCATCAATCTTCATTCTATTTCGTAAGGTAAATAATTAATATACAAAAAAATGTATTGGGGGTGGGATACATGCTAATTGTTAATACGGAAGACTATTCTGTTCATAAGTGACTACGATTGAGTCACGTGAGCCAAAATGCCGGGGGCTGGGCGGCCTGGGCGGGGGATAAAAGTGCTGCCGCTAACGTGGTGCCTCGACACTACTTTCAAATCAAACTTAAAATAACGCTTTAAAATAAGTTAAAACGCAAATAAACTTATCGATGTAGGTAGAGAGTAACTTATTTTGCCTTTGGTAACATTTATTTGTTGCCTATTTGTTTTGTTTTTTCTCACACCTTTTTCGTTCTATTAGTTGTCGTTATAAATATCCGAATAATGTATTGTTTGTGGAAAGAGAGAAAAGCAGGGCTAGAAATCGTAACATTTTCATGTTTTCTTCGAGATCGTGTTTTAACCATGGCCGTAGTAGGGACGGCCATGGTTTTAACCAAAAAAATAAAACGAGGTTCTCCTCAGTTCGGGTACACGAGGCGAAATTTATTTTAGAAGAGTTCCAATGGTGTAAGGGGCAGATAACTCTCTTTTTTTAAGTACATAATTTCTAGCTTTTTTTGGACCCCGTTCGCGCCTCTGTTGAGCGTCGTAACATATACCCAAAAAAAATCAAAAATGTTTTAAACAAAAACCGATGGCTGTTCGTTTTGAAATGAAAAAATATACTGTTGATTTTCCCAAATTCTATTTTCTTCAATAAATGTTCCATCAATATACTGTTGATTTTCACAACTGTTAATTTCTGCGATAATTTAATATTTTAAACTATAAGAAAATAAAAAAAATCTGTTAATCCAAACAAGAGGACTGTTCGTTTTGTTGGTTTTGAAATGAAAAAATATACTATTGATTTTCTCAAATTCTATTTTCTTCAATAAATGTTCTATTATCAATATACTGTTGATTTTCTCCAATATTGAATTTGCAGGACTTATTTAAAAAATGGATATTTTCCATTTTCGGACAAATTGTGTACTAAAAAAAAGAGTTATTTGCCCATTGGAACTCTTCTAAAATAAATTTCAACTCGTGTACCCGATCTATACAAGTGCCATATTTTTCACTGATAAGTACATCTATAATTTTCCTGTTTTTTTATTTTGAACTGCCATCTTTCGCATGCACCTTAATCAAAAAAATAAATAAAAATAAGCACCTAATTTCCTGTACTGTAAATAGTGTTGAGATATATAATCCGCGTTTAGCCATTTTTAATCTGAGGAGAGGAGGTATAGACATAACCAGAACGGAAACGATTAAGAGACGTCTGATTTAAAGTAACAGTTACCGAATTATGTTATTGAAGGGGGGGGGGGGGGGCTTGCTGAAAAGTTTGTAGTTCTAAATAAGTTCTGAAAAACTTTGAAAAAAAAAAGCCTCCTTTAAACCTACCATTAACTCTGAGTTCGGGTGGCAACAGCCCCTACCACCACCACCACCACCACTACAGAAAAAAACAAAACAAGACCATAGTTACATCTAAGATTTAACTAAAACGGTTACATAGCGTTTGATTAAACAGCATCTGGTCATCGGAAAGTGGATGATAATTTTACGTTGAATTTATATGCCAAACTGATCCTCCCCCACTATAAATTATAAAATAATTGTTTTTTTCTTGGGAGTGGGGGCAAGTTTTTCAAGGTGTTCACACGTAATCGCTTAAGAAAGTAGAATCTCATTTTTTGGGGGGGAGGGGTAGCTGAGAGTCCTCTACAATAATACCGTATTTTGTTTAGAGCAAAGATGCTCGGGCAAAATATGCTGTCATCCAAAGAGGACGCATCATTCTCTTTCTCCCCCCTCCCCCCCCCCACTTTGCCATCAGGCTAGTTGAGAAAAGTGCTATTTCATGTCGCTATGCTAAGTGGCGATACAAGATACACACCGCCTTAAGAAATTAATATTTTGCCTGAGCATCTTGGCTCTTTTGATGGCTGATACATGACCAAATTACCTCTGTATAATATCTGTTCCACCGATAGAAAATAGTTAATCACTGCTACATCTCTCCTTACTTAGGCTTAAAGCCGACAGAAGAAGGTAATAAAATGAAAAGACAAATATCAAGAAAAATTAAATAATCAGTTTAGTCTTTATTTATTCCTTTTTCATTCAAGTCCATTTTTATCACTTCCTCCTATGTTTTCCTTCGCCTTCCTCTGTGAACTGGCCCGGCTACCTTAACTGTTCTACATCTACTAACCATTCTTTCAACGTGGTCATACCATCAAAGTCTACTCTTCTGCACACATCTCCCTATACTGTCCAGATTTAATCTTCCTCTGAGGTCATCAGAACTAAGCCTGTCTTTAAGACTAACATTACACATCCATTGTATCATTCTCATATCATTTCTCTCCATGCAATACATGCCGTGAATCCCCCACTGGCCAAGTATCACTGCCATAAATCATCACACTGTACACGTGCCTGATAGACTCTTCCCTTGGTCGACAATGCTAACACTCTGCTGGTTAGTAATGTCAGAAGTTCTCTGAATTTACTCCATCCACTCCTAACTCTTGCAATCACACTAGCACCTGCTCCAGCCTGTGCTCCAATGGTATCATCAAAGTAACAAAACTATCACTGCCATACATCATCACACCGTACACGTGCCTGATAGACTCTTCTCTCAACTAGAAAACGATTTAAACTTTTACATTAAAATCATCACGTCTGTTTTACATGCTGGTTGAAATTCACTTCCAAACTACCCTATCTCTGGCCAAGTCTTTATTTATCCCTCTTTCCCTCAGGTCTATTTTTATCACTTCCGCCTATGTTTCCCTTGGCCTTCCCCTGTGAACTGAATCTACTAGCTTTACGTTTCTACTAATGATGGGACTATTCCAATTTTTTTCCCCCGATTCTGATACAACTACTGATTCTGTTCTAGATTCCCGATTCCGATTCTAAAATCGCCTAATCGCCTAAAAAGTTGAATCTAAAATTTTTCCGGGGGTGGGGGTGTATGTAGTCTTTATTTGGTCCTCATCTACTTGTAAATGTCGATATAATTTTCTTTTTAATTTCACAAACTTCTTAATGATTTCCCTTTTTGTATTCTATCAAAAATGTTGATAAACTCATTGTGTGCCATTTCCCCCCCCCCCTTATTTATCCACTTGTGCCTTTTTTTCCGGTGCCATTTTTAACAAAATTTTAGTTTTGTGCTGGTAGTTTTAAATCAATAGATATTTACCATTTTATTATTAATACCAGCAATAGAAAATTAAGTTTAAAAAATAAAAAAAAGAAAGAAAATTGGTACGTGTGCATTATGGCGACAAATTCCCTTCTTTATTTCTAGAGGAGTGAATCGAAAGGGGAGATAATTCGAATTATTTTAAGTGTCTTAATTCTTTTCTTAATTTTCCGAAAATGGGCGTCGATGCGTTAGATCTTGAAGACATTTTATATTTAACTAGAGATAAGGCAGTTAGTCGATTTTTTTTTTTTTTTTTTTTTTTTGCAAGCGCACAGACTAATTTCTTTGATAGGCAATAAATTTGTGAAGCCAACTATGGAATATATCACAATGTTTTCACAACCATTGAATATTGGATCTGATAGGTCTATTAAAGTAGTTGTTGATGGGAACACAGTTTTTTTTTCTTTTTTCTTTTTTTTAACATAGTTCACCCCAAACAAGGCAGGCCGCCACTGTAGACGTAAGGGGCTACTGAGAAAAAGAAAAGGGGAGAAGGTAGGGGGGCGCTCAACCTAGATTGGGATCTGCGCAGCGAGGTGTCTGTTTACATTAGTTTTAAATTTCTGCATGTCTGTACTGTTGGGGAAACAGGGGGCAGGGAGGGAGTTCCAGAGGCCAGCAGTACGAGGAAAGAAGCTATTTGAGTAGAAGGCTCTCCGACATCTGGGGACCTCCACAGTGAATGAATGAGATTTAGTTGATTGTCGAGTTAGTCTAGTGAATTTACGTCGAGAGGGCACCAGAGTAGCCAATTCATCTGAAACACATAGTATCAATGCCAGTGTGCCTCAAGAATCTATCCTGGGCCTAACCCTTTTTCTGATCTTGATTAATGATTTTCCAAATCCTGAGGTCATTTGTTGACATCTATGCAGACGACACAAACAAGTGTCTATGGCAGCACCTCTAAGAGCATTGGTGATCAAAATCTTACTGATTCTCGCTCTTCTGATGTGGAGCATGTGGTGAAATGGAGAGCGGGTAGTGGTTTGTTACATTTAATACTTTTAAAACCAAGCTTCTCTCCTTTCACCACCAATGCTTTGATCCTTGTTTTACTCCAGTCGAAATGAATGGCTTTCTCCTTAAGGAAACCTCTTGCTTTGATAAGTTCCTAAGTACTGGCTGTGTGACGTAACATGCACATAATTAAGGAATTTCGAAGGAGGAGTGTTGAGCGATTGAGTTTGAAACGGAGTAATAAACAAGAAAACAAAAGGAACTTTGAATATAAACAAAAAACGTTTCGATTCGTGCTAGTGTTACATTACTTGGAGGAGAGAGGAGGAGAATAAGACAAACATAGAATAGCATGCTGTCTGCTTCTTTCTCTCTGTCTTGCTTAATGTCACCAGGCAAACAAGAGAAAGAGGAGGCTATGCAGCGTTTGCCATGACTGTCTTGGTAGTTTGGTTTCTTTATTTCTTTTTCTTTTTCGCTCACTGGCTTAGCTTAACAGAACAGTAGTAGAAGGGGAAGAAGGGAGAGTATGATGTGAAATAGAAAAGAAAAAAAAATTGGAAGAAGCAGACGATAATTTTTTTCTTTATGTGAGATTGGAGAAAAAAGGGATCATTCAGTAATTTGGATGAAAAACTTGCATGCCTTTATGGATTATTTATTTGAAGAGAATGTGGTTGAGATATGTGAACAGATAAGTCTATCCGCAGCTTTTGTTGCTCAGAGACATTCACTGGAAGATACAAGTCCAGTATCCATTCTCGACAATCAGTCCGGCAGAAACTGGGGCATTTCGGTGGCCTTTTATCTGTCGGACTGAGGTATTTGCCATATGGTGGTCCTAGATGGTCCACACTCCTAGGCCTTGCCTCCCCTCTTTGGGGTGGAGTAAGTTTATTGCTTACTGCCTGAGGTGCCCCGACCAGGGAATGGCGATTTTTAAAAGGCTAGAGTGCTCCTTTTTTAGGGGTGCTGGCTTGACTCTCTCCACCTTCCGGCCTTGTGTCACATCTTCCTTCGGTGGGAAGGAAGTAAATACCCAAATAAATGAATATTGACTTTGAACTGTTGACCAACGTAAATATCTGTTAAATGTTACGGACGATGTTCGATCTCCATTAAAAGAGAAACCTTTTATTCTTATTTTCATTGAATTTCATTCCTATTAAGTTTTAACATTAAATTGCTTATTGTAACGATATTCGTGTGTTCGTCTTCCTTTCGCCAATTACCTTATCTGGTGTATCCTCTGTAGACATCGTTACAGAATTCAATTAACATACCCCAAGCCAAAATGAATTCACGACAAAATATAAATGTTAATTTGTGTCCGGTATTACCAGCCGTCGCAGCAGCCACATCTGGGGAACCACCACTCAGAGCACTCATTGTTACCTAGACAGAGTTCAAAATTTACTTCGAAATCTAGTGGGGGAATGGTCTCTTTTCATTACAAACCCTTTTGCATAGAAGAGACGTTACTAGTTTCTCTTTTGGCTAAGATCAAAGTGTAGTATCTGTTCCGATGGATACTGCACCACATAGACTGGTATTGTCTTGGCCTTCGGGGCTTGATTTACGCCGGTCTATGGGACTGTCCTGTGCAGTTCTAGGAGGTCCACCCTCCCAGGCTTCGCCTCCCCTCTTTGGGGAGGAGTAAGTTTATTGCTTACTGTCTGAGGCGCCCCTACCGGGGAATGCCGACGGGGCTGCCCAGGCAATTTTTAAACCCCACTTTCCCGACCCGACCTTGGGTCACATCTTACTTGTGGAAGTAAGATAAAAACTGGCCTTGTGCCTAACTCCTGTAGAGGAGTAAATCAATACTCTTATAATTATTTCCATGGTGCACAACTGAGTTTCAATCTCTGGTTCCTTCTTGTAAGACATTCACAGCAAGAACTTTTCTTTCTACCACAACGAAGAAAAACTTTCCTTTCTTCATCCATGTGCCTAGCATCAGGCGGAATTTCCACAAACGGAGCTTATTTGTAAGGACATGACAATATACTACGAATACTCTTCGTTCTACTACTAGTGGTGACTTTCAACCTTCTGCTGTACATGCATGGAAGTTCCTAAGCCTAAGCATACCTTTCTGAACCGTTTACTCTTATACGGGCCATTCTGCGATATTTCATACGGGTACAAAAAACAAAGTCAAGACAAAACTGTTGAAGACAGAAGATTGATATGTTTTTTTCCATGACAAGTAAATGAACAATTTCTCTGATCAGCGATGTTAAAATAAAAACTATATATTTTTCTTGACTAAGCTGTGAAACGTGCGTAAGATATAGAAAAAATTAAAAAATTGGAAAAAAATAAATGTAAATTTTGTTTGTAAGACAGAAGGAAAAAAATACAGGTATTCCGTCGAAGTCAGAAAATGAGGAAATGAGAAAATAAATAAATAAATAAAAATGATGGTAATGGATTGCTTCTTTTTTTCCTTTAATCATTGGAATATAACTAAAAAGTGTCTATATGTATGCATATATATATATAGATTTTTGTAGGTACAAAGTTTTAATAAACAGTCAAATAATGTTGGACACACTGCCATTATTATCTATAGTGAGGATTTTTTTTATATGATTTATATTATAAGAGAGGAAAAAAGAAACAGGAGAAGGGGAACAAAGATGAATCACTTCGGAACTTTTTTCTTTCTCTATGAGGATGTTTTTTGTTTTGTTTTTTTTGGGGGGGGGGTTCTTATAAACGAGTATTGAGAAAAAAAAATTATATAAATTTAATAAATGAATATTTTTTAATATTCATAGACATATATTTTTCGTGTTTTCTTTTTTCTTTTTTTTTTTTAATATACTTAGCAATATGGAAATTATGTAACCGTACCACCGGTTGGACGATTCAAACCTTTGATCCAAGTATTATGAACCCTGGCTTTTTACCATTCGGCCGTCGTGACGATCATGCTTTGAAATGCAAGAAATACACCTTGTAGTTTAAAATGTAAATTTGAAGAGATTCTAACAAGATTTTGATCTCTTAAAGGGAGATAACCTAACAACGTGGCCAACTTTAAATCTTCAATTTAACTTCTCACAGAGGGCTCACATTGTCAGAGTTTAATAATTAATATATATATAATTATTTAATAAATAAATATTTTTTCATGCCCGTAGACATCTATAGGTTTCATGTTTTTTTAAATAACTAAAATGAGGATAACATTTTGTTTTCTTTTTCTAAATAGATAAATGGTGGGATAAAAGTAACAATGGCCCCATCTTTTTCTACACCGGAAACGAAGGACCAATTGAAGCATTCTGGGAAGCCTCTGGTTTAATGTTTGATCTGGCTCCTCGGTTTGGAGCTTTGGTCTTGTTTGGAGAACATGTAAGTTAAATTTTATGCTTATTCTATATTAACGAGTGTTACACCCTCCATTAAAAAATGATGGGAGGAAAAAATATGCTTTGCCTGTGTTCGCACTAATATATAAAATAACGCCTCAACCAGTGATTTTAAAACGAAAGTAATAAGAAAGAAAAAAAAAACGTCTCAAACTGGAAAGTTTAATAAAAGAAAGAAAAAAAAACGTATCAATCAGTATATAAAAAAAAAGTCTCATGAAAATAGTGATGGATTTCTTTTCAAATTCATTTCAGATGACAGGAAGAGGGTGTCTGAATTGCTATTTGCTTTCTCCCTTCCTCTAAATACTTGAATGGTTTTGTCTCAGCATGTTTTTTTTTTTACTCACATGATGAGAGAAAAGTACATTTATTTATATATATATATATATATATATATATATATATATATATATACACATTGGTCTTTATTATAGAGTGGCCTGGTGATACCAGATCAGGCTGCCCTGTGGCTCCCTGAGACGAAATTCACCTACATTGACGTTTTTTTTTTTTTTTTTTTGTAAAACTTAATTATGTTCTACAAAACCAAAAACAAAAACAACAGCCCCTCTCCCTTTCTCCCTCCCCTTTTTTATTTTTATTTTTCCTACCCTACTCCCGGTCCTGGATATGACCTTAAACTACATCCGATGGTGAGATCCGGCTTACGGACTTTGGGGAATGTGGAGTCTCCTCTTAATTACCATTGCTCCCAGGTCCACCCTGACCCGGAGTGGTAGTACCTGTTAGGGTCCCAACTATGAGTTAAATAGAAACAGATATTAAAAGGGGAAAGAAACAAAAAAGAGAAGAAAACAAGACCAGATTCGGCATTAAATAACCCAAAAAGGGGTTGATATGCCGTAAAACAAAACTACCAAACCAAAAACCCTGATTAAACATTTGAGGATATAAAGAACTTGAAACATAAAAACTTTCACTATAATGACCAGATTCGGCATTAAATAACCCAAAAAGGGTTGATATGCCGTAAAACAAAACTACCAAACCAAACTACCAATTATAGAGTGGCAGATTTATCTTAAAGAAAAGGGTTTTGTAGTTATAAAACTTGTGTACTTATTCCATGAAAAACGATGACGCAGCTAAACTATCAGGAAGACCTAACGTTGCTCGGAATTGAATGAGAAACACTACTACTATGTTATTTTTCATATTACTTTACTTTTCATCTTTTCTCTTGATAAATATACAATTCTTTCTTTTGTGTCAGTAATAGTTTTTTGTTTTTTTCCAGGCTACTTAAAGTTGGGTTACTATTTTCAATGACAGGCGATTTAAAAAAAAAAATTTTTAGTGTTTTTTTTAGTGTTGTTTTTTTTTTTATTATTATTATTTTTTATTTTTTAGTGTTTTTTATTTTTATTTATTTATTTTTTCAAATTTGGTGTGTACGATATTGTATATCTCTATGCATATAAAGACAGCTCCATCTTAAAGTACTGGTACTACCAGATCGGCTTCCTGACCCAAAATGCACCAAACATTGATGTTTTATTGGGTCTTTTTTTTCTCTTTGCAAAACTCAATCATGTTCTGCAAAACCAAAAACAATTTCCCTATCTCTCCCCTCCCTCTCCCCTCCCTCTCTCCTCCCTCTCTCCTCCCTCTCCCCTCCCTCTCTCCTCCCTCTCCCCTCCCTCTCTCCTCCCTCTCCCCTCCCTCTCTCCTCCCTCTCCTCTCCCTCTCCCCTTCCACTCCCCTCCTCCCTCCACCTTTCCCTCCCTCCACCTCTTTCATTCAAGCAAACATCATGAATAAATACTTGAACATATAAGGAACTTGGAGCATAAAAACTTTCACCAAAATGACCGGATTCGACATTAAATAACCGGAAAAGGGTTGATATGCCATAAAATAAAACAAACTCTCTTAAAGTAAAAAGGGCCACTCGTCAATATGATGGGCTTAATATAGGGTTTCAAGTTGTTTTTCATTTTTAAAAAAATCCAACCTAAAAAATTTAAGGGGGGGGGGGGGTATTGATTTACTATTAAAAATTAAGTTTAGCTTGATCTCTACTGTGCCAGTAATCATATTACGATGATTCAATGTGTTAGCTGTTGAAATGAATCTTACATAAACAGGCAAAGTTGCACTTCCATGTTATTTTTGCATGTTTTTTTTTTTTTTTTTTTTTCAAGTAGAAATGGGATTAGGTTTCTGTTTAAAATGAGATGTATGTAATGTTTATGGCTTATTTGATCTCATAATTAGTTACGGGTGGAAATTGTGGGCTATATTTAGTTTAATTTACTTTTATGTAACAGGGTCAAAGAGGGGGGAGCCCTTCATGAAAATTCAGATACCTCCAATTTTTGTGAAATTTTAACATTAGGTATATTAATAAATATTCCTAAATTTCAATTTATTTCGGGTATTTTAAAGGGTTATTGGGGGAGGGCATAATATAGACACAACCTCCAATTTTAAAAATTAAAATATTTCAGATTTGCATTAAATTTGATCCATAGTCATTAGACACTAATTAAATAAGATTTCCCCGAAAGATGACATGTAGGATCAGAACAGATACTACACTTTGAATTATTTATTTGCAAAAAAAAAAATCAAAATAAAGTTTAGATCTTACACAAATTAGGAAGAAGACTATCAAAAGAGTGGAGAGTTGGAATGTCGTTGTTCATACTCTGTCTGTGTGACGCTTCCCTAGAATCATTGCCGTCACCACAATATCACATGGATACTGCACCCTGTCCTGTGCAGTTCTAGGAGGTCCACCCTCCCAGGCTTCGCCTCCCCTCTTTGGGGAGGAGTAAGTTTATTGCTTACTGCTTGAGGCGCCCCTACCGGGGAATGCCGACGGGGCTGCCCAGGCAATTTTTAAATGGCCAGAGTGCTCACCTCTCGAGCGCTGGCTTTTAACCCCACTTACTCGACCCAAGCTGTGGTCACATCTTACTTGTGGGAGTAAGATAAAACTGGCCTTGTGCCTAACTCCTGCAGAGGAGTAAATAAATATATGTAAAGAAAACAAAATATTTTTATGCATATCCCAAGTTTAATTGCTTTAACTTACAGTGGGTTCATTTCTGATTTTTTTTTTTTCCACAAGTGATAATCTAATATTTATTTTTTATACTTAAAGCATCCTTTTATATTCCCCCGGGCAACGCCGGGACACGGGTCCTGCTAGTTAATTTATAAATCTTCCCCAAATTTCAGTTTCTCTGGAATATTCATACGATTTTTTTAGGGGGCATAATATGGGCACAACCTCCCATTTGAAAATTGAAATATTTCAGATTTGCATTAAATTTGATCCATAGTGATTAGATATCGATTAAGCAAGATTCCCTGAATTTCAATTTCTTCTTAAGGTCCCTTAAGCTGAAGCTTTAAATTTTAAACATTTTCTAAAAATCAAAATTATGTAATAAGAATTCTAGATATAAGGTTTGGTATGAATATATTTTGTTTGTAAGGGGACATAAAAGTGGTGCAAAACTGTCATGTATTCCGGGGAATTGATTTTTACCCGTCCTGGGACGGGTATTCTTCTAGTTATAAAAAAATAAATAAAAAGTTGAAAACCACTCCTACTTGTACAACAATCTTTATCTCTCGCCATTAGTCCATCAATAAACAGAAATATAGATTTGTTGTAATTAGTTTCTAAGCGACAATTCCAAATTTTTATTAATGCCGAATTAAACAGATGATGGCAATTTTTACGCATTAAAAATAGCAAACTTGATGATTACATCGTGACTTCGAAATTGAAAAGTGATTTTGGCGTATTTAAACAGCCAATTCGATGGCAAGTTCTGGCTTGAATTCAATTAAAAAAGTAAAAGGGGAGTATTATGGCGTAGCCAACATGAACGTTTCTTTCATCTTGCGGAGAGCAGCTCTAGCGAGGTTGTTTGGTTACACGATGACCAATCAGACTTCTGGGTTTATTAATTTCGACATGAATTTTCCATGGACACCACCTTGAGACCCTTAGGGATTTGCAGGGCAGACAGAGAGCTTCCAGGCACCCACAAAAGAAGGCGTCGACACTCCCTCCTGCCCCTGTCGTCTAGACACCGAGCAAGGCTATCTTCACTTAAAGATATACTGCCGCAAGAAAAAACTTTAGGCAGCCGACCTTTATTACTTTTTAATTTCTGTCTTCAAATTTTAAACTACTGGCAACCTACACCCAATGGTGTAGGCCATATAAATAAATACATATCGTTTGTTGTTTATAGAAGGGCCTTATTTTCTTTCTTTTGGGATTCTTTTGGTGTAGAATATTATAGGGCAGGGGCGGACAACCTCTGGTCTGCAGGCCACGTCCGGCCCGCAGGCCACGTCCGGCCCGCGGGCCACATCCGGCCCGCGGGCCACATCCGGCCCACGAAGGCTTAGCGTCCGGCCCGCCATCCTGCTATGCTTTATTATTGCAATCCGGCCCGCGAACCTCCCAGTAAAACTCATATCATTTTGTGACATAGATGTAAAACTAGGTTTCAATTAAGATTTACAGTGGGATAAAAATGTATAAATATCAGCAAGCGATGATGCATGTATATTTCATTTTTCTTTAACTATTAATTTCAAATCCTTGGCCTGAGATAAAAATAGAAAAAGAGAAAGAGAGAGGCAAAGAGGAAACGAGAGACGAGGAAAGGGCATGAAACATAGAACTTATGTGAGGTGTGTCAAAACGAATGCTGGATCAACTTGCTATTTCCCCCCGTCATTATTTTTTATGATTCCAAAATGCCTCTTCGTCGGTGCCTTTTATAACATTACATACAGAAGTCTCCTGAGAAAAAATATCAGATTTGTAGAGTGTTCAATGCAATTTTTGTACAATTTATTCATGTAAACAAAATATAGTAATTCTGATATTTCGTTTTTCACTCCGGCCCGCGATCTCCTTCCAAAAGTCTCATCTGGCCCTCACTCTGAAAAGGTTGCTTGCTCCTGTTATAGAGGATTGTCTCATAGTTTATGTCAAGATTAGCTCCTATGATGGTTTTTCTGTCCTCTTTTGTTTTTTTTTACAGCTGAAAATCAATGTCTGATTTTTATGAGTCAAAAAAGATAAAAATGATTTCTATTATAATTTTAAAATGATTGTTCTATTATTTACAATATGCTGATGACACTTCCGCTAACGCCCGAGGGTGACCTGCTAAAAATAAAATAAATCCTATAATTAAAAAGTATTTTCTTTTTGGTTGTATCAATTTCTGAAAAATATTGGGTACAAGTGTCAATTATTCAGTTCATGCGATTTGAAACCATTTTTCAGAGGTGTGATTTCTCCGCTAATTGACAGAAATCCCCCCTTTTTTTAATGGAGGAAGGAGTGGGGGTGAATTCTGTCAACAATCTTACCTTCTTTTCTGTTTGTCTTTTTATCATAAAGGAGGAAAATCGTGTGTGGCAGATTAAAAAAAATAAATCGCCTTAAAATAATAAAAAGAATGTAACTTTAGTTTTTTTTTTTTTAGCATAGTTCACCCCAAACAAGGCAGGCCGCCACTGTAAGGGGCTACTGAGAAAATAGAAAAGGGGAGAAGATTGGGGGGGGGGGGGTCAACCTAAATTAATGTGAAATTAACAAATACTTTTTTAATTATTAAAATTGAAAATAGAAGCCTTTATCAATGCAAGATTCATTTAGTTATTTATTTATTTTTTTTACTTTAATCTTATTAATTTCGGAATAATATTCCATCACCAGAGTTGACCAGTATTGTGTCATTTTTTTCAAAAAAATAAAAATAAACAAACTATTTTGTTTTTCGACATGATGTCCTTGTAATGGGTGTTATCTGTGGAGATGTTCTTGGCGGTTATGAATTCAAATTCAGGTTGTAGAACAAAGACACATTGGCATGCTCGAAGTTTATAAAGATAGGTTGTTCATTTAAAAGCATTGGTGGGTCAGTATTATTAAAATTGAAAATAGAAGCCTTTATCAATGCAAGATTAATTTATTTTTATTTTTTTACTTTAATCTTATTAATTTCAGAATAATATTCCATCATTTTTTACTCGCTACTTCTTATACATTAATTACATTAATTTTCTATTATTTTGGATGGAGTCCTTTTTACTAACATCAAACTGATCCCTGATTTTTTTTTTTTTAAATACAAGCAGTTTTCTTCTCTTTTTTTTTTTTTTTTTTTTTTTTTTAAGAGATCAGTCTATTTATGTTTATTTACTCACCGCCCCCCCCCCTCCCATTGCAATAAGACATTCTGGTGCTACCAGATCAGACTTTCTGAAGATATTGGCTTCCTAACCAAAAATGCACCAAACATTGTTGTTGTTTTTCCCTTTCCCATTGCAAAACTCAATCATGTTCTGCAAAGCCAAAAACAAAAAGCAATTTTCTTTTACAAAACAACCAAATGAAACGCCATGAATAAATATTTGAAGATATAAAGAACTGGAAGCATAAAAACTTTTACCAAAATTACCATATTCGGCATTAAATAACCCAAAAAGGGTTGATATGCCGTAAAACAAAACAACCAAGCCAACCAAAGTTAGACATGACAAAATTTGTCATGATCGGATCCAGTTACATTCTCCAGTAGGTGCACCTCAAGTGCCTGGCAATGAACTAATCCCCTCTCCCAGGAGGAGGTAATTCCTAGGAGGATGGCTTCATAAGACCAAACCAGAACCATACTCTACTCTGACACAATCCCAAAGGTCCCTCCTTGTTTAAAATGAGATATGTAATGTTTGTTCTGTACATATGATGTTCATTTTATTTTTTTGGTAGACGTAAATCTTGCAAGCTGGTTGAAATACAATTATAACATTTGTTGAAACTACTTTCATCTCCCTCTTTTCTTTGAAAATATATCTGCACGGCCGCCTAGAAGACTCTCAGACTGAATGAAACAAATACGCTTCCTATGACATGCGATATCATTTCATATAATTCCTTTGAAGGTGACAGGCCACTGCTGATAACGCTACAACCAAAATCATGTTTTTCATTCTCTGCTTGTTCACGTCAACAACCATGCCTGAATTCTGGACACTTTCTGACAAATCAAAATTAATATTCTGTATGATTTTTCTACATTGCTTTCTTCAGCTTGAGGAAGTCTTCAAAGACGAAACGTTGATGAATACATAAATCACATAGTTTTTGGCTTTCCTTCTTTTTCATTTTACATTACGTCGGATCATTTTATCCCCACTTTTCTTCATATATATATATATATATATATATATATTAGTGATTGTTCACATTTTAATGACCAAAAGATCTAGTCTAAATCAAATCTTTTATTTTTATTTCAATTTTTTCATGGTAAAATTCCTCATGGTTTTACAATTGTTTCTTAACGAGTGAAAGGCAGCCATTAACCTCATTAACTCACTATTCATCAGAGACCTAAATGAAAGGCATATATAAAGAGTCCCATCAAGCACAGAGTTTGTGGAGAAAACACACACGCACATATATATATGTTGAAAAGAAATCGATAAAGTGCTCAATCGTAAGATTTGCAAGAGCTAAAATGCAAATTATTTAAAAACCATACAATAAAGATTCTGTAGATGGACCATGGTTTCATTGACATGGATGTTTAGAAAAGACCCTCTAAGTCTGCTTCAAATCCGAAATGTGTAAGATGCCTAAAGTCAGGTAGAATTTCCATGGACAGAGTTTCTTTGTAAGGGTTTTCCGTCTGTGGAACACATTACCACAAAACTGCTTCCCTGTAGATTACAACATGGTCATCTTCAAATGCAATGTCAACAAATGTTTATCATAAACTGTCTCCCACAAGTAGTCAAACTTAGTTCAGTTCATTAGTCATTTCTTATATTCTCACAATATTGTTCATTTTTCTCTAATAATATTTAGATGTGGGTGGTAAATGTAAGGTTAAGTTAGAATTCGAGTAAGGCTCCGTGTCCCGAAAGTGATGTCATAAAGACAGGAAGCCATCAGTCTAACATGCTGATTGAGCAGGGAAGATTTTTCTCTTTCAACAAAGTCATCAGAAAACGGTTGTGTTTATAGACCTGCTTTCTTCCGTCTTCCACAGAGGAAGAGGGGGTGGGGGGTATGTGTATACATATATACTATAAAGAAAAAAAGAAAACCACTAAGAGATTGTGCAAACCTAAGGAATTTGTGCTTTTCTATTGTTTAATAACGTTTATGAGATGTTAGTAAAAAAGAATAAGATGTTGACAGAAGAGAAAATGAAAATTTCGGCTGCCACATCAACACTGCAACTACAGAAACACTATCAACGGTCTCTCATTCACCGTGAGTCGATTTTGGCTTCGATAAGTGGTGACTTATTAGTCATGAAAAAAATTGTATTTTTGAGAGTGATTGTGAGGGGTTAGCAAATACAGTAAAAAAAAATAAAAATAAAAAAATAATTTTTTTTTTTTTTTTTTTTTTTTTTTTGCTTTCTATTCTATTTGTGATTTTGAAGTAATTGATGTGTGCGTTGGGGAGGGGAGTGTCTTCAACCTGTTGTTATTATTCTGCCTCTTACATGAGTGTGATTTTGATCGCCTACCCTAACCGAGCTGCTGCTGCTGCTGCTGTCAAACAAGCTGGCGGAGAAATAACTTTTGAAGGCACATTTCACGCTTACCAATCAACCCATGCTATTCACAGAGCAACTGGTAAGTACGTTATTTATATATGTATTTCTTTCGATTTTTACTATAATATACAATATCTGTACTTGTTAAAATTGCATACGGTTAAAATAGATGATCATCATCATCATCATATCGTCCATTTTTCATGCTGGCATGTGTTGGACGGCTTTTAGAATCTCTGGCCAGCTCTTTATTTATCCCTCTTTCTCTCAAATCCATCCTTACTGCTTCTTCCTATGTTTTCCTTCGCCTTCCTCTGTGAACTGACCCTGCTATCTCAACTGTTATACATCTACTAACCCTAAGAACCCTCATCCATTCTTTCAACGTGACCATACCAACAAAGTCTCCTGTTCTGCTCACATCTCCCTATAATGTCCAGATTTAATGTTCCTCTGAGGTCATCAGATCTAAGCCTGTCGTTAAGACTCCAATTACACATCTATCGTCCCATTCTGATATCATTTCTCTTGGTGCAACACATGTCCTCAACCCTCACTGGCCAGTAGTTATAATTGTATTTATATATGAGTGATTGCATCTCAAATCAATAAATGTTTTAGGAAAATATACCTTGATCAACATTGATTTTTTTTTTTTTTTTTTTTTTTTTTTTTTTTTTTTAATTTCTACATGATGGATAGTAAAACACTTGGAGCCAAATTTCAACACAGTTTCTCACCAGAAATCTTTTCACAGGGCGGCCAAAAAGTAACTTGAATAGATTTTTTTAATTTTTGATGGTACCTTAAGTGAATTTGAATATAATATGATGAAGACAATGTGTAACGAAGAGGTAATGAAATGTATTTGGTTCCCTACTCAGAAAGAATGCTCTCTCAACTGAGTTCAAATGGGACGCCGAATTATTCTTTCTGTTCTTTTAACCAACAGCAGTCCATCTCTCTCTCTCTCTCTCTCTCTGCACTCGACGTAGTCACAACGCCAATCTTTCTCTCCCGCTCTGAGGCTCATTTGAATATGTGAACTCTTGTTGCGTAACAAAAGTTACAAGTTTCCATTTTGTAAACGGAACACTCCGAGTTCAATCCCCGGTGGACAATACACGACACAACCCTCACTCGTTTTCCCTGTGGACTTGCATGATGGCTGCTACACAATGGAGATTTGTTGGCCTTTTGGCTAAGATCAAAGTGTAGTATCTGTTCCGATGGATACTGCACCCCATAGACTGGTATTGTCTTGGCCTTCGGGGCTTGATTTACGCCGGTCTATGGGTCTGTCCTGTGCAGTTCTAGGAGGTCCACCCTCCCAGGCTTCGCCTCCCCTCTTTGGGGAGGAGTAAGTTTATTGCTTACTGCCTGAGGCGCCCATACCGGGGAATGGCGACGAGGCTGCCCAGGCAATTTTTAAACCCTACTTTCCCGACACGACCTTGGGTCACATATTACTTGTGGGAGTAAGATAAAAACTGGCCTTGTGCCTAACTCCTGGAGAGGAGTAAATCAATACACAATGAAGATTTTTTTGCATAATATGTTAATATTCCATTAAGGTATCATAAAAAATCAAAAATCTATTCAAGTTAAAAATCCCTCAGTGACTTCTTAGCCACCCTGTACATATTACATAAGACAGATAAATTATTTTAGATAACTATAAATAAAAAAATGTATTTATCATTTTTTGAGAAAATTACGGTCAAGGTCAACTTGCCTTATCTGACCTCCTAAGATAAAAAATAAATATGGTATATTTTAAATCCATCTAAGATACTTTAAATGGTATATAAATAAGCTTTTGGGGTGCGAAAACATCGAAAATATTAAATTTCAAACTTTATCCCTATTTACTTGTCTCCCCACGATGGCAGAGTTAGACGCAATGTCGGTTTTTAATTTCGAGAAAATCCAGCTCCCCAAAAAGGGGGGCACTCTGGATTGGGACAAAAATTTTAAAAATTGACTCAGTCTAGAAGGACCTCTCCTTCACCGACCGAGGACAGTAAAGATGAAGTGTACTATCAGAGTATCAGAACAGATTCTACACTTTGCTCCTCCGAGCCAAAAGGCCATAAATTTTAAACTTTGTCAGTATCATCGAAAATTCATATTTTTGGCAAAGGTCATCAGTTACGAATTGCTTAATTTTGATTGGTAAAACTGATGCCATTCAATTTGTATCATGAATGTCAAATTTGGAAAAAAAAAAAAAAAAAATCTACTGGACAAGAAAATTCCCGCTAAACTTAGTACTATTTCCTTTTGTCTTTAATAAAGATATTTTATATGAACAATTTTTATTCCTGCTTTCACTGACCCCAAATCCAAATACTGTTTTTTTACTTTCATGAACATTTTATACATAGTTCACCTATTAATAGGGGTGGGACGTAATGGGTGAAAATTTCAGATTCATGCGAGTAGTATTTTTTTGTGTTCATTTATACATAAATAACACTAAACAATCAAACATCTTGAAAATTTTGCAAAATTCAGAAGGTGCAGGCCAAAAATAGCCGTTAAGGCTCCACGGGACTCAAAATCCATCATTTTTCGGTGAAAAAGTGGTTTCATGCGACATTGCAGGCCGTAAAACATCCTCAAAAGCTATGAATGGATATAGATGGTTAAATCTGATATAGTACTTTAATTTAGGACCATTTTCAGGCTGTGAAAGGGTTTTCATGAATATAAAATAGCCAAAAACTAGTGGCCTGCACCTTCTGAATTTTGCAAAATTTTAAAAATGTTTGATTGTTTAGTGTTATTTATGTATAAATGAACACAAAAAAATACTACTCGCATGAATCTGAAATTTTCACCCATTACGTCCCACCCCTACTATTAATGTTAAATGTTATATATATGTCTTGTGTCAAACAAAATTTCACCGGACTTGTCGTCTTGTGTGTATATATAAATAAATGAATGATTGTGAAAGTTTTTTTTCAATATATCCTAACTATATTAACATCAAAACACGTTAGGATTATTTAATTATAATGATATAAGAATATATTCAAATAATATATATATATATATATATAGATAGGCATCTCCAACTCACTCAAACTAATCTTGATTATGCTCATTTGCATATTTATTTATTTTTAAGTTTTGAATAAATTAATATTCTTTAATATACGTTTCTACTTTGTATTGTCAAATTTTCTTCTACATGCGCAATCGTTTTATCGATAGTGCCATTATCATAATTATGAATAAAATAAAATAGATTTTATAAAAAAAAAAATGATAGCGTTTAAAAACTTATTTAGAATTTCATTTTCAAGGGAGATAATTTATTTCTAGCGTTAGTAAAGTGTCAAGTATCGCTGAGATGTCGGGAACAGATACTACACTTTGATCTTAGCCAAAAGGTCAAGGAACTATGAACATTTTTTTTTTTGTGACTAGGCATTTTTAAATTTAAAAAAAAAATTGATTTAATTGGAATATTTTTTAATGGGTGGTGTAGTGTGATATCGGTTCTGTTGTCATAAGACTGTTCTCCCAGGAATTACCACCTCCGTTTTTAAGGGTGTTTAGAGGGAATCCTCCCAGAATGACCCCCCCTCCATATTTATCTTTGTTTATAAAGATGGCGACTATATTTTTCCAGACAATTTTTATTTAGGCATTTCACGTGGACAATTAAACTTGTCATGATTCTTAATGTTATCTAAATAAGTAAAGGCAAAAGTTTTTCCCACCTATTCTAACTATATTGACGGTAAAAAAATTTTTTAGAAATTAGTTAATGCATTTTTATAAAATGTTGATGAAAATATCTGGGGGTTTTTTTCACAAAATTTGGCATTTTAAAATGGGGAAGGGGGGGGTCTTGAATCAAGAAATGGTAATTCTCCTCTTAATGTTTACTTTACTTCATTTTCGTTTTCCTTTTTATCTTTGTTTTTTTTTTTTGTTTTTTTTATAGTTATTTTTTTATTTATTAAAAGGACTTAATTTTATTTCAGGTGAAGCGCCACGTGGAAGAAAGTGTCCGATGACATGTACACGAACATAAAAAAACAATGGAACTCTCCATAATTATGGAATCGCAAACAAAATCAAAATTCTTAGAAAAGCAGACACTCTTTTAGTAAACTTAAATATTATATTCTTGCGGAAATATTAAAACCAAAACGAGAGGTTCCTGTTCTGGTTAAGGTATCATTTGATCGGTTGGTGGTTAAGCATCCGTAGCCGACCAGATTCTATTTACTATGTCTACATAAAAATTTTAGTTGGCATCGAATCAACTATATCATATAAAAATACAAGTTTATGATGGGGAAAAAAATGCTTCCTCAGTGTTCGCATTCGCTATTTATCTAGATCTATTGACTTGGGTCGTAGGGGCGCTGCATCAATGAACTCCACACCAGCTGTCTCCAGCTAGATCTATTACTAAAATATTAATTTCAAATCATGGAGTTACGCATGTAATTTAATTTTTCATATATAAATTATTTTTATCATTTCTGATGACCTAAAGAAGAAAAAAAAAAAGCGCCCACCGTTGACTTTTATTATGAAGGATTTCTTTCCAAATTCATTTCAGGTGGCGAAATAAGTCTGAGATGGTTGACTGACTTGCTGTTTGTTTTCTTGCTTCCCCTCACCACTTGAAATGGTTTCGACCAGAGATATAGAAAAAGGCACTTGTTTTACTCGTTAACTTTTGCGTGACGGGATGGAAATGCATATATTTATTTATATACAAATAAATACACATTGGTCTTTATTATAGAAGTGTAAAATTCTTATTGAAAGATGAAAGTAGAATTCTCGGTGAAAATCGGCATAATTGTTGGTTTCAACATTATTCTAATTATCGTAAACCTCTTAACTATTTTGGTGATCCGTCTGTCTAATTGCCTTACTAATGTCAATAAAGTTTTCTTTTATTCGCTCACCCTAGCGGACCTGTGCCTTGGCCTCTTTATCGCCCCATACTTCATCTTCACCTCCCTTTTTGGCCACTGGATATATGGCATTGACCAATTTTGCCAGATTGAAGCGTACCTGGCCACGATATTCTGGATCGCCGGACTGCACTCCCTCATGTGTATCAATACGGACCATTATGTTGCCTTGCAACAGCCGGAGCGCTATCCTACATTGATGTCGCCTGTCCGTTGCATCTGCTGGACAACGTTTATTTGGGTGGTGGCGTTCACTTTTTCTTGTCCACCATTGTTTGCTATCCAACAAGCGAAATATTACCAAGACTCCTACGTCTGCATTGTCGATACCAAATTGCAGCTTGCCTATTTTCTCGTGGCCGGCCTCCTCGCGACATGCCCGCCAATCTTTGGATTAGTCTATACCATCTTTTATCTTTGCCTGACAGAATTTCAAGAGAAGCGCAAAATCTATGAAACGTTTCATCAAGAGGTCGGTGCGACTCGTCTACAGAACTACGTGATGAACTCAATAGCTGCTGTCGTCTGCATTCTAGCTTGGATCCCGTGGTGTGCCTTACAAATTCAGAGTCAAAATGCGAATCAGCATCCGTTGCATTTTTATTTCCTCTGGTTGGCAATCGGGAGTTCTTTTTATAAATTCTTTGTGTATTTTATCATGAGTAAGGAATTCCGTCATGGTTTATGTCAACTCTTGGACAGTCATCATTACTGTCTTTTCACCAATTCTCAACCTCCTAAAGAAGACATTAATTTTATCTCATTGTCTTTGTAATAAAATGAACACCAAATATCTTTTCTTTTTTTTGTGTGTTTTTATTTTCCTTAATTTGGGGGACTAAGAGATATATCGCCATTTACACTGTTGTTAGATGAAAGCAGATTTCCACCTAAGAATAATGATTAAACGTTTTGTATTTGAAAAGGGAAGTAACTCTTTGCCCTTTGTTGTCTTGCTTGAGATAATGTGCATTTTGGAAAGCAGTTATGTCCCTTACATTCAGCCGCCAACATTTTGGGATAACAATATTCAATGGAGGTTTCGCTCAGTGACTACAATTAATTACATCCTAATTATAAATTTTTTTTTTTTTCGGTTGTATTTGATGATAATTATTATTGCTGATTTATACAGAAGTGTTTTCATTCAATGTATTCTTCAGTGCCACCTGTAGGCCATGGGTGGCAACCTGTGATGCCTTAGGACGGGATCCTGGTAGCTGAGCCATTCTTCCACTTTTGCTCTTACTTCGACTAGACGGGAGGTCGGAGAGGCCTGATCCGATCAATCGGCTGGTCATGTCATGCCCTAGTATTTATAAGTTCATCCCCAACCGTATTATTCAATCTGATTCTTCAAAAAATCAAAACCTTATTTCTCCTTTTTATTTTCTTCCCAAATAGATACTAGAAGGCAGTGACTGAGGGTCAATCATGTTGAGAACAAAGAAGATTACAAAGGAGTAATTTTTTTTTTAAAGAGTAATGTTTTTAAATAGTAATGTTTTCAAAGAGTAATGTCGGATCCCTCTCTGTAAAATTTTGTTCTAAGAGTAATATTTTTCTGGGAGAAATGTTTTCTAAGAGCTATGTATTTTAGGAATATAAATAATTATCCTATGTAAGAATTATATTTGACAACTTTATTTTAAATAACCATGGATTCATAAATTTAAACCAATAATGGCATAAAATATTGTAACTGAAAGTGAACGCTTTATCCACACGGCCACTTGAATGAGTTTGGCATAGGGATAACATAAATATAAAATTTTGAAAAAAAATTTTAAGTCAAAATGTATTAATGAAAATTATATCTAAAAACTATTTCAATTGTTTAAAATAAAAAAAAATTTTTTTAAAACAAATATAAAAATTTTTTTTTAATTTTTAAGTCAAAATGTATTAATGAAAATTATTTTAATATTTTTTATTCGTTTTTAATAGAATAAAATGTTTTATGTTTTCTCTTCAAAGTAAACAATATGTCAAATATGTACAATGATTTGACGTGAAAAGTATAAAAAATTATTATAAGTGCGTTGCTTGGTCGGCTAAAAGGGAACGCTAAAAATCTCGGAACATTCGTTTCTAAGTTTTTTTTTACGTACTTTTAATTTTGAATAATTTTTTTTAAGTTTCAAGAATTCTAAGATCGATAAAATCATCAGATCGAAGGTGCTGATTTCAAAGCTGCGCTTAGTTTGATCAACCGTTTAACTGTGATGGTCAGGACGCACATACAGAAAACTTTGCATTATATACAGGGTGAGCCAAAAGTAGGTGGACAGTAAAAAACATTTATTTAGAGATCACTTATACGTACAATTACATGTAATAAAACAATTATATTAATGAAAATTAAATGTTATTTATCAACGCAAGTGTTCAAACTGTTTTCCTTCTTGATTTACACAGCTTTGAAGTCTGCCTCTTACGCTTCGACAAAAAAATGTTTTTTACTGTCCACCTACTTTTGGCTCACCCTGTATATAGGATGATGATGATAATTTACAAAATCTGAAGACTGGGCTTTTAATTTTTTATTATTAATAAATAACAGAGTTGTTCATGACATTGAATGACCATAAAGGATGACATGTCGTAAAAGAAAACACGTTTCGGACGATATGCCCTCCGTCTTATAATGTATAAGTGTTCATTAATTTAAATTACACAAGTAATTAGCATAAATTTTATTTCAACATGGAAAAACATTAACGTCTGTTTTACGTGCTAGCATATGTTGGACGACTTTCAGAAATTGACTTCCCAACCCAAAACTCTATCCATTCTTTGAATGTAACAATACCAACAAAGTCTCCTGTTTTGCCCACGTCTACCAATATTGTCCAGATTTAATCTTTCTCTGATGTCATCAGGTCTAAGCATGTTTTTAATACTCACATTAAAAATCCATTGAATCATTCTCATATCATTTCTCTCCATGCAACGCATGTCCTCAACTCTCGCTAGTTTGGTTTTATGCCTGGGCAAAGTACCACTGATGCTATATTTATCCTGAGACAAATGCAAGAGAAGTACCTTGATAAGAAGAAGAACCTGTATTTTTCTTTTGTAGATCTGGAGAAAGCTTTTGGTAGAGTGCCAAGAAAGGTTATCCAATGGGATTTGCATAAACTAGGGGAAAACGAGCGGTTGGTGACGGTTGTTCAAACAACGTACAGAAATGCTCAAAGTCATGTTAGAATTAACAGCACATATAGTTACAGCTTTAATGTTAAAGTAGGAGTACATCAGGGTTCTGTACTGAGTTTGTTGCTTTTCATTTGTGTCTTAGAAGCATTGTGCCGGGAGTTTCGTATGGGTTGTCCAGAGGAGTTGCTGCATGCTGATGATTTAGTACTTGTCTGTGAAACAATGAAAGACCTACTTGTTAAGTTGAAGACTTGGAGGAATGCTATGGAAAGTAAAGCTCTGAGAGTGAATGTTACGAAGACCAAAGTGATGATCAGTGGTTGTAGTATTGGAAAGCTCCCAAAATTAGGAAAGTTCCACTGCTCAGTTTGTAGAAAGGGAGTCTGGTGCAATTCCATTTGTTATGGTACCTGTAGGCATTGGGTATACAAGAACTGCAGTGGAATCACTGGTAGTTTGTGTGTAAGAAGTGTAAGACAATGGAGATGGATGAGAACTCAGATGTGTCAAAAGTATATCTGGATGGCAAAGCTATTGAGGTTGTTGAAATTTTGTTACGTTGGTGATACCATTGGAGCACAGGGGGGAGCAGGTTCTAATGTGATATCAAGAGTTAGGAATGGATGGAGTAACTTCAGGAAACTTCTGGCATTACTTATCAGCAGAGTGTTACCACTGTCAACTAAGGCGAGAGTCTATCAAGCATGTGTACACAATATGACTATGTATGGAAGTGAAACTTGACTAGTGAGGGTTGAGGACATGCGTTGCATGGAGAGAAATTATATGAGAAGGGTATGATGATGTGTAATGTGAGTGCTTAAGACAGGCTTAGTTCTGATAACCTTAGAAGAAGATTAAATCTGGACAGTATAGGAAGATGTGTGCAGAACAGGAGACTTTGTTGGTTTGGCCACGTTGAAAGAACCGATGAGTTATTGGGTTAGTAGATGTAGAACAGTTGAGGTAGCAGGGAGGATTTCTTTCCAAATTCATTTCAGGTGGAAGGACTTGTCTGACTTGCTATTTGCTTTCTCACTTCCCCTTACCACTTGAAACGGTGTCATTCAGGTGCTAGAAAAAACCGTGCGTTTTACTCGCTAACTTTTGTGTGATTGGACGGATCTATATTTATTTATATGCAAATAAATATACATTGGTCTTTATTATAGAGTGGATGATGCTTTGAGAATAATCTTTACCAAAATTCCTCTCCTGAATAAAGCAACAAAAGAATGTAATGCACTCAGAGTTTCTTTAGTCCTTCTACAATCTAAATATATCAAATGGGGGGGGGGCAATGATTAAGTATAAATTATACAATGAAAGACCCCCACCCCCCACCCCACCCCCACACACACACACACACACCTTTTGTACCTCCTTATTTTAATCAAAGATTTTAGGGTCTCCGATCAAAACCTGCTGGGAATACTTGCTCAGAGGGCAATTATTTTTAGCAAACTATTTATACTTGCAAATATGTCTTTTTATGGGACATTAAAATGATGCTTGTTGATGTGAAGAATTAGTTTTAAGATAAAAAAAAAAGAAAGAAATTTGCTATTCTCTTCTTTCTGATACAAAGTGGAAATATTGTTGGTCAGAATGAAATAAATTCTTGAGTTATTTGGATTATTCGAACTATCGTTCTCATACTGAATAATCAAAGGTATAAATCCTCATCTAAAAAATTCTGAATACATAAATTTTTAGGGTTTTATGTTTGGTCAAGCTAATCCAAAAATGTCTAAGATTTGAACAAGCTAGAAACATTTAACAAATCAATAAGCAAAATGTGTTGGTCAATCGACCCTTTCCTTTTGGCTAAGATCAAAGTGTAGTATCTGTTCTGATGGATACTACACCCCATAGACTGGTATTGTCTTGGCCTTCAGGGCTTGATTTACGCCGGTCTATGGGTCTGTCCTGTGCAGTTCTAGGAGGTCCACCCTCCCAGGCTTTGCCTCCCCTCTTTGGGGAGGAGTAAGTTTATTGCTTACTGCCTAAGGCGCCCCTACCAGGGAATGCCGACAGGGCTGCCCAGGCAATTTTTAAACCCCACTTTCCCGACTCGACCTTGGGTCACATCTTACTTGTGGGAGTAAGATAAAAACTGGCCTTGTGCCTAACTCCTGGAGAGGAGTAAATCAATACTCTCTCTCGTATCATTGCATGAAGCAGTAGACTAGCTAAAAGAACGTCTTTTGTCTTAGAATCTTCTCTATTATATATATATATATATATATATATATATATATATATATACTAGCAGAGTTACCCGGTGTTGCCCAGGTTAGTGTGGGACAGCATCATATGCAACATCATGGTAGGGAGAATTTACTTTAACAGCAACCTTGATGCTGTCAGCTAGACATGTTACTCACCAAGCAATTCAGATATATGTTAATACTCTTAAACTAACGCTAATAAATAGATTAATTTCATTGTGTAACATGTTTGAAAATTGCCATTAGCTTCACATGCAAATTGTGCATGAAAATACAATTATATTGAAAGTACACTTCCTAGTATGTCTTCATTTTTAGGGACAGACATGCACAGACAGAGAGCTGTTCACCTTGAGATAGATATATATATATATATATATATATATATATATATATATTTCATGTAATCAAAGGGAAAACAGTTTTCAGTGGATGGGTTGTGCCCGCGGGGACCATTTAAATATTATTAAAATTTGCTGAAATTTTGAGAATAAACATCATTTTTGGTCTTTTACTTATGGTTTAAATTTCATTTGAATCTAAGAGGATAAAGTTTATAGTGGGACCCTCAGCATTGAAGTGATATATTTCTTATATAGCCTATGACATTCACTGACAAGTCAGTAGTCCACATTCCAATTTTCAAGCAATTATATCCAGCGGTTTGGGTGAACATAAGACACAAAGATTAGGTGGACACACATACACACAGTTACTATTTTATATATATGGATTATCTGTTTAAAGGAAAATAAATTAATTTCTGAAGAATCCTTAGTCTGAATATTGGAAGACTTTAAAATAAAGAATCGAAGCCGGATATTTTGGAATTCTATGAGTCGGTGTCAGAATTTTTAGAATCCTAGAAGTTGGACCTTACGCCTTCCGACTCTGCAATTCTTCATCAGCATATTAAAATGTATCAATTACAATCTTGGATAATATTGTATGACATATGGATATACCAGACATCATTAAGTCAAGAGAAAAAAAAGACTTCTACCTGATGAAAACTTTACTTAAATGTAATTTTGCGAATAAAAATGATTTTCATAAACATACGTACATAAAATGGACGTTGCTGAATATTTATTTCCAGAACTGGATTCGAATATTTGAAATTATAATTAATTTTATAATTTATATATAATTTTTTTAATGGTGTTCTAATCTGCTATTTATAATTATTGGTTCCCAGATTGTATTGTGATACTATCGCTGACCGAAAAATAAATGTAGTACTATCATTACTTTTTTTCTTCTTTGTTTCCTTTTTTTTACTTTTTCTTTTTTTTTCTTTGTTTCCTTTTTTACTTTATTTTTCTGTTTCCTTTTTTTACTTTGTTTTTCTGTTTTCTTTTTTTTAACTTTGTTTTTCTGTTTTCTTTTTTTTAACTTTATTTTTCTGTTTCCTTTTTTTCACTTTATTTTTCTGTTTCCTTTTTTTAACTTTATTTTTCTGTTTCCTTTTTTAACTTTGTTTTTCTGTTTTCTTTTTTTTAACTTTGTTTTTCTGTTTTCTTTTTTTTAACTTTATTTTTCTGTTTCCTTTTTTTTTACTTTATTTTTCTGTTTCCTTTTTTTTACTTTATTTTTCTGTTTCCTTTTTTTTTACTTTATTTTTCTGTTTCCTTTTTTTTACTTTATTTTTCTGTTTCCTTTTTTTTTACTTTATTTTTCTGTTTCCTTTTTTTCACTTTATTTTTCTGTTTCCTTTTTTTAACTTTATTTTTCTGTTTTCTTTTTTTTAACTTTATTTTTCTGTTTTCTTTTTTTTTACTTTATTTTTGTTTCCTTTTTTTTACTTTATTTTTCTGTTTCCTTTTTTTTACTTTATTTTTCTGTTTCCTTTTTTTTACTTTATTTTTCTGTTTCCTTTTTTTTTACTTTATTTTTCTGTTTCCTTTTTTTTACTTTATTTTTCTGTTTCCTTTTTTTTACTTTATTTTTGTTTCCTTTTTTTTACTTTATTTTTCTGTTTCCTTTTTTTTACTTTATTTTTCTGTTTCCTTTTTTTTACTTTATTTTTCTGTTTCCTTTTTTTTTACTTTATTTTTCTGTTTCCTTTTTTTTTTCTTTATTTTTCTGTTTCCTTTTTTTAACTTTATTTTTCTGTTTCCTTTTTTTTACTTTATATTTCTGTTTCCTTTTTTTTTTCTTTATTTTTCTGTTTCCTTTTTTTAACTTTATTTTTCTGTTTCCTTTTTTTAACTTTATTTTTCTGTTTCCTTTTTTTAACTTTATTTTTCTGTTTCCTTTTTAACTTTCTTTTTCTTTGTTTCCTTTTTAACTTTATTTTTCTGTTTCCTTTTTTTAACTTTATTTTTCTGTTTCCTTTTTTTTAACTTTATTTTTCTGTTTCCTTTTTTAACTTTATTTTTCTGTTTCCTTTTTTAACTTTATTTTTCTGTTTCCTTTTTTTAACTTTTTCTTTGTTTCCTTTTTTTACTTTATTTTTCTGTTTCCTTTTTAACTTTTTCTTTGTTTCCTTTTTTAACTTTATTTTTCTGTTTCCTTTTTTTTCCTTTTTCTTTATTTTTCTTTTTTCCTTAAATTTTTATTTTGTCATCCATGATTTTTGTTTTTTCTTTTTTTTCTGTAGAGATATTATGGCAAATCCCTTCCATTTGGTCCATCCAAGAGTTTCCAACGTCCTTACATTGGCCTATTGACAATGAGACAAGCATTAGCAGATTTTGCTTATCTGATAAACACGATGAAGAAACAACTCGGTGCTGAAAAGTCTCCTGTTATTGCATTCGGTGGAAGGTCAGTTATCTTCGTTCCATCTTGACTTTTAAGCGATAAGTTTAGTTTCTGGTTAAAATTTTTATTTTAAAGTTCACTGCAGACCTCCATCAAATTCTAGTCTCTCTAATAATTGAATGAAAATTAACTTTACCACAGGACTGCTTCTCTACAGATTACAACATCGTTGTCTTCAAATCTAGCATCAACAAATAATGATGTTATAATCCATCTAAATAATCAAACTGAATTCATTCCATTGATCAGTTTTAGTACTCCAACAATGTTCTTCATCTTTTGGCTGGCAATCATTCCATTACATTAACCCTTATCCTCGAGTGGCTCTATGTCTTGATAAATGGTGCACCGCACTTAAAATTAGCTTTCTATCTTTTTTTTTTTGTTGAAATTTTTTGCCTACCTTATTTCCCAACTGTATCAACTACTTAAACTCTCAATCCACAATGTCCTGGATATGACGCAAAACGACTGTTGTGAAGCCCCAATTAAGGAGCTTCGGGGAGCGTGTAGTCACTGCTTAATTGTAATTAGTGCCAGGTTCACTTTGACCCATTTTTAGAGCCCCGTCTACAGGTTGGATACCATTTATCATTTGCAGACTCAGCTACGTACCGAGGCAAGGTGCCGCCCGGGGTCCTATTCATAAGATCCACCTCTTTTTTCTTGGAGGACAAAAACGAAATTAACGATTTCTAATGATGTTGATTGAAAAAAAAAACAGTGAATTTAAAAAAAGAAACAAAAAACTGATTTTTTTTTTTTATTATCTGATAAACAGATTTCTTGGAGGACAAAACGAAATTAACGATTTCTAATGATGTTTATTGAAAAAAAAAACAGTGAATTTGAAAAAGAAACAAAAAACTGATTTTTTTATTATTATTATCTGATAAACAGATTTCTTGGAGGACAAAACGAAATTAACGATTTCTAATGATGTTTATTGAAAAAAAAAACAGTGAATTTGAAAAAGAAACAAAAAACTGATTTTTTTATTATTATTATCTGATAAACAGATTTCTTGGAGGACAAAACGAAATTAACGATTTCTAATGATGTTTATTGAAAAAAAAAACAGTGAATTTGAAAAAGAAACAAAAAACTGATTTTTTTATTATTATTATCTGATAAACAGATTTCTTGGAGGACAAAACGAAATTAACGATTTCTAATGATGTTTATTGAAAAAAAAAACAGTGAATTTGAAAAAGAAACAAAAAACTGATTTTTTTTTTTATCATTATCTGATAAACAGATTTCTTGGACAAAACGAAATTATTAACGATTTCTAATGATGTTTATTGAAAAAGAAACAAAAAACTGATTTTTTAAATTTTTTTAATTATCTGATAAACAGATTTCTAGAATTTTGACTTTGTGAGTTTTTGTATTTGTGTATTCTGGAATACTTCTAAAGTAAAACAATTAAACTCAAATATCATTAACGAGAAACTAATTAATACTTTCTGTCACAGAACGGAACGGCAGCGCTTCTTTAAGTCAACAATTGAAAGTTTCAGTTTACCTTAAACAACTGCGTCAGTAAATCAAGAACATGGGTTACGGACGAGATGTTTTACTTCCTCTCGACGGATAATAGAAATTGAATTTTCAATGGTAAACATTTAATTAAATTTCAATTTGTATCAACGAGAGTGTCGCTCAGTTAATGTTATTTTAAACTGTGGGCATGCTTTGGAGGCTTGTTCCTGACCGGAAGGATCTTTGGCGCCCGGGAGGGAGGCAATTGGTCCACCATTGTGCAGAATATTGATTTACAAATGTTGGAATAAAGTACTTGTCCAAATGAAAAGACAAACAACATTGTGCTATTTTGTATAATTTGTATTATTCGGACGACTGTTCTCATCTTGAGCGTTATTCGCACGACGTCCAGCAAATAAAACAATATTGCAAAGCAGAAAAAATTAGGCATCGTTTCTGGCACGGGAACAAAGACATTGCCAGAAAGTGTTGTCTTGTCTAATCGGTAACCTCCTTTTTTATTCAGATTGGCCAATTTATTGTCTGTCTATCTCAATTAAGTCCAGAATTTGTCGGCGAAACTCATGAATCTCAGTTAAATTCGTGGTCTGCTATTCTGTACAAGTGCCACAAGTTGTGTTAAATTCGTGGTCTGCTATTCTGTACAAGTGCCACAAGTTGTGTTAAATTCGTGGTCTGCTATTCTGTACAAGTACCACAAGTTGTGTTAACTTACACTTCTAAAGCCAGAGTTGCAGTTTCAAATCTTGAAGGAGATGATAATCTTGTAAGTTTCTTCCAACTCTCCGGAAAAATTAGCCCAGTCTAATAATACTACTCGGGCATCTACGTACACTCTCAGTGTCCTATCCAAGTCTTTCATTATTTTCCTTTTGTTTCTTCTTCTGCTTTCTTTGACACAATATTTTTTTTTTTTTGTTTTTCACACATCTATGGACACCTGTGCCACTTATTTAAATCTATTATATTCTATGCTTATACCTACATTGGCACTGTTTGTTTATGATTATTAGACTGGGCTATTGTTCAGGAGATATGGAGAGCAATTATAGCTTATTTGGGGCCGCACCCCAGGATGCAGTTGTGTATCTTATCCAGATGACCATAGATGAAACACTGACAGGTACTACAACTCCTCGCGTGAATGGATCTGAAAACATATAGTGACGTAAATAAAGACATGTGTAAAGCGGAATGATATTTATAGATTAAAAAACAAAAAAAAAATGTTGTTTTTATTTTTACAGTTATGGTGGAATGTTGGCTGCCTATTTTCGAATGAAACACCCGAGTGTGTGCGATGGCAGCATTGCCGCCAGTGCACCTATTTACCTTTTGAATCCAAAATTTGACCACAGATTTTTCTTCACCGACGTCACAAAGGTAAGTGTTCATAATCCAACATGTCCGACGTGACTCCACTCCACACCATCTTTTCAAATCTAAACAAATTGACTTGTTCTCAGAATAAAAATTTTTTTTGCTTTTGCAAAAAAAAAACAACAAAAAAAAATTATGTTTGTCTTTGGAATTCCCTCCCTGCTTCCTGTTTCCCCGACTGTACCAACATGCAGAAATTTACATGTAATGTTGTTCGATGAAACAGATTTCATTTAAAAATTAATATGTAACCTTTTTATATTTGAAAAGGGAAGTAACTCTTTGCCCATTGTTATCTCCCTTGAGATAAACTATATTTTGCAAAGCAATGATGTCTCTTGCATTCTAAACCAGCCGACATTTTGGGATCGGACATGTCACACAGTGACTTTCAATTAATACGCCTTAATTATAAAGTAATTCTTCTTCAGTTGTAAATATATAATAAATATCATTTGTTGATCTCTGAGGAAGAGTTTTTATTCAATTCATCCTTTATATTCGTCCCATATCTCACAAATACGACGACTTCACTTCAAATGTGAACAAACATCTTGCTGCTGCACAACTCCCCAATTAGGATGCCCCTATACATCTGGCCCTAGTCACAATAGTCCCTTACGTCTCAGTGGCAATATGCCTTGTCTGAGGTGAATCAAAATTTAAGACAATAAAAACTAGGAAAATTTTGAATTGACAGACTCACTTATCTGCCTTTTTATGCAACTCTTACATAAAATGGCGTCGATCGAACGTATAATCGGAAATATGAGAAAGAAATGAATTTTATTTTTTATTAAAATCCTACTCAATAATTTTCTGTAATTTTCAGTGTACACTAATATTTTCAACTGATAAGTATATCCATGAGTTTTCCTGTTATTTTGAACTGCCATATTTCGCATGTACGTTAAAAAAAAAATTTTTGTAATCTGAGAATTTGATATTTGCTTGAAGATTTTTATAAAAATTTGAGAAGAAATAGCAAACTGAACCCGTCACTAAAAATGAAACGTGTTGTTTTATAATAAAGATTTTATTTTTAAAATTTTATAATCTGAAAAACGAAAGATTTTTTTTTAAATAAGGTGGGGTGGGGGCTAATAAATAACAAATAGTGTGGGTGTGTTTGTTTGTTTAAAGCGGGGTTGCAGAATAGGAAGGTATAAAGTCAGCCTCAGACTCCTAAGATTCCAAAACTTCTGACTCTGACTCCTAGAATTTCAAAATATCTGACTCTGATTCTGACTCCTTATTTTAAAATCATCTAATCTTGAGACCGTCTGTTGAGTATTCGGGGATTAAAAAATCCGACTCCGACTATTCTTATGAGTCCGACTCTGAGAGTGGGGGGGAGGAGGAGAAGAATGATTTGGGGAGTAGATCTGGACTCTCGGAGCGAGAAGTTGGAGAGGCAAAGTCCAGACTTTGAATCGCTATGATATGACAAAAGGATGTCGGTGAAAAAGAAAAATGATTTAATGAAAAAAAAAAAGACCATTAAGAAAAAAGAAACGTGATTGTGCGCACAGATAAATAAACTTCAAGGCTATTGTCATTTACGTTTTGCAGACAATGTCCGATTTCTCTTGGAAGGAACATTTTTCATTATTATTTGCATTGAAATACATGTTTGCTGCGTTATAGCATTAAATGTGTTCGTTCATTTTTAATTAGTTAATTAATGTTTAATTAATTACTGCTTTTTTAATTAGTTAATTAATGTTTAATTAATTACTGCCTTTTTTAAATTAGTTAATGTTTAATTACTGCCTTTTTTTTAATTAGTTAGTTAATTAATGTTTAATTAATTACTGCCTTTTTTTAATTAGTTAATTAATGTTTAATTAATTACTGCCTTTTTAAAATTTTAATTAGTTAATTAATGTTTAATTAATTACTGCCTTTTTTTAATTAGTTTATTAGTTAATTAATGTTTGATTAATTACTGTCTTTTTTTAATTAGTTAATTAATGTTTAATTAATTACTGCCTTTTTTTAATTAGTTAATTAATGTTTAATTAATTACTGCCTTTTTAAAAAATGTTATTAATTAGTTAATTAATGTTTAATTAATTACTGCCTTTTTTTAATTAGTTAATTAGTTAATGTTTAATTACTGCCTTTTTTTAATTAGTTAGTTAATTAATGTTTGATTAATTACTGCATTTTTTTAATTAGTTTATTAATGTTTAATTACTGCCTTTTTAAAAAAATGTTATTAATTAGTTAATTAATGTTTAATTAATTACTGCCTTTTTTTAATTAGTTAATTAGTTAATGTTTAATTACTGCCTTTTTTTAATTAGTTAGTTAATTAATGTTTAATTAATTACTGCATTTTTTTAATTAGTTTATTAATTTTTAATTAATTACTGCCTTTTTAAAAAAATTTATTAATTAGTTAATTAATGTTTAATTAATTACTGCCTTTTTTTAATTAGTTAGTTAATGTTTAATTACTGCCTTTTTTTAATTAGTTAGTTAATTAATGTTTGATTAATTACTGTCTTTCTTTAATTAGTTAATTAATGTTTGATTAATTACTGTCTTTTTTTAATTAGTTAATTAATGTTTAATTAATTACTGCCTTTTTAAAATTTTTAATTAGTTAATTAATGTTTAATTACTGCCTTTTTTTAATTAGTTAATTAATGTTTAATTAATTACTGTCTTTTTTAATTAGTTAATTAATTACTGCCTTTTTTAATTTTTAATTAGTTAATTAGTTAATTAATATTTAATTAATTACTGCCTTTTTAAAATGTTTAATTAGTTAATTAATGTTTAATTAATTACTGTCTTGTGTCCATATTTCTTTTGCCAAATGTCTCATCTTGTGTGTTCCACTGTTAAAATATCCTACTAGAATTCTGGAAACTTCCGTTCGAGCCTAATTCCGGCAAATATAAATATTAACTTTGTATCGTCCTGATATTAATACGGCACGTTACGTAATTGAGGTGCACATCCCGCGGGATTCCTAACATTATTTAGAATACTCATACAGGATATTGATACCGGTCGTCACATTACTCGTGGGACTCGTCTCACAGTGTGTGTATACTAATAATATTGTATGCGTTTTTATTTTTCTAATTTTAGGATTTTTCTGAATCCCTTTCTGGTTGTGTTCCAAGGATCAAAAGCGCTTTTACCAAAATGGATCAATTAATGACTGAGGGCAAAAAAGGTGAGTCCGATTTTTAACCATTTCTCAATATTTTTTAATGGTATTTCTTTTGTATTAGTGTTAATTATATACGTACAGCCTCTTTCTCACAGAAGAAACATTACTAGTCTTTCTCTACTCTATCGTTATTTTCATGCTAGGTGCTCGACTGAGCTCCAATCTCTATCCCCCCTTCTCCCCGTAAAACATTTACAAGAACTCATCTAGCTAATCCAACTGTAAATAATTTTCCTTTCTTCATCTGTATACCTAAAACTAAATGGAACTTCCATGAGCTAAGTTTCTTTTCAAGAACTATCCGTCTGTGGAACATGATACCACGGCACTGCTTCCCAGCTGACTATAGCATGATCATTTTCAAGTCCAATGTTAACAAATTCTGTTTGAGCCGTCCTCTTAAATAATCTACTTTCTGGACAGTCTCAACCATTGTTACCAATCATCACATTGTTGTTTCACTGTCCTCCTGATAAACTCATTAACCCTTGTCCTCGAGTGGCCTTTGGGCCTTGATAAGTAGTGACTCGTTAGTACATAAAAAAAGTAAAAAAATTAACATTTATCTTTGAAGATCATTTTTGTAGCTATGAAAAACTCAAATAATCAATAATCTTATATGTCCTTCCAGTGCGCTCTCTCTCTATTTCTCTCCCTCTCTCTATTCCTCTCTCTCTATTCCTCTCTCTCTCTCTCTATTCCTCTCTCTCTATTCCTCTCTCTCTCTCTCTCTATTCCTCTCCCTCTTTCTATTCCTCTCCCTCTTTCTATTCCTCTCCCTCTCTCTATTCCTCTCCCTCTCTCTCTATTCCTCTCCCTCTCTCTCTATTCCTCTCCCTCCCTCTCTCTCTATTCCTCTCCCTCTCTCTCTATTCCTCTCCCTCTCTCTCTATTCCTCTCCCTCTCTCTTTATTCCTCTCCCTCTCTCTTTATTCCTCTCCCCCTCTCTTTATTCCTCTCCCTCTCTCTTTATTCCTCTCCCTCTCTTTATTCCTCTCCCTCTCTATTCCTCTCCCTCTCTCTATTCCTCTCCCTCTCTCTATTCCTCTCCCTCTCTCTATTCCTCTCCCTCTCTCTATTCCTCTCCCTCTCTCTCTCTCTCTCTCTATTCCTCTCTCTCTCTCTATTCCTCTCCCTCTCTCTATTCCTCTCCCTCTCTCTATTCCTCTCCCTCTCTCTATTCCTCTCCCTCTCTCTATTCCTCTCCCTCTCTCTATTCCTCTCTCTCTTTCTATTCCTCTCTCTCTATTCCTCTCCCTCTCTCTCTCCCTCTCTCTATTCATTTAACATCACTTTTCCCTTTTCCAGAGGGTCAGACATTTTTTGATATTTCGCAAGCTCACTCTCAAGTCCTCATTGTTCAGCGGGTCAACTATCTCCAAATTCCACTACGTACGATCTTATTCAATCATTTGCTTCCAAGTTTTCTTTGGCCAGCCAATCTACCTTCTATTCAAGACATCCATGCTTCTGCAACGGTTTGTCCAATAGATAAGCGCTCCACATGACCATATCAGCATAACTGATTCATCCTTAGGATAACCTCCATGCTGGGCAAATGTAGTGCATTCTCTGACCTAATGTGTTGGGTTTGATCAGATTAAACATTACAGATCCATCTAATCATGGATCTGTCATTGAACTGCAATCTGGCGAGAGAGGACTGAGTGAGGGCCAAGCATTCGCTATCATATAACCTGACACCCTTGACTCGGCTGCTATACAACTTGCCCCGGATATAGAGGGGAGACAACTCAAAATCTCGCCCATGCTGCCTTCACCCTTGAGTTCAGTCACCACCTGCGCTTAGCATGTCCCCTAGGTAGCTATCTTCGGCGTGTTGTCATCTAGTGCTATCTCATTCTGAGGATGACCGTCATTAGTGAAGTCGGGGTTTGAAGCTAACTTTCCCTTGTAAACATGTGCAATGCTACATGCTTAGTGGGGTGCACAGGTGCAATGCTACATGCTTAGTGGGGTGCACAGATGCAATGCATGCACACTACAGGCCTGCAATGATGAAAATATCTGGCTCGAGATTTGACAACCCAAAATTTTATTTCTCCACTTGGAAAAGTGATTCTCTGTTCATGCTGAGAAGTCAAACCACTTGAAATTTTGGAAAAATGAAAGTCAATTTCAGATACGAGACCCCCTGGTCAGTCAGTTTTTATGTCCAATGATAAAACAGCTTATTATTTTCAAGTAGACTGGCTGTGTGGTCTACCCCAAATTACAGCAATATCTATATATATATTCCAACAGAGGGGTTCAGTTGGGTTTCTGTGAGTCGCAGAGACAGATGGGTCTTTGGACCTTAAGCTGATGAACTGTGTTCGGTTGGAAAATAGGCTTTTCTTGATTTGCAAGTCTGTCGTTTGAGAGAGAAGCCGGGTGTCATTGTAACCTCAAAATAAAACATTGTTACCTCAAAATAAATCATTGTTGCCTCAAAATAAATCATTGTAGCCTCAAAATAAAACATTGTTACCTCAAAATAAAACATTGTTACCTCAAAATAAAACATTGTAACCTCAAAATAAAACATTGCTACCTCAAAATAAAACATTGTTACCTCAAAATAAAACATTGTTACCTTAAAATAAAACATTGTTGCCTCAAAATAAAACATTGTTACTTGTTTTAAACTTGAGTTGTGATTTTGTTTGGAAGAGAAAATCCTTTTGTTACAGCGGTGACCAAGACCGCATCGTTAACACTACGTCCACTGTTGAAATCGAGTACCAAATTCGAAAGAAGACAACGAGCAGACGATCACGGCCTGTGCACACAAACACAAGTTCACACCCTTTCTAATAATTTTAAACGAACACTAGTGATAGCGTGTGGCCTATCTTAGTCTTTTTCACTCATTCTTTTTCAAACTGTTTTTCTTTTTCTCCTTTTTTCTTCTATTTTCTTAATTTTTGCCATTACTTTACATAATGTATTTGTTCTAACACGGCTTAGAATGTAAAATATAGATTTGTATACCCCAATCTCGTTGATGGTTTAGTATTATTAGACTAGGTTAATGTTTCGGAGAGATGGAGAAAAATCGTGTTTGTTTTTTTTATTGTTTTTTTTATTGTTTTTTTTTTAATACTAGTGGGTGACAAAGTCAAAAGCCACTCGAGGATAATGATTAATGAGATTGTAGGTTGGCGATGAACAATACTATGAAAGGATTGGAAACAATGGGTGGAATGCACAGAATTTAGTTATTTAAGACAACATTTTATGACAAGTATTTGTTGACATTGGATTTGAAGACGACCATGTTATAATCAGCAGAGAAGCAGTCCTGTGGTATTGTGCTCCACAGATTCGAGTCGTCTGTTTTTGCATGAAAATTACAAATTTTGATTGAGCCCTTCAGTAATGGCTTGTTTTAAATACATTTTTCACATGCTTGAATAAAGCAGCAAACATCTTGTAAGAAAATTTTGTTTCTTTTTAAATGAATAAAACTGTTGATGGTATTTCTATTTATATAAAATTAAAACCCAGAATGTGTACTGTTGTTATCTCTATTTCTATAAAGTTAGGTATGATTATATATTTGTATGTACAGGATTCACTCTTAAACTAATTAACTAATCATTATGAACGTTGGAACACATCTACAAGGTGTAAGGATAGGTAATGTGGGCTATATTTAGTTTCATTTAGTATCATGTAAAGGGAGTAGAAGTTCTTTGTGAAAATTTAAATAACTCCAATATTTGTGAAATTTTAACGATAGATATTAGACATTTCTTTGGAGTATTTTCAAACGATATTAGACATTAATTAATAAATATTCCCAAAATTTCAGTTTCTTTGGAGTACTTTAAAGGGTTTTTAGGGGGCATAATATGAGCACAACCTCCCATTTAAAAATTAAAATATTTCAGGTTTGCATTAAATTTGATCCAGTCATTAGAAACCAATTAAACAAGATTCTTGAATTTTAATTTCTTCTTAAGACTCTTTAAGCTTAATCCTAACATTTTAAACATTTTCTAGAATCAAAATCATGTAATAGATTTTGATCAAAATTAGAATAAGGATTCTAGACATACAGTTTAGTATCATTATATCCTGATTTTAATGTTGGTAAGGGGAGATAAAAGTTGCGCAAAACTTTTTTTGTTCGTGTAATTCATTTTACTCGTCCTGGGACGGGTATTCTAGTGTTAATATCAAAACTTATGTTTGTGTTTAGACTTATCATAGGACACACATAGACTTATCATAGACTTATCATAGACTTATCATAGGACACACAGATACTTCACCTCTAGCTGAGAAGACAATAAAAAAAAAACTCATTCCAAATAATTTTATTAATCAAAAACAATTCTTCTTAAATTTTTGTCTGGATTTATGGTTGGTATTTGTTCATTTGACCGATGTGTCTTGCGTGTGTTGATTGTTCTCACAATCAGCTCCTCTCGGTGTGTACTGAACTTCTGTAGCCAGCTCCTGCCACCTGCTTACCTCAAAGTCAAGATTCTAATTGACCAATACCACTGCTTGTGTTGATCAGACACCATCTCACTTCTAACATAGAATCAGTCAAGAGGAGATAATTCCATAATCTTAACAACTTTAAGGGAAGATAACTCTGTTATCTTAGATGCTTCTAATCTATCTATTACTAATGGGGATTTTGATAGCTGTCTGTTTGAAGCCGAAACTCTACCATTACTTCCATTAATGAACTATTGTACTATTTTTCAATGCTCAATTCGGGGTGGGGGTGGGGGAGTAGTAGCTGTTCTGTTGTCATGATACCAGCCTCCCAAGCATTATCTCCTCCCTTTTGGGAGTGAGGATGGGGTAGTTTAGTTAGTATCTGTTCTGTTACGAGACTGACCATCCTTTCAGAAATTACCTCCTCCTTTTTGGGAAAAGAGGGGGCAAGTGGCTGTTCTGTTGTCATGAGACCAGCCTCCCAAGCATTATCTCCTCCTTTTTGGGAAAAGAGGGGGCAAGTGACTGTTCTATTGTCATGAGACAATCCTTTTAGCCATTACGTCCTCGTTTATAGTGTAATATATGTCCATTCGTCATTATACCATCCTCCTAGACATTACCTCCTCCTTAAGGTGAGGCAGTGTAATATATGTTTCTTTGTCATGAACCATCGTCCCAGGCATTATCTCCTTTTTTGGTGTGGGGGTGGGATAGTGTAGTATTTGTTCTGTGGTCATGAAACCATCTTCCCAAAGATTACCACCTCCTTTTTGAGTAGTAGGAGGAGAGTAGTGTAGTATCTGTTCGTTCATCATGATACCAACCTCTCAGGCATTACCTCCTTTTTTGGGGGAAGGAGAGGATAGTGTCTGTTTTATTGTCATGTGACCATCTTCCCAGGCATTACCTCCTCCTTTAGCGGTAGTGTAGTATACGTTCGTTCATGATACCATCCTCCCAAGTATTACCTCTTCCTTTTTTTTTGGGGGGGGGGGGGGTAAATGTAGTATCTGTTCTGTGGTCGTAAGACCATTCTCCCAGGCATTACCTCCTCCTTTGGAGAAAGGAGCTGTGTAGTATGTTTGTCCGTCATATACTAGCAAAAATATGTGACCAGAGAGAGAGCATATATTTACTAGTATACTTAAATAATTTTAATAAAAGAAATCGATCTAAATACAACATTTTATAAGAACATTCAGTGCTTATACAGATGAGGGCACGTATGAAAAACGCATTTCCAAATAAAAAACTCTTACGTATCAGGCGAAAATAAGTATTTTCACCAAAAATTAGGAAAACTTATAGAGTAGAGTTTTAATTAAAAATAAAAATCAGATTTATCGTATTTTGCGGACAAGCAATTGATTTATTACGTGTTTATATGATATACTGAGTTATGGGCCCTTGATTCTGCTCGTACCAATGAGAGTTGGGCAAAATTCCCTAAAACTGATTTTTATTTTTAATTAAAATTCTACTCGATAATTTTTGCTAATTTTTGGTGTAGATACCTATTTTTGCCTGACACATCGAATAGTTTTCCGGTTAATTTATTTGGAACTGTGATTTTCACCTATGTAACTGCGTTTTTCATATGTGCCCTGATCTATATAAAGCCTTGAACATTCATATCGCACTTCACACACGCGTGAGTGTTCCTTATGGTAAAACTGAACATCGGCGGCAGTTTATCTAAAATCTAAGCAAAAATCGTCAATATAACAATCCTTTTGAAACATTAACATACACAAATGAACCATTCACACTAAGAATACACATCTGTTGCACAACCAGCCGCCCTTCGGAGTCGTTATTTCATACCAAAATCAGATCATCAGAGTCTGGGTCATGCTACCTGGTTCTCTGTCGGTCTGACGTATGGTCCTGTGCAGTTCTAAGAGGTCCACCCTCCCTGGCTTTAACTTCTCGCTCTTTGAGAAGGGGTTAGTTTATATTAAGTCACTTGAGGCGCCCTTACCACGGAATGCCGATGGGGCTGCCCAGGCATTTTTTGGTTGACCAGAGTGCTCTTCTTCTAGGGCACTGACTTTTCAAATCCCACTTTCCCGACCTTGTGTCAAATCTCCCCACCGTGGGAGGGAGATAAATAACAGACACATCTGTTGCATGAAGGCTTCATTTTCGTGGGTGAAATGAAGACTTTTTTATGGGTTGGTCGGAGAAACTTACCTTTCGTCGTTGGGTTAAGAATAGTTGAGCTAATTTATCAGTGGCCGGACCATCGTCACAGATAAAACACAAGAAGAAATTCTAGAGATATGGCTTAAAGCACTGGTAGATTTTCCCTGCCTCACGTCTACCACTTGTTACTTCGTCCAGTCATGGCTTCTGTGACTGACTGTCTTGTATGCACCAAATGATGAAGACTTGATTATTTACCTTTTCTCTTTTGACATTTTGACTCCTGCTGAAGCCTGAATTGTCTCGTCCTCAAATTTAAGTTTAAAGTTTGGCTCAAGGTCAGCTATAATGTATCAACTGAAATGTATAAATGTTGACGTTGATTTTTTTTTTTTTTTTTTTTTTAATTTGTCATCTTCTCTGTTTGTTGCCATTCCGCTTGTGCCGCCCGACAGGATCAGGGCGTCATCAACTGATCCCCTCCATATCTTAAGCAGCCTACCGCATGGTTTTGGGTCATCGACATCGATGTAGGATAAACTTTGGAGTGTTTCGGATGATTGATGGCTGGTGATGTGGCCATAGCAGTTGAGACATCGTTGTGCGACACAATTTCTTATAGAAGCTTTTCCAGTGAGACAGACAATTTTCTCCATCTGACGTGCTGCAGCCAGGATCATATCAGTTTGATGTTCCATCATTGACTACGTCTCACACCCAACTACAAGAGTACAGGTCGGACATGTGTGTTGTACTACGCTGCCTCTCTCACATACGATGGGATCCTTGCATTTTGTAAAATTGTCGACAACTGAAGATGCTCCATACGGTGGATATACATCGGCTTCGTATCGGTTTGCCGACTGGAATCGATTGTGTTGTATTGACTCTTTATTTGGAAGTCAATTTCTAAAAGCCGTCCAACACATGCCAGCATGTAAAATGGATGTTAAACCGAATTTGATGATGAACATTTGCGTTTTGATGGGATTCAAATTTCGGCAGTTGCTGCAAATGAAGTTAGCTGCAGGTTGGTGGAAATCAAGTTAGCTGCAGGTTGGTGCACGTTTTGTGACGTCACTTATTGCCTGTTCTGCATTTGATGGAGTTTGAGCCAGTTCCAAGCTTACAGGCGCTGAGTGGGTATTTGCCTTGTGGGAAAGATGTAATCAAAGACAATATGAATAATTGGTCCATTTCTTGTTTAACCAACTACTCGGTCCATCTTGAATGAATCGTTTAAATTAAGTTTTGTGTGTTCGACATTTTATTTTACCTTTGATCTTGGATTATTTTGGTTGGAATCAGCATTTTCTAACAATTTTTGTGTGTCCAAGCATCTCTGAGAGACTTTGTTGGCCAGTCTGTCATGCTTCAGTTTGAAATAACATTTTCGTCACCTGAAACACATGTTGAATTATCACATTTTTTTTTAATTATTTTATTTTTTTAATTATTTTTTTCCCATTTTTTTTTTTATTTTATTTAATATTTTATTTTATAATTTTTTTCCCATTTTTTTTTAATTATTTTATTTAATATTTTATCTTTTTCCCATTTTTTTTCTGCATAAACCCAAATACACGTTTTTCTTTCTCTTTTAACTCAGGACTGGCGATGTTGAGCAAATACTTCCAACTCTGTCAGCCATTAACTGATAAAGCTGCCTACACTCATCTTCTGGGATGGATTCGTAATGCCTTCACAAACACGGCCATGTTTGATTACCCCTACGCAACTGATTTCCTTCCAGTTGGAAACCCAGTTAAGGTAAGAATTTTTGCCTTTTATACATTTCGACGGATGCTTTTAGAGCAACTATGCAAAACGACAAAAACGTTTACATTCGATAGAAACATCCAATATTTCTATAACTCTTTTTGTACCTTAAAATTATCTCCCTTATCAAGAGACAGTTGAAGCAGGATTATCTGCCCTTGGCGAGAGAGATTGAGGCAGAGTTCTCTGCCCTTGATAAATCAAACGGAAAAATGCCAAGATGGATGCTATTTAGCCACAGACAATTAATCTATTACAATCATAGTTACATAATTCATTGTAAATTGTTAAATAAATCTATCAAAAAGTTATGGTGTTTTTGGAATTTATTTAGAATAGAAACATGTGATTGCCTATTCCTTTTTTGTCAACCAGAGTACACATTACTAAGATGCTTTACTTCGAGTTTTTTACACTTGTCATACCCGATTTTGAATCTCACGTAAGCCTAAAAGAATTTTTTGGGGTGCCGAGATTTGAAAAGGGCAGATAAGTAAAACTTTTTGGTGAAGGAGGAGGAGGAGGGGGGAAAAGGGAGGTCAAATCTGATTTCACACAAAATGGACACAAACGTTTTGAACTTAAAAGACCTGTTGTTTTTATTTAGAAATAATTGCAAAATAATCGATAACACTTTTAAAAAAACTTTTTTCACATTTTTTTGCTCAATTAAACTTTACTTCATTTCAATAAAAACCGGTTTATTTATTTGATGTTTGATTTATTTCAATAAATCGATTTAATTTTAACGTATCCTCAGAAGTTTTATTTTTTGCATTTTAAACTCGAACCCCCCCCCCCCCCCCCCCCAAAAAAAAAAATGTATGGATTATCTCCTTCTTTCATATCTCGTCTCTGACACGTTTCTGAAGAAGCACCTTATTTTTTTAAAACTGTATTCCAAAGTACAAGGGACAACTAGATCGATTTTATTTCCAAACGAATGAAATACTAACAGACTAATTGGTTAAAACTGTGGAGCCTCTCAGCGGTATAAAGATCTGAAAACCACTGAAAAATATTACGGTAACTAAGTCTAATTTGTGACTTATTCTACGAAGTACATGCCTAACATGTTTGAGATTTTCCACTTACTATATGTAATATGTACTACCGATGTGACACTTCTTTTTACGCGTATAAGCATGGGCTCTCCCAGGGATCTATTCTTGGACCTTTGTTGTTCCTGATCTATATAAACGATCTCCTTGATGACATAGAGTCTGAGATTGGTTTATTTGCTGACGACACCACGCTTTACTCTCGCCATGTTGGCAAAACCGACGCGATCATGGCTGAATCTTTAGAAAATGACCTCCAGGCTGTAGTGAATTGGGGTCATAAATGGTTGGTAACTTTTAATGCCGCAAAGACAAAGCTCCTTTCCTTCAATAACTACAAGAAACCTCTCCAGCCACCGATTGTCATGGCTAATAACACCCTACCTGAGAGTTCATCATTCAAACTCCTTGGCCTAACATTCACAGGTAACATGAATTGGAACAAATACATTGTAGACATTGCCAAGGCTGCCGCAAAGAAGGTTGGCTCCCTCTACTGTGCTAGTAAACTCCTCACACCTGACATTATCTTGTATCTCTACAAAGCCACCATCCGCCCATGCATGGAGTATTGTTGTCACATCTGGGCTGGTGCATCATCTACTAGTCTCTCCCTCCTTGACAAGGTCCAAAAAAGAGTCGCCAACCTAATAGGTCCCTCACTGTCAACCAAGCTCCAGTCCCTGTCCCATCGCCGCAATGTAGCATCCTTGTGCTTGTTTTGCAAATACTTCAATGGATTATGCTTCGCTGAATTGGCTACTCTGGTGCCCCCTCGATGTAAATTCACTAGACTAACTCGACAATCAACTAAATCTCATTCATTCACTGTGGAGGTCCCCAGATGCCGGAGAGCCTTCTACTCAAATAGCTTCGTTCCTCGTGCTGCTGGCCTCTGGAACTCCCTCCCTGCCCCCAGTTTCCCCGACTGTATCGACATGCAGAAATTCAAAACTAATGTGAACAAACATCTCGCTTCACAGCTCCCAATTTAGGATGACCCCATAAACTTTCACCCTAATTCTCAGTAGCCCCTTATGTCTACAGCGGCAACTTGCCTTGTTTGGGGTGAACTAAGTTTTAAAAAAAAAAAAGGAGCGGGTATAAACTAATCATTTTTTAAATTGTTGACCTCAGAATCGGTTTATTTTTCTGCATTTGTGTCTCAACATTCAAACGTCGCATCAGTTTAATTTACACAAATAAATTTGCAGCTTTTTCTGATTTTTCTAAAATTGTTCTAAAATTGTATCTTTTTTGAAATTATATAAAAAAATATTTAATAGAAAAAAAATTATTTTTTAGGCTTCATGTGACCATATTTTATCAGCGTCTGATGATATTTCTGGATTGGCAGCTGCTTCTGGTAAAATATTTTCTTTTTGTGTTTCATTTTACTTCAGTCGAAGTTCTCAGAAATCAAGGGATCCCTTCCTGGGGCTAACACTTCACCTCTATATGAGATACATAGATATTCGAATATTCTATTAAAGTTCTCCTTTATTTCTCAAACGTTGAGTTAGTAACAAAATTAAGAACATTAATTTTCTTCTCCACAATTAACCAGTTAACTATGTTGTTGTATATTTTCTTGTGGTCTCTTGGTTTTTACCGTATTCCAGGACAAGAATTCATCTAGTCTGGTGGAATATTCAGCTAAATGCTGTTACTTGAGGTAACATGACTTGGAGAAGATGCATCATGATGCAACATGGCTGACGGAACGAAATCATGCCACCCTCGTGGATTAAATAAAGGGTTCCGTTCGAAATTCCCGAGTTTGACAGAAAGATTCCTTAGTTCGAAAAGATACACCTGAAGAAATGGCCACAACATTGTGATGAGAACAATAGTCCGAATAATCCAAATAATCCAAATTATCAATCCTCATCTCAAAAATTCCGAAACAAAGATGAGCCAAGTTCGAACCCAGTCGGTTCCATTACAATACTCTCGATTAAGAACGTTGGTAACCTTAACGTGGCCTCTCTCAGTGCCAACAACATATTGAACTACCTTTCTAATTCATTCGAAATCATTTATAATGCTGACAGGCCTAATGTGTGTTTTGTTTATTTCCTTTAAAAGTAATTCCTGCTCTGTTAAACAGTATGTTGAGCTCTCTTACTCAGATTCCCATCGAAACCATTCAACTGTGTACTATATATATATATATATATATATATATATTCTTATCTTTCTGTTTTTGCATTTTTCGTACTGTCTTTTTTCTTTGAGAAGCTGACGATTTGAGATAGCTTGTAAAGTTCTTTTCTAAACAGTAAAGGCCTACCCGTGATAATGAATCCAGGGTACATCGCTGGAATGTGTAATGTATAGTTTTTAAATAAATAATTTGCATTTTTGCTCTCGCATTCTTACGATCGTCCGAATAATCCAAATTATACAAATTATCAATCCTCATCTCAAAAATTCCGAAATATAAAATCTCACAACATTAATATTGTGAGATTAGCTAAGTCTTTTTTGTTTTTAAGATATAAATTTATTTAAATCTTATATTTGAATGCCTGTTTTCTATTTTTGCAAATTTTATCCATTTCAAACGATGCCTATTTGCATCATTTTGCCGATAGTTTACTAAAAGTTATTAGCATAAAAACGCAATGAAATGGGTTTTTGTTTTTTAATCAAACGTTTTTTTATGGATATATTTTGTTTAGAAATTAATCTTTAAAATGTATCTTCAGTAATGTAATTTATTTTATTGTTATAAAAACAAACATAGTCCTTTAGTTATTAGCATTAAAGGTGTATTTTTAATAACTTTCTGATTAATATCTAATATATAAAGTAGAAACGTTTTTTCCCCTGTACCTTCTCGGAGAATAGGAAAATAACCACATGCATCACAGGCTACTAAACTCACGATTACATTACACTTATTCACTCGAGCGTGTTTTAGTACATTTGTTATTATATTTTCCCACCTTACACTAAATATTACATTTGGCCCGCCATCCACGACTCTCCTAAAAACCAACTCCACCTAGGTGGTAGCAAAAACTTTTCTCTCTAACAATTCTGTACTGTCACTCTACTCATCGACACCGGGAACTAATACACACAGTTTAATTTTCACAAAACACCGGTTCTTATTTATTATTAAGTTAATTGACCTATTTTCACATCTATTTTAACCCGAATGCGTGGTGCAGTCGGTAAGAAGGCAGGATTCATAATTACCTGTTTTAGCGTTCGATCGCATTCTACTCTACTACTTTTTATTTTTTTTTTAATTTAAAACATTCGCCAAAACAATGGACGGGGGGGGAGGGGAGAAAAAATAGGGAATTTCCTTTTTTTTATTTGACGTCATGCAATAGGTAGTACTCTCTCCCGTGCAACGCCAGGCGACGGGTTCCGCTAGTTAATAATAATAATAATAATCTATTAATAATGGAGTTTATGTATCTGTCTGAAGCCGAAACTCCATCAGAGTAATATTACTATTTACTTAGTCTGCCAGCTTCAATATATAGTACTACAAAAACCGCCGTAAACATATAAATAAAGTAGAACAAAATTTCAAGACGAGACTGCGATTAGAACAGAAAACGTGTCAAGAATCTTACTTAAACTAATACTTTTTCAACTTCCTTATATACTGTTACAAAAACACGCTCAGACACTAGACGGGTTTTGCCATTTACATAATTCATTCCTTTTAAACTTCAATTAAATTCATATTTACAAATATACACTTATAACTGCTATTATCAAATTTACATATGTATTAACAATATTTTCCGATAAGGTGATATTAATAAAAATTATTCATACAATTAATTAAAGACATTTCATTAAGAAACCAGCGTGTTTTTTAAACCATACTTTGAATGACAAGTACTGTTAAAATTGCAAAGTCATCCTTTCAGAAGTGACGTCATTTTGAGAGGATTTTGTTTCACATTATAATTCTTTATTTTCATTACATTGTTAAGACAAGGTGTTTTGTTGTTAATTAAAGTTAAGCAAGGCATATCCCAGCCATTGGTAAATGGGTGACCATTTTGGAAAAATAAATTGCTGACTCATCCTTCCGGAAGTGACGTCATTGTGAGAGGAGTCTTTCACATTATCATTCTTTATTTTCATTACGTTGTTAAGACAAGGTGTTTTGTTGTAAATTGAAGTTAAGCTAGGCATATCTCAGCCATTAGTAAATGGGTGACCATTTTGGAAAAATAACAAAACTGGTTCTTTGATATGACGTAGCGCCTTAAATAGCATATTTAAACATGAGTTCTTTAATATGATTGAGGCGCCTCCTAATTTTTTTTTCCTTTTCTTAACTATGTATGGAGGAGGGTAAAAAAAAATGGGGGGGACTCAAAAAAAATTTTTTTTTTTTTAACTAAAAATATTTTTGGTCGGAAACAAAGAAAATCAATGTCTAACCACCCAAGAAATATGACTGGGGCTTCATTGGTTTACGGGTGAGCGTTCATTTCTGACGCGGCAGCCTAGCAAAAATATGCGACCAGAGGGAGCATATATTTGCTAGTAATAATAAAGATAAAACTGTCTACAAAAATAAATTGTTAATAAATTATTTCAAAATATTAGGTATATTTATTCATTCAGCAATAAAATACTTGTTATAAATAGGAAAAAGAAGAAAATTTTTTAAGAACATGACTTCAAAAGCTTTTTACTTGAGTGACTGCCACCTTTTGAAGGGACTTTTTCCAGGCTGGCCCATTTAGAAATGTAACACCTAGATGAGAAGTTATGCTTGCATTCTATACAACATTCTGAGAAGAAATTCAATTTCATGTCTAATTTTCATATGTAACTCTCCCTCATCTCTTTCATATACAATTACTATAGTTATTAAAAAAAAAAAAAAAAGACTTTAGCTCAAACTTTTTCTTTCTTTTTTATTGTTTAATGTTTATTTAAAAAGGCAAATTGTGAAGACCAGCTCTTTAGTTCAAAATGGAGTTGCTCATTCTCTACTCTGGCTCGATATAACAAAAAGAGACCTCTTCTCCTTCGCTCTTTTTTGGAGAGTTCCGTAAAGCCCTGTAGAAGAATACCCTTATCTTATATTAGAATAATCGTCCAAGGGAAGGTATAATCAATATGCATAGCATTTTCAGCTACACATGTTCATACATAGAGATATAAGACATACATGTATACTCGATCCATCCTGTAAATGACAAAACGTAATTTATTTTTTGTTACCTTAAGTAACTAAACAGTGCTTGATATTTAAGGCATGACTCGATGATGTGGTCTACTGTCTGTTCAGAATGACCACAGTCGCAGACAGCCGAGTCCCTGAGTCCCCATCCTTTCATGGTCGCGGCGAAACGGCCGACACCTGTCCTGAGGCGGTTGAGCATTGTCCACCGCCGACGAGGGAGGTCCATGCTTGGTAGGTTATCCGGGTCCTCCACAAATCTGTGCAACAATGATTTATCTGCTGCCTGCCATTCCTCCGTCCAGCAACGTTTCAGCCAGATTCGTTTTGTAACGTCACCGGGTGTTGAAAGCAGGAGCTGGTGGGCATGCTCCGAGAATGGGCGTCATGACTTCAGGCGAGCTCGTGGAGGGGTCTCTGTGGCGAGCTTGTGGAGAAGGTGGTCCTCATTTATAGTGGTCTTTCTTGACAGTGCAAGGACAGCCGCCTCACGGTGCAGGGTTGATGGTGCGATGCCGGCGAGAATCGGTAGTTGGTTGATTGGTGTGGCGTGCAAGCAGCCAGACTGTGCGTAAGGCGGAACTAAACGTTACTTACTTGATAAGAAAATCGTATCTCACTTATATTAATTTGGTGAGAGCGGTTTCAGGGGCACACCCCTTAATTGGAAAAATTTACAACAAAAAAAAAAAAACAGTGCTAACATTACTCACCGTGTTGCCTAGAATACATATCCCATAATTCATAATGTCCATTAGTTTAGGAGATTACCTTGCACATACATCTTATTGACACGCGGACACATTGGTCCGATTAAAAAGATTTTACATAATTTAACTCAAAATATTTTTGTATCTCACTTATTTTAATTTTTTTCTTTTAGGGAGGAGGACACCTCCTAAATGGTTAAGTTTACAACAAAAAAATAATAATGCACCCATATTACTCAGTGTTGCCTAGAATATTCCATAATTCATAATGATCGGTTCATTAGTTTAGGAGTGAATCCTATATGTAGAAAAATATAAAGTTTGCAGTTTGGGGAAGGGGGTAAGGATTGAGCTAAAACATTTTTGAGAATAAAATGTCACTTATGACATAGTTTTTGTTACAACCATCAACTTTCCACCATTTTAATAACAAAGATGTTTAATTTGCATTATTTACAAAAATCAGATTTTTATCTATATTTTTCTGGTCTGACCTGTAATTTGATTATTCTATTTTCATTCGCATTGTACCAGTTTCGGTTGTCCGTGGTGTGTATAAACCATTATACACACCTGCTGTTGTCGTCTGGAACCCAGGTTCGATCAGCATCTCCTCAAGGCCGCAATTCATTTGATGTATAAATTTTATTAAACAGAAAGGAACAATCAGAGAGAGAAATGAACACTTTAAACTGATGCGTTACTTGCGTGCACGAGAGAAAGACGGGCAGATAACTTGTCTCGATACACCTAGTTACATCGTGCGTAACAGCTCCCATCCTCACTGGCGCTCTTTGAGAAACGGCCTCATTTCACATCGGCCAAAAAGAGGCAGAATTATTTCTGGCCGGAAGTCACGTGATTTCGTCAACTTCCGTTTCTGGGGTCACATCTGACCGTTAGTTGTCACTCGAAGTTTTCCATTCAAACTTAAAGCCTTGGTTATGTATACTCCAAAAAAGTTCCGATTTTTTTTTTTTTTTTTTTCCCCGATTCCGATTAATCGGGCCAACATTAGTATAAACCATTATACATCTGTTGTCGTCGAGAACCCAGGTTCGTTCAGCATCTCAAATTTTGTACACAAAGGTTGCAATTAATTTTATGTATAAATTTATTAGACAGAAAAGAAACAGACCCAGAGAAAACGAGAGAGGAACCAACATATTATAGTGACGGGTTACTTGTGTGCACGAGTGAGAGAGATAGACAGATAGATAGCTTGTCTCATTATACCTAATTACATTGTGCCTACACCCATCAGGGACAACACCTTTTACGTGTCCTCTCTTATTGAAATGTCACCAGAAACATGGAGAATCTCTCCGCCCGGAAGTCACATTATTTCGGTGACTTCCGTTTCTGGGATCACCTCTAACCCCTAGTTGTCACTAAAACTTTTCAATTAAAACTTACAACCTTGGTTATGAAACAATATAAGCAACAGCTTTAAAAAAAAAGAATTTTTTAATAAATTTTCAGGTATTTATTATAATGCAACTCTTGGTCCATTGAAATGTTTCGACATTCAGAATGAATACGTGTCTTGCGCAGATCCAACCGGATGTGGAATCGGACCAAACGCCTGGGCCTGGGATTATCAGGTAAATTTTTTTCAATTTATTTTTTTATTTATTTGTTTTCTTGTTCATTCTATTGGATTTTGGAGGAACGAATGAGAATTTCTGTGCTCTATTTATGGAGTTTTGTCTTGGTGCTTGTTTAGAAATGTGGCCGAGATTTTAAAGGGGGGGGGGGAATAATTCAAACTTGATGGGGAGGGGGCAAATCTGATTTCTTACAAAATGGACGCAAACGCTTTGAACTTAGAAGACCTGTTGTTTTTACTTAAAGATAATTGCAAAATAATCGATAACACTTTTAAGAAACTTTTCACATTTTTTCGCTCATTTAAACTTTACTTCATTTCAATAAAAACCGGTTTATTTATTTGATGTTTGATTTAATTAAATAAATCGATTTAATTTTAACGTATCCTCAGAAGTTTTATTTTTTGCATTTTAAATTCGATACCCCCCTCCCCCAAATAAGTGGATTATCTCCCCCTTTAATGTCTCGTCTCGGCCATGTTTCTAAAGAAGCACCTTTTTCTTTTATTAATGAGTCACCAGTTATCAAGGCTAAAAAACACTTGAGGATAAGCTTGACAGTTGAATGATGATGAATATTATGAGAAGATTGAAAATCTGTGCATACTACTCACTCAAAATAACAGCCGACTTAGAAAACAGCAATTTTTACCCCTTTGTCAGAAACGTCGTTCATGGAATGTGAAGATTAAAGGACAAAATAGGACGGAAGCAAGAGTTACGAGGTTGTCGACAGTAAACTCAAGATCCACTATACTCTTCGTACTCTTAATAGAAAGTTTGTCATAACAAGATTTTGACTTTATATCAAAAACTTTTTAGTTTGTTTTGTTTTTTCAGAGCAAACTCAGATAATTGTAAAAATGAGTAGTTTAAATAAGTTTTAGTTTCAGCTTATAAGTCAGCCATTTTAAAATCATTGTTTTAAAAGTTAAAATTTTGCAATGATTTTAAAATGGCTAACTTTTAAAACAAAGATGTGGTTCAGTTATTGATTTTTTTAAATTTTTTTTTTTAAATTTAAAAAATTTTTTTAAAGACTGACTTGAACAGAGAGGCAGAAACTACTAATGAAATATTTTCAGTTCAAGAATTGACTATATTAAATTCTTTAAGCATTTATTTTGAGTTTATTAGTGTTGACTTTATTTAGAGTGAAGGATTTCTTTCCGAATTCATTTCAGGTGGTGGGGGTTGTCCGACTTGCTATTTGCTTTCTCTTTTCCTCACCACTAGAAATAGTTTTGTTCGATAGCTAGAAAAGGGTACTTTTTTTTTTTTTTTTTTACTTGTTACCTTTTGTGTGGCGGGACGGATTTATATACAAATAAATATACAGTGGTCTTTATTCTAATGAAAAACTATTTAATGGCCAGCATTTTTTTTAAATTTATTTTATTTAAAAAAAAAAAACAATTATTATTTAGAACTGATTTTGAATGAAGTCTTTTCATCAAGAATGAGTGTAATTACATCGCCTAATCATCATCATCATCATCATAAAAAAAAAAAAAGTCGCCTTCGACAAAAATTCAGACAGTACACATCTGTCTTTTTTACATGGCTTGTTGTACTTCGCTATTTTTAATTTTTTTGCTGACAAATTTGATTTCTTTTGTCTCTTGATTTTTCCATCGGAAATTTTGGGTCTCAAATATTTCTGAGCAAATAACATTTTGGGTCTCAAATATTTCTGAGCAAATAAATTTTGGGTCTTCAAATATTTCTGAGCAAATAAATTTTGGGTCTTCAAATATTTCTGAGCAAATAAAAAGAAACACTTAAGTTTGAATAAGACGTTGAACCACAAATTCTTTCTTTTTGTTCTTCGTCTTTTAGGCTTGCACAGATATCCTCCTTCCTCCAGGCAGCAACAATGTGACTGATATGTTCCCCATCCTTCCATTCAATGACACACTCCGCAACAAATACTGTATGAAGACATGGGGAGTCAAGCCAAACCCTGACTGGGCATATTGGGGACAAGGTAACACGATTATTCTACACATTGCATTTTTATAATTTTTTATTTTTTTTATTTAATTTCCATTATCATGGTTTCTTTTTCTTTTTTTTTTCTTGCAGACTTGAAAACAACAAGCAACATTGTATTTTCCAATGGAGATTTGGATCCTTGGCACCGTGGTGGGGTAAGACAATTACAAATATTCTTATAATGAATCTTTACAAAAAAAAAAAAAAAAAAAAAAAATCTCATCGACTAGGGTTATAAATATGCTGACTGCACCTCTGCAAAGGATCTGTTGGCTATGGGTCACGACCATCTATGTCTAAAGATGGGACCCTGGTGGCGTAGCAGTCTGTGTCCTAGTTGCCTAAATGGTCACATTATTTTTCAACACTCCACTTCGGCCCTTTACAGGACTTTGAAGAGGATCGATCTGCCCAACATCCATCCTATCTGTAACTTTTAAACATTATTGACATTCAGCGATCGCTGAGACAACAAAAGGCTTGATCACGGCTCCATGAAACTAAATATTAGTTTAGGTCGATGGAAATATACCAAGGGGGGGAATTCCGATCGCCGAGACAACAAAAGGCTTGATCACGGCTCCATGAAACTAAATATTAGTTTAGGTCGATGGAAATATACTAAGGGGGGGAATTCCGATCGCTGAGACAACAAAAGGCTTGATCACGGCTCCATGAAACTAAATATTAGTTTAGGTCGATGGAAATATACCAAGGGGGGGGGGGAATTCCGATCGCTGAGACAACAAAAGGCTTGATCACGGCTCCATGAAACTAAATATTAGTTTAGGTCGATGGAAATATACCAAGGGGGGGAATTCCGATCGCTGAGACAACAAAAGGCTTGATCACGGCTCCATGAAACTAAATATTAGTTTAGGTCGATGGAAATATACTAAGGGGGGGAATTCTGATCGCTGAGACAACAAAAGGCTTGATCACGGCTCCATGAAACTAAATATTAGTTTAGGTCGATGGAAATATACCAAGGGGGGGGGGGGGGGGAATTCCGATCGCTGAGACAACAAAAGGCTTGATCACGGCTCCATGAAACTAAATATTAGTTTAGGTCGATGGAAATATACCAAGGGGGGAATTTCAGACAAGTTGGGTTCTGTGGTGGGTGGCGTAGCACAATCAGTGAAGTATGGAGTGAACGTAAACCGTATAGACGGAGTGTAAAAAAATAATTTTTTTTTTTTTAATTATGTGCAAACTGCCACGAAGAAGATCCCGCTTATTACAAAACCTGTGATATCTTCAAAAGAAATTTTTTTTTTTAAATGTAACGTTTCCTAAAGCAAATAATTATAGAAACTTATATGGAAAGCTAAACATAGGCCATCATAGAAGATTTCAAGTCAAAATAATGTAATTAACAATTCCTAAAAAACAACAACAAAAAAATTACGAAGATTTTTATCCAGAAGGAGAATCCTTGCATCTGATCTGCCATATTAAATAGATATCTGTCTACCTTTTAAAATTGTCTAAAACTTTTCTTTGAATTTCTTCAATTTCTGACAAACAGGGCAGAATTGCAATCTTTGAATTCTATTTACAGGTCCTCAAGGATGTTTCAAAATCTGTTCGAGCTTTCATGGTTATCGGTGGAGCCCATCATTTAGATTTACGGTCAGTTTTTTTTACATTTTTATAAGCTAATGTTACGTCATCATATTTAGATTAACGTCCGTTTTACACGCAGACTTTTTTTTTTGTGGATGGCTTTTAGAAATATATCTCTAACAATGTCTTCATTTATCCACTTTTCTCTCTCAAATACAACCTTATCACATTCTCCCATGTTTTCCGTTACTCTCCTGGGCCTGCTACCTCAACTGTTCTACATCCACCAACTCCAGAACTCTCATCCATTCTTACTAAACACATTTTGCACATGCATCTCCCTGTAATGTCCACATGTAATCTTCCTCTGAGGTCATCAGATCTATGCCTGTCTTTAAGACTCATCTATATGAGACCATTTCTTTTACTGTGAAAACTTGCAATTCATTAAAGATTATCATATTTTAACTCTTCAAATTCTTTGGTAGAAAATGATTTTCAAGCCTTATTTAATAATGACTTTTCTTGCAGAGGTCACAACTCCAAAGATCCAGTGAGTGTAATAAAGGTGAGAGATCAAGAAGCCCAAATGATCCAAGAATGGGTGATGAAAGCAAAGGAATCCAGACAATCAACTTCGACATAACATTCCTAGGAGAGATGAATCAATAGGTTTTTTGTTTTTTTTTAATTAACATGAAATAATTTTCTAAGACAAATCATGGCAGAAAATAAAATTTGAAACCCAACACTTTCTTCAATTGGATTGAAGTGTATGATGGCTAAAAATTCTATCACAGACGAATTTTTTTAAAATCGATAAAAAAAATTTTTTTATGCAACCATAAAACAAATCTTAAAACATTTTGTAAATTTATTAAAAATTATTTTATAAACTGTCTTGTTTTATTTCTTACATTGTAGAGAATGTCTTTTAGTTGCATGAAAATTGGTTTATAAGTCAGTAGAAGTAATCTCCCTTCTTCACTATTTGACTTTCAAAATTTGAGTTCTTTATTTAACTTTGCTCTTGTGGGGGGGAAGAGGCAAGTTGGCACATGGTCACTTTTAATGTGGGCGACGACCAATCTCTCCCCCCCCCCCCCCCCAATGGATTGGGACAGAAATTTAAATTGTCTCGTATGTCAGTTAAAAAATTTCTTTCACTCACCGAGGACGGAAGAGATGAACAGCCACTACACTTTGCTCAAAACCAAAAGGTCAATTAACATCAAATGCAGATTTAGTTATTTTCTCCAGACCTAAAATCGCATTTCTTTCTTGTTTAACGAAACACGCAATACAAATGACTCATAAAGTTTTATTTTTTATTTATTTTTTTAGTTATCGTGTCTTGCATTTTCGTGACTAATATTTCATTAATAAAAATATTAGGCTGAAGCGATTACAATGATTTACGTAGGAAATCAAATATGAAATGGCTTGATCTTTAGAAGCATTAGACAGAATTGAATTTAACTTTCATTCATAAAATAGCAAAGATATAAATCTAAACTTCTAATATTCTAAGTTTTACGAGTGGGAGGGGGTGAAAAAAAGCATAAAGAAATAATGTTTGTATATGTATTTAAATAAAAACCTTTTTCATTTTACAGAGTTGCCGGTATAAGAAAGTATTTTAAGTTGTAAAAAAAAAAAAAAATGTTTTTAAATAGCAATGTGAGCTGAAGTGATTAAATTTATAAGTTTGTAAAAAATGTAATTTAATGTTAAGAAAATTCTTTTTTTTTAACTTAGCATATATTTTTTTTTTTTTTAAATTATATAGAGGCATAACTTAAAATATTTTAACGGCAACTAAGAAAAAAGAAATGACAAATTTTAATAAAATCTATCTACAAAATTATTTTGAATGTATAGGGTGGGCCAAAATAAGGGTCCTATCTTTAAATTTGAATAACTTGAATAACTTCCACAAAATAAAAGTTAAACTCACCAAACTTTATGTGTGTGTAGACTGACCCTTCCGAGATTTTTTGAAATAAACAAAACAAATTTTAGCCGAAAAACACTTCTTAAAACTTACAAAAACTAAAGTATTGTTTTTTTACACTGTTTTGAGTTTTTTAAGCAAAAATAATGTTTTCTAAATGAGGGTACGTTCCTTAGGGCTAATACGGCTCATGCTTGCTTCGGAAGGGGTCCTTTACTTATTCTTAAAAAAAAATTTAAAAAAAAAAAAAAAAAAAAAAAAAAAATCAATAAATAAAAAAGTTATGAATTTTTAAAAATAGGACCCTTATTTTTGCCCACCCTGTATTAAAATAAAACCCAGCATTATTTCTTTGTTTTTTTTAAATTTCAATCATGTTGAACAAATTTTATACACAAAAATAATTTGAAACACCCAGTTGAAAAATTATATTACCAAATAAAGAAACCTCCAGGGAGGGCGACTTCTGTCACACTGCTGTTAATAGCTTTATGGAGGGGGGGGGGGGGGCAGTTTATGACTTCTCTATACAAAGTAATATTTGGGAAAAGATGACAGGCAGTTGAGTTTGTCATAAAAAAAAAAAAAAAAAAAATAAGTGACATCACTCATGGACTGAAGACAAAATCAGGGACAAGCAAGAATTACAAGGCTGCCATGTCTGCATCCTTAGACACGTGTGCCAACATACCTTGAAAAAATAAATAAAATATACTTTTTTTTAACGTGTCTGAGTTGACTTTAATGGTGCAAATTTTTCACAAGACCAAGTACAGAATCGGAACATGAAAAGGTGTACATAAACAATTGTGAACATGTTTTTAAAAATCTAGATGAAGAATGGATGAGTTGATGCATGGATAAATTATGTTTTAAAACAAATGAGGGATTAAATTTTCTGTTTTATTTAGTAGGGAGTATTTTCACAAGCCGTGCAATTTCTAAAGGTGTAAAAAAAAAAAAATTTTATATCGTTTCTTAAAAAATAACAGTAAAAATATGGAAATCAGCAGAATATTAAAAAGTTGAAAAAATAAATTTTTTTTCCTTCAAATTTCATTCTATTTGTTTTCATTAAAAAACAAATATTTCATGAAAAAAAAAAAAAAAAATGATGGCATCAACTGAAGGCTTACAGGAATTATCTCCCTTTGTTTAATTATAATTTACTCTTATAAAAGAAAAAGAAAAGTTAGATATTCTGAAACTAATTTGTCCCTATTTAAATCCCTCCCACGAAAGCAGTAAGACACAAGGTTAGTTTTTAATAGGGGAGAAATTCAGCTCCCTATAAAAGGGGCACTGGATTGGGACAAAAATTTAAATTGCCTCAGTTTGGAAAGATTTTTCCTTGACTGATCGAGCCAGAACAGATACTACACTTTGATCTTGGCCAAAAAGGCCATGGGTAAAAATCATCATGATGAGGCAAATTTCTATTTTATTTATGTATTTATTTTTTAAAAACATTTCTTGTTTTCGTCATCTTGTATTTTTTTTTTTAAACCATTCTCACATTTCCTACAATTTAGAACAAAAGGCACGTGAAGAAGGCCGGAGAGTACAATGGGCCGAAGCATTGTGAAAATGGTTAACAGCCAAGATGAAGAAAACAGATGTAACATCTAAAAAAAAAAAAAAATTAAAAATAAATAAAATAAAAGTTTGTTTGAAGATAAAAATTTTGTAAACCCAAGATTTGAAGAAAGGGGGAGATAATTCTGTAAAACCTTAATTACCTTTTTTTTTATGACTTTTTTTTTTTTTTAAACTTCAGTTTAGTGAATTTAGAAAAGCAATTCACTCATTTTGATAAGTTCTTCTCGAAATTCTTTGGATCACTGAAGAGTGATTAGAAAGAACTTCTCGCTGGGTTTAAGATTCTCTTTGAGATCAGAGAAATGACAAGCATTTGGTTTGGTCGATGTAAAAAAAATAATCAGCAGTGGAGGAGGTCATGTCCGGTGGTAGGAGGAAGAATAACAACCAAAAAATGCGTTGACTGTCCACAACGCCACTCCACCCAATACAAATGGAGTGTTTTGCGTTGACCACTGGAGGTGACGCTTGCTGGACAGGAAAGACACTGCGAACAGGAGAATTAAAGCGATGTTTATCTGAAAAATAAAATAAATTTTTAAAGTCGACTTAGTTTTTTTTTTTAATATTAAAACTCAATCGTATGTTTCAGAATTTTTTTTTAGATGAGGATTGATAATTTGGATTATTCGGACTACAGTTGTCATATTTCAGCTGATCTAACTTCAGACTTTCTTCTGATGCGTCTTGTTGACCTCTGGAATTTGTACGGAATTAAATAAAGGGCCTGTTCGAAATTCCGTACAGATTCCAGAGGTCGACAAGACGCATCCGAAGAAGGTCAAAGGGGCCGAATCGTGAGAATAACGTCCGAATGATACAAATAAAACTCTAAATTTTGGTAGTCATAAAATGAGTCCCTTAAAAAAAAAAGTTCCTAAATAATTTATGCATGCTATTATGCGTTTGTATTTGACAGACGTATACCCACCCCCATTTTTATGACCTCAATTATGACAAAGGTGTCTCAGCAAACTAAGTACTAGTACACTTTTCAAAAATGACGGTCTGAATTTGTGAAGTTAAAAAAAAAATAAATAAATATAGAAAGTAAATGTCTCAAATGGGAAATTTTTAAATAGGAAAAAAAAAAAAAAAAAAAATCTGTATAGAAAGCAAAAAAAAAGAAAACGTTTCATTATGGAAATAGATTTGCTTTCTCAATTCCCCTAAATACTTGAAATGGATTAATGCAGCAATTCTTTTTTTTTTTTTTTTAAATTTTATCTTGCTAACTTTTCTGTGACGGGACGGATATATATATATCATTACAAATAAATATATTGCTTTTAATTATAGTTATAGCAGGGGAATCGAAAGTTATAATAGACAGAATTTTTTTTTTCATGAAAATCGTTCCAAACAAAGCATGAAGCGGCTGGGTGTAAGGAACTTCTCTAGATGATTATCGCAAAGACAAGAGATGCCTATTGACCGTAATCTTCTAAAGACCAAGGCTATAGGAAAACAGTCAGCAGGAAGAGAGTTCCACAAGAGTTTTGGAAAGAATCTACTGGAATAGGAAGATGTATTATAACGAGGTATCAAAACAGCGAATTGATGAAGACCACTAGACCAACAAGCTGGGACAAAGGAAGCAGGGAATAAATCAGACGATTTTGAATAACACGTGCCATAACAATACTTATAGAAGAGACTGAGGAGAGAGAGAGAAGAAAAAAAGATATGCTTCTGCACCGTATCAAGAACCCTCAAAGGGGACAGATTCACCAGCCCAAATATGACAAGAGTACTCCATACATGGTCTGATAGTAAATTTGTAGAGATAGAGAATAGCCTCAGGTGTGAAAAAGTGTTTGGAGCGATAGAGAGAACAGACTTTATGAGAAGCAGGAAGAGCAATGGATCTAATATATTAACTCCAAGAAAGGTTTGACGAGAAAGAAAGAAAGAAAGACCGAAAGGTTTGACGAGAAAGAAAGAAAGAAAGACCGAAAGGTTTGACGAGAAAGAAAGAAAGAAAGACCGAAAGGTTTGACGAGAAAGAAAGAAAGAAAGACCGAAAGGTTTGACGAGAAAGAAAGAAAGAAAGACCGAAAGGTTTGACGAGAAAGAAAGAAAGAAAGACCGAAAGGTTTGACGAGAAAGAAAGAAAGAAAGACCGAAAGGTTTGACGAGAAAGAAAGAAAGAAAGACCGAAAGGTTTGACGAGAAAGAAAGAAAGAAAGACCGAAAGGTTTGACGAGAAAGAAAGAAAGAAAGACCGAAAGGTTTGACGAGAAAGAAAGAAAGAAAGACCGAAAGGTTTGACGAGAAAGAAAGACCGAAAGGTTTGACGAGAAAGAAAGAAAGAAAGACCGAAAGGTTTGACGAGAAAGAAAGAAAGAAAGACCGAAAGGTTTGACGAGAAAGAAAGAAAGACCAAAAGGTTTGACGAGAAAGAAAGAAAGACCAAAAGATTTGACGAGAAAGAAAGACCAAAAGATTTGACGAGAAAGAAAGACCAAAAGATTTGACGAGAAAGAAAGACCAAAAGATTTGACGAGAAAGAAAGACCAAAAGATTTGACGAGAAAGAAAGAAAGACCAAAAGTTTTAGTCGATTTCCCATCAAGAACAGCGCCATCAATGAAGATCTCAGGAAGTAAAGGGACACGCCTACGATTGAAAGACACGAGCTGAGTCTAAACTGGATTAAATGAAACAAGCCATTTTGTACCCCAATACACAAGTGAATTTCTAATCAGCTGAATATTCCAACTGATCCCAGAGAGATGAACAAGAAGCAACACCAGAATAGAGAGTGGTATCATCAGCATAAATGTTAATCTTCTGAATAATATTCTCTGGAAGATCATTTATACAGAGAAGAAACAGTGTTGGGCCTTGAATAGAGCCCTGAGGAACACAAGCATTGATAGGAAAAGAGAATGAGGAGACACCATCCAGAGTTACTCACAAGCTTCGACCAGAGAGAAAAGACCTAATAATGTCAAGAACCTTACCATCAATACCATAACCCGGAAGTTTGTGTAGAAAACCAGAATGCAGCACTGTCGAACGCCTTAGAAATGTCAAGCGCAATGGCCCTACCCTCTTGAATTATCGATAAACCGACAAATTTGCTCAGTTACAAGTTAAAAGATCAGCAGTTGAACGAAAACCAAGACAGCCATACTGAACATCACTAAAGAGGCTCAAACTTTCCATAGACCAACCTTTTAAAAACCTTGCTAATAACAGAGAGGAGACTAACAGGACAATACTTAGTTGGGTCAGACCGATTACCAACATTTTTAAAAATAGGAACAACAGGACTCTTTCCAACAAGGAAAGCAGAACTGAGACAAAAAGAGATTGAATAATTTCGAGAAGATAGAACAAAGTTCAGAATGTTTGAGAACGACAACAGGAATTGAATTGGGACCGGAAGCCTTAGAATGTTCAAGATCAGAAAGACCACTAGCAACCATCTTTGGAGTGATAATGACAGTCAAGAGTTATCACTTTTTGAAGGAAAATCAGGAAGAACAGCATCCGAATCATCAAGAGAAGAATTGTCAGCAAAAAGACAAGCAAAGATCAGCCTTATCTTTAGAAGATGTAATAACCTGAAGACCATTAAAAAAAGAGGAGGAATAGGAGATTTGCTACTATTAACAACACTATTGTAGATTCTCCAAAAATCATGAGAACCAACCTTTTGAGTGACGAATCCTTTGAGAATCGCTGAACTTAGCCTCAGATTGCTCTTTTGAAGGCATTGCTAGCTCTTCTGTAAGATTGTCTGAAAGCCTCAAAAGCATCCTGACAATACTGATTAAAGTAACGGTTACGATGGGCAATGGCGGAAGCACAAACAGATGAAAACCTGGGAAGAGAACGAGGTTTGGTTTGAAACTTAAGATGAGGAACGAAGATGTTATTCCAAAAAGAAGCCAGTCAGTAACCTCCTTAGCAGCAACATTAGGAGACAAAGATAGGACCCCATGGTACGTCACATAGGAAGCTCCAAAGTCCATCTCAATGAGCCTTTTTGTAGTTGATCGTCCCTTTTATAGGAAAACGTTGAACAGAAGACGTCACCGAAAAATGAACCTCAACATGATCAGAAGAGCGCAACGGAAGAGAAGAGGCAATAGAACAGGAAACGGAAACAGAAGTGAGAAAAAAGATCAAGGATGATTGATAACGGTAATTATCGAGAAAGTGTGTGGGGAAGGTGACAATTTGGGACAAGTCATGAGTGATGGAGTCAGTCAGAATGATGAGCATTGAAGTTACCCAAAAAAATAAAGATGGAGGTCGATGGATGAAGCTGCAATGCGTTATCAATATTGTTGGATATATCATCAACAACAGTGCAACCATTGTCAGAAGGGGAAACGGTATAAAAAGAACAAATAGGAAGTGGAGGGCATCAAAGACAACCTCAGACAGATAAAAGGAAAGACAACCTCAGACAGATAAAAGGAAAGACAACCTCAGACAGATCATAAATTAAATACATTTTAAAAATTTGTTTCTACAAAATATCACCCCTCCCCCCGACCCAACAATGGCAGATACAAAAAAAATGCTTAAAGATTTAAACGAGTCTTACATAAAGTCGTGCATAAAGTTGACTTCTTTTATCAGAGTCGATGAGGAAATTGGAGGCACGTCCAGAAATGATAGCCGAACTGATGAGGGCGGATCCAAACACTCGATACAGATGAGCATGTACTCCATTCAGCTTTAAAACGTTTGTCTGCAAAAAAGATGGAAGAAATACAAATATTTATGAGACATCACAAAATAATAATGACAAGATGCATGTTTGTCCATGCATTTTTCCGTCTGTCCGATCACTACCAAACATGATGTAACAAGTGACAATGAAGAGCTAATTGGATGAGAAGTGGTGGAGGGAGGAAATATGGGTGCTATCTTAAATTCAGACCCACGCTAAAATCGACTTGGCGTTGGTACAGACGCCAAGTCAGTTGACCTACCTGCGTCAAAAAAAAAAAAAAAAAAAAAAAAAAAAAGACTAGGCTGGATTTACAAGTGGGGAAAAAAACTAAAAACATTAACCAACATTTAAAGCAAAAAAATAAAGAAAAGAAAAAAGAAAAACAAAAGAAAAAAAAGAAAAATTTTTTTTTTTTAAATTCAAAACAAAATAAAAAATAAAACATTTAGTCAAATTGTATGAAAGAAATATTTTTTTAATGAAGAAATAAAAATAAACAGGGGATACATCATGAAACTACATTACCTAGGGTATTTGGATAAGTATATTTCATTTTGATCAAAAGGTGACCATAGTATCATGGGATCTGCTTACGTGTCTGATAACTTCATTTTATTCATCACTTGACGATTGAGATAAACCTCTATAACTATAACTACATTAACCAGAATGCTTGGATAAGTATATTTCACTTTGATCAAAAGGGAATAAAATAATATTGTGGAATCTCCATTCACGCTGGACATCCATAAAAAGGAAATATGATGTATAACAAATGATGAATTTAGCAGCAGTAGCCGCACGTAAAAAAAAAAACAACATTTGCCTATAAAACGGATGCTACAATTAAAATTTTTCAAGTTAGCCTGACGATTTCCATCGATGGAATTAAAACCAACTTGTCTGTGTTGCTCACTATCTCTCCTTTAAAATCATGATATAATGCCACTAAAACTTATGTCTAGAATCCTTATTCGAATTTTTATCACAATCTATTACGTGATGTTGATTTTAGAAAATGTCCAAAATTGTAGGCTTAAGTTTAAGGGGACTTAAGAAGGAATTTAAATTCCGGGAATACGATGTTTTACTTTATTTGATTTGATTCATAGCTTTAAAATTCAAGAAGAAAACATGATAAGTATGGAGAGATTTTACAGAAAAATCTTTTGGGTGGAAACATTTGATAGAAAAAAAAAAAATTTATAAGGATAGTGAGATTTTACCGAAAACTCCACAAGTGAATTCGCTAAACAATTTCTTACCTGCATTCTGAGCATCCAAACTGGAAAAGCAAAAAACATGATGCCAAGCACCAATGTCAAAACAAAATCGTTTCGTAGAAATGTGTTCAGCTTTGACTGAGTTTCCATGTAACCACCCCAGTCCTTGCTACGGAGGCAGTAAATGAGATTACCCAACGTCCACAACACGGTACCCACGACACTAATGTACAAATGCTAGAAAATAGAAAGAAATAGAGCAAGAAAAATAGGATTTAAAAATTATTATTCAAGAAAATATTCTATCACTTCAAAAAAAAAAAAAAATTAAAAAATAAAAACGTCAGCTTTTTGTGTCAAATAAAAAACTTCTTTTTATTTCACTGGGCGATCAATGTGTTTGACCCATGGCCATCCCTACTACAGGCCAGGCAATCATGCAACTGGGGTCTTTTACTGGGGGCCATGTGAATTTTCTTAAATATTCGATATAGAAGTTGCAAACAAAGGTAAAATTCCTCTGTGAGATTAGTTTGATGTTTTTATGTGTTTTACATACCAAATAAGAACCACAATGAGCTAATTGATACATTTGACAATTATTGACAAATTCCTATAAATGAAGAGATAGGTAATTTTGAATAAACAAAGGCAAATGCATATTTCAATGAAGAATTTTTATTTCAATGTTAAATTTTTTTTAGAGATTTTGTACTTATGTCAAAAGATCATTACTTGTATATTGTGGTTAAAAAGAAAAAAAGGATCCGCACCAGTTGATGATATAGTTTGCAACTTCTATATCGAATATTTAAGAAAATTCACATGGCCCCCAGTAAAAGACCCCAGTTGCACGATTGCCTGGCCTGTAGTAGGGATGGCCATGGTTTGACCCCAATATTGGGTTCCAATCAATGAGATGATCACAATTCCATAAAATACCAGGAAAAACGGACAAAAAAAAAAAAAAAAAATTCATTGAGATCAAAATCGTATCAACGCCATTTATTGTTATCAAAGAGCATCTTCCTCCTCCGGGTGCTACACAATCGCTCGCTGACTATAGTCAAGGAACATCAAACGTAAAGTTCCGTTGCAATACACGTTAATGACAGGCAACATCTCATCTAGATGTTGGTTGAAAGAGACAAATACTGTTGCCTTGCCCCCAGTCTTATTTCCCAATCCCGAGCAATGTGCCCCCCACCCCTCTCTCCATGATTGCCATGGCAATTTTACCTATAACAGATTCTTTCCGCATTGTTTCTCATAGTAGACTGTGTGGCCGCGATGTCTGGCTATTCCGAAGTGAAGCTCTCCCTTATAACTACTTAGGTGCATTTCAGCAAATGCTTCAGTGGCAACTGCTCCACACTGAAATTTGCACGCAACAATTCCAACTCCTTAACAAAGCCAGGAACGCATATATCAGCATCCATTTCATTAAAAAAGAACATTTGCTGTCAGACTAAAAAAAAAAAATTTTTTTTAAATAAATAAAAATAAAAATAAATATATATATTTTTTTGTGGGTATTTAAGGTAAATCCACCAGAATGCATTTTTCCATTTATCACAATTTGATTGGAAAAAAAAAAAAATAAAATAAAAATAAAAATTGCTTGTTTTAAAATAAAAAAAGCAAAACAAAAGTAAAGTAAAAAGGCTCCCGGACAACACCGAGTACAGCTAGTTACTTACGTAATATTGCGAGTTACTCTTTTCTTTTCATTACTGTAAATGTAGCTACAGAATTGGAAATTTACTGAATGGAGTCCTTTGGAAAAAAAAATCTAACAGAAAATCTTATTTCAAAGATCTATCATTAAGAAATACTTTTTAACTTCCAACAAAAATGAGTAAAGTTGCGAAGTTCCAAGCTCGTACATCCAATGGATACTTTTTACAACAATTGCATTAACATATTTATTATTATTTTCATTTTTTGTCTTCTTGCCTCATGCTGAAATTAGATGTTTCTTTAAATGACCTCCAACATTTTTGTTGCCATTTCACTTGTGCCACCCGCCAGAATCAGGTCGTCTTGAACCGATTCTTTCCATGTCTTAAGTGGCCTACCGCATGGCTTTGGGTCATTTACGTCAACGTGAGACAAACTTTGGAGCGTTTTGGATGACCGACAGCAGGCGACGTAGCCATACCAGTTGCGACATCGTTGTGCGACATACTATCTCATGGAGGCCCGTAGAGCAAGACCGGCTATTTTCCCCGTCCGATGCGCTGCAGCAAAGATCATGTCGTTCTGACGTTGACCATGTTTCGCAACCATACAGGTCGGACATGCGTGTTGTATGCTGCCACGATACGATGGGATCCTTGCATTTCGTAAAATTGCTGACAGCAGCCTGAATACTGAACGTAGCAGATATACATCATTTTGCAGTTGCATCAGTTCACGCACTGGAATCAATTGTGTTACCGAAGTAGGTGAATTTATTGACTCTTTCGACATCTGCAACAATTTCTCTTTCCATGGGTGTCGGATTTCGACAGGTGCTGCAAACGCTAGCTGCATCTGCTACTTAAAAGGATTTACTTTTCTTTTCTTTTTTTGTGCCCTATCATCAAATTGTGTTTCCGTCCGTGTAAAAACAGACGGAAACACAATCTGAGCTTATTTTATTGATTTACTAGTAAAATAAAAATTTCATTTGATTTTAATCAGATCCAAAAGAGGCGGGGGGGGGGGGGGGTAGTTTGATTTAATAATTACTGTTTCATTTAGTATTAATACTAACTGTTTTCAATACTAATTATCTTGTTTGAATAAAATATAAGATTTGGACTTGTATATTTATTTTTAAAAATGAACAATACATGAAAACAATTTATAAATCTTTATGTACAATATTTCTAGTGAAAGTAATATTTCGACGACTAAACCTTACTTTGTAAATGTTTTTGATTAAATTAAATTTGGCTCCAATTCATTAGTAGCATACAAATATTCGGACGGTCGTTGTTTTTTATGTAAGCATGACACACAAAATAACACACACGCTATCGTATTAATATGTGTCTTCCCGATCGTCCCCTCCCTACCTACCCCCCCCCCCTTCGATGTAGAACAAAAAATCTTAGAGGTTGGTTGGTTGGGATTGAACTATAAACCAGTTGGGCCGACGTAAAAATCCTACGTCGCTAACCGTTGCACCAAAGGGAAATACTTTAAATATTACGAAAATTAGGTGACTTGAATGCTTTTCCAAATCTATGTGCGGCACACATGCGCAGAGATTTTGATGTAAGCGCGACACACGAACATACACTCTATCGTATTAATATATAGATGTTATATTAATTAACTTCAAATGTAGAAGATGCCTTATTGATGGTACTAGATGACAACATCCTGAAGGTAGTAAATTCTTTCGGATATTTCGTGAGAGCAAGTGGTGGATGTGAACACAGTACAACCACGAAGATGAAGGCAGCATGGGCGAAATTTCTGATAGCATCACGAGTTGTCCCTCTACATCCGGGGTAAGTTGTATAAGTTGTGTAAAAAGTGTCATGTTAGACGGCAGCAAATGCTGGCCCTCATCCAGTTCTCTCTCGGCAGATTGCAGTTCAATGACAGATCCATGATTAGATGGATCTGTAATGTTTAATCTGACCAAACCTAACACATTAGGTCAGAATACACTACATTCGCCCAGCATAGAGGTTATCCTAAGGATGAATCAGTTACGCTGGTACGGTCATATGGAGCATTCGACCTCTCGGATAAATCATCGCAGAAATATGGATGTCTTGAACAACAGGATGGTTTGATGGCCAAGGAGAACTTGAAAGCAAGACCATACAGAGTTTTTTCTTTTTTAAAATGGCGGCTAGAAACTAATTTCTGACTAGAATTAAAGTTTGAAAGTCAAGTATTTGAACTCTTAAACCTAAAAAAAACAAAAAAAAAAAAAAAAGTGTTTCTTGAAGAAGACACTATTTTATAAAAGAACCTATTTTTACTTTTGGGTGAATTAGTATTCAGTCTATAGATTTACCAAAGTTTATTATAATATATTTCAACTACATCAATACATTCATTTTATTTGTTTATTTTTACTTAGAAGTGAATCTGAGTAAAAGCTATGACTGATTCATGTAGAGCCCCTGTGTAATAGTGGTCAAGAGTTGTTTCATGCACCATACCTCTTCCGTCATTCGTCCGGTTTTATTGTCCCTGTAGAAAAACTGTGCAAAAAGTTGGGCTAACAAAGCCGAAAAGCCACCCTGAAAAGAAGCAAAAATAAAAATAGCATCAATGCTAGGTTCAGAAAGAAAAGTACAAAATTATTAGTGCAGAGGGATTTTTTTTTTTTTTTTTCTTTTTTTTTAACAAAATTATTAGTGCAGAGGGATTTTTTTTTTTTTTTTAACAAAATTATTAGTGCAGAGGGATTTTTTTTTTTTTAACAAAATTATTAGTGCAGAGGGATTTTTTTTTTTTAACAAAATTATTAGTGCAGAGGGATTTTTTTTTTTTTTTTCTTTTTTTTTAACAAAATTATTAGTGCAGAGGGATTTTTTTTTATTTTTTTTTATTTTTTTTTAACAAAATTATTAGTGCAGAGGGATTTTTTTTTTTTTTTTTTTAACAAAATTATTAGTGCAGAGGGATTTTTTTTTTTTTTAACAAAATTATTAGTGCAGAGGGATTTTTTTTTTTTTTAACAAAATTATTAGTGCAGAGGGATTTTTTTTTATTTTTTTTAATTTTTTTTTAACAAAATTATTAGTGCAGAGGGATTTTTTTTTTTTTTAACAAAATTATTAGTGCAGAGGGATTTTTTTTTTTTTAACAAAATTATTAGTGCAGAGGGAGTTTTTTTTATTTTTTTTTATTTTATTTTAACAAAATTATTAGTGCAGAGGGATTTTTTTTTTTTTTTTTAACAAAATTATTAGTGCAAAGGGATTTTTTTTTTTTTTTAACAAAATTATTAGTGCAGAGGGATTTTTTTTTTTTTTACAAAATTATTAGTGCAGAGGGATTTTTTTTTTTTTTTTTAACAAAATTATTAGTGCAGAGGGATTTTTTTTTTTTTTTTTAAATTTTTTTTTAACAAAATTATTAGTGCAGAGGGATTTTTTTTTTTTTTAACAAAATTATTAGTGCAGAGGGATTTTTTTTTTTTAACAAAATTATTAGTGCAGAGGGATTTTTTTTTTTTTAACAATATTGAATTGTATGAATTCATAGCAAAATTTATTTTAGAAAAGAAACATTTATTTGAAACGTCGAGTTAAAAAAGAAGTGAAGAACATTAATTTTTCTCTCTCCAATTGACCAGTAAACTATACGTTATAGTATATCTTTCTTGGTGTTACCAGATTCCAGGACAAGAATTCATCTAGTCTGGTGGAGTATCCAGCTAAGTGCTGTTACTTGAGAAGGTGTACCATTCCTCATATGACCCAGTGTTGGGTAGTCATATGGAGGGGATCTTATTTAGGCTTCGAATACAATGTTATTTTGAATATTTAGTCAGGGTTTACTTGTAGGGAGAAGTATCCTCATGCGAGGTTGTCCTGACAAACCCTTGTACAGAGAGACATTAGACACTCGAGGGCAGTGCCTAGTAGGCATTCAAAATGTGTGTGGGTATGTGCGGATATTCATGCAATTGTCTTATGGTTGACGTGAATAGCTTTAATAACAAAAGTACATAAAAAAATGTTTCATTAGTGATTTAGGCCATTTATTGATCTGAAAATTTTACTTTTAATTGCTTTTATAGATTTTAATCTTTAGTCCTGATCAACATTTTTTTAATTTTTTGGTCATATTTAAAGAAAGTCGGTGAAGTTTTACCCCCCAATGTCTTTTGTTTGTTGGTATTTAACAACCTTTCAATCATTATAAGTTCATCTCATTCAAAATGTGTGTGTGTGTGTGGGGGGGGGGGGTATTCATGCAATTGTCTTATGCGCAAAGTAAAACTTGATTAGTTTTACACCTGAGTGACTTTCTTAAAAATGTTTTCTTATTCTCCTTGGAATGGACAAACAACAATGTTCGTACACATCACCGGATTTAAAGAAAAGAGAAAACGTGGACTTACCATGACTCTTGCCCACATTAGTGTCGTGTGGACAGTGACATCTTTGGAGTTTCGGACCCGCCACCACAAATAAGCTGAACCAAGGAGCATGACACCAAATGATCGAATCATAAACAGGTGAACAGTATCAATATGGACATCCGTCTGTGGAAAAAAAAAACGATTTTATATATATATATCTATATTAATCCAGGTAGGGTAAAAATCCACAGGGTAGAAATCCAAAGGGAATCAAACCGGGTTTATAAAAGAGTGCTCAATAAAAATATAGAGCTGTATTGTGAATGCTTTTATTCAAACATGTACAAGGTCTGCTACACTGGCATGTCGATGTTATCGATCTACAGCTCTCAAGAGCTGAGGTCTCATCAGGCAGAAAATTGTTTTTTGATTCAACTGGTTGCTGAATTCCAGGGAGAATGAAGTCAAGCAAAAAAGAAGAGGAGAAAGAAATAAAAGTCATGTGACCGATTTTAAAATATGATTGCCGTTAGAAATTACTATTTTCTTATTTTTATCTTTTATATATTTTATATATATATATCCAACGCTGAGCTGAGGTAGAAAGGGGGGGGGGCGAGGAAAAGAAAAAGAAAAGAGAAGGGGAAAGAGATACAATTGCTGTCAGAAAAGTTTAATTTACAGCTATTTATATTTTTATTTTGTATTTTTATCCAACGCTTAGTTAGGGTGGGGGGGGGGGGAGAAAAAGAAAGGGAAAGGGAAAGGGGTTGAGGGGTGTTAGGGGTGGATGTCTATAGCCATTTAGGATTTGTTGCGGGAATGGTTTTGAGTTAAATTCATATCTATATTATATATATATATATATATATATATATATCAGAGATGTGAGTAGCCAATGGCAAAAAGAGCTGGAATTAAGATGGATTTCCCAACTTGAGGTCACAGCCCGGGGAGAGGGGCACAAAAAACAGTAACACTTTTCCTAAACAACTCCAATTAGTTTCAACTAAGAAAGTCAAAATTAAGAGAACGACAGCAAGTGCGTATATGGTGGGAAGAAAAAGGAAGTCATTCTTTGATGAAACAAAAAGTTATCTAACCCCCTACCTCCTTCATGAATTGCTTGAAGTCTTAGCCTTCATGGAAAAATTAACATTTTCAGAGAGAACTGTCATCAGGGGGGGGGGGGGGATATATATATATATATATATATATATATATATGAAAAATGTGGGTTGGTCGTTCAATTTCAGAGTATTGCAGGGTTAGTTAATAAAATTGAAATATAAGCCATATTAGCAATACAAGATTAATTTTTTTTTTTTTACATTAATCCTATCAATTTTATTAACTAACCCTGCAATACTTTGAAATTGAACGACCAACCCACATTTTTCAAGACAGCGAGCCAACGCTTCTTTCATTCGACACCGGATTTGAATCATAACCGCCGATAACAACACTGCGGAGACATCGTACCAAAGACGTTTATCAAGTAACAAAGAAATAAGTTTGTTTATTCTTGTTTTTTGATGAAAAAAAAAAAAAAAAATGACTCAATACTGGTCACCCCTGAAGAAGGAATGTTATTCCGAAATTGATAGGATTAATGTAAAAAAAAAAAAAAAAAATTAATTAATTTTGTATTGCTAATATGGTTTATATTTCAATTTTATATATATATATATATATATATATATCTTATATGAAAGATGAAGTTAGATTTTTCCCCTATTTGGTTGACGTGAATAGCTTTAGTAACAAAAGTACATAAAAAAATGTTTCATTAGTGATTTAGGCCGTTTATTGGTGTGAAAATTTTACTTTTAATTGCTTTTAGAGATTTTAATCTTTAGTCCTGATCAACATTTTTCTATTTTTGGGTCATATTTAGAGAAGGTCGGTGGAGTTTTGTCAATACACACAACTTTCTGAAAAATAATATGAAGAAAAAATTGGAGGCGACATTCTTTTTTAATTCTGTATTTTCAAAATATTCTTACAAAAATATTCTTCATAATTAAGATTTGTTTTTATCTACTTACAAATCGCATGAAATTTGTAAGTAGATTTTTTTTCTTCTTTCTCTTAGACATCTTATTCATTAATCGTTTTACCAATGATTTACGAATATTTATTAGCAAGTTGGTATCAAGTAGTGGGGTCTCTGGAAGTCTCCATTCTCATGACCAACCGACAAGAAAGAGGTTAATGGGAAGTAATTATGGATCTATTTTGCGACTAATATCCTGGCCAGTTTATTTGGAGAAAGGAAGATGAACAAAAATCGACTTGTGAATATTTGTGCGTAACCGTTGCCTTCGATCCATTTACGAGGAGAAAATTCCAAGATGGCTGCATGTGCATTCAGATGAAACGACTTCATTTATACAAAGAAATATCAAACCTATTGTTGGCTAATCTAAATTTTAATCCCGTTATTCTTAGAGAATTTTGTCGACAAAGAAAAAAAAAAAAATACACGGAAGAGGATGAGTAAATCCATCATCTGATGTGGCATCATTAGTTAAGGATTTATCTGAAACTTTCATGTTATTATAATGGATATTTAGTGTGTCGAAACGAAACCAGGTCATATTTACCAAAGATATGTCAAAGAATTTTTTAGAATCTAAAACATTGAGTATTATTAAGAGTTGAAGAGTCGCAGTCGGACCTTTTCGAATTCGAGGAGTCGCAGTCGGAACTTACATCTTCCGACTCCGCAACCCTGATATTATAAGTATGCTGGTTACAAACTGTCATTATATTAATATCAAAATATTAATACATCTTTAAATAATTGAAAAATTTAAATTTTTCTTAAATGACACATCAATTGCTGTCATATTTCAATAGATATTCTGTTTCTTGGATAATCCCATCTTCTTACTATAGTAAGATCTTTTCTAGAAAACGTTGAGTCAAAACAATATAAATATAGTGAAATTCCCTTCAATTAAAAGATACTTCCTTTATTTTGGGGGTCATTTTGATGAAATTCAGAGGTAAACAAAAATTAATCTTCTCTTAATAAATGTACAATTTCTTCCCCAACCCGGTCAAGTTAGTTTACTATTTTCGGTGATGGTCAATTTATTTTTTTTAATGTTTGCGTTTTTCAAATTTGGTGAACGATATTGTGTATCTATGCCGATCAGCAGAAATGGTAACCTAACAACTTGAAGTAGCCTGGGAAAAAACCCATTAATAACACAAGGGATAAAAATTGTACATATAAAAAATACATAATACTAGCGGGACCAGTGTAAATTACACGAAATGATGTTTTTAATACTAATTATCTTGTTCCTAACCTATACATGTTCGAATAAAATATAAGATTTGGACTTGTATATTTATTTTTTTTAAATGAACAATACATGAAACAATTTACAAAACTTCTTTATATACAAAATTTCTAGTGAAGGTAATATTTCGACGACTAAACCTTACTTTGTAAATGTTTTTGATTAAATTAAATTTGGCTCCAATTCATGAATATTTATTTACTCCTCTCCAGGAGTTAGGCACAAGGCCAGTTTTATCTTACTCCCACAAGTAAGGTGTGACCCAAGGTCGGTTCGGGAAAGTGAGGTTTGAAAAGCCAGCGCTCGAGAAGGTGAGCACTCTGGCCATTAAAAATTGCCTGGGCAGCCCCGTTGGCATTCGCCAGTAGGGGCGCCCCAGGCAGTAAGCAACAAACTTACTTCTCCCCAAAGAGGGGAGGCGAAGCCTGGGAGGGTGGACCTCCTAGAACTGCACAGGACAAACCCACAGACCGGCGTAAATCAAGACCCGAAGGCCAAGACAATACCAGTCTATAGGGGTGCAGTATCCATCGGAACAGATACTACACTTTGATCTTAGCCAAAAGGCCAAGCCAATTCATGAGTAGCATACAAAGATTCGGAAGGTCGTTGCTTTTGATGTAAGCATGACACACAAAATCACACACGCTATTGTATTAATATGTGTCTTCCCGGTCGTCCCCTCCCTACCTCTCTCTTCCCCTTCCCCTCGAAATGTAGAAAAAAATCTTAGAGGTTGGTTGGGATCGAACTATAAACCAGTCGGGCCGAAGTCAAAAATACTACGTCACTAACCAATGCGCCAAAGGGAAATACTTGAAAATGTTTCGAAAATTAGGCGACTTGAATGTTTTTCAAAATCTAGGTGCGGCACGCATGCGCAGAGCTTTTGCCGGAAGCGTGACACACGAACACACACGCTATCGTATTAATATATAGATAATATAATATAATTGTACATATAAAAAAAACTATTAATAACACAAGGGATAAAATTGTATAAAGAGTAAAGATTAAATTTTGTTTAGATATGAATTTCATTAAAATAACCCGATAAATAAACAGGATATCACAAGTTGAAATTGAAGGGAATTTCACTCTATTTACCCATTTTCGAACTAAAATTGGCATGTGATACCTACTTTTATCAAACTTTGGAAAAACAAACATAAATATTAATAAATTCATGAGCAATGAAAGAAACTTTCTTGTGAAACTCGATAATCAAGGATATTTTTAGTTTTTATTTTGTATTTTTTATATACAAAATCATGAACAATTATAAGGTCATCTGGGTGCACAATAAACAAAGCTCCCAAATCTGCCAGGATATTTTAAATAATTGTTCCCAAGGGAATATATATGAAATAGGAATAAAAAAAAAAAAAAACATGATTGTTAGGGTCTACGGAAAAGGCTAAATGGCTGAATCCAGCTTGAAAAGCTAAAACTTGTTTGGGGACGACGTCCCAATATCCGTGAAAATGGTGGAGTATTTTGGGGGTTTTATTTTTTATTTTTAATAATTCTGGATGCTTTTAGATGCCCCAAGTTGGACTTTATAAAATATAGAAAGTGACAACTGTCAGCTTGCTACCACTCCCAGTGGAATGACCTTGATTTTGCAGTTGTTACAAGTTGGCGTAAATAAGCCCATGAAACGGGTTTTGCAGCCAAATAAGAACAATGGGATGAGTATTGATTTACTCATCTCTAGGAGGTTAGGCACAAGGCCAGTTTTATCTTACTCCCACAAGGTAAGATGTGACCCAAGGTCGGGTCGGGAAAGTGGGACTTGAAAAGCCAGCGCCTGAGAAGGTGAGCACTCTGGCCATTAAAAATTGCCTGGGCAGCCCCAAAGAGGGGAAGCAAAGTCTGGGAGGGTGGACCTCCTAGAACTGCACAGGACAGACCAATAGACCGGCGTAAATCAAGCCCCGAAGGACAAGACAATATCAGTATGGGGTGCAGTATCCATCAGAATAGATACTACACTTTGATCTTAGCTAAAAGGCCAAGCACGTAGCTATCAACATATTTTAACTAAGGGTGGCCGTATGAATAAGCTCAAATTAAATATGCCAATCGATTCTTGAGACCCAAAGTGATCTTGCCCCACCCCACCCCAACAAGGAACGTGTTATAACAGATACTACACTACCCTTCCAAAGGGGGGGGGGAGGGGTGTTACGCCTGGGGGGATGGTTTCATAACAACGGAAGAGCCCCTCTCCGCTCCCCGTATTAAAAGATAGTATATTAGTTTGAAATAGGATATTGAACTGAATTGAGCCTTAAAGGATAGTACACTGGTACAATTAATATAAATAACTAATTTGGGGTTATAAAAGTGCAAAACGATTCGGAAATGAATACATAAACAAAGTTATTTATTGGTAATTTCGATTTGTTTAAATTGTATTTTTTGTCCATTATATGTCTCCATGTAGCGTGTAACCGTTCCCTCCGAAGTGTCATATCTTCTTAGCACCAACCACTGTGACTTCAGCATAAAAACGAGACTCAATGGAATGGTCTTCTCTTTACGAAGGTCATGGTTAAGCCGACTCCATCCATCCATCCTTGTCACTGCATTCCTTGTGAAAGCCGACCAGGCGTGACAATTTCAAATCAACGATTGGCTGTTCCAACGGCGAACTCCGTAGATTCGAGGACCCAGGTTGGGTTCCAAGTCAGCTTTAACCGTCATCAACCAAGTTTTTCATTGTCCACCACATCGCTTTTTCCAACCCTGTAGAAAAGCTGGGGCAATTGTTTAGTAGATGAATTCTCCTGGTTGACGGCAAAGGGCATGACCCAGCCAGCGTAGATGTCTCATGAGGATGACTTGTCAGAGAGAGTTAATTTTGCAGGAGAAACATATTGTGTTGTTTGAAAGGAAGTGCTGCCATCGGACATGGAGGATGTGACGCAGACAGTCGTGATCGAAAGTTTCTAATCGCCTAACGTCTTCGACTCTTATTGGCCAAGACTCACTGCCATAAAGGAGGATCGCTTGCACTAGCGCTTGGTAAATTCTTACTTTGGTGCTACGCCTTATTTCAGATCTTGACCAGAGCCGAGAATTGAATCAGCAAAAAAGCATGACGTGCAAAGTCAATTTGCGCTTTGGTAGCAGCTCCCCCGTGACCTGTGACGATGGTGTAAAGAAATTTGAAACTCAACCTCTTCACCATTGAGGAAGATGGCGGTTTTGTCTGTTGAGACGAAGCCGGCAGTGAGTATTCTCGTCTTCGAGGCATTTATTGTCATTCCAATCTGCAATGCAACATGTTAAAGTTCAGCAAATGTTTCACTGAGTATTGATTTACTCCTCTCCAGGAGTTAGGCACGAGGCCAGTTTTTATCTTACTTCCACAAGTAAGACGTGACTCATGGTCGGGTCGGGAAAGTGGGATTAAAAAATTGTCTGGGCAGCCCCATCGGCATTCCCCGGTAGGGGCGCTTCAGGCAGTAAGCAATAAACTTACTCCTCCCCAAAGAGGGGAGGCGAAGCCTGGGAGGATGGACCTCCTAAAACTGCACAGAACAGACCCATAGACCGGCGTAAATCAAGCCCCGAAGGCCAAGACAATACCAGTCTATGGGGTGCAGTATCCATCGGAACAGATACTACACTTTGATCTTAGCCAAAAGGCCAAGAAATCACTGAGTAACGCGATATCATTTGCATAATCTAAGACCTTGACGGCAAAGTTACGTCCAACAGTGACACTGGGAAACTCGTTTACAGGATTCAACGTGATCCAGTCAATGACATTATTGGAAAGAACACATCCTTGCCGAACGCCAGACCGTATTACGAAGGGTTCCGAAATTTCACCGTACATGTGTATGCAAGATCGTGTTGAGTAATGCTTTAAGAAGACCGAGAAGTTTAGACGGAATACCATCTGCTTGCATAACCTTCCAGAGTGTGCCATAGTCAACGGAGTCGACTGTCTTTCGCTGGAAGCACCAACGATATTTGAACATTCATCTCAGGGTGAAGGTTTGATCGGTGCATCCACGACCTGGGGTCGCGTTCTGATTGAAATCGTTTTAGAACGAATCGAAACAAATTTAGCAGATACGGCGATCACTGATACCGCGGTAGTTTATGAAATGGGAATGCTAAATAAATATCATGGATAGAGCATGTATCTATATTATACGCTAAAGCAATTTCATGTTCATACGTACATTATCACCCTCCACCCCCTTTTGTAAAAGATGGGATCGCCGAACATGTAATGCCAAAAAGAGTCATTTTTTTTTTCAATTTCATCTGATGTCGCCATTGTGTCAAACGTGAAACTTGAACTAAAATACACTTTCTTGACCTTCGGGCTAGGATCAACATGTATCTGTTGCACAATAATATAGCGGGGGGGGGGGGGGTTGCGTTTGCACCATGCATCCATGAAATAAAAATAGGTCACAAACTTCTTCAAGGGTTTTGGAGATAGACCCCCATAATCAGATATATTCTGAAACTACATTTACAGAGGGATACAACTGTGGAATTTCCACAGGTTCCACAAGTAAATATAAATCTCGTCAAATCTTTATGGTGGCTAGCAATTTCAGACCCAAAGCAATCACCATTCATAGTACATGATCTGATGTTCACTTCGACCAGGAAACTTCCAGCTCACACATGTATGCTTTTGTTGTGATTTCAAATGTGTTTCTCGGCTACAAATGATTTCTTCACATTCGAAAAATAAAAAATATTACCCTTATGCCTCACAATTCTTGTGTTGAAACCGCGTTCCAGCAGAGAAACAATCTGTGAAATATTTGATGTTTATTTTGTTGAAATACTTAATACTGATTGGTTAATTCTATCAAGATACGCAATCTTGATTGGTTGAAGTCCGATACCAGCAACCAATCAAAAAGAATTTGCTGTGGGAGCCCAGCACCTGTTTGCATTGACTATGTAAGCAAGAACCCAAAACGCTGTCACCAGTGAGACTTAACTTGCCACAGGATCCCTGTCAGTCATAACACTACTACACACAGACTTCTCACAGGCAATCAAACTCTGGCCGTTGCATCCTGGCAACTGGCATCTCAGCAAACACAAGTCAGGGAGTACTAAAATATAGCGACAGCTTTGACAGTCTCACAAGTTCACATATGGACAAAGACAACACTTTCTTTGTCTAGACCTTTTAAACTCTTTACTTTTGGTTGTTCAAGAAAAGACATAAATAAAGTTTTATTACATATGGATAGAGTTTGTCATTACTTTTGATGACCTTTTTCCACTACAATTGTATAAAATTGAATACGTAGAAGAACCCCTGTTAGTAAAGTTTTAGAGAGGGGTTAAAATTACAATATACAGGGTGTCTCAAAAAAAATGTACTCACTCGTAGAATGACGAGAAAACTTTTATTTATGAACATAGAGTGAAATGAAATAGCATCGAATACATGAGACAGATGTAATTGAAGAATCATGTTAGCAAATGTTCAAACTGATGACCATTATTGTTCAGACAAAGCTGATAACGCGCACCAAGGTAAATAAAGGTTTTCTCGTCATTCTAAGAGTGAGTACATTTTTTTGAGACACCCTGTATATGTGTGTATATATATATTGGTTGTTCAAGAAAAGACATAAATAAAGTTTTATTACATATGGATAGAGTTTGTCATTACTTTTGATGACCTTTTTCCACTACAATTGTATAAAATTGAATACGTAGAAGAACCCCTGTTAGTAAAGTTTTAGAGGGGTTAAAATTACAATATATATCAGGGTTGCAGAGAAGCTATAAGGTTTAGCTCGGACTTCTAAAATTCCAAAATATTCAACTTCGATTATTAAAGTCTACATTTTGATTTGATTCTTCAGAGAGTAAAAAAAAAATTCGACTAACTCCTAGCATTCTTCAGAGTCCTTCCAAAATCTCTGACTCAACAACTATGGTTTATATAGTGAGGTGGAGGTCAACCTACCCTACTATACCATTGAAGTAGTACTACTGTTTCAGGGTTTCGCCTTAGAGCTATGATCAAAGTGTAGTTTCTGCTACTCAGTCAATTTTTATTTTTGTCCGAATCCAGAGTGTCTCTTTAAAAAGCTACATTAAAAACTGACCTTGTACCTAACTTTGTCCTTGGGGTGGGAGTAAATAGAGATCTTACAATAACTTGAATTAGAAAAAATTAAAATTAAAAAATTTTTTAAATTATACAATTGGAGTGCACTCGGATCTAACAATGAAATTGTAGAAAAATAAAATTGTAGAAAAATAAAATTGTAGAAAAATAAAATTGTAGTAGAAAATAAAATTGTAGAAAAATAAAATTGTAGAAAAATAAAATTGTAGAAAAATAAAATTGTAGAAAAATAAAATTGTAGAAAAATAAAATTGTAGAAAAATAAAATTGTAGAAAAATAAAATTGTAGAAAAATAAAATTGTAGAAAAATAAAATTGTAGAAAAATAAAATTGTAGAAAAATAAAATTGTAGAAAAATAAAATTGTAGAAAAATAAAATTGTAGAAAAATAAAATTGTAGAAAAATAAAATTGTAGAAAAATAAAATTGTAGAAAAATAAAATTGTAGAAAAAGTAAATAAAATTCAGAAAATTTTTTAAATTCTAGAGTTTAAGGATTAAAAAAAAAAAATTTGCACAATATACATTTTTACAATTTGTTTCATTTTGGGTTTATTTTTGATCTACTTAAGACTGAAAAGAAAATGCGAACACAAATCGACATCAAAAATAAATTTTGGTCAGCTTAATCAGTAATCGGATAATCATAAAGTGGAAGTCATAATACGAAATGAATATTAGATTAATCTTCCTCGTTCATTAATAATCTGTACCTAATCCCAATGGTAG